>JAABOM020000092.1:14531460-14560672 GCA_011800125.2 Solanum clarkiae | reverse complement strand
GCATGAGCTACTTAAGTATGTTTTACTTATGCATTGATCATACATGCCATATTGTTATATTATGCCTATTGCCTATTACTATGCATTTTGACTATGATGCCTAATTCTTGTTGTATTGCATACTACATACTTAATAGATCCAAACATACTAACTCATAGTCTTTCCTACATGATATCACCATGTAGGAACCAATGCTCAAGTTGATCATTCTCCTCCTCCACGTGGCTAGTTCGATACTACTAAAGCTTTTGGTGAGTCCTCAACATCAAGGACCTTAGTCTATGTTGCTCTTATTATGTATTAAGACATTATTCTTTATTGTCTATTTTAACTATAAGGGTAAGCCCGGTTTCTTTGTCTTGGCCCCCACTCTTATGTATGTATTAGAGGTGTTTGTTGGACATGTTATGTATCTATCTAAGAGCCTTGACTCTATTGTTCTTGATGTCTATGATATGAAAGTGCTTTCACTTAGTGCTGATTGCCCCACTTTATTATCTCTTGATGCTTATTTTTATTGCTTCCATGACCAAGGATGTGTAATGATGTTCTAAGAGGCTTGGGGTCCCTTTGCATTCCCCTTGCACCGTGTCATGTCTAGGCCTTAGACTTGGATCGTGATATGCTCCTATTCTGGCCTCTAGGGTGAGGCATTTCACAAGAATGAACCCACCATAGCTTCATGGGTCCAAGGCGGAGGAAGATCCCCAAGAGCATATATGAGGTGTATAAGGTGCTATCCATCATGGGGGTAAATTTGTAGGAAAAGGCAGAACTAGTGGCCTACCAACTAAAAAGTGTGGCTCAAATTTGGTTTTGGAAGATGGAGAGGGAAATCATGATGATATTCTTTGGGTGGAGCTCAAGGACTCTTTCCTCAATCGATTCTTCCCTATTGAGTTGAGAGAGGCTAAAATAATGAAGTTTATGATTCTTAAGCAAGGTTCCATGAGTGTGAGGGAGTATTCCCTCAAGTTCAACAAGCTCTCTAAGTATGCTCCACAATTAGTTTCTAAACCTAGATCAAGGATGAACAAGTTTATGTCAGGGGTGTCCAACTTGGTAAATGAAGTGTGTCGTATCACGATGGTTGTAAATGATATGGATTTTTCTCCGCTCATGAACTATGTCGAACCACTTGAGGGGGAGAAACTTAGGAAGAGGAGAAGTGGGGAGTCCAAGAGGGATCGACTTGAGGGTGGCTTATTTCAACAAGGTCTTGAGTTTCAAGGCCAAGGATCCTCTAGTGCTCCAAACAAGAGGGTTACTAAGGATATGATGCCTAACGCAAGGATCCAAGAAGGTGGTGATAGGGTGACTTATCCTAGATGCCCAAAATGTGGAAAGAAATAAGGTGACACATGTTGGAGGAATACGGGTACAAGCTTTGGGTGTGTTGAGATGAGCCACAAAATTTCGGAATGTCCACATGCACAAAACAAGGGAAAAGAGGGCCAACAACAAGGGCAAGGTGGTCGCGTTGATAAAGTACTCAAAAAGGCCAAAAAGGAGGTGCTCCACGAGATAATCGATTCTATACTCTTCAAGGGAGGCAAGGAGGGGATGAGGTGCCCGATGTTGTTGCCGGTGTGTGAAAGGTTTTTGATGTTGATGTGCATGCTTTGATAGGTTCGGGTGCCACTATTTCTTTCATTATTCCCTTTGTTACTAATATGCTTCATGTGTGTCCGAATTTCTATGTGAACCTTTTAGGTGTCTATGCCCATTGGTAATCCTAGTGTTGCTAAATATAAAAAGGTCTATAAGGCTTGTACCATATCCTTAATGCATAAAGTCTTGTCTTGTGATTTTGTTGAACTTGGCATGGTGGATGTTGATATCATTCTTGGTATGGATTGGTTGTATGCATATTATGCTTCTATTTATTGTAGAAACCTTAGGGTTGAATTATAATTCCCTAATAAGCCCGTCCTTGAGTGGGAAAGTTGTAACGTGGTAGTCAAGGGTAGATTCATTTCTTGTCTTAGGGCACAAATTTATTTCTAAGGGTTGCATTTACCATCTTGTAAGGGTTAGAAATGTTGAGTCTAAAGTCATTCCTATTGAGTTGGTTCCAGTGGTCAATAAGTTTCTTGATGTCCTTCCCGATAAGAGCTAGCATTTTTCTAAGATTGATCTTCGGTTCGGATATCACCAAGTGAGAGTGAGGGAGTGTGATATTCCCAAGATGGCTTTTCGGACTAGGTATGGTCATTTTGGAATTTGTGGTAACATCTTTTAGCTTAGCTAATGTACCGACAATATTTATGGGTCTCATGAATAAGGTCCTTAAACCCTACCTCAACATGTTTGTGGTGGTTTTTATTGATGATATATGCATTTATTCCCATAGTGAAGAAGGTCATGTGAATCATATTAGGGTGGTGTCGCAAATTTTGAGGGATGAGAGGTCGTTGCTAAATATGAAAAGTGTGAATTTTGGGTAACAAGGAGGTGGTTAGATAAGTGCATCGGTAAGCTAGGTTGGGGTTTAGATTGAGTTAAGTTGAAATGGTGGTGTAGTGGTTGTTGATGGTTCCAGATCTACTTTGATTGAGAAAGTGAAGTCAAAACATGGGCTTGACACCATCTTGCTAGAATTGAAGTCTTTGGTGAAGGTTGGTAAAGTGGAGTTTTTCTCCCAAGGGGGAGATAGGGTCCTTAGGTACCAAGGTAGGCTATGTGTGCTTGATCTTCATGATTGGGTTTACTTGAGAGTCTCACCTATGAAGGGTGTGGTCTGTTTTGGAAAGAAAGGTAAATTAAGCCCAAGGTTTGTGGGTCCTTATAGAATTTCGAGGAGGGTTGGTAAGGCTGCATATGAATTAGGTTTGCCTACAGAGATGAATATGGTTCATTCGGTCTTCCATGTGTCGATGTTGAGGAAGTGTATTAGTGAACGAAGTGCTATAGTGTCCTTAGGGCTTGTGGGTATTGTAGAGGATAACTTGACCTATGAGAAGGTCTCGATGGAGATATTGGATAGACATATAAGAAGGTTGAGGAAAAAGGATGTAGCATCCGTCGAGGTTCTTTGGAGGAATCAAAAGGTTGAAAGTACCACATAGAAAGCTGGAGTGAAAATGAAAATGTGATATCCATACCTCTTTCATTCTATTCAAGCTTAAGAAAGAAAACTAAGACCTTTTTATGATTTCAAGACTTAAATTTCAGCGTTCATGACATTTTTGCATGCATGCATGTTCATTGTAACAATTTTATAGTGATTTTTTATATTCATGTTGAGGATTTTTAAAAATGATTTTTAAGCACATTTGTTCCATCTACATTAGGCTGAAATCTTCATGATTACTTCTCTTATGCATGTTTCTTTGACATTCGGGGACGAATGTTTCCAAGGGGGATACTGAAACGCCCCAAAACTGTGCTTTGGAATGCCTACAATTGTAATTTTCATATAACTAAAAATCTGTGTGTGATATAATAATCTGACTTTATCTTCTCGATCATGGGGAAAAATTAAATGGGGAATGAGTATAAGAAGGATTTTAGAAGACCATAGTGAAAAATAATTATTTGTTAAATAACTGATTTCTAGAGAGCCTGTCACCCAGGCCGCGACGCGCCTTGGCGCGTAGTAGTGTAAAATGTGAGGTGTACCTGGTCCACGTTGCGTCTAGGGAGCGGATAGTTCAAATTTTCCCTTTTTTTCTTATTCCCTCCAAGGACATTGGTGTAATAGCCCCATACCTATTTAAACATAAAATCTCCCATACTTAGCCATTTTTCAACTCTATATTACTCAAAACCCTCACAAGTACCTGTCCAAGACTTAACAAAATATCTTATTCCAAATTCAAGGATTTCAAGCTTAACTTTGGAACTCAAGGATTCACTTCATGCTCTTCCCTCAAGCTTATCTCAAAAAAACCAAGTATAAGTTATCTGGGTTTCATCCAATGGGTCCTTTCACCCATCGAGCCCAATCTTTCCTTTCATGAAAATTGCATGTTTTCAAGTTGTATTGCCTATGATTATCTCTTATTGTGGACTATAATTATAAATTATGTTGGGGTTATATGAAATTTTGTTGATTATGCATGAACATCTATTTTAAGCTTATACTATAAGTTGATCTCTGTCTATTGAAACTATATATGATTTGAGCTATGAAAGCTATGAATTATGATGACCTTTTGATACGAATTTCATGATACCCAACATGGGGTTTTACTATAATATTGGTGGGTTTATTTTGAATTGATTTACTCATCTTGTTATACTCCTGAGTTGCATGAATTTGAACAAGTATTATGTGCTCACCAAGTGTTTGATGAAATTACATGACCATGATTCTCAAGTTATTTACATGATTTACAAGTCAAGTAACTTCATGATGATTAAGGGCTTTCAAGCATATATTAAATTCATGAAAAGTACCTATGACGTTACAAGTGAATTATTGAGATCCTATGTCTTGTTATGTTCTTGGGAAATGTAAAGTCCTTTCTTGATATTTAAATGTGACAGTTTGATAAGCTATTTTCATGACTCCTACCAAAAAGATTATATCGTAAGGTAAGGACATCTTATACTACCTACCAAAAAGGCCATATCATAAGGTAGAAAAAATCATGGCTCCTACTAAAAAGATTATATCATAAGGTAAGGACATCTTATAATACCTACCAAAAAGGCCACGTCGGAAGGTAAAATAAATCATGGTCCTAATCACAAAGATTATATTATAAGGTAAGGACATCTTGCATCACCTACCAAAAAGGCCGTGTCATAAGGTACAATAAATCACAGCTCCTACCTAAAAGACTATGTCGTAAGGTTGTGGTATTGGTAACACTCTCCGAAAAGGTCACATCGTAAGGTGAGTGGGTGGCTATTTGGCCCATTTCATGCATATTTGTGTAAGGTTCGAGTATGTAATCCATATTGAGTTTGTGTTCCTTGATTATGATTAAGAATCTTCTTATTATTGTATATGACTGTTGTTGAATTGCATCCCGCATACTTAGTACATTCAAACATACTAACGCATACTCTATGCCTATATGATATTACTATGTAGTGACCGGAGCACCTTTTCATCATCCTCCTTGTGGCTAGTTCGGTACTTCGGAGATAAGCATTGGTGAGTCCTTAAGTCCGAGAATACTATCGACATTACTCTTGCTATTTTGAGACTTTATTATGTTTAACACTTGTTACAATGAGGGTGAGTCCGGAAAGTGTTTTGGCCCTCGCTCCATTCCAAGTTAGAGGTGTTGTTGGATATTTTGATGTACTTATGCTTGAGCTTGACTCTTCTATGCTTTAATGATTATCAAAGATTTCCCTTAGTCCTGCTTCACTTTTTATTATATCTCTTGTGGTTGTTTACTTTACTTCTGTGACCAATGATGTGTGATTGATATACTAAGAGGCTTGTTTGGGTCCTTGCGGGTTCCCATTCACCGTACTGAATTGAATTGAGTGCACCCTCACCTTTTATTATTATTATCCTACGTTGAGAACCTTTAGACACCTAATCGGAGAAGCGCCTTCCTGCCCAAGAAAGTCAAAGCCCTATTTCTTCTTTCATTCTTGATGTACCCAAGATTGATGTCAGTTTCTTCCTATGGGTCTACCCACTTGATCGTTCCTGCAAGTCTATAGTCTATACTTCTCTCTTTGATGGCACCAGGGATTTTTCGATATTTTTTTGGAAGTCAGATCGGCCCCGAAGCAAGATATGGTGGGTGCCTAAGTGCGAAAAGACAGAGAGAGATGCTCTTCCTGCGGCCCAAGAGCATATTCATTCAAAAATAGAAGAAGGGGTGGAAAGTACAGGCTATAACAATATTAATACTAGTAATATGTGTCACGTCTAGGCCTTAGGCTTCGGTCATGACATTTCTTTTAGAATACCCCATTCTTTGGATTTTGGTTAAACAAATGTTATTTGTTGCTTTGATCAATTATTATGATTAATGGACTTACTCTTTCACCTTTTGAGTTTTTTTTTCCTTTATAGAAGTGAGATTGATTTATGTTGGTAATCAATTTTGTTGACTTCATCAAAGAAAAATGATTTTCAATATTCTTAGCAGAATATTTGTATTTTTACGCAATCTCAAGAAGGTTTCTACGGACTCAGCACCTTCTTAGAACTACGTTTGACCTGATTCCTATTTCAGCAGGATATGTAGGCTCCACACCGGCTCAGTCATATTCCCCGTAAGATTTTCATTCCTTTTTACAATAAAGACTGGGGAAAAATTTTGTGAGGATCTCAAAATTCCTTCAAAGACAACTTTCTTCAACAAGTCAGGGTTAAAGTCACGTTAAAGCTATAACTGGAGCTGATTTTTGGAGGTTCTCTCAAAAAATCAACTAGGGATTACCAGAAAGATATGGCTCCTTCTAATGTTTAAACTGGGGCAGAATTTTTGAAGAAGACCCTCAAAAATTTTGTCAACCTGCATTTCAAGTCGAATTCAGCATGCAAATCAGGTAATAGACAAATATCAAGATTGTGAACGAAACCAACATAGATCAGTCTCTCAAAACTAAGAATTTTTCTTTGGATGTAGGAACTAAAGTCATAAGGCATCATTGGATCCACAAGGCTCTGTCATGATTCAGATGACATTTACCTTTACTTATTATTCCATTCATTTCTTAAATTTCTTCTATTACTCTACTATAATTCATGACATATTTTCTTTATAAAAAGTTAAGATAAACGGACACAAATGCCAAGATTGCAAGATTTCACCTAGACCAATACAAGCGGGACAATTTCATCTTTCAACTTATTCTCTTTTCGAATTAGAGTGTCACTACCTTTAGTGTGACAAGTTAATCTATTATGGAGAGTCACTCACCTTCAAAGTGACAAATTGGAGCATCACTGCCTTCAGTGTGACAAGTTAATCTATTTTGGAGAGTCACTAGTCTTCAATGTGATAAATTGGAGCATCACCTCCTTCAGGGTGACAAGTTAATCTATTTTGGAGAGTCACTCGCCTTCAACATGACAAATTGGAGTGTCACTGCCTTTAGTGTGGCACATTACATTATAGGAGCATCACTGTCTTCAGTGTGACACATGTATTATTGGATTATCATTTCCTTGAAAATGACATGCAACTTATTATTAGACTGTCATCTCCTTCAGCGTGACACGTTCAACTTATTATTGGATCGTCACCTCCTTCAGCATGACACATTAATTAATTATTGGATTGTCACCTCCTTCAGTATGACACGTTCAACTTATTATTGGATCGTCACCTCCTTCAGCGTGACACGTTAATCTATTATTGGATAGTCATCTCCTTCAGTATGACACGTTAAACTAGGTTGGCACAAATTAAATTATATTTAAATTTCATTTACTACTAATAAATTTTATCTCAGTATTTATCGAGAGCATCCAAGAGGATGAATTCTCAAACAAATCATAGGTGTGGACATCATCAAGTAGGATGCAACACAATGTGAAACTTTTTTTTAGCAGCGAACTGGGACATAGTCAAAAGAGAAATGTCAATCTCTTTGGACAAGAGTTGATGAGTGACTTCCACCACAATCCAACCACACCCCTGTCAAAGGGCATGTGGGTACTTCTATGAATTCACCATTTTTCAGTTTTGCATCGGAATGATTTCAACTCTCATCGGAAGCAATCTTTCCAATCCGAGTGATAATACACCAAGAGCTTTGAAAATTATGCTCATGTAAGTTGTGAATCGATCTCTCTTTCTTTTGAAGCTCTTACTTATGGGTGTGAAGTACACCATATTCATGACTAAGAGGTTGCAAGGATCTTTTCAATACTCAATTTATTTATCACTCTTCCTCAACCAAAGGTTATCTTAGCGTAAGAGATTCCCTTTTCAATTGATTGAGTCGCACTACAAGCAGCCTGATTCCTAAGGGATATGTAGGTAGGCTCAACTTTGAAAATTCGATTGTATTCTAACCTTCCCTCTTTCTATTCCGGACCTTTTTGGTCTCTCCATGATTTGAATCTGAAATAGCTTTTGAATTTTTTCAAAATTGTGCGTACAATCAAGCGTCATGAACTACAAGTGGTCCAAATTCTCATGTAACCTGAGATATGTAAGAAACCCAACACTGGTATCCGGCCATAATTTTCTAAAGTTTGTACTTCTCTTTCAAAAGACAAAAGTGTGGTCGGTCAAAATTGGATTCGTCAACTTCCTTTGCCTCGGTCTCTTTCATCGATCCAAGCCAAAGGAGGGGTAGTTGTTGACACCCAATTATGACCCTCCACAATGTAAATTAATTGTTGATCTTCTTATTTTTAAAAATCAGAAATAATTATCTTCAGAGAAATATATATTTTAACTGTTTATATTTTTTAAAAAGGAATTATATTTATTCAAATATCATTCTAAGAAAAGATTTTATTTCTTGTTAATTATCTTCATTTTATTAAATGATTTTAAAATCAATTATTTCACTTTGATATTTTAAAAAGCTCGTTAATTGATCTAATTTAATGCGTTGTGTATTTAAATTCCACCCCGCATGCTCCCTCTTTTTCCTTTATTCTTTTTACTTTAACCTTTCTTTTTTTTTGTTTTGACTTTTTAAATGGTGCCGACATGTCTCTCACCAATTTCTTTTCTTCTTCGGTACACATACTCACATGATTCTCTTTCTTCTTCGTCTTCAAAAGATGAACTTTGCTAACAACCAAAGAAAAAATCAACATCCCCAATGTTCAAATCCTCAACGTTCCAATTTTAAAATTCAAACATTTTCTCTATAAAATCCCCATTTTGCTCACTGTAAAAAGGAAGCGATTCCGGATAAAAGGGAATAGATTAAAATTCCAGGAGAAACCATCCTTCATCTCAAAAAAAATGTACATTAATATTTTGGCTTCTAGTAAGCCAATTTCAAGAAACATTTAGCCAATTTGAAGGCCCCTGAGGCTGAAATTTTCTTATTTCGAAGTTATGAAATCTATAAGCGAGGTTTCACTTCGGTGTTGAATGCTCCCTTTTTAATTCATTGTCCCAAGTTCGCTGCCCCGAAAAAGATAAACTCTTTCCCATTCATTATCTATTTTAGTTACAAATGTTGTTGATTTAGCTGTAATTTTGTAATCCATCGTCATATTTTAGTTGAGCGTGAAATTTATGTGAAATTCTTGTTGCTACTCTTTGTTATTTCTGGCATGATTCTAAAATATATTTTCTTTTTTTCTATTTTATTACTATTATCTCTTCTATTGGTAGATACTAATCTATACCCCTTTTATTTATATGTACTTCCTCCTTCGAGTCCATTTCGAACTTTACTGAAACGAACCCAAAAGGTGCCAAAAAATGTGCCTTGTAAGTACCCACAATCGTAATTTTAATATATATCAAAATTTGTGTGTGATATCAAAAATCTGACTTCATATTCATGATTAGGGGGAAAAATTGAGTGGGAGATAGGTCTAACCTCGATTTTAGAGCAACAGTATCGAAAATTAAAATTTCAAAAATTTGGAATTCCAGTGTTGATCTGCGATGGTACCACGATGTGCAGCCATCGAGGACCAATGTTATTTTGTGCTAGTTTTTTTATCTCGGTCCAAGGCTTTGTGGTCTTGGGCCTAAGTCTTTCCATCAGTAGAAACGCCTATACATAGCCATTTTTCAACTCTATATCACTCAAGACCTTCTGAAAAACCTCTCCAAAACTTAACCAAATATCTCATACAAATTTCAAAGGTTTCAAGCCCAACTTTGGAACTCAAGGATTCTCTTCAAGCTCCAAGTCATCTTTAAGCTCAACTCTAGAAAACTAAGTTCGAGGTATGTGGGTTTCAACCATTGGGTCCTTTCACCCATGGTGCCCAAGATTTATTTTTACATAAATTTCATGTTTCCTAGTTGATTTACTTATGGGTTTTACTTACTATGAATTTGACTATGAACTATATTGGGGTTTCATAAAAGTGTGACTATTTAAGCATGTTTTGAGCTATGAATCTATAATGTATCTTGAGATTTGATGAAGGATTTTGATGTATATTCCATGAGGGTATTACCAAGTGTGGGTGGTTTGACTGACTTCAAGTTTCTTACATGATATCACTCTTGAATTTCATGGTTTTTATACTAGCATTATACACCCGGTAAGTGTTTGATAAAATGTCCGATAAAATATCCGATTTTGGGTTCTTGAGTTATTGATGATCTATTGTATGACCTATGATTTGAAAGACTTTATGATGATGAAAGGAATATTTATATGAGTTTTTTACATGAAAAGTACTTATAGTATTGTAAGTTGACCATGCCAAGTTGAGGAGGTGATGCCTCAATCACCATGGATGATAAGGTGAGACAAGTATCAACCAATTGAGGGTTTGATACCTCAATCACCATGGATGGTAGGGTGATACAACCATCAACCAATTGAGGGGTTGATACCTCAATCACCACGGATGGTAGGGTGAGACAACCATCAACAAATTGAGGGGTTGATACCTCAATCACCATATATGGTAGGGTGAGACAACCGTCAACCAATTGAGGGGTTGATACCACAATCACCATGGATGGTAGGGTGAGACAACCATCAACCAATTAAGGGTTTTGATACCTCAATCACCATGGATGGTAGGGTGTGACAATCCATCATAATATTGGTCTCTTATTATATATGTAATATGTTCTATATAAGCATGTTTTACTTCAAGCATCATTCACACATGTGATATTGCTATTATGCTATCCATTACTTACGATATTGCATTTTTCCTATATTGCCTATCTTTTGTTGAATTGCATCATACATACTTAGTATATTCAAACATACCAACGCATACTCTATGCCTACATGATGTTACCATGTAGGAACAAGAACCCCACTTGATCATCCTCCTCTTCCACGTGGCTAGTACGATTTCACTCAAAGCAAGATAGTGAGTCCTCAACTCTTAGGACATACTTCTCTTGAGTTATGCTATGTATTGACTCTTCTTATATTGGAAACTTATGATTCAGAGGGTGATCGTGGAGATAGTCTTGGGCCCCCCACCTATCTATGTATTAGAGGTGTTGTTGGAACCATGTGACATGTTAATGTTATACTATTAGCTTGTTATGTTTCTATGGTATCAAGGATGTCCGTTAGCCCCGTATTCCCTTTTACGATCTCTTATTGTTGTTTATTGCTTTCACGATCAAGGAAGTG
The DNA here is from genome assembly GCA_011800125.2 of Solanum clarkiae. Classification (NCBI taxonomy): domain Eukaryota; kingdom Viridiplantae; phylum Streptophyta; class Magnoliopsida; order Solanales; family Solanaceae; genus Solanum; species Solanum clarkiae. The sequence goes on along the minus strand of JAABOM020000092.1, from coordinate 14,549,487 downwards.
TAGTGATATGCTAAGAGGCTTGTTTGGGGTTCCTTTGGGTTCCCCATTCGCCATGTCATGTCTATGCCCTAGGTATGGGTCATGCCAAACTAGTTCTCAGATCCTTAGGTTATTAATGGTCCTCAGAGTCCAACACACCGCGTCGATTAGAGTCTTATTAATGGTTGTGAAGCCTGCTACGAAGATGAATGAGAGGCTATGAGGCATTATAGGAAATGTTTCACTTCATCATGATCTATGTCATGCGGTAGAGCTAGGTCCTCTAGGGATTATTAATAATTCCTAACTGTTACATTTCAAAATATGTCTCAGGCTGCTCAAGAAGACAATATATCAAATACAAAGGTTCACAATACTCTATGGCTATTGGCCAAGTTTGCTACCGCTCAAATCAATCAACAAGTGAGTGCCCCCGAGACTTCAAGTGGTAAGAGAGAGGAGAGAGAGGCTAATATGGCTTGGCATGATGATGGTGTCCAAGGTGTTAATAATAGAATGACTCATCCTAGGTGCACAAAAATGTGGCAGAAGACGTGGTGGCACATGTTTGAGGAATATGGGTGCATGCTTTGGGTGTGGCAGTAATGGGCATAAGATGAGGGACTGCCCGGTGGCCTTAAGAAAAGGAAGAAGAAGGGTTCGATTGGAAGATGGCGACGATGGGAGAACTAATCCTAAGTGTCAAAGGTGTGGGAAGAACCATGGTGGACCATGCTTGAGGAAATCCAACGCTTGTTATGGTTGCAGTGAGGTGGGATACAAGATGGTTGGTTGGCCACATGCTTGAAAAAGGTGTAAAGGTGGTCGACCTTAAAAAAAGGTGGTCACGTTGATCAAGAGGCTTAAGAAGGGGATGAGGCATCTGATGTTTCTACTGGTCTATTGAAGTTCATTTGATTTTGATATGTATGCATTGATATACCCGGGTGCCACTTTTTCTTTTGTAACACTTTTTCTTGCCAAAAATTTTTCATGTTGAACCCGAGTTGATAGTGTTATGAGGTGTATACTCTCATGGGTGCATCCATTGTGCTAGAAAGGTCTATAGAAATTGTCCTATTTGCATTTTGCATAAAATATTTCCTTATGATCTTATTGAGTTGGATATGGTGGATTTTGATGTAGTTCTTAGGATGGATTGGTTGCATGCATACTATGCTTCCACTGATTGTAGAACCCACACAATCAAATTCTAATTCCCAAATGAACCCGTCCTTGAGTGGGAGAGTCATGATGTGGTCTTCAAGAGTAGATTCATTTCTTGCATTAAGGCCCATAAGTTGACTTCTAAAGGATGTCCCTATCATGCCGTGAGGATTAGGGATGTTGAATCCAAAGTTGTCATGACCCAAGCCTAGGGGCTAGACGTGACATGACAAATGGGGAACCCGAAGGAAACCCAAACAAGCCTCGTAACTTATCGTTACACATCACTGGTCATGGAAGCAACTAAAGGACATAAAGAGTAAGAATAGGGGCAAAGGGCTAAGGGAAAACAAAACTTGCATAACATCATAATCAATAGAAAAGAATCAAACTCATATCATAGATACATAACTTGTCCAACAAGCACCTCTAATCCATAGATAAGAGCGGGGGCCAAGACAAAGCAACCGGGCTCACCCTCATAATAAAAATAGAACATAAATAAGAGTATCTCAATACATAATAAGAGAAATATAGACTAAGGTCCTCGAAGTAGAGGACTCACCAATTAGATTGAGTAGTACCGAACTAGTCACGTGGAGGAGCAGGATGATCAACTTAGGCACCGATTCCTACATGGTGATATCATGTAGGCAAGAGTATGTGCTAGTACGTCTGAATGTACTAAGTATGTAGGACGTAATGCAACAAGAGGTAGGAATCATAATCAAAATGCATATCAATAGACAATAGGCCTAATATAGAAATATGGCATGTATGATCAATGCATAAGTAAAACATGCTTAAGTAACTCATGTCATTTAGGATATCATACGTGTAGAAGAGACCAAGCTAGCTTTCCAAAGAATAAACCCCTTGGTAGGTTGGTCATAACGCCACCCCATTACTTAGGTGGTGAGGTACAAACCCCTCACTAGGTTGATGATTACAAGCCCCTATCTAGGTTGATGATGATGCCACCCCATCACCCTAGAGGTGAAGTACAAGCCCCTCACTAGGTTGATGAGTACAAACCCCTATCTAGGTTACCTGGGCTCTTGGCCCCCCGGATTGGGCATGGTCTAATCCAACACTTTATGTAGGTTTTATCATATATATATATATAAGCTCATTTCATCATCATAACATCATTCATATCATATCTCATGCTTTGGACCTTCAATTCCTCAAGAAACTACATCCGGACATTTTGAGAGGTTATTGGGGAATGTTTTGGATGATATGAAGGTTAAATATGACTAAGTATAGGTAAAAACATATTTACGAACACTTAGGCCTAAGACCCAATAGAGTTGGACTAAGATAGAAAAACTGGACACAATAATGTATAGAAGCGTACCCTTGGCGTGTCGCGCCAGGGGCATGGATCGTCTCTAGAAATCACATTTTTGTAATTTTAAAATTTTGCTACGATTGCTCTCAAATCAGGGTTAGACCCATTTCCACTTAATTGTGACCCTTGAATAAAAATATGAAGTCAGATTTTTGATATTGCATAAAAATTTTGAGATATATTAAATTTAAAATTTTGGACATTTCGAGGCACAATTTCGGGGCACTTTTTGGGGTTATTTCGACATCTCCTACTTGGGAATATTCGTCCCCGAATATATAAGATATGTACAAGACATAGGTGATCATAAAAAAAATCAGCCCCAACAAGAATTCAACATTACATATAAAACACAATTTTCAAAATTTCTACTTAAGTGTAAAATCATCATAAGTTTGCCAACTTAAACATGAATGAATAAGAGTGACATAGGGGCTGAAATACAAGACTTGACATCATATAGGAGCTTAGAGTTGGTACCTTAGGCTTGAGTGGAGTGGAAGAGATAAGGATACCACTTTTGCATGTCCCCTTCGGCCTCCCAAGTAGCACCTTCATTTTGTTGGTTCCTCCAAAGGACCTTAACGGATGCTACCTCCTTATTCCTCAATCTCTTCACTTGCCTATCCAAAATCTGAACTAGAGTCTCCTCGTAAGTCAAGTTATCCTTAACAACACCCACAATATCAAGAGACATAATAACATTAGGATCACCAACACATTTTCTCAATATAGAGACATGGAACACTAGTTGAACCAAATTCATTTCACTAGGCAACTTCAACTCATAAGCTACCTTGCCAACCCTCTTTATCACCTCATAAGGACTAACGTATCTTGGACTCAACTTCATCTTTTTACCAAAATGGACCATACCTTTCCTTGGAGAAACTTTCAAATAAACCTAATCACCCACTGTGAATTCAAGGTCTCTCCTTCTCACTTCGACATAGGATTTTTGTCGACTTTGGGCTATTTTCAATCTTTCTTGTGTCATCCTAACCTTCTCAAGAGCCTCCATAACCAAATTTAATCCCAATATAGCCACTTCTCCAATCTCAAACCAACCAACTGGTGATCTATAACTTCTCCCATAAATAGCCTCAAAAGGAGCCATACCGATGCTAGTGTGATAGCTATTGTCGTATGCAAACTCAATCAAAGGAAGATGGTCATCCCAACTACCCTTAAGTACAATACATAAGCCCTAAGCATATCCTCAAGTGGGTGAATGGTTCTTTTGGATTGTCCATCCTTTTGAGGGTAAAAGCCTATACTAAGGTGAACTTTTATACTAAGACCCCTTTGAAAAGACCTCCAAAAGTGTGAAGTGAACTGTGCACCACAGTCCAATATGATGGACAAAAGAACCCCATGTAACCTCACTAACTCATAGATGTACAACCTTGCATACTATTCAGCCCCATATGTGGTCTTAACCGGTAAAAAGTGAGCCGATTTCGTCATCCTATAAATCACAACCCAAATAGAATCAAAACCTTTTCTAGTTTTAGTAAACCCAACCACAAAATCCATAGTAATTACCTTCCACTTCCATATAGGAATCTCTATGTCTTGGGTTAGGCCACCTGACCTTTGATGTTGGCTTTGACTTGTTGACAACTATGGAAACCGAAAACAAATTTGGCAATGTCCCTCGTCATGCCTCCACACCAATACACATCCCTCAAGTCTCTATACATTTTTATGGAACCGGGTTGGATAGAATAAGAAAAATTATGGGCCTCATCAAGGATCTTCTCACTCAAACCACCAACACAAAGCTCACACAATCTACCTTGGTACCTAAGGGCACCATCTCCCCCTTGGGGGAAAACCTCTACTTTGCCTTCTTTCACCAAGGCCTTTAGTTCAAGAAAGGAGGAAGCAAGATCTTGTTTTGCTATCACCTCATCAACCAAAGAAGACTTAGACCTATCAATAATAACAATGCTATCATTACCAACCTCTTCCAACCTAACCCCCAATCTAGCCAATTGATGCACCTCCCTAGCCATTTTCTTTTCACCACCATCAAAATGAGCTAGGGTACCTATGGACACCCTACTAAAAGCATCCTCCACCATATTTTCCTTACCTTGATGATAGTGCACACTCACATCATAGTCTTTAAGAAGTTCTAACCATCTCCTTTGCCTCAAGTTGTGATCTTTTTGATTGAAGACATATTGGAGGCTCTTATGATCGGTGAACACATCCACATGCACCCCATACAAGTAGTGACGCCAATTTTTTAATTCAAACACAACAATGACTAACTCTAGATCATATGTTAGGGTAGTTCTTTCTTGTACACACAACAATGACTAACTCTAGATCATATGTTAGGGTAGTTCTTTCTTGTACCTTGAGTTGTCTAGAAGCATAAGCTATGACCTTACCATTTTGCATCAACACACAACCTAAACCAACTCGGGAAACATCATAATAAACCACAAATCCCTCAAGCCCATCCAGTAGTGACAATATAGGAGCGGACATAAGCTTTTCTTTTAATGTTTGGAAGCTCCTCTGACACTAATTAGTCTATACAAACTTAACCTTCTTTTGAGTCAATTTTGTCATAGGGGAAGCAATGGAAGAAAACCCATTCACAAACTTTCTATAATAACCTGCTAGGCCCAAGAAGCTCCTAATATCTGATGGTGTCAATGGTCTAGGCCAATTTCTAATCACATCAGTCTTCTTAGGATCCACCTTAATACCATCCCTCGACACCACATGACCCAAGAATGCAACCTCCTTCAACAAAAATTCACATTTTTCATATTTAGCATATATTTCTCCTGCCTCAATCTTTGCAGCACAACTCTCAAATGGCCCATATGCTCTTCCATACTATGTGAATAGATCAATATATCATCAATGAAGACCACAACAAAGGAATCAAAGTAGGGTTTGAAGACCCTATTCATTAGGTCCATGAAGTTGGCCGATGCATTGGTCAACCCAAACAACATCCCAACAAACTCATAATACCCATATCTAGTTCGGAAAGCCATCTTGGGAACATCATACTCCCTCACCCTTACTTGATGATACTCATACCGAAGATCAATCTTATAAAAATAGCTAGCCCCATGCAATTGGTCAAACAAATCATCAATTTTTAGAAGAGGATATCAATTCTTTATAGTGACCCTATTGATTTATAGGTAGTCAATGCACATTCCAAGTGACCCATCCTTTTTCTTCACAAACAACACCAGAGCACCCCAGGGTGATCGTCTAGGCCTCATAAATTCCTTCTCCAACAAATCTTTCAATTGTTCTTTTAACTCCTTCAACTCCACCGAAGCCACACGTTAAGGGAGAATGAAGATAGGTTGAGTATTGGGGAGGAGGTCTATACTAAAATCTACTTCCCTTTCGGGAGGTATACGGGAAGGTCATTTAGGAAGACATCAAGAAATTCATTTACAACTGGAACTGATTCTATGGAAGGGACTTTGGACTCTACATCGTTATCCCTCACTAGATAGTAAAGACACCCCTTAGAGATCAACTTATTGGCTTTAATGCAAGAAATGGATCTACCCTTGACCACCATATCTTGACTTTGCCACTGAAGGACAGGTTTATTAGGGAACTGAAACTTGACCCTGCAGGTTCTACAATCAATAGAAGCATAGTAGGCATGCAATCAATCCATCCCAAGAATGACATCAAAATCTACCATGTCTAGTGCAACATGATCACAAGGCAACAACTTATGCAAAATGCAAATAGTATAACTTCTATAAAACTTTCGTAGCAACTATAGAATCACTAAATATGAGTAGACACTTCATATGATACAACTCGGGCTCAACATGGAATTTTTGGGCAACAAAGGGGGTAACAAAAGAAAGAGTAGCACCTGGATCAATCAAAGCATATACATCAAAGTCAAAGATTTTAAACATACCAATAACATCATCGGGAACCTTACTAACCCCTTGCCTTCCATGTAGAACGTAAAATCGATTGTACCTTGGGGCACCACCTTGGGGACCACCTTGAGGACCACCTCTACCCAATGGAATCGCATTTGCACCCCAGCCCTTTCCACGATTTCTTGGGCATACACCCTTTTGTGACAAGCTCCGTAAAATCAAAGAAAGTATTAAAACCCTTCAAACACGAGCCCCCTATGACTCTTCCCATATGTGGGACATAGATCAATGGGAGCCACACCACCAACACCTTGAGGCCCAGGGAAATCATTGGCAAACCCTCTATTAATAGCTTGAGTGGACCCTTGGCCTTGATGGAACTGGCCACTCCTTTGGAACTTACCCCCAAGATGGGCCCTCTTGGCCTCATGACCTCTCTTCTTGCTCAATGTTTCGTCTTTTATTTGCTCTGCATAAGTAATCAACCAAGACAAGTCCATGTCATTAATTAGCAAAGCGAACTGGCATCCCTCACTCACCAAGTCGGAGACCCCCATCACAAACTTGTTCATCCTAGATCTAGGATCGTCCACCAAATGAGGAGCATACTTTGAAAGTTGATGAAACTTGAGGGCATACTCCCTCACACTAATAGCACCTTGTTTCAAGTTCATAAACTCCACCAACTTAGCTTCTCTAAGCTCAAGAGGAAAAAATCGATTAAGGAAAACCAATTTGAACTCCTCCTAAAGCACCATATTACCAATTCCCTTCTCACCCTTCCATTGATCATACCATATTTGGGCTACCCCTTTGAATTGATACTCCGCCGACTCTGCCTTTTTATTTTGCCCAATACTCATGATATTCAAGATCTTGTAGAACTTATGAATGAACTCTTATAGATCTTCATCCACCTTTAACCCATAGAACACCGGAGAATTCATCCTCATGAAGTCAGTTAGCCTAGATCCCGAGGTAGCAGCATGAGGGGTTTGAGCCCTTTAATTTACTTGGTTCGCTATAACTTACGCAAGCATACTGATAGCATCCCAAAGCTCACCATTGGTAGGGTGCTCCTCAGGAGTTTGATCCCTTCTTTCTCTAGTATTTGGCATGACCTAGCTTAGCAAGAACGATCGTTAGGAAAACAAATTACCACGACTCTGTAGCATGACTTAGAATATGAAGAAGGGAAACATTCCCTAAAATGACTCAAAGCCTCCTATTCATAGTCATGGTATGCTTCACAACCATGAATAAGACTTTAATCGATTTGGTGTGTTAGATTATAAGGATCTATCAACCTAGTGCTCTGATACCAAGTTTGTCACGACCCAAGCATAGGGCCTAGACGTGATACAGTGAATAGGGAACCCAAAGGAATCCCAAACAAACCTCTTAACTTATCATTACACATCATCAATCACGGAAGCAGTTAAAAGACATAAAGAGTAAGAATAGGGGCAAAGGGCTAAGGGAAAAAAACTTACATAACATCGTAATCCAGAGACAAGAATCAAACTCATATCACAGATACATAATATGTCCAACAAGCACCTCTAATACATAGGTAAGAGCAGGGGGCCAAGATAAAGCAACCGGGATTACCCTCATAATCAAAATAAAACATAAAGAAGAGTGTCTCAATACATGATAAGAGCAAGATAGACTAAGGTCCCTGAAGTGGAGGATTCACCAACTAGCTTGAGTAGTATCGAGCTAGCCATATGGAGGAGGAGGAGGAGGATCAACTTGGGCACCGGTTCCTACCTGGTGATATGATGTAGGCAAGAGTATGCATTAGTACATCTGAATATACTAAGTATGTAGGACGCAATACAATAATAGATAGGCATCATAATCAAAATGCATTTCAATAGGAAATAGGCCTAATATAGCAATATGACATGTATGATCAATGCATAAGTAAAATATGGTTAAGTAACTTATGCTCTTTTAGGATACCGTATGTGTAGAAGAGGCCAAGCTAGCTTGTCAAAGTACAAACCCCTTAGTAGGTTGGTGATGATGCCACCCCATAACTTAGGTGGTGAGGTACGAACCCTTCACTAAGTTGATGAATACAAACCCCCATGTAGGTTGATGATGACGCCACCCCATCATCCTGGTGGTGAAGTACAAACCCATCACTAGGTTGATGAGTACAAATCCCCATCTAGGTTACCCGAGATCTTGGTCCCCTCAAATTAGGCATGGTCTAATGCAACACTTTATATAGGATTCGTTATACATATAATCTCATTTCATCATCATAACATCATTCATATCATATCTCATGCTTTGGACCTTCAATTCCTCAAGAAACCACATTCGGACATTTTGAAAGTTTAGAGGGTGTGTAATGCTAGTATAAAACCATGAAATATAGAGATGAAATCATGAAAGAGAATCCATTGTAAAATCATCAATCAACATCTTGAAGCATCCTCAAGTAATATACATTTAAACTCCTCAACAAATCTTACATTAGATCCAAGATTTATAGCTCAAAACATAGCAAAATAGTCACAACTTTACACAGCTTTAACATAGTCCATAGACATGTTCATACTAGTAAACTCATTAGTAAAATCAACTTTAAATCATGCAAATTAAGTAAAAAGGAGATTAGCCCACCATGGTGGAAGAACTTAATGGCTAAAACCTACATACCTTAGCTTTGAGGAAGCTCTTGATGAAGATTGAGAATGGAGGCTTGAAGCTTAAAGGAAATCCTTAATTCTATATGAGGGTCTTGAGACTTGAATTTGGGAGTGAAAAATACGACCAAGTGTCTTGAGAGGATATTGGGGAATGTTTTGGATGATATGAGGGTGAAATATGACTAAGTATAGGTAAAAACACATTTTGGAACACTTAGCTCCAAGAACCAAAAGTCTTAGATCAAGATAGAAAAACTAGACACAAAAATGTATACGCACCAAGGGCTCGGATCGTCTTTGGAAATTGCTTTTTTTGTGATTTTCAAATGTTGCTACGGTTGGTCTTAAATCAGAGTTAGACTCTTTTCCCCTAATTTTGACCCTCTAAACAAGAATATGAATTCAGATTTATGACATTGTGCATGAATTTGAAGATATATAGAATTTAAAATTTTAGGCATTTCGAAGCATATTTTCGGGCACTTTTTGGGGTTATTCCAAAAGTCCTACCTATAGGCTCGGTCCCGGTGGCTAATGGGTTCTTTGGTGTCTTTCATAGTGAGCTTCTTGGCAACTTAATAGGGTCACCATAAAGAATAAGTATCCTCTACAAAGGATTAATGATTTATTTGACCAAGTTCAAGGGGCTAGTGACTTCTCTAAGATTGATCTTCGGTTCGGGTATCATCAAGTGAAGGTGAGGGAGTGTGCCATTCCCAAGATGACTTTTAAGACTGGGTATGGGAATTATGAACTTGTGGTTATGTCTTTTGGGTTGACCAATGCACCGGCTATCTTCATGGACTTATGAATAGGGTCTTTAAACCCTACCTTGATTTGTTTGTTATAGTCTTCATTAATGATATTTTGATCTATTCCCATAGTGAGGAGGAGCATGTGAGCCATTTGAGGGTGGTGTTACAAAAATTAAGGGAAGAAAAGTTGTATGCTATGTATGAAATGTGTGAATTTTGGTTGCAAGATGTTGTCTTTCTAGGTCATGTGGTGTCGGGGGATTTTTTAAGGTGGATCCTGAGAAGACGAATAAGACTAGCAATTGGACTAGACCATTGACTCCATCGGACATTAGAAGTTTCTTGAGCTTAGTGGGTTACTAACGGAGGTTTGTGAATGGGTTCTCTTCTATTGCTTCTCCCATAACTAAGTTGATTCAAAGGAAAGATAAATTTGTGTGGGCTGGTGAGTGTGAAGAGAGTTTCCAAACCTTAAAGGGAAAGCTTGTCTCCTCTCCTATCTTGTCTCTACCAGAAGGGTTGGAAAGATTTGTTGTGTATTATGATGCTTCATGGATTTGTTTGGATTGTGTTTTGATGCAAAATGGTAAGGTAATAGCTTATGCTTCTAGAAAACTTATGGTGCATGAAAAAAATTATCCTACCCATGATCTTGAATTGGCCGCCGTGGTATTTTCTTTGAAATTTGGTGACATTATTTGTATGGGGTGCATGTTGATGTGCTTACTGATCACAAGAGAATCCAATATGTGTTCAGTCAAAAAGATCTTAACTTGAGACAAAGAAGGTGGTGAGAGCTCCTTAAGGATTATGATATGCGTGTACATTATCACTCTGATAAGTCTAATGTGGTGGCCTATGCTTTGAATAGGGAGTTCATGAATAGCCTAGATCATGTTAATGATGGTGGCAATGAGGTGGCTAAAGAGGTTCACCGGCTGGGTAGATTAGGGGTTAGCTTGGAAGAGGTTGACTATGGTGGTGTAGTGGTAGTTAATGGTTCTATATCTTCATTAGTTGAGGAGGTAAAAACAAAGCAAGATCTTGAACCTGCCTTGTTAGAATTGAAGACCTTGGTGAGAGATGATAAGGTGGAGGTTTTCTCTCAAAGGGAAGATGGTTCCCTTAGATACCAAGGTAGAGTATGTGTGCCTAGTGTTGAGGACTTAAGGAGGGTCATTCTTGATGAGGCTCATGATTCTTCTTACTCTATTCAATCTAGTTCTACAAAGATGTATAGAGCATTAAGGGATGTGTTTTGGTGGTATGAAGAAAGATATTGCTAAGTTGGTGATCGATTGCCATAATTGCCAACAAGTGAATGCCGAGCATCAAAGGCCTAGTGGCCTAGCCCAAGATATGAAGATCTCTAATTGCAAATGGGAGAAAATCAACATGGATTTTGTGGTTAGGTTGCCTAAAACTAGAAAGAATTTTGATTCTATTTGGGTGTGGTTTATCTTGGTAAAAAGGGATTTGAGTCTATGGTTTGTGGATCCTTATAGAGTGTTGAGGAGGATTGGTAAGGTTGCAGACAAATTGGGGTTGCCTAGGATATGGATATGGTTCATCCGGTTCTTCATGCATCTAGGTTGACGAGATGTGTTGGTGATTCAAATGTTATAGAACTATTTGAGGTTGTGGACGTTGTGGAGGATGAGTTGAATTATGAGAAGGTCCAGTGGAGAAGTTGGGTAGATCTGAGTAAAGGTTGATTAGTAAGGGTGTAGTGTTCGTCAAGGTCCTTTGGGAGAATCCTTAAGTTAAAAGTGTTACATGGGGAGATGGAATGGACAAGAAGAAATGGCGCTCTTACCTCTTTCATTGTATTCAAGCTTACGATAACACATCAAGTCCTTTTATTATTCCAAGTCTTATGTTTCAGCCCCTATGTCACTTGCCTACATTCATGTTTAAATTGATAGGTCATGGTGATTTTTGCACTTATATTGAGATTTTTGAAATGATGTTTAAGTGCATTGTTGCATTCTTGTGTAGGCTGGAATTACCTTGCTTACTCCTCTTATATACATTTCTTTGACATTCGGGGACGAATGTTCCCAAGGGGGAGATATTGAAATGACCCCAAAAGGTGCCCAAAAATGTGCCTTGGAAGTGCACATAATCATAATTTCTATATATCTCAAACTCTGTGCATGATATCAAAAATCTGACTTTATATTCGTGATTAGGGGGGAAAAATTAAGTGAGAGATGGGTCTAACCCTGATTTTAAAGCAACCGTAGCAACAATTGAAATTCAAAAAATTTGGAATTCCAGTGTTGGTCTGCGATGGTACCGCGACGCGCAGCCGTCGCGGGACCAGTGTTATTTCATGCTAGTTTTTTTTATGTCAATCCAAGGCTTTAAGGTCTTGGCCCTGAGTCTTCCCATACGTAAAAAAACCTATACTTAGCCATTTTTCATCTCTATATCACTCAAGACCCTCTCAAAAACCTCTCTAAAACTTAACCAAATATCTCATACAAATTTCAAGCATTTTAAGCCTACCTTTGGAACTCAAGGATTCACTTCAAGCTCCAAGTCCTCTTCAAGCTCAACTCAAGAAAACCCAAGTTTGAGGCATGTGGGTTTCAACCATAGGGTCCTTTCACCTATGGTACCAAGCTTTCTTTTTACATAAATTTCATATTTCTAAGTTGATTTACTTATGGGTCTTATTTACTTTGAATTTGACTATGAACTATGTTGGGGTTTCATAAAAGTGTGACTGTTTAAACGTGTTTTGAGCTATGAATCTATGATCTATCTTGAGATTTTATGAAGGATTTTGATGTATATTGTATGAGGGTATTACCATGTGTGGGTGGGTTGATTTACTTCAAGTTTTCTTGCATGATATCACTCTTGAATTGCATGGTTATGTACTAACATTACACACCCGTCAGGTATTTGATCAAATTATCTGGTTTTGGGTTCTTGAGCTATTGATGATCTATTATATGACCTATGATTTGAAAGATTTTTTGATGATGAAGGGAATGTTTATATGAGTTGTTTCCATTAAAAGTACTTATAGTATTGTAAGTTGACCATGCCTAGTTGAGGAGGTGATGCCTCAATCACCACTGATGGTAGGGTGAAACAACCATAAACCAATTGAGGGGTTGATACCTCAATAACCATAGTTGGTAAGGTGAGACAACTATCAAACAATTGAGGGGTTGATACCTAAGTCGCCATGGATGGTAGGGCGAGACAACCATCAACCAATTGAAGGGTTGATACCCCAATCACCATAGATGGTAGGGTGAGACAACCTTCAACCAGTTGAGGGGTTGATACCTCGACCACCATGGATGGTAGGATGTGGCAATCCATCATAATGTTGGTCTCTTCTTACATATGTAATTTGTTCTATATAAGCATGTTTTACTTCAAGCATCATTGATACATGTCATAGTTTTATTATACTATCCATTGCTTAAAAAATTGCATTTTGCCTATATTTCCTAGCTCTTGTTGCATTGCATGCTACATACTTAGTACATTTAAATGTACTAACGCATAATCTATGCCTATGTGATGTACGAATCAGAGCCCCACTTGATCATCCTCCTCTTCCACGTAGCTAGTACGATTTCTCTGAAAGTAAGTTAGTGAGTCCTCAACTCCGAGGATATACTTCTCTTGAATTATGCTATGTATTGACTCTTTTTATGTTGGAAACTTATGATTATGAGGGTGAGCCCAGAGATTGTCTTGGCCTCTACTCCTATATATGTATTAGATGTCTTGTTAGATCCATATGACATGATAATGCTACATTATTGGCTTGTTATGTTTTTATGGTATCAAGGATATCCATAAGCCTCGTATTCCCTTTTTATTATCTCTTATTATTATTTTATTGCTTCCGCGACTAAGGACGTATAATAATATGCTAAGAGACTTATTTGGGGTTCCTTCGGGTTCCCCATTCATCATGTCATGTCTGGACCCTAGGTCTGGGTCATGACATTTACCTTTGCATATCCTTGAGTTTTGAGTCAGTCCCTTCATCTATGAGTTAGGAGTAAATTGTCACAAAGGTTCTGGGAAGCTACTTGGCAGTTTGAGGATACTGTAAACGGATTTTGGAGGGTCGGATCAAGATTGTATGCACTGATATACAGTATATATACAACAAAATTATATAGGAACAATAATTGGGGCCAAAAGCCCAAATCTTTGCATCAGTAGGAATTGGGGGAAGTGGGCTAAAGCCCATGTCTTTTGAGTAGTAGCAGCTGGGTTAGATTTTATGGGCCAGGCAAGCCCAATAATTCATTAGAAGTTAGGATTGGGAATTTGGGCCTGCCAAGCCCAAATGATTTATATTCTTTCCTTTTTACATGATTATTGTATTTATTTGTTATTGCTTGATTCTAACTCTAACATTTTGTTTATTTAGTTTTAATCTAATTAAAGTTCCCAAAAGTCAAACCATTTGTGCTAGTCAAAAATTGATTTTGTGATTTTTAATTCAAAGAATGCATTTCTAAATCTTTTCAATGCTTCAAATATGTTTGTGAAAATTCTTTACTTAGATTTTTCCAAGTTCTTTTTTTTAACACTGATCTTTTCAAAAGTTAGTCAAATAATTCTCAAATCGTTGGATAACCGCGTGTTAGCGTCTGTTTTAAGTGCTAATACCTTCTTAAAATAATAGTAATAACCCTTACCCATTTCTCTGAAATTTTAGGACTTTTTCTGTTAGAGTCTTAAAATAATTTTAAGTTTTCTCAATTTCTTTAAAAAAATTAAGTGGCAACTCTGTTTTCTTTTTTTCTTTGAAAAAATTGATTTTTATAGAAAAATCATTTTTACGATTAACACTACTAATCAAGTCATTCTTAGAAAATTTTGCATTTCTTGATTCCACAATCCTAGTTAGATGGACAATAGAATATGTATCCTTTAGACCTTTCGGCATATCCAATGAAATATCTACTAATGGTCCTAGGATCCAGTTTCGTTTCTTGCGGGTTGTAGATTCTTACTTCAGACGGGCATCCACATATGCGTATATGTGTTAATCTAGGTTTCCATCCTTTGGAACAACCTTAGTTGGAAGTCGATTTAATATATACACTGTCACCTTAAGCGACTCAATCCGCAAGGACTTAGATTGCTTTGAGCTACTCAACATACTATGCACCATGTCCAATAATGTTCGGTTTCTTCTTTCTGCTACACCATTCTGATATGGAGAACTAGGCATGGTGTATTGGGAAACAATCCCACCTTGTTGAAGAAATTTAGAAAACGAACCATGTGCTTGTCCTCAATATATCTACCATATTATTCACCATCTCTATCAGTTCTCATAATATGAATTTGCTTTTCACATTGTTTCTCTACTTCATCCTTAAACACTTTAAATGCTTCTAATGCTTCACTCTTATTATGAAGCATGTAGATATACATATATCATGAGTAATCATGTATAAAGGTGATAAAATATGGCTGACCATATGCATTCATATCTGGACAACATATATCAGAATGTATTATCTCTAATATGGTTGAACTCATCTTGGCACCCTTCTTTGACTTGTTGATTTGCTCGCCTTTAATGCAATTCACACAAGTGTCGAAATCAGTAAAATCTAAAGTATTAGGTACTCCATCATTTATTAGTATCTTAATTCTATCTATGGAGATATGTCCCAATCTCCGATGCCATAAGATAGAGGAATTTTCATTCATAACACATTGTTTGGTGCCAGCTTATACATGCATAACATTATGAGTGAAATCATATTGTAAATTCAGAGAGTAAATACTATGAGACAACGTACTATATCCAATCAGTTTAGATTCATAAAATAATTTGGAATCACCTTCCAAAATGAAGGAGTATCCCAAAGGTATAAGTCTTGATACTGAAATTAAATTCCTAGAAAAATTAGGAACATAAAAGGTCTTTTATAACTTTAAATAAAACCACTACTTAGAACTAAATTGAATATTCCAATAGCTTCCACATGCGACTGCATCTTGTTTCCAGAATAGATGCTTCGCTCAGCTCCTACTAGCTTCCGCAAGTTTCTTAATCCTGCAAGGAATTGGTAATATGGATTGTAGAAGTAGAATCAATCCACTGTGTGTCATGATTAATATTAATCATCTTAAATTCATAACAAACAATGGAGATTGAAGTATCCTTATTAACAAGCCATTATTGAAACTTAACACAATCCTGTTTTATGTATCCCTTCTTTTTACAGGAGCGACACTTGGATTCTTTCTTAATGTCAGTTTCAAGCGGTGCCTTTCCTTTCCACTTTTTATTGGCTTGACTGGTCTTTTTTCCTTGAGTGGTCATGAATTCACTTTCTCTTATTTCCATCGGTAGTCGACATTCCTCTTGAAGACACGTGGCCATAAGTTCATTAATAGATCATTTATCTTTATGTGTGTTATAAGTTATCTTGAAGGGACCATACTATGTAGACAGAGTATTCAAAATATAGTGCATAATAAATGTTTTAGATATTTCAACCCCAAGAATCTTTAATTAAGCCGGTAGGTCTGGCATTTTTATGATGTGCTCATGCACACCTCTCACACTAGTTAGTCTCATTGATGAGATTTCATAATTAAGGTTCTAGCAAGTGCCTTATATGTAGTCTCAAATTATTCATCAATGGTCTTCAGTAATGACTTGACATTATTATGCCGTTCGACAAAACCACGAATACCAACAGAGATTTTGATCTTGAACATAACACTCAAACGGTTAGAGCATTCCCCATTGTTCGTGAAGAGCAATCTCATCTTGAATGTTAGTTTTATCAATAGGTAGTTCATCTTTCCTTATAGCATAACCAATATACATGCACCCTAAGTGAAGAAGAATTCTCTCCTTCTAGATTTTATAGTTCTCACTATTGAGTTCAAAAATATTACAAATATCATAGAAGTTGCAAGTTGCATAATTGCAAACCATATATATACATGCTTAATAAATTTGAGGCAAGCAAAAGTGAATCTACTGAGATAAAATTGCTCGTGGGATATATTTTTAATTCAAATTAGATTTAGACATTATGATAGTGTTAAAACCTGTAAGTCCTTAATTGGTTCAATTGGGTAAAGTTTGGGATCAATTGTAAATTTCTTCTAAAGTGTGGTCTTTAAGATTTAAAATTATTAGTGGGGTCATGTGTTGTGGCTCTTTTTGATTGGTTCAAGTGGAAGATTTTTTGTCTACATATAGGTATGCCTCTCTTATACAAGAAGAGTTCCCATACTTAAAAAAAAAGGAGAGCAACCAAGAAATCATAGCACCCCTCTCGGGTTGCTACAGTAGCTCAGGGGAAATTTTTGTTTTTTTGATTTTTTGATTATTTGACGCTTTAAGCTTGGTATATTGGGTCCCCTAAGTGGCGTGGAGGCTTTAGTTGGTCAACGAAACGCTTGGTTTGATGGCTATGAAGACTTGGATCTAGTAAGGGGCTTGAAAGGTATGTTAACTTCTAGCTTCATTTATGTAAATTAAAGAGTGTGGGTGTGTTATGGGTGTGTTAAATTGAAGGTAAAACATGAAAAGAGGGTTGGTTGTTAGTTTGAATTGTGCATTTGGAATTTGGGGTTCGAAATTGGGGACAAGCTTGCATATGAAGATATATTGATTTATAGTCATGTGTTTATTTTTATTTGTCATGAAAATAGTCCTTGTGGGTTGAAAGAAGTGTTGGGAAACTATGTGAATGTATACATGAGGGTTAGCTTGAATTGGAGCCCCATTGGAAGTGTAATGTTATGTTTTAACGTTGGGGTTTGCGTTGGGTGTTGGAGTGATGTATTATAGTTCTTGGAGTATATAGGAAGGTTTGAATATGGTAGATGTGTACCGATATGTATGCTACCCTGTTTTACTAAGTTATGCCATACTAGCGTTTTGTAGTGTTTTTGAAGTTATAATGGCATTGGAGACGGATTACTGATGTTGTAGGTTGTTGTTGTTGTTATTGTTGATTGATTGTTTGATATGAGTTGAATTCTCGGGGCGGCATATTATACAGGGAGATGCTGCCAAAACTTTTATAAAATTTGGAACAAAAATTTAGGATTTAAGACCCGATATGGTTGTTAATCTTGGCGTTATTGTAATTTGTGTAGACGTTGGACATCCGGAAGCATAAATTGGATTGGTCTTGCGTTGAAATTAGTTGGAGAAAGAAATCGAGGTATGTAAAGAT
>JAABOM020000092.1:14508031-14530194 GCA_011800125.2 Solanum clarkiae | reverse complement strand
GATCAAATCCAACCGTAGCCATGAAATGGAGGAATAGTCTCGTTGTCGCCCGTCCCTACATGATTAGATCATGTAGGCAAAGAATATGTGTTAATACATAGAATGTACAAGTATGTAAGTATACCATGCATCAAAGAACATCATAACATAATAGTAATATGCATAATCATAAAAATAGAATTAAGGACAACATATGCATGAGCAATGCATGTTTAAAATCATGAGGGAAAACATCATAAAATCTTTCATAACCTAGCATACATATGTGAGAATAAGACCATAATCGCCAATAAAACCATGCAAACTATTACATGGAATCCCGATGTTCCCACTTCACGTAGTGAAAGAGGAGTCTACTTTGCCAAGGTAGACTCGAACCCTCCCTTTAGGCTCTACCCTAGCAGGGTGAGCGTCTTATGAACATAAAGACCCAACCTTTACACTTAACCCTAGCACGGTGAGTATCACATGAGCACAATGCTATATGGATCCATTAGCTAGCCTCATCGGCATATAATCATAAACCTACGAGGCATGTAGTTGTGAGACTTGAGGATTTATATAAGAAAACTTGGGGATAACCCCCCTCACTCAAGCTCCTTCGGTGCTAAGTCAAATCCCACGGAATACATACTCATGCATTATACCTAGACATCATCATAGTCTTCATACTTTATCAAAATCATACTTTCATTTTCATTGCTTGTAAAATAGGTATCATAACCTCATGAAAACATCTCATATGAAAGGGAGAGTCCATCTATATAGCTTTGCATATAGTGTGGGTGTTCTTCCCATCTTATTGTTATTTCATCAATATTAGGGTCTTAAGTCACCCTCATCATCGTAAACCCTCAGGGGTTGGCCTGGTGGTAATAGACTTGAGCCTTGGGGTTTGCTCCCTTTCAAGGTCTCAAGATCGAAACCCACTAGGTGCAAACAATTTCTGAGGGCCATCGGACTGGGTAAAACCTGAATTAACCGTGGTGAACTTGAGGAAAACTCCTTGCCGAGGGCCTGTGCACTCCCGGGATTAGTCGGGGCTCTAAGACACTCGGACACTCGGTGCAAATCAAAAAAAAAAAGTCACCCTCATCATCGTATCATCATCATCATCATCATCATCATCATCATCAAAGCATACTTTCATAGTTAAAATCATATTCATGAAATCATAACTTTACATAGGAATCTATGGCCATATGTGGGTTCATGAGCAATTGAAGTTAAAAAAATCATGCAATTAGATGAAAATCATATATGAATCATGTAATTGAAATCAATTTGGACTATTAGTAAAGAAAGCCACATAAGTTTAACAAGCTCTAATCATCATATACTTGAAATCACTTGAATTCACTTGTAAATCATATAAATTATGTAATTCTTCATAATTCATGCATAATTAAGTATAAGAAACATGTAATCATCATAACCCAATCATTTGGAATAGAATCATGAAAACTCATAAGAAATCATGCTTGAACTTTGAGAAAAAGGAAATTTTGAGTTGGGCTTCATGGATGAATCTAATCCACAAATGAAACCCTACATGCCTCAAGTAAATAGCCCTAGAAATTTGGAGTGATTAGAACTTGAAATCCTTGACCCAAACCTGGAACCCTAAGCTTCAAGGGAGCGAATCCTTAGAGAGAAAAGATTTAGAAATTTGGGAGAGAATTTGAGAGTGAATGAACTAGAATGAGTTAGAAATAGGTTTTATAGGATTTGAGTCGGTTAAGTCAGTTAGTAGGGTTAAAACGACATTGTTTAGGAGTTAAATGGATCGGAAATTCCAAAAAGCCCTCCATTTAAAAGTTGCTGGACCCATCTACAGGCACTGTTTACGGGCCGTAAACTGGAGTAGGGGTCGTACATAGGGGGTTTCGTCCTGTTGAAATTGATCCTAAAAATAGTCTCTGAATCTCATTCTATGAGACCGCTTTACGATTCGTAATCTCTTTTATGGGTCATATTGGGGCTTCGTACTCTGCGTGGTCCCAAAAGTGTAGCTACTGGAATTGCACCCCTCAAACTACGAGCTCATAGCACGGTCCGTAGTTCCATTTACGAACCATAGATCCCATTCGTAGAAACCTCCTGGACTTAGAATTTTTTTAATTGCTCAGGGTCTAGTCTACGGAACCTGTATACAACCTGTGGAACAAACCACGAGCCATAGATTGACTCATACATTTAGTCCAGTTCAAAAATTTTCTGCAACTTTTCCATTTCCAGGCTTTTCAACATATGAGGTGTTATAAAACTTATAGCAGTGGCAGCAACTTCACCTTGAAAACTTACAACAACTATAACAACAACATACCCGGTGAAGCCCCATAGGTGAGGTCTGGGCAGAGTAGTGTGTATGCAGACCATACCCACAGGATAGAGATGTTGTTTTTGATAGACCCTTGATTCAAGTAAACTATGATTACTTGCCAATTAACTATGATTACATTGTTTTACAACTATAAAGAAGGAGATTGACTTTACATAATGAATTGCATCAATTAAATGCACCCAAGGGTATTGACTTTTCATATTAAATTGCATAAATTTAATGCACCCACGAGTGTGGCTTACTGGTCAATGAAGTGTATTGGAAACCATGAGGTCTCCGATTCAAATCCCCACAGAGTTTGTGTTAGAAACACTAGGTGGTTTCTTCTCATTTGTCCAACCCTTGGTGGATAAAGTTACCTGGTAGGAGGGGAGAGGCAGCAGGTACCCGGTCACATGGAGTTAGTCGAGGTGCACTCAAGCTGGCCTAGACACCATAATTATCAAAACAAAACAATATCAAATACTCCCTTTGTCCCAATTTTTACAACACTCTTTTCTTTTTAGTCAGTCTCTAAGAGAATAGTACCTTTCTATATCTAGTGATAATTTGATGTTAAACTTCTCATTTTACTCTTAATGAGATGACTTATAGCCACACAAATATCTATTACTGATTTGAGATCACAAGTTTTAAAAGTCTTCGTGTCATTCTTAAACTCCATGCCTAGTCAAATGTCATCACACAAATTGGGCAGAGAGTATTTTTTTCGTTATTGCCTGTGCATGAATATTGAATAATGTTCTGTACTTGTCTAATTGCATTCTTATCCACCCAATGGTTTACTTTTTATTAAGTTTTTACCCCATGCGTCCCTATACTCCTTTTTCATTGCTTTATATATGTAAGAAATTTTACCAGTTTGGACTCTTGAGTCTTAAAGTTAATGTTGGTCTGCTTTACTTTTCAGGCATTTGTGCAGATATTGCTGCTTCAAAACATGAGTACTGGTCATCCTTCGCACCTCTTCCTTTTGAATTGGTTATGTCTGCTGGCCAAAAGGCAAAGGAAGAATGTTTGGAAAAAGGCAAGGATGATTTATTTATGAGTTTTCTATTTGATTTTGTGGATTACCTAGGTATGGATTTGTCACATGGTAAATATTTTGAATGGGCATAATCAAATGTTCTCTTTTGCAGGTAATGACAATCCAGAGAGGGGAAAGGTTGTTCAGGATTTGAATGATCTCACTGGAGAAGGAAATATAGAAAGCATGCTTTCTGTTGAAATGGGCTTGAATGAGCTTGTTTCTTTGAAGGTTATTCTAATAACTAGAGTCATATGTTGTTCTTGTTTCTGTATTTTTCTTTAGTTCCTTGAACTAGGTACAACATGTATTGCCTTTGCTGTTTCTTCTCATGTTGTTTATTACGAAGATTACTAATTCTGTTATCACTAACATCACAAGTCAATTTTTTTTTTTTTT
This sequence comes from Solanum clarkiae, assembly GCA_011800125.2. Taxonomy (NCBI): domain Eukaryota; kingdom Viridiplantae; phylum Streptophyta; class Magnoliopsida; order Solanales; family Solanaceae; genus Solanum; species Solanum clarkiae. Next base: position 14,526,424 of record JAABOM020000092.1, on the reverse strand, counting down.
CGTTCAAAATAAAGATTCCAATTCTCATTCATTTCTTCACCAAGTCAATTATCAATTTAAGCTTTAAAATTTCCACATTGCAATTTAAAAAGAATATGATCTGGTTTGATTGATATTATGAATTTGGTATGCCTAAGTTGATCTTAAGACTCAATTTTGGTAAAATAAGAAAGGACTTACTGAATATGTATCATAATGATTATTACATAAGTGAAAATCTTGGTTTTGTAATAGAAAATGAAATTATGATACTTATGGTGTTCAGCCGAGGGATAGGGCACATGAAAATATCAGGCTAGTCTCCGGATTCGAGACACCAGGTTCATATTGAAAGGATGCAATCTACTTACTTAAATCCATTCTCTTCCTATTTTCCTCTATTATAGTTTGGGGTGTAAATAATTTCTTGCATGTCCACTAGTGTATTCTTTTGTTCTCCTTTTTAGTTGGAAGAATAGGGCATTGCTTTACAATTTAGGGGTCATCTAGTTGGGCACAAGTTATCCCGAGATAAGTTATCCCACCATTTATATGGGATGACTTATCCCAATTCCCATCACTAAGGTATAAATGGAGGGATAAATAATCCGAGGATCACCTAATACCTCCATCCAAACGCAAGATAAAATAATCCTGTATTTTATCCTGGTATATTATATCTTATACCTCATACCAAACGAGTCCTTAATGATATTCCTGATCCAGGTTGAGGATGCCATAGTGCTTGCACTCGCTCAACAACGGCGTCCAAACTCTGCTCGAACATCAATATCAGGTTTGCCTCTTGTTTGTTGCTTAAACATTGCTAGTTAACTACTGATATGCTCATATGTTTGTTTTTTGATCTCCAAAGCCTTAAACCCAACTTGCAAATAAATGTATATGTTACATGCTCTGATCAGCTGTCATTGTTTGTATGGTTATATATCTGCCAATGAAATGATACTCAGTAAAGACTTTAATCTAAGATCAATGATTGGGGTTTGATGCTTGAAGAGTTCTAACTCATAAGCCAAGGGTGTAGCGCAGTGGTCAACAAAGTGGGTGTAAACCTCGTAGGCCAGTGTTCAATTTTCAAACTGAGACAAAAATACACAAGGTGATTTCTTCTCATTTGTCCGAGTCTTGGTGGGAAGAGTTACTTTATACCTGTGCTGGCAAGAGATAGAACGGATAGTCGAGTTGCGCATAAGTTGGTCTAAACACCATCTTTTTAAAAAGCAGATGTTCTGCGTCATACATATAAAGAGAAAATTCAAAACCGCCTAACCTGTACACTAATATAGAACCTTCCCTACTGTTATGTCCTCATAGGAAGCAAATGCTTATAGCATATTATGTAATGCAGAAACTTACATGACAGTTTTGCATGCAATTTTCTCCCTTTTTGGATGTTACAAATAAAATGATTGATGGCCTCCATGTTCTCATGGTGACATTGAGCAATAAATTGAGGTCTCCTCTTAATAGCCATCATTTTGAAAGGCAAAGTTGGGAATTTATGCGACTAACCTCATAGTTTGCCCTACATGACGCAGACCCTAAATTCCTTGGAACAATCACAAGGACAAAAGTGGGTTTATACCCCAACAGATTGAGGGTTGCATCTTGCACGTTTTTGGTTGTTAGCACTATATACTATAGAATATGGCATCTTAAATTTTCTTTGAAGTATTTTGCTTTTTCTCTCCAGAATTTAATATTTGGTCACTGTTTATGTAACGTGCACATGCTATTACACCTAGATATTTGAATTAACTTACAGAATTTTTTATACAATTTTTATCAGAAACAGCCTCTCATCTCTAAGGTAGAGGTAAGGTTTGCGTAAACTCTAACCTCCTCAGACTCCACTTTGTAGGATTACACTGGTTATGTTGTTGTTGATCATTTATACAATTTTGGTGTGCTTTTTGTTCTTATCTTTATTTTTAAAACTATAGTATATATATAAAAGTCATCACATACTCTGTGCCTCAAAGGTAACATCATCTGGTGTTCTGTCCTTTTGAGACACTGTTAATAACCATGTAAAATGTACTGCTCTCATGCAATTATTGACTTTACATAGATTGACTTAAAAAGTTTTTCTCTGCTGGAGTGCTGGTCAGTTGGAGAAGACCATTATCATAGAAGTCAGGTGGAGGAGTAAACATATGCATTTAATTTTTGGTAACTTCAGTTATTAGGGTAGAAGGTTAGAAGTCTGTCGTGTTGTTATATATTATGTTTTTATTGTCCGTCATTTATTTTGTTACTTTTATTGTCACTATGTATTGTCATTTGTTGTCCATTCTAGTCATTTCATATCTAGTATTTTCTGCTTTTGGGGATGATTTTGAGATGAGGGTTTTCGGAAATAGCCTCTCTATCTCTGTGAGGTAGTGGTAAAGTCCGAGTACATTTTTTCCTCCCCAGACCCACTTGTGGGATTTTCACTAGGTATGTTGTTGTTGTTTCATTTATGAATCCGTAACACATCTAAGTTTGCTTTCCAAATAAGTATCTTCAATGTTGTGGCATTTGCAAACCTGTCAGCTGATCTTAAATGCAGTTGGTGTTCTCTGTTTTTTTTTTATTTCTTTTATTAATTAATTGCATCCATCTGTTCTACAACTCGAATTCATTTTCTCGTTTTACAATAGGAGTATGATCCTTCTAGATTTATTGTGTCCTATTGTCTGTTGCAGACATCAAATCACCAAGTGATCCGAAGTATATGGAGGCATTTGGTAAGTCCATCTGATCTGTCATTCTAGTGAAGATTCAACTTTCTGTATTTAGGTTGTTAGAGTTCATTTATCACCATCAAATATTGTCCCACTCAGATTCATATTTAACTGGCTGGATATAAACAAGCAGCTTATTGTGTTAAACTTCCTCGGTTTCCTTGCCTATATTTATCTCTTCTATTTTTTACGATTTGCTTGTTGGCTTAAACATGGAAAACAATGAGGTGCCCATCTAAACTTGTGCATTGATTTACATATTGGTTATTGGCTATGCCTCATTTATTTGCACTTAATGGAGGTCTTAATCTTAATCATTCAAATATGATCCATTAAGTCCGTTTGTTTTTTTGGTCTAAATCTTAATTATTAAGTGCATTTTTCTTAATGTAACCACTTAATGGGTTTAATGGATCTGAATGCATTAGGATCTGTAATATAGTCATAATATAATGAAAATATCTATTTAAAGATTTCTACAATAATGGTAGCTCACTTATTCCATTTATTTACCGCTACCGCCATTGTCCACATTAGCAACTATCACATTGTCATTCACCATTATCAACTATGTACCACCACCCACCACCCACCAGTAGCCACAACCACCATTGCTGACTATGATTGATAGAATCCTAAGTAGGGACAATTCATAATGAGTTTATGGGCAACATTGGATGGGTTACCAACACTTCCCAATTGAACTTAAATAAAACACCAATACTATAAATGATTCCACAAACGAAGAAGCTGAATTTGAATCCACAAATGTGTAATTTCAAGTGAAAATCAGGGCAAGAAGTTATTGGTCAACTAAGGATTCAATACTAGTCTAGCTAGCTAGATTAGGCTAAAAGGTGAAGCTAAAAAGAGTAATCTCTCATCAATATTCAAGCTACCCTAATCTAGATTAAGAAGCCTTATGTATAGTTTAGGCTTGATTTCATTTTAGGCCCAAAAATGACCTTGCAAGACAATGCAAAATAAGCCAAAGACATCGCACTTCCTTGTTGCGACTGCAACAAGGAACTGAGTTAATAGTTTTGGGTTGCGATGCCAGATATGCTTGCATGACCTAGTTTGCGGCATCGCATAACCCTTGGTTGTCCTTTTCTTCCTCTGACTTATCATCCACATGTTATAGACCTTTTTTTGTTGCTCCTCAAGGGTCTTCAAGGCCTCATTCATAAACATAGCTTGTAGGACTCATAGTTCCTTGGCTCTTAGTGAATGGCCACTTTTTGATATCGTATCATCTTCCCGCAAGGCATTCGACTAGAAGGAGTGAATCTCAGGCATGTAAGGAAGACTCTGACTATGCGTGGGATCCTTGCATGAATATGGTTGTGCTCGAGAGGCTATGAATCCCTTCTTGAAAAGGATTCTTCTTCGAATCCATAAGGTCATTTACAACACCTAAAGGTAGATCACTACATTGTGAACATTATGCTCACATAGCAAGTCAATCTTATAGGCGTTGTCATTGATCTTCTCAAGCACTTTGAATGGACCATCACCCCATGGTTCAAACTTCCCTTTCCTTAGTTGTTGGAATCTCTCCTTCCTAAAGTGAACCCAAACCCAATCATCGGGTTAGAAGATGATTGTCCTCTTTGCATGGTTTTGCCGAAGTGCTACCTTAGAGTTGTTCTTCTCCATGGCTTCTCTTATCTTAGTATGAGTCTTCATTATTTCATTTGTCCTTCGTTTTGCATCTAACTCACAACATCACTAGACAAATGAGTTAGGGTTAAGACAAACAATAGGGTAAAACCATAACACACTTCCAATGGAGTCATGCCAATAGAGGAATGAAGAAACCAATTACATGCAAATTCAATCAAAGGTCTTCTCTGATTTAAAGACTAGAGCTGGACTTCTTTTCCCTTACTCGAACTAAGCCAGAGCCCTTAGAAGTTGGGGCTCCACTAATCATACAAAAAGCATGCTCCCAAGAGTCCTATTGATTGCTTTAGTTTGACCATCTGTTTTTGGATGACAAGAAGTAGAGAACATAAGCTTGGAGACACATAGCTCTTCCAACATGTCATTAGTTTTAGGAATAGGATGCTGATACTCTATCATGATTTTGTTGACGTTTATACAATCAATGCACATCCTCCCATTGCCATCCTTTTTAGGCACAAGGATCACTGGTACGACATAAGGATTATGCGTTTCCTTGACTAGACCTTTCTCAAGGAGTTCTTCAACTTGCTTTTGTAGCTCCTTAGTTTATTTGGTTTGCTCCTATAAGTCGGGCGGTTGGGACTTTGAGACTTTTACACAAAATCAATTTGGTGCTCAATTTCTCTTAAGAGTGGCAATCCCTTGGGAATCTCTTCAAGAAATAGTTCATCATAATCCTGCAAAAGAGAACCCTGAGGGGTTGGTCCAATGGTTAAACCTTGGGCAAAGATGCCACAAGGTCACAGGATCAAATCCCCAAGGGCCACTGATGTGTTACTTGGTCGTGCGTCAGGGCCCCGTGGAATAATAGTCGGGTCCGCAAAGCGGGCACCGGACACCACAGTTATAAAAAAATAAAAAAATAAAATAAAAAATAATAATCCTTCAAAAGAGAAGACATAATACTGGGCAAAGTGTTGGTGTCTTGGTTAGCATGCTACAATAAGTTCATTTTAACGAGACACACTAAGAAGCGTTCTTTGTCCACATGCTCCAAACATTGGCGTCACAACCATACATATCTCTTTTTTTAAAAGCCAAGTTCTCTTTGTCTTGAACAAGCATGGTCTCCTTATCTCCCTTTTCAGCCTTTTCCACCATTGTTCCTTCCCAAAGTCCCTTCATGATCGAGTAATCTTCACTCACTTGATAAGTAGTCAATGGCGCAAGGGAGTGTTTTCATCCTTAAAATACAAAGGAGTATTTTGTTGGACCTTCCATGATTTTGGACATCCCTATCATATTCCCATGGTCTACCAAACAACATGTGACATGCTAGCATAGGCACAATATCACAAAGAGCTTCATCTTGATATTTGCTGATGCCAAGCTTGATATTTACATGCTTGGTTACCTTTATTTCACCACTCTCATTGAGCCATTAAAGCTCATAGGGACTAGGGTTCTTCTCTGTAGAAGTTGCTTATGTTCCACCAAGGTATTGGTCACCACATTCGGACAACTCCCACTATGAATGATTAAAGACACATACTTTCACCATGACCTTGCATCTAGCATGGAATAGGTTCTATCTTTGATCATCTTCTTTAGCAATAGCCCCCATGATTCGTCTCATGATGCAAGAAAGATTCACATTCTCCTCTTATTGCTCATTATTAAGTTCTAAAGGATCTCTTCCATAAGACAAGGAAAATTCAGATTTTCCTCCAACTTGTGGTCATAAGACAAGCCTTGGAAACGACCTCTGGCAGAAATGCAAGGTAAGACTGCGTACAATAGACCCTTGTAGTCGGGCCCTTCCCCGGACCTTGCGCATAACGGGAGCTTAAGTGCATCGGGCTTGCCCTTTTTTCTGGTCATCACCCTCTGAGGGTTCTTACTGGGTATGTTGTTGTTGTTGTTTTTACCCTCTGAGGGTTCTGCATCATCCTCACTCTTAGGATCCATCTTCCTCTCTCCACATCACACTCCTCAACTGTATGATATCCATCATGGAAGGCCATAATTAATCTCCTATTGGGACATTTACTTGCAATGTGTCCTTTTCCTTGACAGTTATAATATTGAATAGTAGGAGACAAGGAAAGTTGGGTTATGTTTGATTACCTCCTTTGGCGTTGATGTCCCCTTTTGCTTTATAGTCGGTCTGAGCTTGAGTAGCTTCATCACTACCTTTGGAGTGCTCCCGAGTGGATAAAGATTTCCATTTGTCATTACATTTGTACCAAAAAGAAGTTGAAGTACTCTTTTCCTTGTAACTTCTCTCATCTTTTAAGTCCTTCTCAACCTTAGAAGTATCATGAAAAGCTTCTATAGTGTTGGACCCTCATAGGTTTGGAGGTGTCATGTTTCAAGTTGGCTACAAATCTTATCACCGTGTTGCTCAAATGCTCTTCAATCTTGGACTTCATCTTCAAGTTCTCAAATTCATCATATTACTCTTCAGTACTCTTGTTGCCTTGTTAGAGCATGTACACCTTCTTGAGAACCTCTTGATAGTAGTTAGGTGTCACATATCTCGTCGGCATAAGCTCGATCAATTTTTTCTACCATTTCTGCCAACTGTTTTTGAATTAGGGCGAGTGAACTTATGATGCTCACTGAGTTCCCTTCCTTTTCTTGATTATGATCACCTGGATTAGACATTGTACCTGCAAAACTCAAAACAATGTCAGTAGCGAATTTCCTCACATCTCTCGTATTTGTACTTAATCCTTACCTCACTCAAGTGCACTTCCAAAGTTGATTGAGAACTGCCTTTGCCCAATTAATTCACAAGATTAATAATTCTTTCTGGAAGAATAGATTCTTGTTAGTCGAACTTGGGGGTGACTCAATACAAAACTAACAGAAGGACCCAAGAAATGATCAATGTGTTAAAACGAGAAAAGCTAATAGGAATTAGCACAAAATGAAAAATCTGACACAAGAACGAATCAACAACCAAGTAAGGCCAATTATTAGTGTTAATTTGCTATAAGGATCAAGGAAGTGGATTGAAACTCAAAGAAAAGAAACAATGAACATTAAACTTGAGATTCATCGGAGTAGATGAAGTTTGCCATGGGGCAAGTGCTGATGAGGTCTGGCTGGTACCCCAAGGGGTTGTTGCGACCACAACCCTCTTTTGCAAACTCCACACTTTTGGCAATCTTTTTGCCTTTAGTTTGCAGTCCTTGATGCGGCAGCTGCAAACTTAGTTTGCGACCTCACGAACGTGATGCAAGCTGCCAGCTTTCTGTTGCGATCATAGACTCCGATTTTTGTGCACTTTTTGACTTCTGTACTTAATTCCCTTCTAGAATTTGCCTTTTTGGGTCTATTACTATTGTACTAACACGCACACTTTTCCTTCACTTCCCTTTTGGATCAAACAACACTTTCTGAACTTTCTTCTCCTTCAAGTTATGAAGATCACCAAGAACAACTATGAACTTCAAAAACTTCACCTTTCCAATTTCAACTCTGACCTCCACCGAATTTAGATTTGAACTCCTTTTGATAGGGAGAATAAACCCTAATACAGTTGAACCTTCAATTTAATCCAGATCTTCAATCCCACTTATTTTTTAAGGTCTCCAACAATGGGAAACCTTCAATTCTATTCCAAACAAGATGAACTTTCAGATCTAAACTCAATTAAAAGTAGGATATCCAGATTTAGTGTTAGAAACACAATTCAAACATGAGTTGAACTATTTTTCCCAAAATTTGATTTTTATTTTCAAATTAACAAGGTAAGGATTAATAATGATAGGAACAACTCTTTAGCCTAAGCTCTGATACCAATTGATAGGACACTAAGTAGGAAACTAAAGAAAATGATAAGGGAAAGAAATATTCAAAACATAGAAGCGAGACAATTAATGATGAGTTTATGGGTTATGTTGGATGTTTTTTTGTTTAAAAAAAAACTGTAAGTTTGTATTCTTCAGCATTAAGGATATACTAGCCATCAGGAAAAGTCAGATTATAGACTCCCTATCAGATCTATAATATGTTCGGTATCTTCTGTACATAGTTGTTTACACCAAAAAAGTAAAGAAACAATTTTATGGGCTACACTGGATATGTTACCAATATCTCCTAATTGATCTCAATCAAAACACCAATACTATAAATGGTTCCACAGACAGAGAAAGCTCAATTTGAATCTACAAATAAGTGATCTCAACTGAAAATCAAGGCAAGAAGTTATTTGATTAACTAAAGGAACTACCACTATATTAGCTAGCTAGGACAAAATGGTTTCATCGGTTCGTGTTCCGCTTCCAAAGTCAGTCGTCTGCATTTCACACTTGGCAAAAGTCAAAAGAGTGATCTCTCATAAATATTCAAGCTACCATACTCTAGATTAGGAAGTCCCTATTTATAGTTTAGGCTTGATTTTTAAGGCCCAAAAGTAACCTTGCAAGTAGGGGTGTTCACGATTTGGATAAAAATCGATCCGAACTGAAAAAATTGATTAAATCAACTGATTTTATTTGGGTTTGATTTAGTTTTTTAAAAATTGATAGTGTTTGGTTTGGGTTTGGATTTGTTCGAAAAAATCGAAGACATAACCAAACTGAATCGACAAATTATGTGTGTGTGTGTGTTTGTGTATATATATATAATTATACAACATAATGCATTATTTTTACAAACAATTTTAAAGATCTTATATACGTTTTTAATCAAATTCTAATTTTTAATCTATTTGTGAAAGTATAAAATGCTCAAAACAAGGACATTTATCTTATTGATTTCATGTATATAAATGTCTATGACAATTCTTGGTAGGACTAGAAATTTCACTATCTCTTCCTTCATTTTAAGACAAAATGGTGAATTTTGAAATTTTATTCACAGTTAGTGGTGGCAAATGGGCGGGTTGGATCAAATTTGGGCGGGTTGAAAATGGGTCAATATAAAGTGGGTAATAATTCAACCCGGCCATATTTTAAATGGGTAAAAAATGGGTTGGGTAAGAAATAGATTGGGTACAATACTAGTTTACCCATATTTTAATGAGCAAATAGTACTCTACTTTAAAATTCAATATGAATAAAATATTGTTACTTTATTTTTGGATGAAAAATATTAAAAATATTTTATTTAATTGTATTGTATCATAAAACTAAATTCAATACCCAATGCGAGATTCGACTTTTAAATTGGGATTTGATCCCGATTCCAAATTAATCATAGGATCTAACTTCTAACGGGACCCAACATACAACTTTTAACTCGGAATTCAATCTCGACACTCGAACTGAGAGGGGGTCAAGTGTTAGGGTCGGACAAAAATTAATATTTTTAAAATTAGATTTTTTTTTTTTAAAATTCAACTTTCAATTTTTTCTCATATTCATTTCATGCTTATAGCCTTAATTTGTAGTGGCTTATTCTATTGGGTTTTCTCACTATAGCAAAATTTTCAACTGGATTCCCAACTTTTATAATAAAATTTGATTTTTTATAAAGAAAAAAGATTTTTGAAAAAAATTGATTTTCTTTGGGGGTGGAAGGATGGGGGGTTGAGGACACGACTTGTGGAGGGATTGTGGTATTGGGTGGAGTATGAAAAGGATTGTAATTTGCAATTGGAGGAGAGTTTTGACAAAAAATTTTCATACTTTTTAGAGGTAATTTATTTAAATTTGTATTTTCAAAATATTTAAGTCAATAAAACATTAAAAAATTAGAAAACATAACAAATTTTGAGTGAGAAGAAGTTAGAAGCTTAACCCATTTGCTTAAATCATAGTTTACCCATATTTTACCCATGAAATACCCATATTTCTATGGGTTGAATATGGGTTTCAACCCATATTTTACTCATGTAAAAAAGTCATTCACCCAAACTACTAGAATATGGGCGGGTTGAGCGGGTTACCAACATATGAGTTCATTTTGACGGCACTAGTCACAGTAAATTTGGTGATTTAAAGTTCTATAATATCAGTCATTCTAACTATTTTTCATTTTGAATGAATTGCTGTCACTTTTTCTCCGTTGTGGATATATCATTGCTTTTATTTTTGTTGGTAATAACCGAACCAAATCAAATTGAAAGCGATAACAAGCAAACCGATAAATGTATATTATAATTGGTTTGGTTTCGTTTAAAGAATTTAAAAACCAATTAAGTTGGTTTGATTTTGGTTTTGACCAATAACCGATCTAAATCAATCCGTGAACACCCCTACTTGCAAGACAATGCATAATAAATCCAAAACGTCACACTTCTTCAGACTTTGCACCCCTTGTTGCAACCACAAGGAGGAGTTTGATGCTGCATCCTTGCTCCATAGACTTGGCAGAACTGAGTAGTCATCTGTTTTGGGTTGCGATGCAAGATGCGGTTGCACGGCCTAGTTGCGACATCGCACGAGTTATTGCGGCGTCGCATAACCCTTAGTCGTCCTCTTCTTCCTCCCACTTGATCATCCACATGTTGTAGACCTTCCTTTGTTGCTCCTCGAGGGTCTCCAAGGGCGTCCATCAGGGACATAGCTTGTAGGACTACTAGCTCCTTGGTTTGGCTCTTAGTGAATGGACTTGTGTGCATTGTGCGTTTGGATATCGTATCAATCACTACCATCAATTGTCACCACTAGCCATCATTTATAGTTAGCACTATCCATTACCGTTACCACAGAATATCACCAAATCACCACATGTTATTATCGCCAACAACATTATTCACTATCATAAGCTATCACTATCATCCACCATAACTATCAAGCATCACCACTAATTGCCACCATCAACATCTATTGCAAACCACAATCACCACAAGCTATTACCTACACCACACCATTAGCCAATACCATCCCCTCAACATCCACAACCACCACTGCTAGCCATCAACATTACCTACCACCATATAATTTTTAAACTGTCTTTTAGATGTATAGTATTAGGTTAAATTAGTTTTTAATGAAATTTATATTTTTTCTTAAAAATAAAGACAACTTTTATTTATTTATGTGTTTAAAAGAAAAAACCATTTTTTTTTTTTATAGTATCAGATTAAATTAGAATTGTATTGAATATATTTTTTTTAAATTTTTAAATAAAGACAAGTCTTATACTTTTAGGTGTTTAAAACAGACTATCTTCAAATAGTATTCAAATCTTAATACAGCATCTTAATATTTACATATGCATTCAAATTCAGACATCTGAATCTTGATGTACATCTTAATATTCAAATTTGTATTTAGATTAAGACGTTTAAACTTAATGTGAACAAATGAGACCTTAGACAGGGCAAAATAAGCTGTCCCTATCTTGAGCTTGTTTGGGCAAAACTTTGGTCCTATCTAACTTAAATCTTTTCCAATGCCTCGATCTTGTAATGTCTTCCTGGATCCTTTTAAGAGAGAATTATTTGAGCTTTTCAATTTTTTCAGAACTCAGTCCCGAGGAGTCTGAGGATGTCCTTTTTAAGGAGGTATTGAATCCATCCTACAGTTACCTTTACCTTTCTGATTGCTTCTATACTATGTATCTAGTGAGCTGTGATCCTTTACCATTTTTTCAATGAGTACTTCCTTTTTTTTATTTTTCAGAAATCTGCTTACTTCTCCCTGAACTGTGATAAATTCATACAACAATAATTTCTCTAATTCATAAACAGTTTAGTTCTATTCTTGATTAAAATTATCATTTTTGAAAGATAAAAGTCAAGATTACAACTTCCTTCTCTTATATAAGAATCCACATCTTATCACCCTATGATAACAGTCTTAAAAAATCCAGCATAACTGTGTTGTTATCAGGATAACATGTAGATGAATGACCTCTTTCAATTTGCACAAACTTGTCTCCTCCTTTTCTCTACATCAAGTTTACCTTCAAAATATTACTAGGCATGGCTAACTTACTTTTGGAGGAGAGCCAAAGCCCATGGTATACAGGAGGAAAAAGCGAATAAAAGGCTTCAATTTTGGAGTAGTCGCAGTGGGCACTCACCAACTTCTCATGATGCTGTTGATGGTACATTCCATACTTTTTTAGGTCTATTACCCGGTTTTCCTTTTTAATAAACCATGTTTAGAAGTACTTAATTGGTTTAGCCACCATGTGTTCTGTATTGTATTGCACACAAAATAATTTGATTGTGTTTTGAAAACTTAACTTGGTAAATAAGCAATTTAGTGTTAGTCTTGCAGCAAAGTCAAGACAAAACAAGATTTCACTGTTAAAGTTGATGCATATATCCCTCCCAAAAATAAGTTTATCTATGTGTGATGCATGCGTATGCACACCACATGATATTGCTTGCAATATAAGTAGTGGTATACTGTATAGGAGTTTGAAATATCAAATCTTATTTTTGTAATATGATATTTTGCATGAACTTCGTGATATTATCATCATCAACATACTATTTAATGCACAATAATATCTTCAATATAATACACACTATTCAAGATTAGTTTTTGGATTGTCTTATACTATATATGTGTGCATGTATGTATCTTATTTATTTTTTTGGTACAATTGTCTTACTATAGTGATATATTATTAGTTGCTATTGCTTGTGCTTCTGGAATCTTATACATAAAGATTGAACTTGTTTTCTAACAGTTCTTGCTGTTGATATTTCAGTTGAGCAAGGTCTGATGGAGCTTAGGAAATTGGCCATTGAACAAAAACTATGGGAATCATCTCGGAGATAAACTGGGCACTGGTTGAGATCTTCAATTACTGGAGAGAAGTCTTCCCAGCAGTCTAATATTACTGCTTGTGATCTATTTTCCTCGCTGCATTCAAGCGTCTCATTCTCACTTTTTCCACTCATTTTAGTATTCTTTATCAAGATTTATGTAGTACAAGATTCCAATCTTGTTTTGTTTAGGTCCAACAGGAAGAGAGGGTGTTCAGTTAAGCAAACTGTATTATAGTTCTGGGATTGATATGCTTAGTTCCAAGTTTTGGGATCTGGATACTGTCATTATTAAACTGATCTATCATTAATAACCACAACAACAACATCATTACCCCATTGCGTCAAAGGCTTCCGCCCATTGCGGGGTAAGGGGAGGTCGGATGTATGCAGCCTGACCCCTATGTTTAAAACATAGAGTGATTGTTTCTGGACTATCATTAATAACCACATTTTTGTATATTTTATTAACCACTTAGTAGTAATTACTGTTTTCAACTTAGATTTTCTGGGTTAAAAGTACTTGGCTGAAAAAACCAAAGTGACTGTTGTATTTCGAGGGTTGATGGGGAAGGCTATTGATTACCCAGCAGGTTAAATCTGTAGGCATAGACGAGATGCCTTAAGGTCCTCTTAGAATGTTTCCATTTGTGTTACTCTCCATTGGTGCGGGGAAAAAAAGGTAGAACAAACTGTACATATGAATGAGAGAGCACAAGAAGTTTCGACAGTAGAGAGGAGGAACTTGAGAAGCAAGAAACGGAGGTAATTTTTCTTTGGAGAGTTACAAAACTAGCCAAAGCGAAAGAGGGAAGATGCTCATTTTTAGATTTTATACACAACACAGGATATTATTGAGTTGAAGCAGGTGCACATACATACCGTTCTACATTATGTATGCGCTTTATGTCTTTCATGCAACCAGTCTTCGCATCTTTCTGCTGCCCATCACTGATGTTGGCGTGTAGTCATTCAATGAGGGCATGCCAGGAATAAAAGGGGTCATCTCTGGTGAAATGAGTTTTGGTCGAAGGTGGCAAGAAGGGACCAAATCTTCTTGTTATTATTATTCCTTTATATTGTGAAGTGATGTTTGTTGTCGGTCTTTTATGTAGAGGTGTTGAGTGAAGTATTAAAAGCATATCTAGACTATTGTCTTTTTTGAGTTTTATATGTGAATTATTGAGAGTATGATTTTCATTTTCACTCATTAGTTTGAAAAACGCATCTTATTTGTCCGTTTAATACACTCTTTTATTTAAAGAATCTTGCACATGAATGAAATATTTGACAAAAATTTAATATATTATTAGTATCATTTTTATTTTTAAAAATAATAAAATATTTATCTTACCCTCCATCATCTCTCCCCCCCTCCCCTCAAAAAAAAAAAACAGAAAAAGAAAAAGAAAAACAAAACCCTACTCCTTGAGATATATATTTTTTTTTAAAATAATTTAGATATTATCTTTTTTAAAAAAAAAAATTCTACCCTAATCATTTAACCATCCGCTCACAACTCTTTTAGGATTTGTTTGGAAAGTCAGTTGATAATTGGAATTGGTGTAATAATGAGTACTAATTACCACCCTAATAATTATACAACTTAGTAGTTACTATATCTTGATTGTTTGCCACAATTACAATGTAATTACAAGTGTGTTATTTGGTTGTACAAGTGTAACTACAAGGTTATATTAAATTTTAAAAATAAAAGTTAATTATCTAATTAAAAATTTATATTAGATAAATAAGAATATTTATAAATAATGTTAAGTTAAATATTTAAGATCTATATTATCTTTTGAAAATATATTAATTAGTCAACATATGTTTTTAACTAATATTGTAAAAAAAAAAATCAATTTATATTTTTTGAATTAGTATATTTTAATTAAATTAATCATAAAAACTAAAAATACAAGTTTTATACGACCATATGAAATGAAATGTTTGACAAAAATGTAATGTAACACCTCGTAAAATTACCAAATTGCCCCTGAAATGGAATCATGCGCATAATGCATCTTCCCAAGCTCCAATAGAAAATTCGAGACCGGATTTGCGATCAGCACGAAAAATTGAGTGGGAAAATGACCTCGACCCGATTTTAGTGCAATGGGGTCGAAAAATAATTTTTTGTAATTAATTCCAAAACAGTGCTGATGCGTGCCCCAGGCATAACACACACTTACACTTGTTTTTTTTTTCTTTTTTTCGACGTGAACTAGAAAGAACGAAAATTCGTGAAATAACACATGTCCGGGTCCCAGGCGCGACACGGACATGTTATTACGAAGTAACATTTTATTTCTTTTTACGGGAAGGGCCTTTTGGTCATTCCCCAATCTATCCTAAGTCCCAAATATGTGTTTAAGGGTTGTGTATATCAGATTAAGGGTTTCAAAACTCATTTTTCTTAACTTCTAAAGGAGGGTTCTTAAAAGAGAAAGAAGAGAGAGCTTGAAGATTCCTAGGTTCGGGGCTAATTCCTTGAAGAAACCTAAGTAATTCTTCATCCAGGTATGTAAGGCTACCCAAAACATGGAATTGTTCTTCCATGTGCCCCATTAAATGTAGTAGGTTGATAGTTGAAGGTGATGGGTTCTGTTTGTGTAATTCTTGAATAATTATTTGAAAATTATTCTTACATCATATATTTTCTTGAATTGAGATCATCACAACTCGAATTATTTGTTTAAATGATTTATTTGAATTATTATATAAATCCTACATGATTACTTTGTTAAAGATTACAAAAATGAACTTAGGGGTTGATATCTAGAGCCTTGATCATTTGGGTGTGCTTGCTTGTTGTGGTCCAGATCCTGAGTTGAATATATTGATGAGATTGATATCCTTGGAGTCCTAAAGAGATTGAATTTAATCTTAAAAGAATGTTCCTACTTCCTTGAGTTGATAGATAATGAAACGAGTTGATGTTCCAAAAAGATACTCGATGATGATAAATCTTGATGTTTGATGTTTATGAGCATGTTGAGTCCTGGGAGGAGTATTAAGCACCTATATAAGTAAGAGTGAGTCTCACTCGCACTCATTAACTACGTGGCCAGCGTAGGAGAGGATTGGACCGTGATAAAGGATGTTTCCTTAGTCTCAAAAGAGGACTTGATAAAATTATGGATCCACTGATAGACATGTCCTCTACCCCGGTAAGGTACTGGACGGATGTGGCAATGATATCACTTCGTTATATCATCACCGACTCATAGGTGATGGTTGTTGGTTAGAGAAACTCCCAGATAGGTTTTCATCTTGATAGTTACTCTGATGTTAATGTGATGGTGTGAGTCTTGATTGATTTTAATGTGATACTATCTACTCCTTATCCTGAGCTGAGATGAGTACCTGATGAGTTGATGCCATTCCATGTTATTCTACCTATACTGTTTACTTTGAGCCCGTTTTACATACTGTACATTTCACATACTGACGCCATTTGGCGTTGCACCGTTTCATGATGCAGATTCAGTAGACAGGGGACTTCAGCAGGCGATTCGCTGAGGTTCAGAGACTTCTATCTTCAGATACTTGGTGAGTCCTCCCCTGCATTCGGAGGATACTTTTTATCCCTTTTCTTATGTTTTGAATTACTCTTTGAGATTGTGGTAGCCATGGCCTATCATGGTACCTTCCTAGACTGTAAATTAGAGGCTTCATAGACATAAAGATGATGGTTTAATGTTGGGGTCTTTCCCTTTCTTTCTAAATTGAGTTTTTCATAATCCTATCTTATGCTATAAATATTGACGACTAGTCTTGTGGCCCATGGCCCATATTTCTGATATAGATGTGACAAGATGGAGTTGCACACTGTTATGTGATTGTTGATTCTTATGTCTTCCGTTGATCTATTGATTGAACAAATGTAATGAGATCAGGTGGTTCGCTTGGGGACTAGCAATAGTCTCCATGTGCCAGTTACGTCCAGGGTACCCTCTCGGGGTATGAAAAACTTGGTATCAGAGCCCAAAGTTCAAATGTCCTAGGTTGTCTATGAAGTCGTGTCTAGTAGAGTCTTGTTTATGGGTGTGTTGTACACCACACTTAATAAGCACGAGGCTATAGGACATAGGAAGTGTTTCCCTTTTTCTATGATCTGAGTTCGTGCGATAGAGTTTAACTCTATGAAAACCTTGTTCTAATTTATGCGTTACATGTTTGCAGTATATGCCTCCAAAACGAACTGCTGCTCAGAGAAATGCCTCAGCCCCAACTACTGAGAATTCCCAACCAGAGGTCCCTACTCAGACAGGGATAAAGAGACGGGGTCATCCTACTAGGATTGCTGAGGTTCCTCAGGTGCCCCCTACACAGCCACAGTTGGCCCCCACTTCAGAGGCAGAGTTTAGGGGAGCCATCACCATATTCATCCAATTAGTGGCCTCCCAAGGTAATAGTCAAGGTTCCCAAGCTCTTAGTTCTATCTCACAAGAGTCCACAACTGCAATCAGGCTCAGAGACTTCTTACGGATGGACCCACCAGTGTATACAGGGACAAAGGTGGACGAGGACTCATAGAACTTCATCGATGAGATGTGGAAGGTCTTGAAGGCCATGCATGCTAATGAGATTGAAGGAGTTGATCTTGCCTCGTTCCAGCTGAAAGATGTTGCAAATGTCTGGAACAACCAATGGGAGGACAGTAGAGGTGAAGATGTTGATCTTGCAGAGTGGGATGAGTTTGAGGCTGCTTTCCTTGACCACTTCTTTTCCTAGGAGTTGAGAGAGGCGAAGGTTGATGAGTTTGTGAACTTAAAACAAGAGGGGATGACCGTTAAGGAGTACATCCTCAAGTTTATTAAAATGTCCAGATATGCTCTTTAGATGGTCCAAGACATGAGGGCAAGGATGAGGAAGTTTGTGTCTGGTTTGGGAAGGCATGTGAAGAAGGAATGTAAAGCGGCGTTGTTGATCCTAAGTATAGACATTTCCAAGATTAGGGTATATGCCCAGCAAATTAAGGAAGATAAAAAGAGAGATAGAGAAGAGTCGATGAGCAGGAAAGAAAAATTAGCAGGGCATGAGCCTAGCTAGCCGAGACAGAATAAGAGTGATAAATCCTACTTTTAGAAGAGGTCTTCTCATTATGCACCCTCTGCAGTGAGTGCACCTGTCCAACAAAACAAGTATGAACAGAAGTCTTATGGTTACTAGAATTTTTGGGCCTAGGGTTCTCAATCTCAAGCTAGTGTGACCCAATGTTAAACCCCGTATTTCTTTAAATTAAGGATAATTATACAATTGGGAAATTTTATTGTGGATGTCATGTAATTTGAACTTAAGTATATTCCCGGTGCATGATTAGAGCATCAAGTGAATTTGGCGTGCATA
>JAABOM020000092.1:14455848-14505930 GCA_011800125.2 Solanum clarkiae | reverse complement strand
CTAAAAGACCTAAACACTATCCCAAAGGATAAAACTTGTTACTCTCATTTCAAATACACTCTAAATTCTCTCAAAAGAGTTTATCAATCCCCAATTCAATTTCAAGGAAAGCCAAGAACAAGATTGGATTCAAAGATCATTTCCAAGCCTCCATTCTTCCCAATCTCAATACCAAGCAACTCTAGACCAAAGGTATATGGTTTGAACCATTGGGTCCTTCTACTCTTGGTGACTAAACCCTCTTTTTTTAATAATTATTTATTTAAAGTTGATTTTACATGTGGGTCATGTATATTGAGAAATTTACTGCACAGTGATTTTAGTTCATGGTTGTTTTGGCATGTTTTGAGCTTCAAATCTTGGATCTAATGTTAGATTTGATGAGGGGATTTTCACGTGACTATCTTAGGGGTGTTTCAAGGTGTTGATTGATGGTTTTATCAACTGAGTTTTTTGCATGATTTATCTCTAAACTGCATGTTCTTTTACCCCCATTACAAACCCCCCCAAGTGTTTGATAAAATATCTGGATGTGGTTTCTTGAGAGGTTGAAGGTTCAAAGCGTGAGATATAATATGAGTGATTTCATGATGATGAAATGCGCTTATGTATATGATTTTTCCCATACAAAGTGTTGTACTAGATGATGTGATAAATCATATATAAGGTGTTGCATTAGACCATACCCGATCCGAGGGGATAGGAGCCCGGGTAACCATGTTGCATGTTTATACTCATCAACCATGCGAGAAGTTTATACTTCATCACCGTGTAGGTAAGGTGAGATTACCTTCAACCGTGTGAGGGGTTTATACCACACAACCACCAAGGGGTTTATACCTTGAACGGCTAGCTTGGTCTCTTTTTCACATATGATATCCTATACACGCATTAGTTACTTAAGCATTTTTTACTTAAGCATTGATCATACATGACATATTGTATATTATGTCTATTGCTTAATATCGTGCATTTTGATTAAGATGTCTACTTCTTGTTGCATTGTATCCCACATACTTAGTATATTCAAATGTACTAACGCATACTCTTGCCTACATGATTTCACCATGTAGGAACCGATGCTCAAATTGATCATCCTCCTCCTCCACGTGGCTAGTCGGTGCTAATCCAAGCTTGTTGGTGAGTCCTCCATTTCAAGGATCTTAGTCTATGTTGCTATTATCTATGTTATGAGACACTATCCTATGTTCTATTGACTTTGAGGGTAAGCCCGATAGCTTTGTCTTGGGCCCCGCTCTATCTATGTATTTAGAGCTGTTTGTTGGATGAGTTGTGAATTTATGATATGAGTGATGACTCCTTGTCTTTGATGTTGACAAGTTATACCTTAGCCCCTTGTTCCTTTTGCGTACTTTATGCCTTGTATATGCTTTTGTGACCAATGATGTGTAATGACAAGTTAAGAGGCCTGCTTGGGGTTCATTCGGGTTCCCCATTCACCGTGTCATGTCTAGGCCATAGGATTGGGTCATGACACACCACTATCGGCTGACACAAAGTTCATAGTCTCGAGTGGGTTACTTCAGATGCTGTAGAACCGTGAGTTATTTGTGAGCTTACCATCATAGGATCCTCATAGCCACCTACAAAATGTGGCATTCGTCTGCAAGAGTGTGATGGGAACACAGAATCTGTCTATGGATGTTGAATGACTTCGTGTCTTTTATTATTGCTTAGGGACAATGCAGCATTATGGTTATCTGAGCCCTTGCAAAGTTTGATCACCAGTTGAGTAGACTTGCAGAAAGCCTTTACGGAGAGATACTTCACTAGATCGAAGAAACTCAAGTTGAAGGACCGGATCAACAACTTCGAGAATCATCCTGGTGATTTAATAAGAACTACTTGGGAAAGGTTCACCAAATGTCTGAGGAGCATCCCTGACAACAAAATAGTGGATGATGCTTTGGTGGAGATCTTCTACCATGCCCTTAATGAGAACAGTTAGGCCTATGCTGACATTATCACGAGGGGCATGTTTTTGGATCAACCCTTTGTAAGGATCCCAGAGCAAATGGAAAGAGTGGTCAATACTATTCATGCATGGGGCAGCGAGATAGAGCATCAACTAAGAGTTTGTATACTGTCAGTGTGCTTCTAAAGCAGGCCAGAATTAATGAAGAAATCATGCAGTAGCTTGCTCAAATTCGCACAGGTATGGATATGATGATGAAGTAAAGCCAAGATAGAGTGAATATAGTGTTTCATCAACCTCCAGTATGCCCATGTATGATGTGCCATATTATGATTAGGACGCATGTTTTGTTGCTGATTAAACGGGGGGTTTCCAGACCAATGCCCAAGAGTCCAATCAGGTTTATTAATGCAAAGGTCAAGGAAACCAAGGTCAAAACTTTAATAGAGATGGAGCTTACAAGGACAATCATAGAGGTTACTATGATAGGAATAGGGGTCCAGAGGGAGATGCAGATTGGGGTTGCAGAGAAGGCTTGAGAAACGGTCTTTATGTGCCACCACATAATCGCGATGTAGGTGCAAGCAGTTCCAAAATTGAGGAGATGTTTGATCGCCTTTTGAAGAAAGCTGAGACACAATATGAGACTCTAAGGGGCATGAAATTAGAGATTTCAAGTATTAATTAGAAAATAGGGTCTCACTTTATGGCTATCAAACAGCTAGAACTACAGTTTGGTCAATGTTGACTCGACTTAATCAGCATCAGAGGGGTACACTGCCTAGCAATATATTTTGAAATCCTAAAAACTAACGGTAGTGTATGGAAGTCACTACTCAAGATGGCAAGAGAACTGTTGATCCTCCCATTTTGATTGATGAAAAAGACGTTAAGAGGAGACGATTACGGCTAAGGATGCAGATGTAGGAGACGATCATAGCAAGGATGGCATGAGTGAAGCTGTTGATGCACCATGGAGGTTGAAGCCCATTCCTAGACCTCCTTCTTCCTTCCCTCAAAGAATCAAAAAGAGTGAGGAGGAATGCAAATTCAGGAACTTTCTCTCCAGGATGAAACAACTCTTCATTAACATTCCTCTCATTGAGGCATTGTAGAAGATGCCAAGGTGTGCTAAGTACATGAAGGACTTGGTCACTAAAAGTGCACTGTGAGTCAGAAGCACTCCCAAGAGCTTCAACATTGCAGTGCTATTACTACAAGGTCGTTGGTTCAGAAATGAGAAGATCCGTGTGCTATCACCATACCCTGCACCATCAGAGATGTGGAGTTCGCAAGGGCACTATGTAATCTAGGTGCCAGCATTAATCTGATGCCCCTCACAGTCTACAATAATCTTGGATTAAGAGCCCCTTTGCCAACTAGCATATGGTTGTTGATGGCGGATCACATGATGAAGAAGCCTGTGGGGATATTATATGATGTGCCGATCAAAGTCAAAAAGTTCATATTCCCTGAAGACTTTGTGATCCTATATTGCGAAGTTGACTTCGATGTCCTAATCATCTTGGGAAGACTGTTATGAGCCACTGGGTGAGCACTAGTAGATATGGAAGCCAGTCAACTCAGGTTTCGATTGAATGACGAAGAAGTCATCTTCAATATGTGTCAGTCCATGAAGCATCTAGATGAGTTGAATAGTGAAGTATGGATAATTACTTAAGTCTGAGTAACTAATTTGAAACAAGCCCAAAAGGTTCCTATAAATGTGCCTCAGAATATCTAGAATTTTAGTTTCTATATATCTCAAAATCTGTTCATTATTTTGAAAATTCAACTTCATATTTGTGATCAGGGGTCAAAATTAGATGAAAAAGGTCCTAACTCCAATTTAAGAGCTAAAGATTAGCAATTATGATTTTCAAAAAAAATTAACTTCCGGAGATGGTTCGCGACGCGCCTCTGTCGCAGAGCAATGTTAATTTTGCCCAGTGTTGTTGTCTCTATCCAAGACTTTTAAGTCTTGGGCCTAAGTGTTCCCAACTATGTTTTTACCTATACTTAGCCTTATTTCACCCTCATATCATTCTAAACATTTCTCAATACTCACAAAAGTACATAGCCATATTTTCACTCCAAAATTCATGCCTCAAAACTCTAATTCGGAACTAAGGATTTCCTTAAAGCTTCAAGCCTCCATTTTCAATCTTCACCAAGAACTTCTCTAAAGCTAAGGCATATAGTGTTGAACCATTGGGTCCTTCCACCCATGGTGCCTAAGCCTCCTTTTTACTAATATTGCATGATTTAAAGTTGACTTTACATGTGGGTCTTGTATATTAAGAAATTTACTGCACAGTGATTTGAGTTCATGAAAATATGGTTGTTTTGGCATGTTTTGAGCTCTAAATCTTAGATCTAATGTTGGATTGATGAGGGTTTTGATGTGAATGTCTTGGGGGTTTTTCAAGGTGCTGATTGATGGTTTTACAATGGTTTTTCTTGCATGATCTCATCTCTAAATTGTATGGTTTTGTACTCCATTACACACCCCTAAGTGTTTGATAAAATGTCCAGCTATGGTTTCTTGAGGAATTGAAGCATCAAAGCATGAGGTATGATATGAATGATCTTATGATGATGAAATGAGCTTATGTATATGATGAATCCTATATAAAGTGTAGAACTAGACCATGCCCAATCTGGGGGATCTAAGCACCTGGATAACCTAGTGAAGGGTTTGTACTTCTACATCTAGTGATGGGACGGCATCATCATTAACCTGGATGGGGGTTTGTACTCATCAACCTAGTGAAGAGTTTGTGCTTCTCCACCTAGTGATGGGGCAGCGTCATCACTAACCTAGATGAGGGTTTGTACTCATCAACCTAGCAAATGGTTTGTACTTCTCCACCTTGGTAATGGGGCGTCATCATGACCAAACTAGTGAGGGGTTAGTACCTCACCACCAAAGTGATGGGGTGGCAACATCACCAACCTACCAAGGGGTTTGTACTTTGGGAATTTAGCTTGGTCTCTTCTACACATATGATATCTTACATGAGCATGAGTTACTTAAGCATGTTTTACTTATGTATTGATCATACATTCCATCTTGCTATATTATGCCTATTGTTTATTGTTATGCATTTTGATTATAATGGCTATTTCTTGTTGCATTGCATCCTACATACTTAGTACATTCAAATGTACTAACGCATATTCTTGCCTACATAAAATCACCATGTAGGACCGGAGCCCAAGTTAATAATCCTCCTCCTCCATGTGGGTAGTCGATACTATTTCAAGCTAGTTGATGAGTTCTCCATTTTGGGGACCTTAGTCTATGTTTCTATTGTTTTGTATTGAGACATTCTACTTATGTTCTGTTTGACTATGAGGGTGAGCCTGATTATTTTGTCTTGGCCCCCGCTCTTATCTATGTATTTGGAGGTGTTTGTTGGACAAGTTATGTATTTATGATATGAGCTATGACTCCTTGTCTCTTGATGGTGATGTTTTGCAAGCTATGCTTAGCCTCTTTTCCCCTTATTCTTACTTTATGTCTTTTACATGATTCGCCGACCAGTGATGTGTAATGACAAGTTAAGGGGCTTGATTGGAGTCCCTTCGGGTTCCCCATTCGCTATGTCACGTCTAGGCCCTAGGTTTGGGTCATGACAAACTTGGTATCAGAGCACTAGGTTGATAGATCCTCGGAGTCCAACACACCACATCGATTAGAGTCATTTTCATGGTTGTGAAATGCGCCATGACTATGAAGAGGATGCTGTGAGGTGTTTTAGGAAATGTTTCCCTTCTTTATGTTCTAAGTCATGCTATAGAGTTGTGGTGAGTTTTTCCCCTCTAACTATTGTTCATTGCTATGCTAGATCATGCCAAACACTAGAGTAAGATGGGCCTAAACTCCCGAGGAGCAACCTAACAATGGTGAGCTCCAGGATACTCTTACCATGCTTGCCTAAGTGGTGGTCAACCAAGTCCAACAAGGGGCCCAATCCCCTCATGCTACTACCCCGGGAGCTAAGGTAAGAGACTTCATGAGGATAAATCCTCCGGCTTTCTATAGGTCAAAGGTGGATGAAGATTCACAAGAGTTCATTAATGAGGTCTACAAAATCTTGAATATCGTGGGTGTTAGGTCAAACGAAAAGGTTGAGTTGGCGGTGTACCAACTCAAGGGGGTAGCCCAAATTTGGTATGATCAATGGAAGGGTGAAAAGGGAAATGGTTATATGGTTCTTTGGGAAGAATTCAAATTGGGCTTCCTTAATCAGTTTTTCCCTCTTGAGCTTAGGGAAGCAGAGTTGGTAGAGTTTATGAAATTGAAACAAGGTGTTATGAGTGTAAGGGAGTATGCCCTCAAATTTAATCAACTTTCAAAGTATGCTCCTCACTTGGTGGCCGATCCTAGATCTAGGATGAACAAATTTGTGATGAGGATCTCCGACTTGGTGAGTGAAGAATATCGATTCGCCTTGCTTATTGATAACATGGACTTATCTTGATTGATGACATATGTTGAGCAAATGGAGAAGGAAAAGTTGTGAAAGAGGAGGGCCATAAGGCCAAGAGAGTCTGTCTTGGGGGTAAGTTCCGTAGGGGTGACCGACTCCATCAAGGACAAGGGCCTTCTTATACTACTAATAGGGGGTTTGCCAATGACTTCCCTAGGCCTCAAGGTATTGGTGGTGTGGCTCCCATTGATGTATTTCCTACATGTGGGAAGACTCATAGCAGCACATGTTTGAAGAGTTCTAATGCATGCTTTGATTGTGGGGAGCTTGTTCGCAAAAGGGTGGATTATCTAAGAGACCCTAGCAAGGGTCGGGGTGCAAATGCAGTTCCATTGGGTTGAGGCGGTCCTCAAGGTGGTGCCCCAAGGCACAATTTATTCTATGCTCTACATGGGAGGCAAGGAGTTGGTGAGGTCCCAGATGTTGTTACCGGTATGTTAAGAATATTTGATCTTGATGTATATGCTTTGATTGATCTGGGTGCCACCCTTTCCTTTGTTACCCTCTTTGTTGCTAAAAAGTTCCATTTTGAGTCGGAGTTGTAGCATGAGTCATATGAGGTGTCTACTCCTACTGGTGCATCTATTGTTTCTAAGAGGGTGTATAGAAATTGTCCAGTTTGCATCTTGTATAAAATCTTACCTTGTGATTTTGTTGAATTAGATATGGTTGATTTTGATGTTGTTCATAGGATGGATTGGTCGCATGGATACTATGCTTCTATTAATTGTAGAACCCGTAGGGTCGAGTTTTACTTTCCAAATGAACCCATCCTTGAGTGGGAAAGTCATGATCTGGTGGTAAAGGGTAGGTTCATCTCATGCATTAAAGCCCATAAGTTAATCTCTAAGGGGTGTTTGTATCATCTTGTGAGGGTTAAAGATGTGGAGTCCAAAGTCCCTTCCATTGAGTTAATTCAAGTTGTAGATGTGTTTCTTGATGTCTTTCCAAATGACTTTCCCAGTGTCCCTCCCGGAAGGGAGATAGATTTTGGTATAGATCTTCTTCCCTATATTAAACCTATCTCCATTCCCCCCTACCATATGGCATTGGCGTATTTGATGGAGTTAAAGGAGCAATTGAAAGATTTGTTGGAGAAAGGGTCTACTAGATCTAGCCAATCACCTTGGGGTGCACTGGTGTTGTTTGTAACGAAGAAAGATGGTTCACTTAGAATGTGCATTGACTACCGGCAACTCAATAGGGTCACTATAAAGAATAAATATGCTTTTCCAAGAATTGATGACTTGTTTGACCAATTGCAAGGGGTTAGCTTTTTCTCTAAGATTGATCTTTGGTCCAGGTATCATCAAGTGAGAGTGAGGGAGTGTGATATACCTAATACGGCTTTCCGGACTAGATATAAGCATTATGATTTTGTGGTATGTCCTTTGGGTTGACTAATGCACCGGCCATCTTCATGGACCTAATAAATAGGTTTTTCAAACCCTACCTTGATTCCTTTTTTGTAGTCTTCATTGATGATATTTTGATCTATTCACAAAGTAGGGAGGAGCATATGGGCCACCTGAGGGTAGTGTTGCAAAGATTGAGAGAAGAGAGATTGTATGTTAAATATGAAAAGTGTGAGTTTTGGTTGAAGGAGGTTGCATTCTTGGGTCATGTCTAAGCCCTAGGTTTGGGTCAAGACACAATTTTCCAAGTCATGCCACAACAATAAATCAGGGCATTGCTTAGGAGGCAAACCCAAGGCTTTTTATGTAATAGGTTAGTGATAGGGTTATTTTCAGTTTTTGGATTCATAGGTAGTTTGTTTTCCTTTATTTTGATTGTAACTTTGGACATTGGGATAGTTGCATATAGGATAGCAATGTATTTTATGAGGAATATGCAAGTACAGGACTAAGTTAGCCTGTTTGGCTCGTAAAAGCATCAGAATAACTCTCTACGACTAGGTTTATGGGTGATAAAGCACTTTATGACTCGTACCCCATCTCATAGAGATTTCCAGTGAGCAGAAAATTATGGACTCCAGTCCACGTGCCAACTTTATGATCCATAGACCAAACTACGTGAAACACCCTACATGTACTTCAGAAAGCCATATAATCATAATTTTAATATATCTCAAAACTCGTGGGTGATTCGAAAATCCAATTTCATATCATCGATCAGGGGGGAATTGAGTGAGAAATGGGTATAACCTGGACTTTAGAGGACCCATAGTAAAAAACATTTTTTGTTAATTATTCAGAAAATGGACGTCCGCGATGTGTCTGTGTTGCGCCAAGTATGCGAGCCAATATTAGTTTTTCCTACTTTTCCATTTCGGCCAAGGGCATTGGGGTCATAGCTCCATGCCTATTTAAACGTGAAATCTCTCATACTTAACCATTTTTCAACTCTATATCACTCAAAAACCCTCTCTAAGATTCTATTAAATCTCTTATACAAATCAAAGGATTTCAACTCAATTTTGTGACTCAAGGATCCAATCTAAGCCTTAAGTTTCCTCCAAGCTCATCTCAAGAAAACCCAAGTTTAAGGTATGAAACGACCCCAAAAAGTGCCTGAAAATGTGTCTCGGAAGTGCCCAAAATCGTAATTTCCATATATGTCAAAATCCATGCTTGATATCGAAAATACGAGTTCATATTCTTGTTCAAGGGGTCATATTGAGTTGGAAATGGATCTAACCAAACTTTTAGAGCAAAGTAATTGCAATTTCATTTTTCCAAAACTACATTTCCTGTGAGGTTTTCACACTCCTGGTGCAACACGCCAAAGGCCCGCCTCAGTATAAATTTTTCCCAATTTTTCAAGTTATGTTCAAGGCTTTTGGGTCTTGGGACTAAGTGCTCCCCTGCGTGAAAATGTCTATACTTAGCCTTATTCACTCTCATATCATTCAAGACATTCCCAAAATACTCACTCAAACACTTAGCCAATATTTCATCTCCAATTTCGAGTCTCAAAAACTCATCCGGATCTTAAGGTTCTCATTCAAGCTTCAAGTCTCCATCTCCAATCTTCTTCAAGGATTCTCCCAAAGTCAAGGTATGTAGGTTTCTTTCATAGGTTCCTTTTACCTATGATACCCAAGATCTCTTTTACCTAAAATTGCATGATTTAAAGTTAATTTACACATGGGTCTTATCTATTATCAATTTCACTACACATTATGTTGGGGTTTCATGAAATAATGGTTGTTTTATCATGTTTTGAGTTATGAATCTAAGACCTATTGTAAGGTTTGATGAAGGGTTTTGATGTATATGGCTTGAGTGTGTTACCAAGCATGTATTGATGGTTTTACATTGAATTTTCTAGCATGATTTCACTCTTGAGTTGCATGGTTTTATAGTAGCACTACACACCTACCAAGTATTTGATAAAATTTCCTTATAATAATTTCTTGAGGAATTGAAGGTCCAATGCATGTCCTATGAGTTGAATGACTATATGATGATGAAAGAAATGTATGTATATGATATTATCTCTATAGTATTGGGAATTGACCAAGCCTCACTCGGGGGGTTGTAGGTCGGGGTAACCTTGTTGAGTGATTTACACTTCGATTGTCTCGCTCGGGAGGTGCTAGGACCATGTAACCATATCAAGGGGTTTGTACCATGATAACCATGTTAGAGGGTTGTACTCCATCAACTATGTTGGGAGGTTTGTACTCCATCAACCATATTGGGGGAGGGGTGTACCTCATCAACCTATTGAGGGGTTCGTACCTCATTCGCCTCTCCAAGGGGGTGGTAGGCCATGGATAGGCACTAATAATGGTCTATCTTTGCACATGTATTATGTTCTATTAAGCATGGTTTTACTTCAAGAATCATTCATACATGTCATATTGCTATATGCTTACCCATTGCTACGTTATGCATTTTGCTTATAGTGTTTATCACTTGTTGCATTGCATCCTATATACTTAGTATATTCAAACATACTAACAATACTCTATGCCTACATGATGTCACCATGTAGGAACTAGAGTCCGCTTGGTCATCTTCTTTCATGTGGCTAGGACGACTTCTCTCAATCTCTTTGGTGAGTTCTCTATTTCGGGGACGGTGCTTATGACCTCATGCTATGTTCTAAGACTATCTTTCTTTTATGTACTAACTATGAGGGTGAGCCTGGTTGCCTGTCTTGGCCCCCGTTTTTATCTATATAGTAGAGGTGTTGTTTGATATGTCATGTGTAATGATGTTATGAGCTTTGACTCTCTTTTGACTCTTGATGTTTATGATACGGAAGTTGTCCCTTAGACCTGTTGTCCCTATTTTACTCTATTATTGTTGTATTTTATTACTTTTGCGACCAAGGATGTGTAATGATATGTTAAGAGGCATACTTGGGGTCCCTTCGGGTGCCCCATCTGTTGTGTCACATCTAGGCACTAGGCTTGGGTCGTGACAAACTTGTTAATAGAGCAATAGGTTATTAGATCCTCGGAGTCCAGCACACCGCGTCAATTAGAGTCTTCTTCATAATTGTGTTTTGCACCACAACTATGAACAAAAGGCAATGAGGCATTTAGGAAATGTTTCCCTTCTTCTTACTCTATGTCATGCTATAGAAGCTGAGGTAAGTTTATCCCCTAACGATTGTCTTTTTCTATCTAGATCATGCCTAACATAAGGGGAAGATTAGCCCCTACACCCGAGGAGCAACCGGCTAATGGAGAGCTTCGGGATGCTGTCACTTTGCTTGCACAAGTTGTGGCTAACCAAGCCAACAAAAGGGCCCAAGCCCCTCATACTCTTACATGGCATCTTGGTTGAGAGATTTCATGAGGATGAATCCCCCAGAATTCCATGGGTTAAAGGTGAATTAGGACCCTCAAGAATTCATTAATAGGGTTTACAAGATTTTGGCTATCATAGTTGTGAGGTCAGAGGATAAGGCAAAGTTGGTGTCCTACCAACTCAAAGAGGTAGCATAAATATGGTACAATCAATGGAAAGAGGTTAGGGGGGTCAACAGTGTGGTACTTTGGGAGGAGTTCAAGGCGGATTTCCTTAATCGATACTTCCCCCTTGAGCTTAGGGAAGCCCAATTAGTGGAATTTATGAATTTGAGACAAGGGTCTATGAGTGTGAGAGAGTATTCCCTCAAGTTCAACCAACTTTCAAACTATGCTCCACACTTGGTGGCGGACTCAAGGTCTAGGATAAACAAATTTGTGATGGGTGTTTCCAACTTGGTGAGAAGTGTCAGTCTACCATGTTGATATTAGGTACTTGTCTTATTTGATGACCTATGCCGAACAAAAGGGGGAGGAAAAGTTGAAGAAGAGAAGGGGTCATGAGGCCAAGAGGGCTTATTTTGAGAGAAAATTCCAAAGTCAAAAGGGTGGCTAGTTCCATCAAGGCCAAGGGTCTTCTCATGTACTTCAAAAGAGGGTTTCCAATGACTTTCTCAAGGCCCAAGGTGTTGGGGTGGTTCTTAATGGTGGGTGTTCGAAATTTGGTAAGAGTCATAGTGGCCCATGTCTGAGTGACACTAATGTGTGTTATGGTTGTAGGAAAGGTGGGCATAAGATGTTGGATTGCCCTCAAAATCACAATAAAGGTAAGAAGGTTCATCCACAAGGTGCAAATGTGGTTCTTTTGGGAAGAGTTGGTCGAAAAGATAGTGTCCCAAGGCACAATTGGTGTTACTCTTTGAATGGGAGGTAAGGGGTTGATATGGTGCCCAACGTTGTTACCAATATGTTGAAGACCTTTGATTTTGATGTGTATGCATTGATTGATCCGGGTGTCACTCTTTCTTTTGTTATCCCCTTTGTTTCCAAAAAGTTCCATGTTGAGCCCGAATTGTTGTGTGAGTCATATGAGGTGTCTACTCCTACTGCTGCATTTATTGTTGCTAGAAAGGTCTATAGAAATTGGCCCATTTGCATCTTGCATAAAATATTTCCTTGTGATCTTGTTGAGTTCGACATGGTTGATTTTGACGTTATTCTTGGGATGGATAGTTGCATACATACTATGCCTCTATTGATTGTAGAACCCATAAGGTCAAATTCCTATTCCCAAGTGAACCCATTCTTGAGTGGGAGAGTCATGATTTGGTAGTCAAGAGTAGATTCATTTCTTGCATTAAATCCCATAAGCTGATCGCAGAGGGTGTCTTTATCATCTTGTGAGGGTTAGGGATATGGAGTCCAAAGTCTTTCCCTTATAGAGTAAGTTCCTAGTTGTCAATAAATTTCTTGATGTCTTTCCAAATGACCTTCCCGATGTTCCTCCCGAAAGGAAAATAGACTTTGGTATAGACTTGCCCCCTGATACTCAACCTATTTCTATTCCCCTTATTGTATGGCCCCGGTGGAGTTAAAGAAGTTGAAGGAGCAATTAAGGGATTTGTTGGAGAAGGATTTTATTAGGTCTAGCCAATCACCTTAGGGTGCACCGGTGTTGTTTGTGAAAAAGAAGGATGGGTCTCTTAGAATGTGTATTGACTACCGGCAACTTAATAGGGTCACCATCAAGAATAGGTATCCTCTTCCATGGAGTGATGATTTGTTTGACAAATTGAAAGGGGCTAGCCACTTCTCTATGATTGATCTTTGATCCCTGTATTATCAAGTGAAGGTGAGGGAGTGTGATATTCTTATAATGGCCTTCCGGACTAGGTATGGGAATTATGAGTTTGTTGTGATGTCATTTGGGTTGACCAATGCACCGGCTATCTTCATGGATCTAATAAATAGGGTCTTTAAACCCTACCTTGATTCACTTGTTATGGTATCCATTGATGATATTTTGATCTATTCTCGTAATTAGGAGGAGCATATGGGTCATTTGAGGGTAGTGTTGCAAAGATTGAGGGAAGAGAAATTGTATGCTAAATGTGAGAAGTGTGAATTTTGGTTGAAAGAAGTTGCCTTCCTAGGTCATATGGTGTCAGGGGATGGTATTAAGGTGCATCCTAAAGAGGTGGATGTGATTAGAAATTGGCCTAAACCATTAACCCTGTCGGATATTAGGAGTTTCTTGGGCCTAGTGGGTTACTACCGGAGATTTGTGAATGGGTTCTCTTCTATTGCTTCACCTACGACAAAATTGACCCAAAAGAAGGCTAAGTTTGTATGGATAGATGAGTATGAAAAGAGCTCCTAAACCGTGAAGGATAAGCTTGTGTCCGCTCCTATATTATCACTGTCGGATAGTCTAGAGGGGTTAGTTGTGTATTGTGATGCTTCTAGAGTTTCTTGGGGTTGTGTTCTAATGCAAAATGGTAAGGTCATAGCCTATGTTTCTAGGAAACTCAAAGTGCATGAAAAGAACTATCCTACCCATGATCTTGACCTAGTCGCCATGGTATTTGCATTAAAGATATGGCGTCACTATTTATATGGGATGCATGTTCATGTGTTCACCGATCATAAGAGCCTCCAATATGTCTTCACTCAAATAGATCTCAACTTGAGGCAAAGAATGTGGTTAGAACTTCTTAAGGACTATGATATCAGTGTGCATTATCATCCCGGTAAGGCTAATATGGTGGCGGATGACTTGAGTAGGGTGTCTATGGGTAGCCTAGCTCATGTTGATGATGGTGGCACAGGGGTGGCTAGGGAGGTCTATCGGTTGGGTAAAGGAGTTAATAATGGGGGGGTGTTGTTATTGATGGTTCTAAATCTTCATTGGTTTAGGAGGTGAAAGCTAAGCAAGCTCTTGACCCTGCTTCGTTAGAATTGAAGGCATTGGTAAAAGATGGTAAGGTGGAGGCTTTCTCCCAAGGGCGAGATGGTACCCTTAGGCACCAAGGTAAGTTGTGTGTGCCTTGTGTTGATAGCTTGAAGGAAAACACTCTTGATGAGGCTCATGGTTCTTCTTATTCTATTTACCCCGAGTCTACTAAAATGTATAGAGATTTGAGAGAGGTGTATTAGTGGTGAGGCATGAAGAGGGACATTGCCAAATTTATGTTTGATTGCCATGGTTGCCAACAAGTCAAAGCCAAACATCAAAGGTCGGGTGGCCTAACCCAAGACATAGAGATTCCTACTTGGAAATGGGAAAAGATTAATATGGATTTTTTAGTTGGGTTGCCCAAGACTAGAAAGGATTTTGATACCATATAGGTTGTGGTTGATAGGATGAGAAAATCATCTCACTTCCTACCAGTTAAGACCATATATGGGGCTGAAGATTATGCTAGGTTATATATTCATGACTTGGCGAGGTTGCATGGGGTTCCTTTGTCCATCATATCGGACCGTGGTGCACAATTCACTTCACACTTTTGGAAGTCCTTCCAAAGAGGTCTTGAAACCAAGGTAAAGCTTAGTACGGGTTTTCACCCTCAAACGGATGGCCAAGCCAAAAGAACTATCCAAATACTTGAGGACATGCTTATGGCCTGTGTATTGGAGCTTAAGAGCAGTTGGGATGATCATCTTCCATTAATTGAGTTTTCATATAACAATAGCTATCATTCTAGTATTGGTATGGCTCCTTTTGATGCTCTCTATGGTAGATGTTGTAGATCACCGGTCGGGTGGTTTGAGGTTGGAGAGATGGATCTATCGGGTCTAGATCTAGTTATTGATGCCATGGAGAAAGTAAGGATGATTAGAGAAAAGTTGAAAACAACCCAAAGCCGCCAAAAGTCTTATGCCGATGTGAGGAGAAGGGATCTTGAATTCAAGTTTGGTGATTGGGTTTATTTGGAGGTGTCACCCATGAAGGGTGTAGTCTATTTTGGTAAGAAGGGAAAGTTAATCCCTAGATATGTGGTTCCTTATAGGTTGATGAAAAGGATTAGTAAGGTGGCCTACGAGTTGGATTTGCCTAGAGAATTGGTTCATCTAGTCTTTCATGTGTCTATGTTGAGGAAATGTGTGGGTGATCCTAATGCTATTGTGCCTCTTAATGTTGTGGGGTAGTTGAAGATAACTTGACATATGAAGAAGTTCCAGTAGAGATCTTGTATAGGCAAGTGAAGAGGTTAAGGAACAAGGAAGTTGTTTTCGTTCAGGTCTTTTGGAGGAACCAACAAATCAAAGCTACTACTTGGGAGGCCGAAGAGGATATGAAATTGGGATACCCTTATCTTTTGCATTCCACTCAAGCTTAAGGTATTGATCTAAGTCCTTTATATAATCTCAAGTCTTAAGTTTAGCCCTCATGTCATTGCATACGTTCATGTTTAAATTGACAAGTTCATGATGATTTTACACCTATGTTGAGATTTTTTAAATGATGTTTAAGCGCATTATTGCATCCTTTTGTTAGCTGAAATTGTCATGTTTGCATCTCTCATATATGTTTCTTCAACATTCGGGGACGAATGTTCTTAAGGGGGAGATATTGAAACAACCCCGAAAAGTGCCTCAGAAGTGCTCCAATCATAATTTCAATATATCTCTAAATTTATGCATGATATCAAAAATCTGACTTCATATTCTTATTCAAGGGGTCAAATTGAGTGGAAAATGGGACTAATCCCGATTTTAGAGCAATGAATCACAATTTTATTTTCCCAAAAAGATGATTTCCGATGAGGTTCTCATGCCCCTGGCGCGCGCGCCTCAGTATATATTTTGACAAATTTTTCAAGTTCGGTCCAAGGCTTTTGGGTCTTGGGCCTAAGTGATCCTATGCATGAAAATTCCTATAATTAGCCTTATTTCACCTTCATATCATTCAAGACATTACCAAATACTCACTCAAACACACAGCCAATATTTTATCTCCAATTTCAAGTCTCAAAAACTCATCCAGAACTTAAGATTCTCATTCAAGCTTCAAGTCTCCATCTCCAATCTTCTTCAAGGATTCTCCCAATGTCAAGTTGTGTGGATTTTTTTCATCGATTCCTTTCACCCATGATACCTAAGCTCTCTTTTACCTAAAATTGCATGATTCAAAGTTGGTTTACACATGGGTCTTATCTATTATGAATTTCACTGCACATTACGTTGGGATTTCATAAAATGATAGTTGTTTTAGCATGTTTTGAGTTATGAATCTAAGATCTATTATAAGGTTTGATGAAGGGTTTTGATGCATATAGCTTGAGGGCGTTACCAAGTATCTATATTAATGGTTTTAAATTGAATTTTCTAGCATGATTTCACTCATGAATTGTATAGTTTTACACTAGCACTGCACACCTGCCAAGTGCTTAATAAAATGTCCGGATTATGATTTCTTAAGGAATTGAAGGTCCAATGCATGTCTTATGAGTTGAATGACTATATGATGATGAAAGGAACATATGTATATGATAATATCTCTATAGTGTTGGGAATTGACCAAGCCTCACTCGGGGGGTTGTAGGCCCAGGTAACCTTGTTGAGGGGTTTGTACCTCGATTGCCTCGCCGAGGAGGTAATAGGCCCATGCAACCATGTCGAGGGGTTTGTACTTTGATAACCACGTTGGGCAGTTTGTACTCCATCAACCATGTTGGGTAGTTTGTACTCCGTTAACCATGTTGGGGGGTTTGTACTCCATCAACCATGTTGGGGGTTTGTACCTCATCAACCATGTTGCGGGGTTTGTAACTCATCAACCTACTGCGGGGTTCATACTCATTCTCCTCTCTAAGGGGGTGGTAGACTATGGATACGCACTAATGATGGTTTCTCCCTACACATGAATTATGTTCTATATAAGCATGGTTTTACTTCAAACATCATTCATAGATGTCATATTGCTATATGCTTACCCATTGCCTACGTTATGTATTTTGCTTATAGTGCTTATCACTTGTTGCATTGCATCCTACATACTTAGTATATTCGAAAACTAGCGCATACTCTATGCCTCCATGATGTCACCATGTAGGAACTGGAGCCCTGCTTGATCATCCTCCTCCACGTGGCTAGTACGACTTCTCTCAAGCTCTTTGGTGAGTCCCCTACTTCGGGACGATGCTTACAACCTCATGCTATATTCTAAGACTATCTTTTTTTATGTACATGTTGACTATGATGGTGAGCCCGGTTGCTTGTACTGGCCCTCACTCTTATCTATGTAGTAGAGGTCTTGTTGGACATGTCATGTGTGATGTTATGAGATTTGACTCTCTCTTGACTCTTAATGTTTATCATATGGAATTTGTCCCTTAGCCCTATTGTCCCTATTTTACACTATTGTTGTTGTATTTTAGTGCTTTCGCGACCAATGATGTGTAATGATATGTTAAGAGACTTGCTCAGGATCCCTTTGGGTTTCCTATGCGTCTTGTCACGTCTAGTCCCTAGGCTTGGGTCGTGATAAGGTATGTGGGTTTCATCCATTGGGTCCTCTCACCCATGGAGTCCAACTTTCCTATTTTATGAAAATTGCATGATTTCGAGTTGTATTACTTATGGATACCTCTTACTTTGAATCATGAGATAAATTATGTTGGAGTTTTATCAGGTATTAATTGATTATGCATGAATATCTATTTTCAAGTTTATCCAATGGGTTGATCTATGTCTATTAAGATTATGCATGATTCAAGTTATGTAATACTATGAATTATTGTGAAGTTTTGATGTGAAATTCATGATACTCAAGATGAGATTTTACTATGATGTTGGTGGGATGATTTTAATGATTTTGAAATGCATTTATCTTACTATTTCATGATTCATACACTTGAATCTGCATGATTTAGAGCATGTGTCTTTATGTGCCCACCAAATGTTTGATAAAATATCATCACAAGAATTCTTAAGCCATTAATGGACTATTGCAAGATTTTACATGCCAAATGGTTTCAAGATGATTGTGGGCTTTCAAGCATATATTATATTCATGAAAATATCTATGATTTTACAAGTTACAAGTTAAGCCCTACTTCAAGATTTTCACCTCTTGCTATTCCTGTCAAAGCAAGGGTTCATGCATGATTATTTACTCTCATAGTCAAGTTAGGCTCACAAAAAGAGGTCAAGAATGTTTCAAGAGCTACTCCTGTCATGTTTTCATGTTTCTTACAAGTTATATAAGATATGATTATTTCAAGTATTCCGTGGGAGTCGATTTAGCATCAATTGAGGCTTAAGATGAGGGGTTCGACTCAACGGGTCCTTATATAAAGTCTTTTCTCTCTAAACTATGTGCCACCATAGGATTATGATTATTACCCTTGTTATACTTGTGGATCCATCTAGTGCACTTTATCACGTTTATCATGTTTGGTTTATCTTAGCAAGTAGACCACACCTAGTCGGGGGTGTCATGTCGTCCACCTGACCGAGGGAGTGTCATACCTTGGATTCCTAGTTGTAGCCACTTGGTCTATTTTGCTTAAGATCTCCTCCCACATGCATTTATGGTATATGTCTTCTGCAAGTTAAATGTGTTACAAGCATGTATACTTTAGACATTGATCATACATGATATATTGAGATTGTATCTATTGTCTATATCTTATGCATTTTGATTATATTGGCGTATATCTTTGTTGCATTTCACCCCTACATACTTAGTACATTCAAACATTCTAACGCATACTTTATGCCTATATGATATCATTATGTAGGGGTCGGAGTTCCATTTGATCATCCTCCTCCTCTACATGGTTAATTCGGTCCTTTGAAGCAATCTTTGGTGAGTCCTCAATTCCGAGGACCGTATCTACTTATTTAATGATATGCTGAGACTCTTTCTCTATGTTGAATACTTATTACTATGAGGGTGAGCCCGGGGAGTGTCTTGGCTCGCGCTCTATTCTAAATGTAGAGGTGTTATTGGATATTATGTATTCATGATATCGCGCTTGACTTGTCTTATGTTTCTATGTTTATGAAGGATTTTCACTTAGTCCTGATTCCCTTTTTATATTCGAACCTTTTTTATATTTATTTTACTTCCGCAACCAAGGATATGTGTATGTTATGATCAAGAGGCTTGTTTGGGTTGTCTTCAGACTTCTCATTCGTCGTGCCACATCTAGTCCCTAGGCTTGGGTCATAAAAAACTTGGTATAAGAGCAATAGGTTGTTAATGGTCCTCGGAAATCCAAACACATCACGTTGACTAGAGTCTTATTCATGGTTATGAAGCGTGCCACAACTATGAATAGAAGGCTATGAGGCGCTTTAGGAAATATTTCACCTTTTTATGACCTATGTCATGCGGTAGAGCTAACTCCTCTAAGGATTACCACTGATTCCTAACCATTACATTTTAGAATATGTCTCAAGTCATTTGGAACGGTGGATAGGATGGTGACCATCTCTCACTTGACGTTCAACTTCCCAACAGTGACATGTCAAATATGGAGGTTCGTAATGCTCTATGGCTATTTCCAAGGTTGTAATCGCTCAACTCAATCAACAAGTGGGTGTTTCCGAGACTTCAAGGGATAAGAGGAAGGAGAAGGAGGCTAAGAGGGCCTGAGTTGGTGGTACCTCACCTTCTTCTAGTCTACTGTTTCCCAGGTACAAGAAGAAAAGGATCCCTTTTGCCCCTTGTCAAGGGTGTGGCAAGAAGCACCAAGGAAGGTGTTTGGTGGGCACCAAAGATTAGTTCACATGTTGCAGTGTTGGGCATGTGATAAGGAATTTCCCAATGGCCTCAAGGGAAGGGAGAAGAAGGGCTCAATATAAAAGTAGGCTTCCATATGCTAAGCCCGGTGGTAATTGTGGAATAACCCATCTTAGGTGCCCAAAGTGTGGGAAGAATCATGGTGGCACATGTTAGACGAACACAGGTACATGTTTATGGTGTAGCAAGATGGGCCACAAGGTTATTGATTATCCATATTCTCAAACGAAAGGGAAGGGTGTTAGAGTTCAAGCTTCTCCTTCGTGCCACAAGTGTGGAAAGTATCATTCGGGAGATTGTTTGGTAGGTTCGAGTGCATGTTTTGAGTGTGGCGCAAAGTATTATAAATTGAGACATTGTCCATAGGTTGCTACGGACTATGTGGATGAGCGTTGACGTTCCCAACCATACCCCTCTAGGGGTCACTAGACTCGGCATGGTTCTTCACAAGTATATTGAAGGTTTTGATTTTGATGTGTATGCATTGATAGACCTAGTTGCTACTCTTTCTTTCACTATGATGTTTTATCGCCAAAAAGTTTCATGTGTGTCCCGAATTGTTGTATGAACCTTATGAAGTGTCTACCCCCATTGGTAAGTCCGTTGTTGATAAAAGAGTCTATAGAAATTATCCTATGTTCATATTGCATAAAGTCTTACTTTGTGATTTTGTTGAACTTAACATGGTAGATTTTGATATCATTCTTGGGATAGATTGGTTATGTTCATATCATGCCTCCATTGATTGTAGAGCCCGTACGTTGAAGTTCCAATTCCCTAATGAGTCATTCTTGAGTGGAAATGTCATAATGTGGTAGTCAAGGATAGATTCATTTCTTGTCTTAAAGCCCAAAAGTTGATTTCTAAGGGTTTCTTTTATCATCTTATGAGGGTTAAGGATGTGGAGTCTAAAGTCCTTCCTATTGAGCCGGTTCCGGTGGTTAATGAGTTTCTTAATGTCTTTCCCGATGATCTTTCCGGTGTTCCTCCCAAAAGGGGAATAGATTTTGGTAAAGACCTCCTTCCTGATACTCCACCTATTTCAATTCCTTTGTTGTATGGCCTCAATGGAATCGAAGGAGTTGAAGGATTAATTGAGGGATTTGTTGGATAAGGGTTTCATAAGGCCTAGTAAGTTATCTTGGGGTGCACCTGTGTTATTTGTGAAGAAAAAGGATGGTCCTCTTCGAATATGCATTGATTACTGGAAACTTAATAGGGTTACCGTAAAGAAAGAGTATCCTCTACCAAGAATTAGTGACCTTTTTTATCAACTTCAAGGGGTTAGTCACTTTTCTAAGAGTGATCTTCAGTCCGGGTACCACCAAGTGAAGATGAGAGAGAGTGATATTCCTAAAATGGCTTTTAAGACTAGGTATGGACACTTTGAATTTTCAGTTATGTCTTTTGGGTTGACTAATGCACCGGCTATATTTATAGATCTCATGAATAGGGTCTTTAAACCCTACCTTGACATGTTGTGGTGGTCTTTAGCGATGATATATTGATTTATTCCCATAGTGAGGAAGATCATGTGAATCACTTGAGGGTGGTGTTGCAAATTATGAGGGATGAGAGGTTGTATGCTAAATATGAAAAATGTGAATTTTGGTTGAAAGAGGTTACATTTTTGGGGCATGTGGTTTGGGTTATGGCATTAAGGTGGATTCTTAGAAGACGGACGTGATAAGGAATTGACCTAGACCCTTGACTCCGTCGGATATTAGGAGTTCCTTGGGTGGGCAAGTTATTATCGGAGGTTTGTAAAAGGTTTTTCTTCTATTGCTTCCCCTATGACTAAGTTGAACCAAAAAAAGATAAGTTTGTTTGGACTGATGATTGTGAAAAGAGTCTTCAAACCTTGTAAGATAAGCTTGTCTCTGCTCCTATCTTGGTTCTACTAGAAGAGTTGGAAGGATTTGTTGTTTATTGTAATGCTTCAAGGATCGGTTGGGGGGGTTAGCTTGAATGAAGTTGAAAATAGTAGTGTAGTGGTGGTTGATGGTTCCAAATCTTCTTTGATTGAGGAAGTCAAGCCAAAACAAGACCTTGATCCCGTTTTGTTAGAGTTGGAGGCCTTAGTAAAGGATGGTAAAGTGGGATTTTCTCCCAAGGGGGAGATAGTACCCTTAGGTACCAACGTAGGTTATGTGTGCTTAATGTTGATGACCTGAGGGAGTTGATTTTGAAAGAGGCTCATGATTCATCCTATTCTATTCCTCCTAATTTCGTAGAAATGGATAGATACTATGGGGAGGTATCTTGGTGGGGTTGGTGTGATGGCTTTGTTAGTATTGAGTTTGGTTAGGGAAGTTTTGGAGGAGATGAGGTTGACAAGAGAGAGATTTGAGAAGGCTCAAAGTAGGCAAAAGTCATGTTCCGATATGAGAAGTTTACTTGAGTTTAAGATTGGTGATTGGGTTTACATGAAGGTCTCGCCCATGAAGGGTATGGTCCAGTTTTGCAAGAAAGGTAAATAGATCCCAAGGTTTGTACGACCTTATAGAATTACGAGGAGATTTGGTAAGTTTGCCTATGAATTGGAGTTGCCCATGGTTATGAATATGGTTTATCTAATCTTCCATGTGTTTATGTCGAGGAGAAATGTTGGTAACCCAAGTCCCATAGTGCCCATAGAGGTTGTGGGCGTAATTTAACCTATGAGGAGGTCCCCAGTTGAGATATTGGTTAGACAAGTAAAAGTTGAGGAATAAAGATATAGGATCCGTCAAGATCCTTTGGAGGAATCAATTAATTGGAAGTGCCACTGGGGAAGCTTAAAACGGACCTGAGGGAGCGATACTCATACCCTTTTCATTCTATGCAATACTAACATAATGAATTAATTCCTATCTATGATTTCAAGTCCTAAGTTTCATCCCTCATGTCACTTTACATGCATTCATGTTTATGATAACAAGTTCATAATTATTTTTGACATTCATGTTGAATTTTTGAAAATGATATTTAAGTGAATTTGTTGCATCCATGTCATGCTAAAATCTTCATGATTACTTCCCTCATGCATATTTCTTTTACATTCGGGGATGAATGTTCCCAAGGGGGGAGATTTTCGAAAAGCCCCATAATCATCATTTCCATATATCTTAAACTTTGTGCATGATTTCAAAAATTCGACTTCATATTCTCGATCAGGGGGAAAAATTGAGTGGGAGATGGGTATAACCCAGATTTTAGAGGACCCATAGCAAAAAATAATTTTTGCTAATTTTTCGAAAAACAGTGAATGTCCGCGATGGGTCCACGTCGCACCAAAGACATGGACCAGTGTTAGTTTTTCCTTCTTTTTGTATTTCGGCCTAGGGCATTGGGTTCATAGCCCCATGCCTATTTAAGAGTAAAATCTCCCATACTCAGGCATTTTTCAAGTCTATATCACTCAAAAACCCTCTCTAAAACCTCTCTAAGACTCTATCAAATTTCTCATTCAAATCTAAGGATTTCAACTCAATTTTGGGACTCAAGGACCCAATCCAAGCTTCAAGTTTCCTCCAAGCTCATCTCAAGAAAACCCAAGTGTAAGGTATGTCATCCATTGGTTCCTTTCACTCATGGAGTCTAACCTTCTTATTTTATGAAAATTGCATGATTTCGAGTTGTATTACTTAGAGGTATCTTTTATTTTGAATTATGAGAAAACTTATGTTGGGGTTTTATCAAGTATCAATTGATAATGCATGAATATCTATTTTCAAGTTCATCCTGTGAGTTGATCTATGTCTATTGAGATTATGCATGATTCAAACTATGAAAATCTATGAATTATTGTGAAGTTTTGATGTGAAACTAATGATACCCAAGATGGGGTATTACTACGATATTGGTGGGATGATTTTAATGACTTTGAAATGCAATGATCTTACTATTTCATGATCCATACACTAGAATTTGTATGATTTAGAGCATGTATCTTTATGTACCCACTAAGTGTTTGATAAAATATCATGACAAGAATTCTTAAGCCATTGATGGGTTATTACAAGCTTTTACATGTCAAATGATTTCAAGATGATTGTGGGATTTCAAGCATATATTAGATTCATGAAAATATCTATGATTTTACAAGTTACAAGTTAAGCCCTATTTCAAGATTTTCACCTCTTGTGAGTTTCTCATGTTAAAGCAAGGGTTCATGCATGATTATTTACTCTCATGTTCAATTTAGGCTCACAAATAGAGGTCAAGTATGTTTCAAGATCTACTCATGTCATGTTTTCATGTTTCGTACAAGTTATACAAGATATGATTATTTCAAATATTCTATGGGAGTCGATTTAGCACCAATTGAGGCTTAAGATGGGAGCTCGACTCAAGGGGTCCTTATATAAAATATTTTTCCTCTAAACTATGTGCCACCATAGGATTTTGATTATTACCCTTTCTATATTTGTGGATCCATCTAGTGCACTTTATCATGTTTATCATGTTTGGTTTACCTTGGCAAGTAGACCACACCTAGCCAGGGGGTATCATGCCCGTCCACCTGACCGAGGGGTGTCATGCCTTGGATTCCAAATTGTAGCAACTTGGTCTATGTCAGTTAAGCTCTCCTCCCACATGCATGTATGGTATATGTATTATGGAAGTTAAATGTTTTACAAGCATGTTTACTTCATTCATTGATCATACATGACATATTGAGATTGTATCCATTGTCTATGTTTTATGCATTTTGATTATATTGGCGTATATCTTTGTTGTATTGCACCCCCGTATACTTTGTACAATCAAATGTACTAATTCATATTTTATGCCTATATGATATCACCATGTAGGGATCGGACTTCTATTTGATCATTCTCCTCCTCTTCCACGTGGCTAGTTTGATCCTTTGAAGCAAGCTTTGGTGAGTCCTCAATTCCGTGGACAATATTTCTTATGCTAGGTTGAGACTCTTTATCTATGTTGAGTACTTAATACTATGAGGGTGGGCCCGGGTAGTGTCTTGGCCCCCCTCCATTCTAAATGTAGAGGTGTTGTTGGATGTCACGCCCCAAGTCCCGTTAGGGCGGACTGGCACCCGTTGACGATAAGGCCTGGGAGAACCGACCTGTATCTATGCTCTTTCTATACGTATTATAAGGGATTTATACATTTGACATGCCTTTAAGAAATTAAACAGTGATAACAAGCCAAAAGAAAATGCATATGACTAGGCCATTGGGGCCACGGTGTTTAAAGTACGAGATAGGACCACACTTTAATTTACTTTGTCTACAAAGCCTCTAGATAAGGAAAAGTAACTGATAAGGGTCTGGCCAGGCCCCGCCTCAACTAACTGTACAATACAAACATATAAACTCTAGACATGTAAAGCTCTGAAGCAACCTGAAGCTTGGTATGAGCAGCTGGATATCTTGTACTCCTACTGGGGAGATCTACTAGCACCTGTACCTGCAGCATGAAATGCAGGTTCCCCATAAGGGACGTCAGTACGGGATAATGTATTGAATATATAAGGCAGGATATACTGTATATGAAGTAACAACTCACTGAAACTATGCACTGTATAGGATAAGAGACCACCTTTACTTATACTATGGGATCATGTACTTTATGTTCTTTATATTACTTTACCTTTAATGTATAATCTGTGCACAGCATGTAATACAATTGACCAGCTGATCAGTGGTAAAACTGTATCGGGATCGTCCCTGGCTAGGTTCTTCCTTAACCCCTCGGGCTACCACCCGTGATAGGATCGTCCCAGGCTAGGTAATTCTTCTACCCCTTGGGCTACCACTTATCAATAAACAATGTATCGGGATCATCCCTGGCTAGGTTCTTCCTTAACCCCTTGGGCTACCACTCGTGATAGGATCATCCCTGGTTAGGTG
Source organism: Solanum clarkiae (assembly GCA_011800125.2). Lineage (NCBI taxonomy): Eukaryota > Viridiplantae > Streptophyta > Magnoliopsida > Solanales > Solanaceae > Solanum > Solanum clarkiae. Next base: position 14,480,162 of record JAABOM020000092.1, on the reverse strand, counting down.
ATTCTTCCACCTCTCGGGCTACCACCTATCAGTAAACAATGTACTTTGTCTTTCAATTACCTTTGAGATGGTTCTTTTCGTGGTCACAATATTGGAGCTGTAGGACTGTACATGTAGCATGTGACATGTAGATAATCATATAAGACAATATGACAATGAAAAAGAGTACATTACATAAATAATGAAATGCGTATGAGATGAAATAACTCGTGAACCTTATTTGGCAAAAAGAACCCATGTAAATTGGTATCCATATATGTATGTAGATTTGAAGGTGACTATGTATGGGAGCATATAAACATGTTCCAGGGATCATATGAACATGTGCCAGAGTGTAGACACAGTTAATAGTTGTTCGGGGTTGGCAAGTGTGTTTATGTGCCAAGGAAGAATCTAGATTTCATGCCAAGTTATACGAAAGCAAGTAGCCTTACATACCTTGTTATATGACCTCGTTACTACCTAGAGATAATCTTCCCTTCCTCCAAATATTTATCTACAACATAGTAGGTGATAACACTAGCTTTAGCAGCCAATAAATACACCTTGGCAGCCCAATCACACAAGAAAACAACACACAGGCAGCAAGCGGGTGTTTATAAACTCAAGCGTATTCTTTCAACCTTTCCGCCCCTAATCATATTTACTAATACACACTCATATGTACACATCATGTCCAGTCTATTTTAGTGCCATAACAGTCTTAAAACAGCCCACAAAGCACAACACATGACAATTCTACACAATCTACAAATGGACAGCATAACGTTACCTCCCTTCACTACATTTTCACGTCGACAATTCCAAACTTGCTTCAACTCTATATAAACTGTTCTCAACACATCTATATATAAACAACGCCTTGACCTAGTCCTAGAACAGTAACAAATCAGTCATTAAGGATGTGAGGCAATAGCCTTCCATCCAACAGCCCACAAGTTCATACTAAGAACACAATTGCGATATCATATAAGGACTCACTTTTATGGATTGTAAAAGTGGTGAAGCAGCCGGGTTTCATTACTATAAAAAAACAATGTTTGTTAAATACATAAGTATTACTTCATAGTACAGCCAACCAAGAAGAGAAAAACCTCTTAATTAAAAAGAAAAGTTCACAACAATCCTTAGGACACATGCTGTCCAAATTTCTAGCACCAACACACTAGCATGTAGTTCTTGCTTTTCATCAAGAAACCATACTAAATACACAACTATAATTACTTACCTTTGCCTTCAAGATTCAGGTTTTCCTTCAAGAACCTTTAGAGGATTGTATTTACTGCTTGGTAAAGTGAAATAGAGAGAAGACAAAAGTATTTAGGAAAGTTGAAAAATTGTTTCAAGTAGAATGAATTAAGGAGTTGCTTTTAAGCTGTTTATATAGACTCTTTTGGCCAACTTTCTCCTTCACTTTTGACCACATAATAGTATATATTAAGAGGCTGGTGAAGCAGCAGCTTGGCCCTCACAATTGGGCCTAATTGGGTTCCAAAGTTGATGGGCTTGGGCTGCCCATTTTCCAACTTTCTCTTCACTTAGTTTGGGCCCGATTAGCCAAGTGGGTTGTGATGCACTTGGGGCCTTTTATTATACTTATTGGGATGAAAATATAGTCCATTTATGATGCTAAAACATGGGTTAAAGTTATACCCTTAACACAGACTTTATTCATAATCGAACTTAGACAAATCCGATGTCGAGCCTCGTCTCCGTTTCGCTAGCAATTTAAGCTAAGAAAGTAGGTGACTCACCTGCTAGATTTTTAAGTCCTACAAGCACCTCAATTCTCTTACTTCATTTAAGGTCGTGATCTCCTCACTTTGACACAAAACATGTATACACTCGACCCTTTTAAGCGTTAGACGCACATATAGCCCATTAACACGAGATTCAAGCACTTTTAAAAATTAGCGCTAACTTGGCCAAACCATGTCATGTTTCATTTGCATAGTACTAATATTGTAAGACATGGGATATTACATTGGATATTATGTACTCATGCTATCGGGCTTGACTTGTCTTATGTTTCTATGTTTATGAAGGATTTTCTCTTAGTCTGGATTCCTTTTTATATTTGAATCTTTTTTATGTTTATTTTACTTCTGCAACCAAGGATGTGTGTATGTTACGATCAAGAGGCTTGTTTGGGTTGTCTTTGGACTTCTCATTTGTTGTGTCATATCTAGGCCCTAGGCTTGGTTCAAGACACTATGGGTCATGAATGGGACTCATGTACCCCAGGTAAGTTTTCTGAAAATTTTGCTAATGAGGTCTCTACGACCAACTCTACGAGCCATAGAATACTTTACGAATCATAGACTGGTCCATGAAACCTAGTTCTGAAATCTAGAGTTTGGATGTTCTACAAAACCGTGATTTACAAGCCTTAAAACACTCTAAGGCGCATAATCGGGGTTTTGTAGAGTCCAGGCCCATTAACTTTTCAGTTGACCTGATCAAGGTATAAATAATGGGGTCAAATTATTTTCACCCCATTCTTAACCTAAATTACAAAATTGACCCGACCAAACCTCTCCCCTTGTAAATTGGACCACCACTGGCAACCATACACCCATTTTCTGGCAATATTTTGGCAGCCTAGGGTTTCAAGCCTAGTCACCTCCTTCATCTTCTTCAACTAAATCTCAAATCTTACTAAGTTTTGGGATAGATTAAAACCTTTAGTTTTCCTTGTTTTGAATGATCGATTTGGGAATTATGCGGGAATGGTGTTTAGATATAAAATACATGTTTAAATTTAATTTGTGTTGAAATTAGGTTGCCCATGTTTGAATTATTGACTAAGTCCAGAATTGGGCACTTTGGCCTTGTGTGGATGTTTTTAGATAATTATTTGATCCTATTGAGTCCCTCACTGGATGTAATTTAATGATTATGTTTTAGTATGGATGGGTGATGATATAGGTCATGATCTTGTTGAAATCAACCATAGGTCGCCGAAATTGGAAGATAAATCATGCTTAAATCACTATCGATGAGGTGTATGTGTGTAGAACATGTTGGGGGTAATGGTCGTGTTATGGAAATCATGTGAGTGTGTGTGTTTTTTCTTCGATTCTGGTACATTATGTGTTGAAAAAGTCATTTAGGGTTCATGTGATGGGCTTAGAAACTCAGGTGAATGAGTTTTCTGGTTCACAAGTGGCTTTTACGGCCCGTGGATTTTCCACGAGCTGTAATTGCCCCTCGTGCAAGATTCCAGAAAATTGATGTTTCTGAATGTCCATTAGACGAGACCTTCTACAAGTTGTAGAATACTTTACAGCTTGTAGATTGGTCTCATAGACCTCTGCCGGGAATTAATTACTCACTGGAAATCTCTATGATCCAGTCTACGACTCATAAACCACTTTATGAGTCGTACCTGGTCTCTTAGATATTTCTAGTAGCTAAACTTATTTAACCCACTATTTTACAAAAGCTCTTTATCGCTCATAGTATCCACCATGGCCCGTAAAAGGTGCTTTCATAAAACCCTTCTGCAACTTCAGATGATTTTTTGCATTCTAATTTTGAATTGTGGAGCTAACTAGGGTGCGTATGTGTTTATGTTTAGGTACTATGGCCCCAAAGTCCAAGAGCAATGAGATCTGGGGCCCACAGAGAAGGCTCCAAGATGAGCCTTCGGATGACGAGCAGGCCACTATACTTTGTGGCTCACTAGAGATGTTGGATGTCAGCCCAGACCTAGAGGCAGCCAAGCCACATACCAAAGTCGCTGCCAAAGCTGGGGGTACTCAGGCTCTTGTTGCTCGTACTACCCATTCAGAAGAGGGAGGCAACGATAAGAGCGGCTTACCACAGATGACTCTATCTAGAAAGGAGTCCATCTCTGAGGACAAGTCAGAGACAAAGTCCTCCATCATACCCCAATTGTCACTATCTATATCAGATGCCTTCACTAGTACGTGGTGCATCAATGGCATAGAGGAGATGTATGTGATGGGAGTGCAGCTGACAGAGCAGGGCAAGCGAACCTGCTCCATCTATGAGAACATGATGATTTGGTATGGGCTTTAGTGGCTCACACATGCACTTGGATGATACTCCCCGACCATGGTGAGGGAGTTTTATGCCTCTTATACAGCCACTATCTACATCACTCTTCCTAAGGGAAAGAAACCCCTTGCTCAACCCAGACTGACCGAGATGAGAATGAAGGGACGGTACATGGATATATCAGAGGCCACCATCCATCGGATGTTATTTGGTCGAGAGTTTCCTGGCACCAGATCTACAGCAGAGTTCGACTATAGGGTAGGGAAGACGAGGGATCTACTTGTGATGAAAGATCCAGAGCAACGAGCCACTTCGATAAGAGGGATGGCTGGGTATATTGCTGAGCAGGGTTCGGAACATGCATGGTATCTCAACACGTGTTTAAGCCATACAAACCCATGACTCTTGCTTTCCAATTGGCTATTTTTGCAATTACACAGAGCCTATATTAAAGGCTTTGCTCAGTTTCCCCACCAAATTTTGGTAGACTATTGTTCATTCATACATTCGTCCCACACTTGCCAATAATACACTGACACGGAGCATGTAGTTTTGGTTGTCAGCATTTTAGCTGGCTATAATATTGACTGGGCCCAGCTCATCACTGAGCAGAGTCATGAGGCCGCACTGAAGAGATCTACCTCCAACCTATACTCATGCTTGTTCTACAGGCTCTGTCTAGAGTCGAGGGTGGAGATATTACACCAACTAGACCAGTAGATTGAGGCCTAATGCACATTGGATCCCATCCTAATCAAGGCTGAAGAGAACCTAGTGGCACTCCAGTGAGCACATCCTCCACCTATGCCTGAGATATTCGCACCAGCGCCACCACCTGAGGGTTTAGAGACTACCACTACTATTGTTGCTACTACTGAGGAGAGGCCCCCGTAGCCCGAGGTAATTGGGGAGAGAGGGCCCAGTACTGTTGTTCTTGCACCACAGTCCATGACTTCACAGGCTACTACCATGGGCATGGTCTAGTGTCCGCTGCCCGCTGCATCTATACAGGCCTTGGCGCAGAGGTTATCTCATGTTGAGTCACAATTGACTCAGCTCGTTCATCAGATCAAGACATGGGTCTGCAGGCCATTTCATACTTGAAGGGTCGGACGTAGGCATTCAAGATCATTATTATTCAGGATCATATCTCTATCATGGATGCCTACATTAATGCCTTCGAGGAGCGAGTACAGCGGAGATTGGGTGAGGCCTAGCTTTTAGATTTGTGAGCTATATAGATGGAAATCCAACAGCTCCAAGCTGATATGACAACAGCACTCACGGCACCAATTGCACTACCAGAGACTATACACCCCGGTGTCGGTGGTTGATTTATTTGCTCTTGATGAGCCCATCCAACCTCGACACAGGAAGACACCCCTCATAGAGGATAATGATCCAGATGAGAGATGCATACGTATAAGGCTCACAAAAGAGTGGAGCTTGAGCTTGTATTGAGGATATCGAGATATGACGAGGAGATGTGATGAGCTTGAGAGTTGGAGCAGGTGAGGGGTGCTAGTCCCTCAGGACAAAGTGCTACTATTGAGCAGACCACCCCGCAAGAATAGGGTGGCTTAGGCGCCCAGGTGTGCTTTTTGACCCCCTATGTTGTATTTTGTTTTGATTTTGTGAGTTGGGGACAATGCACATCTTTTTCTATGGGGTGTGAGTAGTTATAGGCCTCAGTGAAGCCTGAGTATCTTAGGTCCATAACGACCACAATTATTGATCCTGGATTTTTCTTGCTTATGTGCTTTCTTCCCATGGATATTTAATTTCTGTTAAACTGGCACGTTTAGGACGTTTAGATAGTATGTGTAGCATATAGTATCAATAATTATGGCATATAGTATGTTTTTGTGTTTTGTTTGAAAACTGATATCCACCAAAAACTCATGATTAGTAGTTAGATAGCAGCTATGCATATATAGGTGTGTGACAATGTCTGTTCTGATAAGTAAGGTTACACTGAGATACAAAGCATGATCTGAGAGTATTTTGTTGATAATGTATGCAGTGCCATATGAGTTTGAGCTAAATTTGATAGATTCATGTGTTTTGTGGTAATTCAGAACATGCCCTATTACTCTAAGTTAGACTGTAGATTAATTGGATTAGTAAAGGATCTTAGGCCATTGTTCTTAATAGTCCACTTAGCCTAAAATGACTTAAACAGAAATGTGATATAATTCCTTGTTCTTAATGTTTGAGCCTGACATATACCTATTCTTTGGAAACACCTAATTAACCTAGCCTTGTTAGTTGTAAAATCCTAAAATTGTCCCTGGTCCTTCCTTGAACATTATTCACCTTGACTGAGGCAAAAAGCCTAAGTTGAGGGTGGCTATCAAAAGTGGCCCTGGTTTTGAGGACGGATATTGTACACATCAACACAGGCCAAAAACCTATGTTAAGGGTGGCTGGTGTAAGGGTGAAACACAAAAATAAGGGAGTGAGTTAGTGATGTGGAAAAAAGGAGAAAACATGTACTGGGGCAAGAAAAAATAAGAGATGCCTTAGTGTAAGCTAAATAGCAAAATGAATTGTAAAAACAAGGTAAAAACAGAAAAATGAAAAGAAAGTACCCAGAAAATCTTGAAATAGGAAAAAAAGGAGAATAAGGTGAAAATAACAGAGTTGGTAGGGCAAAAGTGTAGAAAAACGTAGTGTCACGGAGGGCCTTTAGTCACTATTTTCCCATAATATCATACCAAATCCCCTTGAACCTACGTTACAAGCCGAGAAAGTCCTAAAGTGATCCTAGTCCAGCTAGTTGAAGGTCGGAGTCATAAGTATAGGGGCAAGTCTATGGTATTAGACATTATGCATGAATATCTTTATGAGAGTGAGTGATTTATCATAGTCCCAAGGTTAAGCAGGAAAACATCATTGAGTGTCAAATATAGAACTTCTTTCTATGAAGGCACTTACATTGTATTGTTGGCACTAGATTTGTTCAGTGATTGTGGACTGTTGATAATCCCTTGCTTGTTGTAGTTGTGTTGTCACATGGATCATATTGTATTGTTTTGCTAGATAGCTATCTGATCCTGTTTTGAAAAGTTGGTGTGGGTGTTTGAGTCTAAGATTTATGTGATGTATGTCATTGGGTTGAGGTCTATGTGTTACTGTATTTGAGTCTGTTGCTTGAGGACAAGCAACAATTTTAAGTTGAGGTTGTTGATGTGCTACCAAAATATAAAACTTTTGATGCTTAAAACTTGGAATTTTATGTGTTCTTAATACGATCTTAGTTGGTTTTATGTGTTTTGTGTTTATGTTTGCAAGATTACAGGTTGGCCTTGATTTTAGGGAAAATTGCGGAATGAGTTCTGATGTTATATGAGACCCTTTACGGGTCGTAGACCATTCTATGAGCCATAGAGTGGTTTTATGGACAATTCCAGTGAGGGATTGTTTTCTGAAGTTTATTCTACAAACATGTAGATGAGCCGTAGAGAGGTTTAGGAGTCATAGAAGATGGTTTGTTCCCTAAGGATCAGAGACTTGGATTTTCAGGAATTTTACCAGATAAAACCCCCTTTACGGGTCGTAAACTACTTTACGAGTCGTAGAAGGGTATCGTAAAGTTGAAGTCCAAATTTCCAGCAGCTGAGTATGAGACCCTGCTTACAGGCCGTGGAATGCAATACGGCCCGTAAAAGACCTTTCGTATGTCGTGCTGACTAGTTCTCCTATTTTGTTTGGGATTTGTATTTAAATTATTACAAATAGGTGTTTAGGTTATTTTTCAGAAGTTTTCGCCTAGTACTCAGAGAACTCAATATTTAGAGAGAGAAAATTGTAAGATTATATTGGAGAGTCTTTGAGAAAACATGTATTTGAATTTTACCTTGAAGCTTGTGATTCATATTGAAATTGGAGTTTGCTTGTTCCTAATTCTATTGTGTAAGTGTACAATTATGTCTTCTTAATTCATAATTATTGTATCTACACATAGCATGAGTAGCTAAATCCACAACTAGGGTTGTGGGAACTATGAAAAACTAACAAAGTAAAACAAGATAATTCATGATTCTTGGAAAGTGTATATGCATTTATTAATTAATTCTCTTCGTTTTGCATGTTTTTTAATGGTGGCCAATATTAGAACCCGCCTAGTATTGCTGACTTGACCAAGGTAATAATGAATAAGAAAAAAGATTAACTAATGGGATTTGATTGATGTGTTCTCGTCTAATCAACCAAACTAGGCTAAGGGGAGGTTGTACTGGGACTAGTAGGTAAGGGTTAGTAATGCACACTATCGAGATGGGCCAAGTCATATTGTGAAATTCATCTCTCGCCTTTGACCAAAGCGCTTGGTGAACATAACTTACTATCCTACATGTTATACATTAGAAAAGAATTAGGTTATCCGGTGATACTGAGTTGGGGAATCATGGAGAACACAATACCCTAGTTTCTCTCCATATTGACTTCTCTCTTGTGATAGTTGGTTTAGTTATATTTTTCATTGATTATTACAAACCCCCCCCCCTTTTGGGGAAGTAAGTTAGTTAATCATTCGAATTGCAAATCAGTGAATTCTCTTGAATCTACGTATTCCCTATGGGTTTGACCCTAATCTTTATTAGACCCTAATCAGTGACGTTAGACCGTAATCTATTTCTTGACAGCGACCGCTTTATCCTCTAGAAAGGAGGCGTAACTTGGGCAGCATCATCATTGAATCTTACTCATCAGAACAAGCACTATCAAACAATTATACATGCATGGTTGCTATCAAGAATAACTAACAAAATTTCTAGTGGGTATCACTTTTCACACAAAAAATGAACATATGCCATAGACCTCGGTACTACGTGCTACTAATACTACCTACACATCCTAAACATGTCGGTTCAACAGAAAGTAAATATCCTAGGGGAAGAAGAACATAGGTGAACATCTCTGGCATAGGGGCATGCTGGTTTTGTGCTTGCAGGAGTGCCACCTGATTCTCCTCAACCTTGATCAGGCTGGCATCAAAAGTGCGTTGGACCTCGATCAGTGAGTCCAGCTAGTGTAAGCTCTCTACCCTCGACCCCATACAGAGTCTGTATATCAAGCAAGGAAAAGGGATAGAGGTGGACCTATTCAAGGAAGCCCCGCGAATCTGCTAGGCAGTGAGGCAGGCCCAATAAATCTCACGACCAGCCAGGATGCTGGCAGCTAGTACTACATGCTCTAATGTCAAGGTATTATCAGCAAGTGTCGGTCGGATGTGTTATATGACAACTACCTACCAATATGTGGAGAGAAAACTAAGCGAAGCCTTGACAATAGGCTCTAAGTGAATACGACCCATGCAGGTTCTGGACCCTACTCAGCAATCAAACCAGCCACCTATCTCATCAAGCTTTCTCTATGCTCTAGATCTCTCATCACCAGCAATTCCCTCGTGTGCCCCACTCAATAGTCGAACTCAGTTGTGGATCTGCGGGTAAGAACCTCTAGCCAAAATAATATGCAGCGAATAGTGGTCTCCGAGATATCCACCTGTCAGCCCCTCACTCTAGTCTCGGTCAGTCTAGGATAAGCGAGGGGCTTTTTCTCCTTGGGAAGAGTGCTGTGAATCATGGCTGCATATGATGCGGAGAACACCCTCACCATGGTTGAGGAATATTGTCCAAGTGATTTGGTCAGCCAGTAAAGCCCATATCTGATCATCATGTCCTGGAGACTGGGGACACTGTCCAGTCTATCTGAGATGACTCTGGGCTCCTCATAAATGGAGCGGGCTGGCTTGCCCAGCTCTATAGTTTATGAGTCCTCAGCATAGATGCCCCGCACGCTTGTGACTCAACACCAACTAGTAAGTGCATCTGGTGGAGCTGGTGTTGCTCGCAGTACAATAGAAGACTCTATCTCGGACCCTTTGTCGAAGCCTGACTCTAAGCTAGACTTTTCTCTAGATGGAGTCATCTGTATAGAATCGCTCCCGACATAGCCTCCCTCATCAGACTGGAGAGTGCGGATGACAAGAGCCTAAGTATGCCTATCTCTAGCAGCATCTCTCGTCTGACGTCTGTCAGCCTCCAGGTTTGGCTGGATGACATGGTCCTCTTCTGATCCGCTCCAGGTAGGGGTTTGCTCATCCTTCGAGGGTTTATCTCTGAGCCTCCTTCCGAAGACCCTGATCTCATCACATTTTGCTTTTGGGGCCATAGTACCTAAAACATAAACATTAATGCACCTTGGTTAGCCCCCACAGATCAAAAAATAACATGCAAAAACAATCCAGACTTAGTTGCAAAAGGGTCTATGCAAGCACCTCTACAAGCCGTAATGGACACTACGAGTAGTAGAAGGCTCTCATAGAATAGTGGTCACAGAATTTCTGTTCATTGGAAATGTCTACAAGACCAGGTACAGCTCATAGAATGTTCTACGAGTCTTAGACTGAGTCATAAGGTAATCCCGTGTCTAAATTTATTTCAGGAAGGGATCTATGAGACCTTTCTACAAGCCATAAAGTGTTCTTTCACTCTAAATGTCTCGTCTGATGGGTACTCAGAAACTTTGGGTTTCTAGAATCTTATATATGGGGCAACTACGACTCGTGGGACGTTTCATGAGACGTAAAAGCCACTCGTAAGCTAGAAAACTCAGTGACCTGAGTTTCTAAGTCCATCAAAACAGACCTCATATGACTTTTTCAGTCCTAGTCTAATAGCATTGAAGCAATACATACACACCCACATGATCTTTAACATATAACCCAATACCCCAACATTATAATCTACACATGTACCCCATCAAAACTACTCATACATGCTTCCACAATCCTCCCCACCTTATATGGTCAAATTAACAACAAAATTTTGCACTCATGTCATCACCCACCAATTTACACACAATCAATTCATTATAAGTGATAGGTGATTCAATAGGTGCCAAAGCATATTATTCGATCATACAACCAAGCAACCACACAAAATTATGATTTTAGACACATATTTCAAGAACAAGCTACCACAATTTAATGATTAACATGTTAATATTCACACATGCATTTGTTTCTAACACAACCATTCTCAATATAATTTTCAATTTAACCATACAAATATAGGCTAATGGTATTAGGTTAATAGAAAACTTATCAATTTGTTTGATTAGATTGTAGAAGATGAATGAGGTGATGAGACACTAAAACCCCTAGGTCATCGAAAAACTTTGTCAGAGAGTGGTGGTGGTGATAGCCGTCGGTGGTCGGAAAGTTTAGAGGTGGGGGTTGGTCGGGTGTTTTTGTAAATTAGGGATGAAATGGTGTCAAAATATTTTTACCCCAATATTTACACTATAACTGAGTCAATTAAAATCTGATAGGCCTGGAATTTACGAAGCCCCGATTACAGGCTGTAGAGTGTTTTAGGGCTCATGAATTGTGGTTTCATAGAAGATCCAAACCCTATTTTTCAGGACTAGGTTTCACACACTAGTCTACAAATCGCAAAGTAAAGTACGACTCATAGAGTTGGTCATAGAGACCCCAACACTTAGTAAAAAGTTTAGAAAACTTACCTGGGGTCCACAATCCCCATTCATGAGCCATAGCTTTATCTACAGATCATAAAATTGGCTCATCGACTGGAGTGCACAACTTTTTGCTTACAGGAGATATCTGCGAGATGTTGTATGGTCGTAAAGTGATTTACGGCTCGTAGAACTAGTCGTAGAGGCACGTCCTGATGCCCTTCTCAGCCAAGAGTGGTTGACTTAGCCATGTACCTACACATCTTCATAGAACACACTGTTACCCTATATGCAACCAGCCCAATGTCCAAAATTACAATGAAAATACAAGAAAATAAAATACCTATGAGTCCAAAAAATGAAAAATAAAGCTACAACTACAACTATTACATCAAAAACCTTGGGTTACCTCCCAAGTAGCACCTGATTTTATTGTTGCGGCTCAACTTGGACAACTTGGTTACTTAGACTTCACCAATTACCTAGACTGTATTCTTCAAATCACCTAGCCTCTTCATAGACTGACAGATATTGAAGACAACTTCTTCATCGTCAATCTAAGCCTGAGTTGACCGGCTTATGTATCCACTAGTACTCGTCCAGTGGCCAGGGACGATCTTCCCAAGATGATTGGGATGTCGAAGTCTACTTTGCAATCTAGGATCACAAAGTCTGCAGGGAATATGAACTTTCAACTTTAACAAACACATCATACAGTATCTCCATAGGCTTTTTCACCATGTGGCTAGCCATCAACAACTGCATTCTCATTGGAGTAAGGGCTCCCAATCCTAGCTTCTTGAAGACCGTAAGAGGCATCAGATTAATGCAGGCACCTATATAACATAATGCCCTTGCGAACTCCACTTGTCTAATGGTGCAGGGTATGGTAAAAGCATCAGAATCTTCGCGCTTTTGGACCAAGGACCTGGTAGCAATCGCACTTCAATATTGAAGCTCTTGTGAGAGCTCCTGACTTACAGTGTACTTCTTCGCAACCAAGTCCTTTATGTACTTCGCACACCCTGACATCTTCCCCAACGCCTCAATGAGAGGGATGTTGATGGAGAGTTGTTTCAGCATGGAGGGAAAGTGCTTGAACTTACCCCATCCTTGCCACCCTCTTTTTGATTCTTTAAGGAAGGGAGGAGGAGGCCTAGGAATGGGCTTCAACTTCTATGGCACATCAGCAGTTTCACTCACCCCATCCTTGCCACGATCATCTCCAGTATCCGCATCCTTAGCAGTAACCATCTCCTCTCGAACATTATCCTCATCAACCGGTATAGGAGGATCGATGGTGTTCTTTCCACCATGAGTAGTAACTGCCATGTACTGTCCTTCATTCTTAGGGTTTTGAACTATGTTTCTAGGTAGTGTATACCTCTGATGATGATTGAGTTAAGTCAACACTTAACTGAATTATTTCTCAAGTTGTTTGATAGCAACAAAGTGAGACTCGATTTTCTGGTTAATACTGGAGATTTCAAATTTCATCTCCCTCAGAGTCTCATCCTGTGTCTCAACTTTCTTCAGTAGTAGATCAAACAGCTCCTCAATCCATGAGCTACTCGCACGTGTGTCACGGTTGTGTGATGGCACATATAGACCATTTCTGTAACCATCTCTGCGACCCCAATCTGCTTCTCTATCTTGGCCCCTATTTCGGTCATAGTATCCTCTGCGGTTGTCCCTGAAACTCCATATCTGTTGAAGTTTTGACCTTGGTTTTCTCGACCTTGGCGCCAATAGTCCGGATTTGACCTTTGGGAATTAGTATGAAAACCCCCCGTCGGATTAGCAATAAAACAAGTATCCTCCTCATACTAAGGCTCATCATATTTGGGTGCACGTGGGGGCTGGTGAACCACAACATTGACTCGCTCCTGATTCTGCTTCATCATCACCTCCATGCATGTGAGGGTTCAGGCAAGCTCTTGCATAATTTCTTCATTTATCTTAGCTTGCTTCCAAGCAACACTGACAATGCACCAACTTTTGGTAGATGTTCTGTCCCTTTTCTCCCATGCACGATTGGTCTTAATCACTCTCTCCATTCTTTTGGCGATCCTCACAAATGGATGATCTAAGAACATGCCCCCCATAATGGAATTAGCACAAGCCTGACTATTTTGATCAAGGGAATGATAGAAGATCTCCACCAAGGCATCATCAACAATCTTGTGGTCCGGGATACTCCTCAAGCATTTAGTGAATTGTTCCCATGTAGTACTGATCGAGTCACCAAGAAGGTGCTCAAAGTTATTAATCTAGTCTTTCAACTTGAGCTTCTTCAATCTCGGGAACTACCTCTCCAAAAAGGTCTTCTGCAATTCAGTCCAGCTAGTGATCGAACTTTGTGGGAGCTCAGATAGCCATAGTGTTGCATTACAAGTAAAAGGCAATGGGAAGACACAAAGTCCCATAACATCCATAGACGGATTCAATGTTCCCTTCACACTTTTGCAGACAAATGCAACGTTGTGTAGATGGCTATGAGGTTCCTCTGATGGTAAGCCCGCAAATACCCCACGAGTTTGCATCACTTGAAGCAACCAGCACAAAATCACGAACTTTGTGTTAGCCGATAGTGGTGGCAACACAATAGCTCCAGTCACCTCTATAGCCATAGGATTCAGCCTGTATTGATTCCACTGATAAGCATTGGAATTAAAATCCTGTGGTTGTGGAGCAATATCCTCAAGATAAGGTGGGTTCTCATGGTCAGCAGTCTCATTCTCATTCCTATTCAGAGCTACATTAGTCACGTTGTTGGCATGATCTTGGGCCATTCTTCTCAACGTTCATGGTTCTCTGGGTCAAGTAGAGTCAAGGATCTGCCTCGACTTTGCATATTAGGCATACACTACATTTCCACTCTGAAAAAGAACAAAAATAACAAAAAATGTAAAATTAGGGAAATAAGGATTAATACTCAAATCACTTGAATTAACCATGTCTAGTCATATTTCCCAGCAGCGGCCCCAAAATCTTGATGTCGCCCAAGTTACATCTTCTTTTTTAGGATAAAAAGTGGTCGTTGTTAAGAAATAGAACCTAACCATGGTTAGGGTCGAACCCAAAGAAATTCGTAGAATTAAGAGAATTTCATTAATGCAGTTTGAGTGATTAACTAACTTACTTTCCTGAAAGGGGGGAGGGGGTTTGCAATAATAAGTAGAACAGTAAATCTAACTAACACAAGAGTTAAATATATATGGAGAGAAGCTAGGGTATTATATTCCCCATGATTCCCCAACTTAGTATCACTGGATAACCTAATTCTTTTATAGTGTGTAGCATGAAGGACAGTAAGTTAAGTTCACCAAACTCTTTAGTCCAGGAAAGAGGTGAATTTTACTACGTGACTTGGCCCATCTCCGTGTGTGAATTACTAAACCTTACCTATTAGTCCAAGTACAACCTCCCGTTGGCCCATTTCGGTTGATGAGACCGAAACACATCAATCGAATTCTGTTAATTAATTTTTTTTCCTATTCATTACTACCTTGGTCCAGTAAGTAAGACTAGGTGGGTTCTAATGTTGGCCACCATCAGAAAACATGTAAAATGAAGAGAGTTAATTAATACATGCTTGCATACTTTCCAAGAATTATGAATTATTCGATTTTACCTTGTTAGTTCTTCATGGTTCTCACAACCATAGTTGTGGATTTAGCTACTCATGATTAGTGTAGATGAAAGACTTATGAAATGGAATAACATAATAGACCACTTATACAATTAAATTAACAACAAGCAAATCCAAGCTTCAAAGAGAATCACAAAATTAAAGATCAAATCAAAGTACAAGTGTTTATCAAAACTCTCCAATGTTATCTCTACTCAGCCTCACAATTTTTGCTCTCTAACTATCGAGCTCTCTGTAAACTTAATGAAAAATAACCTAAAAATCCATTTATAATATTTAAAATACAAGTCCTAAACAAAATGGGATAGCTGGGTCAACATGTCTCACAACAGCTTTATGGGCCGTATTGCATTCCACGACCAGTAATCGGGGTCTCATACTATGTTGCTGCAAAACCGGACTTGATATCTACAATACCCTTCTATGACCAGTAAAGTGTTTTACGGCTCATAGGAGGTTTTATCTGATAAATATTCAGAAAGTCATTCTTTTCTGATCCTCAAGGCACGAAACATGATCTAGACTCGTATGTAATCCACGACCCATCTGCATGTTCATAGAACAAACTTCAAAAAATCATACCCTCACTAGAATTGTCCACAAAACCTCCTTCACGGCCCATAAAGGGTCTCGTAAATCACCAGAATCAACAGCTTCTGCATTTTCTTCCAAAAATCAAGGCTAACCCTGGAATTCTGCAAATAAAATGCAAAAATATATAAAAATAACTAACATCACATTGAAAACACACAAAATTCCAAGTTTTAAGCGTCAAAAGTGCTGTATTTTGATAGCACATCTATCACGCCCAATGTCTCGTTAGGGCGGACTAGCACCCGTTGCCAATAAGGCTCGGGAGAACCAACCTATATCCATGCACTTTCTATACATATTATAAGGGATTTCTATATTTGACATGCCTTTAAGAAAATAAAGAGTGATAACAATCTAAGAGAAAATGCATATGGCTAGGCCGTTGGGGCCACGTTGTCTAAAGTACGAGACA
This sequence comes from Solanum clarkiae, assembly GCA_011800125.2. Lineage (NCBI taxonomy): Eukaryota > Viridiplantae > Streptophyta > Magnoliopsida > Solanales > Solanaceae > Solanum > Solanum clarkiae. Next base: position 14,463,996 of record JAABOM020000092.1, on the reverse strand, counting down.
TACCTACACTTTAATTTACATAGTCTACAAAGCCTCTAAATAAGAAAAAGTATCTGATAAAGGTCGGTATAGGCCCCGCCTCGACCAACTGTACAACAAAAAAATATAAGTTCTAGACACGCAAAGCTCCGAAGCAACCTGGAGCTTGGTAACAGCAGCTGAAAATCCTGTACTCCTACTGGGGAGATCTACTAGCACCTGTACCTACAGCGTGAAATACAGGTTCCCCATAATAGACGTCTGTACGGGATAATGTACTAAATATGTAAGGCAGGAAACACTATATGTGAAGTAACAACTCAAATGAAACTATGCACTGGTGTAGGATAAGAGACCACCCTTAGTTATACTGTGAGATCATGTACTTTATGTTCTTTTTAGTACTTTACCTTTACTGTATAATCTGTGCACAGCAAGTAATACAAATGGCCAACTGATCAGTGGTAAATCTATATCGGGATTAGCCCTGGCTAGGATTTTTCTTTAACCCCTTGGGCTACCCCCCGTGATAGGATTGACCCCGGCTAGGTGATTCTTCCACCCCTCAGGTTAACACCCATCAATAAGCAGTATACTTTATCTTTCAATTACTTTTGGGATGATTCTTTTGGTGGTCATAATATCTAAATTGGAGGGCTGTAGGTACAGCATATGATAGGTAAATAATCACAAAAGACAACACCATAATTAAAGGAGTAGGTTACAAAAATAATGAAATGCATAGGAAGTAGAATAACACATGAACTTTATTTAATAGAACGAACTTGTGTGTCTTAGTATCTAAGTGTGTATGCAAGGCTGAAAGTGGATATGTATGGGAGCATATGAACATGTGAAAGAGCAGAGACATGGTTGTTTGTTATGTCAGAGTAGATAAGAGCCTCTATGTACCAAGGAAGATCCTAGGTTTCATGTCAAGTACTACAAAATCGAGAAGCCTTACATACCTCATTGTATGACCTCGTTATTACCTCGAGATAACCTTCCCTTCCTCAAAATATTTATCTATAACATAGTAGGTGATAAAACTAGCATTAGTAGCTAATAGATGCATCTTGGCAGCCTAATGTCATAAAAAAATAATATACGGGCAGCAAGCGGATAGTTATAAACCCGAGCGTATTCTTTCAATCTTTCTGCCTCTAATCATATTTTCTAATACACATGATCATATACATATCATGTACAGCCTATATTAGTGCCATAATAGTCTTACAACATATCACAAAGCACAATACACAACAATTCTACACAACATACAAATCAGTGGCATAACGTTACATCCCTACACTACATTTCGACGCCGACAATCCCGAACCTGTTTCAACTTTACCCAAACTGTCCTCAACACATCTATACATACAAACAGACTTAAAATATTCTAAGAACATTACCAAAGCAGTCATGAAGGACGTGAGGCAATAGCCTTCCATCCATCAGCCCACAAGTTCGTACTAAGAATACAATTGTGATATCCTATAAGAACTCACTTTTGCAGACTGTAAAAGTGGTGCAGCATCTTAGTTACATCACTAACAAACTATACCTTGTTAAAAACAAGAGACTTACTTCATAATTCAGCCAACCAAGAAGAGAAAATCCCCTTGAATAAAAAGAAAAGTTCACAACAATCCTTAGGACACATGCTGTCCAAATTTCCAGCACAAGCATAACTAGCTATATTTCTTGTTTGTCATGGGATAAGTATAAAAATACATGGATATTTCCACTTACCTTAGCCTTCAAGATTAAGGTTTCCTTCAAGAACCCTATAGGGTTGTATTGGCTGCCTTGTGAAATGAAGTAAAGAGAAAGAAGAGTCTTTAGGAAACTGAAAATTTGTTCCAAAATGAAATGACTTAAGGGGTTATTTTTTACCCCTTTTAAAGGCTCTCTTTGGCCGACTTTCTCTTGATATTTTGACCACATATTACCACATATTAATAAGATAGTAAGGCAGCAGCTTGGTCCCCACACTTGGGCCTAAATGGGTCTCAAAGTTGATGGGCCTTGGCTGCCCATTTTCCTAATTCCTCTTCACTTAGTTTGGTCCCAATTAGCCAAGTGGATGGTGATGTACTTGGGCCCTTTTATTATTCATCTTGGGCTGTAAGTATTGTCCATTTAGATGGAAAACATGGGCTAAAGTTACACCCTTAACACAGACTTTATTCATAATCGGACTTGCACAAATTCGACGTCGGTCCTCGTCTCCGTTTAGCTAGCAATTTAAGCTAAGGAAGTAGGTGACTCACCTACTAGCTTCCTAAATCCTATAAGCACCTCAATTCTCTCACTTTGTTTAGGGTCATGATCTCTTGAATTTGTTGTAAAACTTATTTACACTCGACTCTCTTCAGCATTAGACATACATATCGCCCTCTAATTTGAGATTCAACCACTTTTTAAAAATGGACGCTAATTTGACCAAATCATATCATGTTTCATTTGCCTAGTACTAGTATTGTAAGATGTGGGGTGTTACAACATCATAAGCAACTCGAAACAACGAACTTTGTGTCATCTATTAGTGGTGGTAACACAATAGCTCTAGTGACATCCATCACATAGGTTTAAGCCGATATTGATTCCATGTATGAGCTTCGACACTAAGATCCTATTGTTGTGGTTTAATATCCTCAAGTGCGGAGGTGGGTTATTATTGTTCTCATTCTGGTTCTAGTTCAGTGTTGCATTCACTGTATTATTTGTAGTGTTGTTCGCGTTGTCCTTGACCAATCTTCTCAGCATCCTTTGGATTTTTGGATCAAACGGAGTCAAGGGAATGCCTCGACATCGAGTTTTGTGCATAAATTACACCTACATACTGAAACAAAAAAAAACAACAAAAATATAAAATGAGAGGAATAAGGATTAATTCTCGGATTACTCAAATTAAACAAGTCTAGTCGTAGTCCTCGGCAACGGCGCCAAAATCATGAGATTGTCCAAGCTACACCTCCTTTTTGAAGATTTAAGTGTTCGTTGTAAGGCTATATAATCTAACCAAGGTTAGGGTCGATCCCACAAGGAATATGGTAGAGTTAGAATAATTTCAGGCAGTTCGAGTTAATTAACCTACTTATCTCCCCAAAAGGGGGGGTTTGTAAAATTGGAGAAAGAAATCCTAAACTAAGACAAGTGTGTGAAACCAATAAGAAGAGTATCTAGAGTATTGTGTTCCCCGTGATTCCCTAACTTGGTATTACCAGATAATCACATTCTTTTCTAGTGTGTTGCATGCAGAATGGTAAGTTAAGTTTACCGAACCCTTTGATCTAGGCGAGAGGTAAATTTCACTACATGATTTGATCTATTCCCCTAGTGTGACATTACTAACCCTTACCTATTGTTCCAGTACAACCTCCCCTTGATCCAGTTTGGTTGATTAGACAAGAAAACATCAATTGAATCCGATTAATTAATCTATTTTCCTATTCATTACTACCTTATCCAGTCAGTAACACTAGGCAAGTTCTAACGTTGGCCACCGTTAAAAAACAATTAAAACAAAGAGAATTTAATTAATACAGGCATGCACACTTTTCAAGAATTATGAATTATCTGGTTTTACCTTATTAGTTCTATATGGTTCTCACAATCCTAGTTGTGATTTAACTACTCATATTCATTGTAGAAGAAAAAATCATGATATAGAATAACATAATTAAGCACTTACAAAGATGAAATTAAGAATAAGAAATCCAAGTTCTTCAATAAAAATCACAAAGGATGACTTAAAATCACAAAACGTTGTTTCCAAGTGTTTCTCTATGTATCTCACTTGTTTCCCTCATTGTCTACTGGTTCTCTACCGTCGCTTGAAAATAACCTAAAAAATCTATTTATAGTGTTTAAAATTCAAAATCAAATGAAAATAGTAGAACTGGATTCGGTAGGCACTACAAGCATATTTACTGGTCGTCTAAGCTCTATGGCTCGTAATTAGGGCTTTGTGGACTTCATCTTCAATTCTAGGTTTAACACCTAAGAGACCTTTCTATGGATCATATTTAGACTTACAGTCCCTATGGGGTTTTGTCTGATGACTTTTCAGCAACTTCTCACTTTTTGATCCTTAGGGTACGAAACCTTATCTATGACTCATGCTTCATTCTACGGCTCATCTGATAGTTTGTAGATTCAACTTTAGAAAATCACCCCTTCATTGGATTTTGCTACAAAACTAACTCTATGGCTCATGGAAACTTCCACGACCCATAAAGATGTCGTAGAACAGCAAAAACTTCAGCATCTGCACACTTGGCCCAAAATCATGACAAATCTTGTAATCCTAAAAACAAACATAAAAACACATCAAATCTACTATCATCACTTAAAAACACACAAAATTCTATGTTTTAAGCATCAAAAGTGTTGTATTTTGACAGTATATCAAATAGTCATTTACTTTCTTGCCTTATTAAAAATTGCATTTTTATGGATATTATCTTTTAAGGGTGAGCCCGAGAGATGTCTTGGCTCCCATTTCATTCGCATTGGAGGTGTTGTTAGATATTGGATATCTATGTATTGAGTCTGACTCTTATTATGTTATGTATTATGAAAGACTCCCTTAGTCCCTTATTCCCTCTTATGTGTTGAAGGCTTGTTGTATGAATGAGATGGAAGTCCCAAGCCCCTAATTGCCCCTACAGCGTAAGTCATACTTACCTGTTCCTAAGACTTTATTTGCTATGTGATCCATGTTAATCTTCTTCTCTACAACATCCCTATAGTGTGAGTCCAAAGTCCCACTTCCCCTAGAAATTATGTGTTATTTGCTTTAGGTTTTACTTCCGCAACCAAGGATGTGTTATGCATGCTAACGAGGTTTGTTTGGGGTTCCTTCGGTTCTCTATTCGTCGTGTTACGCCTAAGCCCTAGGTTTGGATCATGACGACCATAGCAAAAATTTAGCCACTCTAGGCTCAATAGTACTCTTGTTCTCATAATATCATAATAACCATCATAGCATATACACATGACTCATGGAATCTTATATGCCTTTCAAATAAGTTTGAAAACTTAACTCAACATTTAGAATGATGTCGTAACTCTGAAAATGTTCACAAGGGGCTTAAGGTGCTTCACACAATGCTTATACTTGGTTCCTTGCTAATTAGTAAAAGAAAGTATATTAAAAAAAAAAAAAAAGCAAATGTCTTAGTAGTTTAAACAGGAGCATTATATTTGAGATTGTTGGAAATAACTTTTTAAGTTCTTCAAATACAGTTTAAGCGAGGAAGGAGGATTGATTATAACTACTAAATTTCCCTCATAATCTTCCTTTGTTTTTAGTGACACCACCCAAAGAAGAGTAACACCTCAAACACATGGACAGTTAATCAGAAAAGCTAACAAATTGATATATAGATAATGAATGTCAGTTTAATCAAACGAATGGAATATCAACCTAATATAATCATGAAAATAATTCAGTTGTGACCCAATGCCTTTTACAGAAGGTGTTTCTAACAATAGAATAGTAAAATATCGCATTTGACATTTTGAAAATTTTTCAGATTTCGTGTTAAAAGCTGGTACAGAGCTTAGACTTAATATATCTCTCCAACGAACGTCCTAATGCTCGAAGTTTCTTCACAAAAGTTGTTCCTTAGGTCCTAAGCTTAGCAAACACTATATATACGCAGCTTATACACACCTATAAACAGTTCATAATTGAGTATAAATCGGCATATTTGCTATATAGCCATAACGTGATGAAACATCCGTAGAACTAAAAAAGATCATAAAAGAGCCCCAAGATTATTACCCGAACAAATCAATTGTAAAGCTAGAAGAACCAGCAAGAACAATAATTTACTCTTTTCCAAAAATAGCTGCAAGCCCAATTAATAGGAGGAAAAAATGATTGCAAAATATAAAGCATAGATTTCTAGGCATGGGGCGAGCTTTAATAGTAAAAATTGCTAAAAACATGCCTAAATTGCTCAAGAACCTCATGGGAACCCTGTCTTCAATTTCACTGTTTTAGAATAGAAATAAAACGTTTGGGGTCTTAAAATGTCAAATTTGTCGTCTTATAAGTTTTCTTGACCCAATCAAGTTTGCAATCCAATTTTCTACTCAAACAGTTCACTGTAAAGCAATCATAACTTTTTAATCTAAAGCCTGTTTGATACATAGTTTTGTACGTTGTAAACTAGACTCATAAACCTTCGATTTGATAGGTCATAGCCCCTTTAACTCCTTATATTTTGAAAGATACGATCCAAGACATTTGTCCCAAAGTTAAGAAAGATTTTTTAGAGAGGCTTACTATAACTTTGGTCAACATTTATCTCATAACTTTCTTTAACTCAAAAACTTAACATATGACCATTGTAATATTAAAATGCCTCTTAACCCTTCATTATTAGCAAATTATACATTCTTAATCCCATCCAAAAGGTGAAGCTTAATTTAAACCTTCTGAAAGAGCAAGATGCTATTCAAATCATTTCTTTAACCCAAAATATGTGTTTAAGGGATTTGTTTGACCTAAAACTTTAACTCCTTAATATTACCACTCATTTGTAATCTTATCCTTGAGTACTATACAAAATCATATACGCCTTATATAACATGTCACACTTAATATATCATGCAAGACGAAAAACATGGGATCTCACACATACACAACCAAATGTATTAAACCAATGAAGGGACAAGCAGATAAATCCTTTTCCCTCAGTTAAAATACCACTTAGATTTAGTTATACAAACTACAAAAGCTACACCACAAAAGAAAAAATTAACAGAAAAATGTACACAATACCAGCACCCAAGGCGAAAGCCCATAACCTGCCACAAAAATAGAACTCTAACAAAACCAATAAAACTGCTAGGTCAAAAAACTGCTTTACAACAGAGACTGCAACCCTTCAATGCATCTGACCTCCAAAATCAGGCATGAAAGGCCACCCTAACATTATACGTCAATATAAGATTCAGACATGTAGTCCCTGGGAATCTTGCAGACCAATTCAACATCAAGAGCCCTCAATGCACAAGCAGTGGTGTCTTTAAATGGAGATCCGCTGGCACAAAATTCACTAACATAATTACAAAGAACTGAAACCCTGGTTTCGTTTCAAACAAAGGGTACAGCTACAATCTCTGTCCACATTTGGTATATACACTCTTGAATGTATTAAGCATTTGTGTCAGATAAGAGATTAAGGACATCATTGTCATCAAAATTTGAGCCCAATGCAAGATCATAAGGAGTTTTACTTTCTGCATCCAAAGCATGTGGTTCAGCACCCCTGTAGTTAATCACACACAAGGACAAATTTTATCAGATGGAGAATCGCAATGCTTACTGATATGGTTTACAGAAGGATATATCTGTAAGGAAGATGCAAGTAACCTTGGGAAGATAATTAAGAAATATGACCACGTAACTCATTGAACATTAATGAGGAAATATATAAAGAATAAGCACAGTACGCTACGTTTGATTACCTTGCTAGAAGCAACTTAGCAAATGTAGCTTTGCCTCTTATAATGCACCAATGAAGTGGCGTCTGACCATTTGAATCTGAAGCATTTACATTTGCACCGTACTGCATAAGAAGCTCTAGCATCCCCAGGTCGGCTGTTTCACAAGCAAGGTGTAGAAGGGAGCACCCATCGAAGTCCCCAATTATATGCCTTTCACTTGGACTTGCTAAGTCCATTTTTAAGCAAGTAGAACTCTGATCAGTGTATGGTTGTTCTTGTAACAGCATTACTTTGGCAAGGGTTAAGGAAGAATTACACACAACTTGCTTGTAAAGAGCATTAACATCTGCTTCAGAGCTTACAATAAGGTGATACACAGCTTTCTTATCATTAGCTCGAACAGCATCCCACATCTTTTGTGCTGCAGAGTGACCGTCCTTGGTACGACGAACAAATGATTTATCTGCATACTGTGATAATGGAAAAAATATTAACCAGCAATAAGCTCAATTCTCCCACAAACATAAGGGCTGGCTTGCATGCAAGCCAAATGACTTGCGTGCACTTAAGTGTTTTGCACTTAAAAGACAACATTCCCCACAAACTACAGACTATGGATGTGAGAAGCAGGTGTTGTTGGTTTCGTTGTTTTTTTTTTTTTTTTTTTTTTTTTTTTTTTTTTTTTTTTTTTTTTTTTTT
>JAABOM020000092.1:14443120-14455799 GCA_011800125.2 Solanum clarkiae | reverse complement strand
TTTTTTTTTTTTTTTTTTTTTTTTTTTTTTTTTTTTTTTTTTTGCTTTTTGGCAAAGGAAGGCTATGGGTTGAAGATCGAATGTCATTTTTGTCCTGCTCGATGATTTGATTCCTCAGGCCACTATTACCAAGCTCCCAAACATGTCAAGAGACTTTATTCTAGACCCATGATATCCATAGAGTGTGCCAAAATTACAGCTCCAAGAACAAAATCAGGACAAAGGGAATCTTTTTGATGGTGTTCATCGCAGACTGCATTTTTCAAGCTAATACTCTGATATGCTTGTAGACTCGCAGTAACAGGAAACTAAAAACATTACCGTAAGATCGTTCGTCATACAACTCTTCAGACAACCAAAGATGTCTCTTCTACAAATCTAGAGATGGAAAAGCATTAAACAGCAGATTTTTATAAACAATTATGGAGAATGATAGTAGACCTTTGCATGGATGAATTTCTCCTTGGTTGAAATGGGATCAGCATGACTTGGCTTGCAGATGTATAGCTGTTGCTGTTTATCAGATCTGTATAAGCTTCAGTTTCCAATGGCCAAGCTATATCAGGAAGATGAAGATGAACTTCAAGAAATGATTTGAGCAGGAAACTAACCTGGCAGCGGAAACATTAACTTGGAAAGAACCTCGAGCTTGCAGTGATTCCTCCCAGACTGAATTTGCAAATGTATTCCCCAACGACTGAAATAAAGCTATAACAGAAGGCTCCCATACTTTGACATCAAGTGTGAGTGACCTCACCTGCAGAGAGATCACAACTGAGGACAAGATGCAGAAAACCAAGAAAATGCACCAATATAAATAAATGTTATAAGGGTTGTTTGGTAGCTAGTTAGAATTTCGCAGGTATTTATAGCGTAGGGATTAGCTATGACTGAATATATGTAATATATTATGCAGGGATTAGTTATTCATGTATTAGTTATTCCACCTTCTATCCTCCATAAAATAATACATAGATTCTCTAGTAACATACACATGTATTAGTTACACAGGTTTCTAAATAGTCAACCAAACTTCGTATTTTAATTTTATACATGAACAACTTATTTCCTATCTACCTACAAAGCATCATATAAGTTGTTCAAAAATTAATACATGGATAACTTGTTTCTTGTCAAGCTACCAAACGACCCCTAACTAGTTGTTAACTACTGAAAGACCATTCAACTACAATGTTCAGAGGGGTTTATACAAATTGATGCTCAAAACACGTCTTTTTTTAACAATTCCAACTCCGTCAGAAAGAAAATAACTGGCATGCATCCTTGCAAAACCTGGTCTTACGTTTCATAATCTACCAGTACACCAGTATCACAAATATCTTTAAAGCTACCATTCAAGAGAAGCACCAGAAATTTCATTTTTCTAGCTATTCAACTACTCAAGGAATTTTAAATAGTCACATATATTAGAGCCATGAACCAGGCAGAAATACATAGGGAAATCTCCAAAACAAACTCATTTTCAGTCGATAAAAATTTGAGGATAAGAAACAACCTTTTAGGTGATCTTTTACCATTCTGCAGCTTAAAAGTTTGTAATTTCAATAAAACTCCGGTACGTTAAATACAAAATAAAATCCATGGAATTGCTAGAAGACACTTTTGGGATTCCCAACTTTAACTTTTCTAACTAGAAACAAATGAATATTAGGGGTGGCAAAATTAAATTCAACCCGCTCAACCCACCCAACCCATTGAAGATTAACCCGCCAATTTATTAGCTCAACCCACCTCAACTCAACCCATTTAAAATATGTGATCTGAATTGACTCGAGGGAGATCTTGTCAAAATATTTTTAAAACACTTTTTTTTAGTTTGATATACTTTATGTAGCCAGAATAAAGAAAAATATAATTTAATTAAGTACTAAAATATTGAAAAAGAACAAAATAAGTAAATTTTAATAAAAGTTGGTTTGGGTTGGGTCTTAACCTGCTCTAACCCATTAATCAACCCGTTTTGACCCAACCCATTTTGACCCAACCCATTTTGGAAGGGATTGGGTCTTGACCCGTTTATTGTCTTGACCTATTATGACCCGCTCAAATTTGACTCTACCCGCCCAGTTGCCACCTCTAATGAATATGCACCTAAAAAATGAATTTCCAATCCTCTGAATGTGCACAAGAAAGAAATGCGTTTTAGATCTCAGCAAGAGGCAGCATAGACTCGGGCTAAATAATACGTAGCAGAAATCTAAAAGTTCACCTTTGATATATGCACACCAAGATTACGATGAACACCTGAACATTCAATACAAACAAGAACACCAAGATTTAAAGAAGCCCAATCTGGTTCTGCAGCACCACAGTCAGCACATCTATCATTCCCGCATACTCTACGTAATGTGGCAATTGGCTGTTCAATTTTTGGAGCAGCTCGCAGCTGTTGTGAATTTCTGAAAGGGCGCTCATGATGCGCTGAGATTAGCCTGTCAGATGGATGGTCTTCAACTGCAGGCGGGTCAAAATCTGAACTTTCAAATGAACTGCTGTCACTGGCAGATCGATGATGACCACTTCCCATAGGACTGGCAGGCAAACACTGAAATAAATATTGTAGATTGTTATTGATTGTGCACCGAATTAAAGGCAACAAAAATGTTTAGCAGCTTCCAAAGGTTACCCGGTCAGGGGCCTGAGAACTCAACAAAGAAGCAATAACTCCTGTTATTTTCTCAATCCAATCCATTTGGTCCAAGGCACTCTCTGCCTATAATAAGAGGGAAACCTATAAATTTTGATCCCACAAGTCTAGCACAAACTCCACCCTGCAACAATACAATTGTTGGCATGGGATATCCAAAATGAAAATTCTATAGCAATTCACCTGCAAGGTGTAGCTCTTTGTAGGGGAGATAATCCTGAAGCAAAACCGTAGATCTGACTGGTCAGCATCAACCTTTATAGTTGATGTCAAAAGATTTACAGTGTGATGTGCAACAGACTTTTCATCATGTACACCACCATGATAATGGGATGAAAGCCAGCGACTAAGAAGTCCAGAACCAAGCTCAGAACTATTTCTCTGGCCAGAATGTTGACTACCTGACCCCTGCAGAGTAGCATTGATGCAAGGGTTTTAATGCAAGAGTTTCAATAGACCACAAATTAGGGTTGGATGGTATTCCTTTCACATCCCAGCCTATAATACTCACAGATGGTTTTGTGTTCTGTTTGCGATAATAGTACAACATTCCACGGCTATCAAGAACAAAAAACCTTCTTTTCCAGTCTCCCCTCAAGTTTGATGAGCGCTTTGACAGATAACCTTGTCTAATGGTTTGAACCTGAAAGATCACTGTAGGTTTAGCTGACTATAGGTGCAAAGGGTAAACAAAAGGAGTACTTAAGATCATGAAAGCAATAACTAAGTGTACAATAAAATTAATGCAAGGGTTCTCAGTGATATATTAGTTTCAACACCTTTCCCCTTGCAGCAGATTGCATGACAGCTTCTATTTGCTTATGTGAACTTCTGCCAATGGCTTGTATACCATCTCCATTAGGGGATCCATTAGAACCGTTGGACAACCACCTGCTCTCTCGATCTACTTGTCTCTTGTATTCTTGCATCTTTTCATTAAGAGCTGCCTTCTCATAGTTGGAGCGTTCTCGAGACTGCTGTGCATAAGTCAGCACCTGAAAACAATGACACTTCAATATCTACTACCTAGAGACAGCGACAGATCTAGATTACTACATATGCATATTCATATCATGTCACATTGGAAGCATCTCAAGTATTCAATAACTCCTAATTCCAGTCATTCTAGGTCTCCTGACAAGATGATGAATCAATGCTACATAATACTATACGTCTTTTCCAACTTATATATGAGTTTGACTCAATATGGAGTTTAAGAAAGAAACAAGATTTTGAAACATGGGGTCTTAAACACAAAATAATATGTGTAAATACAAAAGCGTCTCATTAAGGGCAAAAAGGGAAGTTCGAAACAAAAACTATTTTCAAATATAGAAATGTGTCATTCTTTTTGGAACGGACTAGTGATGAAATAATGCCACATAAATGGAAGAAAGGGAGTAACAATAAGAAATAGTCCCTGAAATATTACAATAATGTTTGTCGTGTGTATTGAGACCCATGAGACATGAAAAGTGTCAGTTGGGACCATTTTCTAAGTATAAAAATAAAGAAGAAACTGAGGATAGTTGCAGAAGGATGCAAAGTATTCTCATTTTCCGTTACCTAAAGGTAAATTTGATAATTAAAACCTTTCTGAAGGAAATAAACCGAAATTTGTTGCCACCTAATCTGTGATTTTAATTGAGGTGACCTCAATCAAATATCAAATTGCCACCAATGAAACCAAACACAACAACAAACCTGATTGATATATGGCTCCATCTGATGCAAAAGCTCATATCCCTAAAAGATAGAAATACAATGTGAGAAATTGAAAACAAATAGTCTAGAATAGCTCCCAACTGTATGACATGCCTGTTTGAAATAACGAAGATGAGCATCCATTGTACCACTAACTGCTTCCAGGAATTCAAACCGTTTCTTTGCTTCAACATTGGAAAGCGTGGTTACCTGGATTTGAGATTTAAAAAGAAAAAAGAAGTTAATATGCCATTGGTATTGTGGCAACACTTTTTGAAATCGAAAAGTCTTAAGATTTTCCTAGAGATGCTCTAGCACCAGATTCACTCACCAAACTGAATCGAGCTTGCTCGAAAGTTGATCTTGCATTATGAAGTTCCTGGAAGAGTTAAATTCGTGTTAAGTTTCTAGCTTTCCTTTATTTTCAAATCAAAGTAGGCAATAATATGTGCAATAGTTAAACAAGAGTGACTTCAGAATGTTATAGTCAGTCTGAATGGCTGGCTGCTATGTCTGTCTATACCTCCTCCAATACACTGGCAATGTCGCTTTTTGTGCCTTTTCTTAGTGACAAAAACTTCTCGCGAGCCTGCAGCATGGAGCATATAATGTTAATTGATATAATAAAAATCCTTAGATCACCAACGGAGGAAGTGTTCCTACTATTTAACTCAGATATCCAATATCTCGCAAATTTTTTGTGCAAACTTAGAGAGTTCCTTCAACCCCGTTGAAGTGCTAATATATATCACCAGGAGAAATTTATAAATGGGACGAAATGATCAAGGTATACCAAAATATCACGATAATAGTAGGTAAACCAGAATATTGTGATGATAGATACATATAGGAAGCTGTGGAGGATGTGAATTAAGGTAGAACTAATTATTGCCCAGACATTGCTTACACTTAACAACATAGGAGGGAGTGATCAGCCGATTTTTATATGGACAAGCCGAGATCATCTCACTTAGAAGTTGCTACCTCCGACTGAATCAATATCGCGTTGTCCTTTGCTGCTATGAAGGAAAAAGGTATGGGTAGGAAAGCACAAGTAGTCTTCTAAGGTTAGTAGTTAAGGAGTGCATTCATGCTAGTACGTAAGAGTGCAATAACTTGGTGCCCTTACAAATAATTTTTGTGCTATGCTTGCAGTGTCTTGTTCTTTGATTTTGTTGATCTATGTTTTTGTTTCGTATAGTTCGATTGTAGTATTATTTGGTTTGTTCTGCTACTATCTGTTGTTTTGTTACTACCTATTGCTTCTTGTACTTCCATTACATCTTTCTTTAGTTTGTTTCTGTCATGAGCCGAGGGTCTATCTGAAACAGCCTCTCTACCTCACCTCTGAGGCAGAGATAAAGTTTTCGTACACTGTCTCCCCAGACCTCATTCTGTGGTAATATACTGAGTGGTGTTGTTGTTGTTAATAGAGGAATAATTTCTGCATACTGAATAGATATCTACAGGAAAAATATATCTTCAATTCATCAGATGCTGAAATTTCTCATAAGAATTACGAATAAGAATACCTGATCATAAATTAGGCTAGCCTTGTCAAACCGCTTCCGAGCTTCCTGCACAAAGAGAACTCCTTGTAGCAAATACTACACAATCATTTTATATTTGGGTAGTTAAGCCAAAATATTCAGGTCATCACATATGGATTTTCTTGTTCATTTTTAAAATGACAGAAACCCCAAAGGCCAATGGCGCATTGTTCGAAACTCGGGGGATAATGGGCCTACCCTCCACATTATTCACTAAAATGCTAGACTTTTGACTGTGCGAGGGTTCAAAACTGTGACATGTGCCTAACCCACAGAGCACACGCTTTGCTTAACACTAGACCAAAGTCATGGGACACACTTATATTATCCTAAAGTAACAATCAAATATGCCTTTTAGAAAAGAAGGAAGTAAAAGAATGGTAATACCTTGACATCTTGCAGATCTATGTTAACAAACTGCAGTAACCGATCATTCAGCATGTGCTCAACCTGAGAAGACAGTATGAATGTCGGAGAAAGTAGATGGTTAGTTAAATGCATATGTTACTACCAGACTAAATAGATCACTTGCAATTGGCCAACTTGTTTGTATCTCAACCATTCCACCGGGTACCTGCTGTTTCCCAACAGCACAGGCACCAGATAAATCTGCCCTCAAATGCTTGGGCAGATGAGAAGAAATCACTTGGAGTTATGTTTTTGTTCTTTTCACAGGAAGGAGAGCCTCGAAGGAGGAAATATCAAGAAATTAGATGATAGAATGAGTAGAGTCAAATCATATGCCAGGCAAAAGACTACAATATCAATGGGATCAGAAATTTTTGCTGAAGTAGAAACACAACAGCAAATAATTCAACTAGCACAAGAATTTTCATAAATTATTGACAAATGAAGGTAACATTCAGTTTTGCACAAAACAACAACAAGGACGACAACATACCCCGTGGAATCCCACAGGTGGGGTCTGGGGAGGGTAGAATGTACGCAGACCTTACCACTACCTCATAAAGGTAGAGAGGTTGTTTCCCGGTAACCCTCGTCTCAAAATCCCATAAGCAGAATAAACTAAATATGGAAAAAGTAAAGGAAAAGAAAGGGAACAGAAAGAGCGACTAATAAGAAAGCACATGATAGTATGCAAATACAATCAATTTAACATATCAAGATGGAAAATGACAACACAAGATATAAAGGCAATGTAAATACGCTAAAAGTAAACAAATATAGGACTAATAATGACAACATACAATGTAAAGATATCACTACTCCTAAGTCATATATAGACCTACCCCTACTAACCTATTAGCCTGCTACTCTAATACGCAACCTTCATTCCTTCCTATCTAAGGTCATGTCCACAGTGAAGTCAGTTTGCACAAAAGAAGAGAGAAAAAGAAGAGGGAACAAAAAAAGAACCATATTTCTGTTTGATCAGGAAATAGAACCATATTTCTTAGGTCGCAGATGATGAAACTCAGAGTTTGTTTTCTTAAAGTTCACGATGGGCCAAATTTTAACACAGATATTGCAGAAATGAGTGTTGAGGAAACAATAGAACTCAAAATCTAACTTAGTAGCCATATACTGCATTCAAGGTGAAAAGTAACTGGTCAAGGCAATAATTCGAAAGCACACCCCACAGAAAAGGGTAATATTGAATAGGCGTTTTAAAGTCATCTCTTGAAAGGTACTCGATGCAGCTTTTTTTCCCGAATAAGGAGTTGAGAAATAGAGCATCAGAATGAATATTGCGGCAATAACATAAAATTGAGAAACAAAAGATACTGAAAACATTACCTGTGACCGAAGAACCTCCTTATAAGTCCCGATTTCCCTCAGTGCAATAGTAAATTTAGTCATTACAGGGCCTACAATTAGAACAGAGTAAGTGACTAAAAACTTAATGGGTCATTATTCAACTACAGATTACATGTTGATACTATTACTAGCAAAGTAAGGTGGGAAAGGATGAATTCGTAACAGTCAAAGCACTATAATTAGAGTACTGAAAAGGTGTTCCTGGTCAGACAAACTCTTGATGAAAAACGCCATTTAGCTGATGCCAAAAATGAGGGGAGAAAAGTTGAGGAAATTTTCAGTTCGACACTAAATTATACATTCCGGATACTTCATAAGGCATACTATGTTGGAAAGTAGAAGATCCTCATTTGAGTCTCTATGACTAACAACTAAAGTAAAAATAACATTATCCCAATGCTTCAAAGGCTCCCGCCTATTGCGGGGTAAGGGGGAGTCGGATGTACGCAGCCTGACCCCTATGTTTAAAAACATAGCGCGACTGTTTCCGGATGACCCATGATGAGCGTCGAAAGTTGCATTGACTAACTTGAAAGAAGCGCAGACAGTTTAAAGAACCATTTTGCTTTATCCCATCATACCCCAAAGCCAAAAAATAGTGAATCTTTGGCTCCATCCGAGACTAACAGCTAAAGTAAATTATATTTAGTGAAGAAGCACAACAGGTCCAGGAAGTTTTCTCAACCCCCAAGACATTGTCGTCAAACATGGCATGTGAAAAAATTGGAGACGTGATCCCAACTCCAGATTACATAAACAAGTACCACGTTAAATTAATGTTCAAGTCTTATCATCCAGTTTCCTCAAATGGTGATATCAAATAGGCAGATACCAAAGAAACCAAAAAAATCTTATTTTATTTTTTTTGCACAAGTCGGTGAATTAGTGGATCATTGAAACATCTATAGAAGGTCACTGGACTGTCTTCTAAAGGGAACGGCAAGGATTGAGAACATCATAAGTTTCCCTGACCACAGACTTTCATGCTACCATTACTCTATGAACCCACAATAAGTGCATCGCATGTTTCGTGAATTGTATTTTGTAATAACAAGGGGAACCCCAAACACCTGCTCCTATGCAATAGCTCATAAACCACATAGGAGAGGTAACTCGCACTATGCAAGCCCACTAGGCAAGCACAGTGTTTTGTGAATTGTTATTAGCACTTGAAAAAAAAACGAAAGTGGACAGAGAAACTGGTGTGTGGAGTGCTGATTCTGTTGCTCTAGGATAAAGATTTGTAGCTGCCAAATATCATACGAATATATGTACCAGCTCTTTACATACCTCCAAACGCAACACTGATGGGATCATTGTGTCCTCCACCAAACGTTTCCAGGGCGCTGGCGAAAGCAATATCTCCATCATATCCCTCTCCAAGTCCTTCCCTGAAAGTAGAACAGAAAACTGAGACTTGAAAACTTCTACAAAATCAACAAGGATAGAAAAAGAGGTTGGATGTCTATTAATCAACAAAACAATTATAAAAGGACTTTTTATTAAACAAAGGTAACATAACAATGAAAGGGCGGTGTAGGATTAGGAAACATCCTTAATGTTGCTTTATTGTAGGGTTCAGACAATATGCTAATATGCTTGGGCCGGGTTGTTGGGCTCAGGCAAACAATTTGTATGTTTGGCTTTTTGAATTATGTGAATAAAAGGCCAGCATAAGGCCATATTGATTTTTTTTTAAAAAAAAAAAACAGATCATAAAAGGACTTATAGAAAGCAAACAATCGAACTGATATAAACACTCCAGTCCGTTAACATTAAATCATCAAGCTTTCACCATGACCTTGCCCGTTGACAGGCAGTTAAAAACTCCCCTGCAGCAATCTAATAAAAGGTTGTGGATTTTATGCAACACTAATGACTTTCCAAAAACAATAAACTCCAACTAGTAGAATTTTGGTATAGATACATTTACAAGATTCAGAGAAGAATATTAAATCATTTGTTGCAGACACCACGAAGCATCCTCTTTTTACTAGCAGAAGACACTCTTTCTTTTTCTTTTTTCTTTTTTCTTTTTTCTTCTTTCTTTTTTTCTTTTTCCAACTGTGACGCAAAACCAACTAATTAGAAGTTCAAAATTCAATAAAAACTTCATTATCAGAAAGAATCTACAAAATGAAAGTAGAAAAATAAAAATAAAATGCAGTCATTTGGCCAAGAAGGGATACCACCAGAAACTTATGATGTCTACACCATTGAAGAAAATGTGTTCTGAGATGAAATCACTCATTCAGAAAATTTGCATATCTACTAAAACAGCAAGTACTGTGGATTACTCACTCATTGTCTCAACATTCTCTATAAGAAACCAAATGGAAAAGAACAAACCGTAGTTTATTAAGCCGAAAATGTCTTAATGATAAAAAAACAAAGTTATTAAGTAAACAATGATCAAAGAACACTCACGTGTATTTTCGACATCCTTTATAGAACTTCAAGCTTCTTTCTCTTAGGGATTCAGCACTTTCTTCCAAGCATTGCAGCTGTTTCACCCAAACATCAGTCCACAACACAAAAAGAAAATCTGTGAGGATCCAAAAGAAGAACTAAAAGAATTTTCTCTTTGAGTAGAACACTGAGGTTTGAGATGGGAAAACTATTGAATCAATGTAGACCAAGACAGTAGAACAACTTCATGGGAGTGGTTATTGCATATTTTCATCTAAATTCACCATCTCCAAAGCTATATTTATAATAGGAGTACACCAAAAACCAAGTAGAGCAGATGCTTGAAACATAAAGACATGGTGCATTCCCATTTCATATGGACTCTTCCAAAGCTCCAGCTAAGAAATGGACAACTATGTTATGTATATATATCAAAAGAAAAGACAGAGGGAAATGGAAAACTTGAAGACTATCTCACTAAAATAAGATAAAATAAATTAGCACTTCAATCCGAGTGGGTAAATTGTGGATCTTTAAGAATTTTAGTGAAAGAGTAAGAATTGTTAGTTTTCAGCGGCTGAAGCAAGAATAAAGATAAGGATGAGAGAAGGAACCTGTTTACGGAACATGGGAGAGTCATCCAGTTTACCAAAATGCATGTTTGCAAGAGTGATTTATGTTTTCTACTCCAATCCCCAGTTAACATTACAAGACACCATATGAAAGGATGTTCGATCTTGGCCGATTTACAAGCTCATAAAGATCTACCATTTCTGCTGCTGCAGTCGATCTCAATTCTCAGGAAGTTGGACTTGTACAACTTTGCTACTCCTATAATTGGGAAATCAAGTACAAAACCCTAGAGGGTGGGGTAGAAACCCTAGAATGGAGAGAAAAGAAAATCTTGGGAACTGAATGAAATGTATTGTATTGTTGTCAGCAGCAGCAAACTTGTCTTTCTAATCACACCCTCATTTTAAACCATTTTACTAAACTTACTATATACTGTACTGAACTTTTAAAAGCAGATGGCAGCTGAAAACAAAGGAACTCCTCTTTTTCTTTTTCTTTTTCTTTTTAATTTAATAATCTAATGCGAGGAGAGAGACACGGTTACTTACGGTGCCAGGGGGGACAGACAGACAGACATTGTTACTAAAAGACGAGCTTCACATCACTTTCTTTTCTTCTTTTTTTTTTCTTTTTTCTTTTCTTCTTTCTAAAAGAAATGATTAGGATTCGTTTGGAAAATCATGAGGTTTAATTATTTCTTATTTTTAATATAATTAAATTTAAAAATATTTTTTATTATTTCTATTTTATTTTCTTCCCATTCTTAATATTTTTTTACGTCACTCTAAATCATTTTTTATGATCTTTTTGTTTATTCTAATTTTGTAATTATTGCGATTTGTTTGTTTGCTACTAGTGTGTTATTTTATCTCTTCCTGTATTATAACTTCCTATTTTTTTATCTAAGATATCTTCTCTAGCTATATTCACCTGGCTTGTTATAATCTCATTTGTATCATTATCTTCTATCTTTAATTCATTGGTTTTTGTTATTAAGTCCGTATAAGTATCTGAGTTATTTTCTTTCGAATTATCTTCTATTTTATTAATTATTTGTATCCTTAGTTGTGCATCTTTCTCTTCTTCATATGATTCTTCATTATGTGGCTCGTCATTTTCTGATCTAGTTTCTCGGTGTGTATTAGATTGGACCAAGGAAGATGTTCAAAATTTAAAAAAGGTAAAAGAATATTGTAAACAATTACCTAAGTTATAAATATCGGGAATAAATGAAAAAATAAAATGGATTGTTTATACAGATGCCTCAGAATATGCATTTGGAAGTATACTCACATATGTAAATATGAAAAATAATAAACAGTATATTACTTCATTTAATTCAGAAACTTTTAAAGAAAATGAAGTAAAATGGGAAATTAATAGAAAAGAATTACTAAGTGTGTTAAAAGCATTATTACATTATGAAATATACCTAGCACATACTCACTTTATATTAAGAACTGACAATACACAAGTAAAATTTTGGTTAATGAAGGACTTGAAGGATACATATGAATTTTGAGGAGATACATATATTAATCAAAATAAAATGTGAAGGATATAATAGTAGATATTACACATCATATATAGATACCGGAGCTAGCACAGATATATGTAAAAGAAATGTATTACCAGAAGAATATTAAAAAGAATTAAAAACTCCTATAGTAATAACAGGATTTAATCAAGAAGGAAATTTAATAAGATATAAATCAATAAGAATTATAATACAAATATGGGATAAGGAAATAACAATAAATGAAATGAATCCATGTGATGATATATCTCATGATATTATAATAGGATATAGAAAATTTTTAAAGTATTATGAACCTATAGGGAGGATCACAAAAATGATAAAATATGGGGAGCAAGAATATTAAAAAATATAGCAGACATAGCAAAAACGACTAACGGGAAAAATAATTACTTAGATCTAGATTGTCCAGAAAATGTAACAAAAGAAATTCAAAAATGGGCATCCAAGATAGAAAAA
>JAABOM020000092.1:14406249-14443020 GCA_011800125.2 Solanum clarkiae | reverse complement strand
TTAGTTGAGGTGGGGCCTGTCCCGACCCTTATCAGATGTTTTTCTCTATTTAGAGGCTTTGTAGACTATGTAAAGCATAGTGAAGCCATGTTTCGCACTTTAGACAGCGTGGCCCCAACGACCTAGTCATATGCACTTCCTTTTGGCTTATTATCACTATTTATCTTCTTAAAGACATGCCAAGCATAGAAACCCCTTATAATATGTATAGAACATATATAATTACAGGTTGGTTCTCTCGAGCCTTATCGGCAACGGGTGCCGATCCGCCCTATGGGACTTTGGGGCGTGACAGCCTCCCAACAAGCAACTGATTTATTGTTGCAGCATGACATAAATGGCTTGAGTACTCAGACTTCCTCAAAATCCCATTCATCCACAGTTTTAATCTCTTGCACATTTCCAAGGTATGGCTTGACTCTTTGGCCATTTACCTTAAAAGTTCCTCCATTTCTTCTCTCTAACTCAATAGCCTCATGATCAAAGACATGTGCTACTAAAAAGGGTCCCATCCATCTGGCTTTGATCTTCCTAGGGAACAATTTCAATCTTGAATTGTAGAGCAGGGCCAATTCCCCTGGTGGTTATTGACGATTCTCTATGGGATGATCATGTTGTAGCTTCATTCTTTGTTAGTACTAGGCTGAGTTCTCATACACCTTCAATCTAAACTCATCAAGCTCATTGAGTTGGCTTAGCCTAGAGTTTGTTTTTTCATTCTGGTCCAGATTCAACTTCTTCAGCACCCACATTGTTTTGTGCTCAAGTTCCACTAGCAAATGACATGCCTTTCCAAAGAAAAGTTGGTAGGGAGACATGCCTATATGGGTATTGAATGATGTCTGGTATGCCCATAATATGTCATCTAGCTTCTGCGACCAATTTGTTCGATTTGCATTCATAGTCTTGGATAGAATATGTTTAATTTCACTATTAGACACCTCCTCCCGCCAGCTCGTCTGAAGATGATAAGGCATCACCACCTGATGCTTCACCCCATATTTCTCAAGAAAAGCCTTGAAAAACCTATTGTAAAAGTGAGAACCTCTATCACTGATGATTGCCTGAGGGGTGCCAAACCTCGAAAGAGTTTTTTTTCAAAAAAGTTGTGGCACTTTTTTCCCTCATTATTAGGTAAAGCCATGACCTCAACATACTTTGATACATAATCCACAACAACAAAGATGTACTTGTTTCCGTGTGAGCTAACAACAAGTCCTATGAAGTCTATCACCATTAAATCAAATAACTCAATCACCATAATGGGGTTTAGGGGGATCTCATGTTTCCGAGAAACACCACCTTCTCTTTGGCATCTATCATAAGCTTTGGCGTAATCATGGGTGTCTTGGTGGATGGTGAGCCAATAATACCCACACTGTAAGATCCTGTGGAAGTTCAAATTCTACTATGATAACCATCCACCAATGACGAGTGACATGCTTCAAGTATACTCATCATCTAGATCTCAAGTACACAACGACGAATAATCCTATTTGTACATACACGAAACAACTATGGGTCATCCCAAAAGAACTTCCTCACATCATACATGAACTTCTAATGTTGATGTATATTCAGATCAAGCTGCACGATGTCACTGATCATGTAGTTTACATAGTCTGCAAACCATGGTATTAAGTCATGTAATGCTGCAACACTCTCTTATTTGGAAATGAATCATTGATCTCCAATCCATCATGAAACTTTATCATTGCCCCATCTTTCAATTTATAAAGGTGATCTGAAACCTAATTTTCTATTCCTTTGCTATCGATAATATTGAGTTGAAACCCTACAGGAGAAGTATCCACCTCATCAACATTGTCTTTGCATCCTTCTTAGCCATCAAGTTTCTTAGTGTTAAGTGGTCAATATGCACCACTTCTTTGTCCCCTGACATAGATGACTCGAACTTCTTGAATGCAATGACCACTACGAATAGCTCTTGCTCGGTGACAGTGCAACTCTTCTGGGCTGTATTTAGGGTTTTGCTGGCATATTATATGGGATATAATATCTTATCGTAGTGCTATCCCAATACTACACCTAACACAACCCCACTTGCATTACACATGATTTCAAATGGCTTGGACCAGTTTGGAGCTACAATGATTGGGGCTAAAATCAACCTCTTCTTCAATTCTTCAAAGACTTTGATGTACACATCATCGAACACAAACTTAGCATTCTTCTCCAGTAACATGCATAAGGGGTATGCAATTTTGGAGAAGTCTTTTATGAACCTCCGTTAGAATCCTGCATGCCCAAGGAAGCTTTTCTTTCTTATTTACAACTAAGGCATCACTTATTTTTCTTGCACCTAGTACTTCATTTTTTCCTTTTTCTCTGTATCACTAACTTCCCACTTATTTTTGTGCTTCACCCTTACACCAGCCACCCTCAACTTAGGATCTTGGCCAGAGTTGAGGTGCACAATATTCGTCCTCAGAACCAGGGCCATCTTTGGTAGCCACCCTCAACTTAGGTGTTTCCCTCAGTTAAGGTACACAATGTTCAAGGAAGGACCAGGGCTAATTATAGGATTTTACAACTAACAAGGCTAGGTTAATCAGGCGTTTGCAAAAAATAGGTATATGTTAGACTTAAACATTAGAAATAAGGGACATACTGCAGTTTGGTTGGTCATATAGGTTTAGTGGGCTTTTAAGAACAATTGCCTGAGATCCTTTACTAATCCAATTAATCTACAGTCTAACTTAGAGTAACAGAGCAATTTCAAAATTAACACATAACATATGAATTTAGCAATTAAAGGCTCACATTCACATGGCACTGACTACATCATCAACAAAAGACTACCCGATCTTTCCTTTCATCTCAATTTATCCTCACTTATCAGAACAATCAATGTCAACAAACATGCATTGGTTGCAATCTAGACTACTAATCAAAATTTTTTGTCAGTACTCAATTTTCAAACAAAACACAAAAACATGTTATATGCCACGGGTGTATGTACTAAATGCTACAGATACTATCTAAACATCCTAAACATGTCGTTTTAACAAAAAGTAAATATCCATGTGGAAAAAGAACACAGGTAAGAAAACCTCGGGATCAAAAATTGGTGTAGTTATGTACCCAAGCTACTCAGACTTCATTGAGGCCCACAACTACCCACACTGCATCGAAAAAGAGGTGCATCGCCCCCAATGCACACAATCAAAGAAAAACAAAGTGAAGAGGCATCAAAAATCATACCTAGGTGCCTAAGCGCCAGTATCCACCTTGGGCTACCTCCCAAGCAGCCTCTGATTTATTGTCGTCATGACTTAGAAAAATTAGTTACTCAGACTTCACTAATATCTCTAGACTTCATTCTTCAAATCACCTAGCCATTTCATGGACTGATAAATATCGAAAACAACCTTTTTGTTATTCAATATGAACCTGAGTTAACTTGCTTCCGTATCCACTAGTGCTCACCCAGTCGCCAGGAATGGTCTTCCCAGGATGTTGGGATGTCAAAGTCGACTTCAGAATCTAGGATCACAAAGTCTGTGAGAATATGAACTTCTCAACATTGACTGGCATATCATATAGTATCCCCACAGGCTTCTTCACTGTGTGATCCACCATCAATAACTGCATGCTCATCGGAGTAGGGGCTCTCAATCCTATCTTCTTGAAGACCGCAAGGGGCATCAAATTAATGCTAGAACCTAAATCACATAATACCCTTGCGAACTCTACATCTCCAATGATGCAGGGTATGGTCAAAGCACCGGGATCTTCTCCCTTCTAAACCAAGGACCTTGTAGCAATAGCACTAAAATGCTGAAGCTCTTGGGAGAGGTCCTGACTCATAGTGTGCTTCTTAGTGGCCAAGTCATTCATGTACTTCACATGCCCCGACATCTTCTCCAATGCCTCAATAAGAGGGATGTTGATGGAGAGTTCTTTTAATAAGGAGAGAAAGTGTTTGAACTTGCCTTCCTCCTCCCCCTTTTTGATTTTTTGAGGGAAGGGAGGAGGAGGCCTAGCAATGGGCTTCTCTTTTTGTGGTGCATCAACAGCTTCACTCATCCCATCCTGCCACGATTATCTCCTATATTTGATTCCTTGGCCATAACTATCTCCTCTCAAACATCATCCTCATCAACTAGAAAGAGAGGATCAATGGTGCTCTTGCTACCCTGATAGTAACCGCTATACACTGCCCTTCATTCTTAGGGTTTGGAAAAGTGTTGCTAGGCCGTGTAACCCTCTGAAGCTAATTCAGTTGAGTCGACACTAGAACAATCTGTTGCTCAAGATGTTTGATAGCCATAGAGTGAGACTTAATTTTTTGGTTGATGCTAGAAATTCAGATTTAATGCTTGTCAGAGTCTTATCCAGTGTCTTAGATTTCTTCAATAGGTAATCAAACATCTCCTTAATTCTTGATCTACTTGCACTTATGTCGCAGTTATGTGGTGGCACATAAGGACCATTTCTAAAGCCATCTCTGCAACCCCAATCTACATCTCTCTCTAGGCCCCTGTTCCTATCATAGTATCCTCCTGGTTATCCCTGAAAGCTACAAATCTGTTGAAGTTTTGACCTTGGTTTCCTTGACCTTAGGGCCAATAGTCCTGATTGTACCCTTGGGCATTGATTTAGAAACCCCACGTACGATCAGCAATAAAATAGGTTACCTCCTCATAATAAGGCTCATCATACATG
Source organism: Solanum clarkiae (assembly GCA_011800125.2). Lineage (NCBI taxonomy): Eukaryota > Viridiplantae > Streptophyta > Magnoliopsida > Solanales > Solanaceae > Solanum > Solanum clarkiae. The sequence continues at coordinate 14,438,331 of JAABOM020000092.1, read as the reverse complement.
GGCGGACGTGAAGTTTGATGAACTACTACATTGACTCACTCCTAGTTCTGCTTCATAATCACCTCCATACCTATGTAGATTTGGGCAAGTTCTTGCATAATTTCTTCATTTATCTTTGCTTGGTTCGAACCAACACTGACAGCGCATGAACTTTTGCTAGATGCTCTGTCTCTTTGCCCCCATGCACGATTAGTCTTGGCCTCTCGCTCCATCTTTTCTACGATCCTTGTGAATGGCTGATCTAAGAACATGCCCCCATGATAGTGTCAACACAAGTCTTACTTTTCTCATCAAAGGCACGGTAAAAAATCTCCACCAAGGCATCATTAACTTTTTTTATCTTGTGGTCTAGGACACTCCTCAAGCATTTAGTGAATCGCTCCCATGTAATGTTGATCGAACTACCAAGAAGTTGCTCAAAGTTTTTGATTTCGACTTTCAACTTGAGCTTATTCAATCAAGAGATGTACCTCTCTAAAAAGGCCTTCTACAATTCTTCCCAACTGGTGGTGATTGAACTCCGCGAGAGCTCAGATAGCTATAGTGTTGCATTGTTTGTAAGAGATAATGGGATGACACAAAGTCCCACAACATCTATAGACAGATTCTGTGTTCCCATCACACTCTTGCAGATGAATGCAACATTGTGAAGGTGGCTATGAGGATCCTCCAATCGTAAGCCTGAAAATAGCCAACGATTCTGCAGCATATGAAGCAATCCACTCGAGACTACGAATTTGTGTCGGTCGGTAGTGGTGGCAATACAATACCTCTAGTCACCTCCACAACATACGATTCAGCCTATATTGGTTCCATTGATAAGCATTGGCATTAAAACGCTATGGATTTGGATCTATATCCTCAAGAGGAAGTGGGTTCTCATAGTCAGCATTCTCATTCTCGTTCCTATTCAGAGCCGCATTTGCCGCATTGTTGGTGTTATCTTCGGTCATTCTTCTCAACGTTCTGCAGATCTATAGGTCAAATGAAGTCAAGGTTTGCATGTTCGGCATACACTACACTTACACCCTACAAAGAAAATAATAACAATAAAGAACATAAAATGTGGGAAATAAGGATTGATACCCAAATCAATATGAATTAACTAAGTCTAGTAGTATTCTCCAGCAATGGACCAAAATCGTGATGTCACCCAAGTTACACCTCCTTTTTGAGGATAAAGCAGTCGTTTTCAGGAAATAAAACCTAACCAAGGTTAGGGATAAACCCAAGGGAATATGTAGACTCAACAGAATTCAATGATTGCAATTTGAGTAGTTAACCGACTTACTCCCCTAAAGGGGGAGGGTTTTGTAATAATCAATGGAAAAGTAAAACTAATTAACACAAGAGTGAAATAAATATGGAGAGAAACTAGGGTATTGTGTTCCCAATGATTCCTTAACTTATTGTCATCGGATAACCAAATTCATTTCTAGTGTATAGCATGTCGGACGATAAAATAAGTTCACCAAATCCTTTAGAAAAGACGAGAGGAAAATTTTACTAAGTGACTTGGCCCATCTCCGCAGTGCGCATTACTAACCCTTAACTATTAGTCTAAGTACAACCTCCCATTGGCCCAACTCGGTTTATTAAATGAGAACACATCAACCGAATCCTGTTAAATAATCTCTTTTCCTATTCACTAATATCTTGATCCAGTCAGTAACACTAGGCGGGTTCTAATGTTGATAATCATTAGAAAACATACAAAGTGAAGAGAATTAATTAATACATGCATTCACACTTCCAAGAATTATGAATTATCCAGTTTTACCTTGTTAGTTCTTCATAGTTCCCACAACCCTAGTTGTATATTTAGCTACCCTTACTTTGTGTAGATGCAAGACTTATGAATTGGAATAACATAATAGAGCACTTACACAATTGAATTAAGAACAAGTAAATTCAACTTCAAAAAGAATCAGATGAAAATCAAAGTACAAGTGTTCTAAAAAATCTCCAAAGTAATCTCACTATTTTTCCTCTCTAATTCTAAAGTTGTCTGTGCACTATTCATAAACTTATGAAAAGTAACCTAAAATACCTATTTGTAATAATTAAAATACAAGTCCTAAACAAAATAGGATAGCTGGGTTGGCACGCCTTGTGAATAGGTTTGCAGGTCGTATTGTATTCCACGGTCCATAATTGGGGTCACATATAGTGCTACTGGAAATCTGGAATTCAAGTCTATGACACTCCCTCTATGACTTGTAAAGTGGTTTACGACTCGTAGGGAGGGTTTCGTTTGATGAATCCTCAAAAAGTCCCAACCTCTGATCCTCAGGGAACAAATCATGTTCTACGACTCGTACATCATTCCACGGTACATCTGCATATTTGTAGAATTGACTTTAGAAAATCATCCCCTCACTGGAATTGCCTTTATCTCGGCGAAAAGATCAAATATCCAATCCATTTATTTTTCAGGTATTCAAGCAGGTTGGAAATTGCCCACAAAACCACTTCACGACCCGTAGAGTGAACTCGTAGAGTGAACTATGACCTGTAAATGGTCTCGTACAATATCAAAAATCAGCAACTTTTGTATTTCCTCCCAAAATCAAGGTCAACCCTAGAATCCTACAAACATAACACAAAAAACATAAAACCAAATAACATCGCATTGAGAACACACAAAATTCCAAGTCTTAAGCATCAAAAGTGTTGTATTTTGACAGCACATCACATAGTCCCAAAAGCAAGGAAAGTGAGATATAGGACTTGCAGTGATAGTTACAGATGAGTCGTTGAAGGCCTAAGGCATCTCAGAGCCTAGCAGATCTCTCGAGGAGCTCGGTGTTCAGTCTATGCAGGCACCAAGCCACCATAGACACGAGCTGCTGCTAAACAGTCAAGAAGCCCCAGACTCAACCTATTATGGTCTTCCTTCCCCAGTCTAACGAGGGAGGTGGCAAGGATAGCATCTCTATACAGATGACTTCCTCTAGAGAGGGATTCGAGTCTGGATGTGGAGAGGGGTCAGATTCTAAGACTTCATCAGCACCTCGAGCACCACTCTCGCCTTTGGATGCCTTATCTAACTAGTGGTATGTGCAGGGTATGCAAGACGTGGATAATGTATAGCAGGATGAGTGGGGTCGACCAACCCTCTCTATATTTGAGGAGTCCTGAATTATCACCTCAAGGCTAGACAGTTTCCCCGGACTCCAGGATACCATTTCCTGATATAGATGCCAGTGGCTAGTACCAATGTTGAGGAAATACACTCCACCTATGGTTAATGAATTCTTTGCATCCTACATTGCCACCATCCTCGAGACTCTCCCTAAGGGGAATATACCCTTCACTCAGCCTCGATTGACACACATGATGGTGAGCAGTGTACAGATTCACATCTCAAAGGCCATCATCCGTCACATGCTATTTGGTCCCAAGTACCAGGCCCCTAGTAGGACACAGATGACTTCGACCATAGATTAGGGTAGACCCGAAATAAGGTCCTGATGAGAGATTCAACCCGCAAGGCCGCTTTGATGAGATGGATAGCCAACCATATTGCTGAGTAGGGCCAGGACCTTTAGTGGGTATCTGCTTCATCGGCGCCTATAATGAGGGTGTCCCACAGCTTCACTAATAAATTTTGGTGGATTATGGTGTGATTGCAGATCCGACCCACACTTGCAGATAATACCTTGATGCGGAACATATGGTATTAGTTTCCTGCATCCTAGCTAGCGATGACATAGATTGGGTCTGCCAGAGCGTAGAGCAAATTTATGAGGTGGCCCTGAAGAGGTCTACCTCCATCCTCTTCCCGTGCTTGATATATTGACTATGTATTGTGACATGGGTGGAGATCGATCCTTTATCACTTGGACTTTCTGATCAAGGTTCAGAGGACATTAGATGTTAGCTTGATAAAGACTGATGAGAATCTAGTGGCCCTCCGTCGAACACCACACCCTTCAGCCTGGATGCTGGAGATGTTCATCGTAGTGCCACTTTCTGAGCCTACATCTACTTCCACCATTGCTACTCCCACTGAGAAGGGTCCCCGAACACAAATACTGATATGGAGAGAGGTCCCACTCCCACCACTATTGCACCAGAGGCCATGCCGCATACTCAGTACCCGTTGGAATGATATATGTGTCAGCGGTATCTTTTCAGGCCCTGGTGTAGATGCAGGCACACACTGAGTCCCAGTTGACTTAGTTGCTATTGCAAATTTGGCCTTGGGTTCGCCAGGCCATCTCAGACACTGAGGCAAAAATGTAAATGCATTGTTTGGACACTATTAATAAGAGGCTAATGCAATACATAGCCGTGTAGATGCATTTCAGAGGTGAGTAGAGTAGAGCCTCAACTTAGCATAGCCAACATATTTGATGTCCACTCAGACGGAGATCTAGCAACTTCATTCCAAGATTAGCGCAGTAGTAGCAACACCAATTTTGCTTCCACTGATCGATCCTATTGATATGGTGGTAGATTTATTTACTCTTAATGATAACCACTCCCTTCTCTAAGGAAGCGGCCTTGCATTGATGATCTAGATGTAACGAGACTAGAGGCAGGGATAACAGGGGAGGAGTTGTTTGAGCTTGCCTGGCTTCGCTACATACAGGATGAAGAGGAGTGGCGGTCACTTGAGATGGAGAGGATAAGGGATGTTAGACCCTCCAGACAGGTTGTCACTACTGAGGGGACCACCAAGCAAGTTGAGGGTGGTCATACTCACCTAAAGACCAGTGCTTAGGTACCTAGGTATGTTTTTTCCCCTGTGCTTCATTATTGTGATATTTTTGTGCATTGACGATAGTGCAAACATTTTTCGATGGGGTGTGGGTAGTTATAGGCCTTAGTGAAGTTTGAGTAACTATGACCTATAATTATCCCAAATTTTGAGTCTAAGAGTTTTTTTGCCTGTGTTCTTTTCTCCAAGGACATTTATTTTCTGTTAAATCTGCATGTTTAGGATGTGTAGGTAGTATTAGTTGCATATAGTATTGAAGTCTACATATGTTAGTTTTTCTCTAAAAAACCATACCCTAAATTTTGTTTGTGTTAGTTAGTCTCGATAGAAACCATGCAATTGATTGGCTGACAATGCATTTCTGATAATGAGGTTTAATTATGATGAAAAGCATGATCTGAGAGTGTATGTTGATAGTGTAATCAGTGCCATATATGTGTGAGCTTTCTTTGCTAAATTCTTATATTGTGTTTCAATTCAGAACTTACCCTGTTATTTTGACTTACTCAATAGTTTAGTTGGTTAGGAAAAGATCTTAGGACATTGTTCATATCAGTACACTTAGCCTAAATGACCAACCAAATGTATAATATATCCCTTGATCGCAATGTTCGAGCCTTGCATTTGCCTGTTTTTGTAAAAACCTAGTTAATCTAGTGTTATTGAATGTAAAATCCTGAAACTGGCCCTGGTCCTTCCTTGAATATTGAGCACCTTAACTAGGGTAAAAAGCTTAAGTTGAGGGTGGCTACCAAAAAGTGGCCCCGGTGTATAGGTTGAATATTGTGCATCACAACTCAAGTCAAAAGTCCACGTTGAGGGTAGCTGGTGTAAGGATAATTACATAAAATTTGGTAGAAGTTAGTGACGCAAGGAAAAGGTAGAAAACTATGATATAGGTGCAAGAAAAATGAATAGATGCCTAAAGAATGAGCAAAAAAAATGATACGAAAATAGAAGGCAAAGAGCTAAAAATGAGAGTAAACACCCAGAAAAGCTTGGAATAGGAGAAAGGGAGAATGAGTTTAAAATTGACACTGTTGGTAGGGCTAAAGTGAAGCATAACACAGTGTCAAAGAGGGTTATTAGTCACTGTGTTTGCAAAACATCATACCAAAACCCCCCGAGCCTATGTTACAAGCTAAGAAAGTCATGTATTTATCCTAGTCCAAGTAGTCGAAAGTCATAGTCGTGAGTATAGGGTCAAGCATATTGTATTGAGCACGGTGTTTGAATATCTGTTATAAGAGTGAGTAATTTTGATTAGTCCCAAGCATTGAATCTAAAAGTACTATTATAAGTAGGATATAGGAGTTCTTTTCGTGGAGGGGAGGGGGGTACTTACATTACACTGTTGATCTTAGACTAATTTAGTGATTGTTGCTTATCTGTGGTTACCTTGCTTGTCATAGTTGCACTATCACATGTATTAATTTGCATTAATTTTTTGATAGCTTTCTGATATGCATTGATGAGTAGTGTGTGTATCTGTGCTTGAGTTAGAGATCGTGTGTGCCATTAGATTGAGGTTTGTGTATTACTGTACTGGTCATATATTGAGTCTGTCGCTTTAGGACAAGCAATAATTTTATGTTGAGGTTGTTGATGTGCTATCGAAATATAGCACGTTGATGCTTAAAACTTAGAATTTTGTGTGTTCTCAAAGTTATGTTAGTGGGTTTGATGTGTTTTTACGTTTATTTTTCAGGACTATAGGATTTTGCAAGATTTTGGGCTAAGTTTGCAATTGCTGAGATTTTTGCTAATATAGAAGGGAATTTACGGGCCGTGGAAGTTTCCATGAGTCGTAGAGTGGGTTCATAAGTGAGATCCGGTGAAGGGTTGATTTTTTGAAGTTATATCTACAAACTGTCTAACGAGTCATGAAAAGTTGTACGAGTTGTAGATGAGGTTCCGTACCCCGAGGATCAGAAGTAGGGATTTTATGGAAAGTCATTAGAAGAAACTCTATATGGGCCGTAAGTCTGAATATGACCCGTAGAATGGTCTCGTAAAATTTGTGCCCGGTTTTGAAGAATGAATTTCACGAAGCCCTGGTACGGGCCATACTATGGCCCATAACCCTGCTCGTATTACCTGTCGAATTTGATTTTCTTATTTTATTTTGGACTTATATTTTATGTACATACACAGATTTGTTAGGTTAATTTCAGTAGGGAACAAGGGATAACGACCATAAACATAGAGAGAAGTGTTTAGAAACACTTGGAACACAACTTTGTGATTTTAATCAGTACTTTATGATTTTTTATGAAAAGTTTGGAATTTCCTAATCTTAAATTCATCTTTGTAAGAGCTCAATTATGTTATTCCATATCATGATTTTTGCATCTACAATGATTATGCATAGCTAAATCCACAACTAGGTTTGTGGGAACCATGAAGAACTAGCAAAGTAAAATCAGATAATTGTAATTATTGCAAAGTGTGCATGCATGTATTAGCTAATCCTCTTCATTTTGATTTCTTTTTAATTATGGTCAACATTAGAACTCCCCTAGTTGTTACTGACTGGATCAAGGTAGTAATAAAGGGGAAAAGAGATTAATTAACAAGATTCAATTTATTTCATCTCGTCTAATCAATCAAACTAGATCAACGGTAGGTTGCTTTGGGATAATAGGTAAGTGTTAGTAATGTCACACTACGGAAATGGATCAAATCACATAATGAAATTTACCTCTTCCCTGAATCAAACAGTTTGGAAAACTTAACTTACCATTTTGCATGCAACATACTAGAAAAGATTATAGTTATCTGGTAATACTAAGTTAGGAATCATGGGAAAAATAATATCCTAGTTACTCTTTTCATTGATTTCACAACACTTATTCTAAGTTAGGTTTACTTTCTATAAATTACAAAAAAGAAAAAAGAAAAAAAAACCTTTCGAGAGATAAGTAGGTTAATTAACTCAAACTGCTTGAAATTATTTTGAGTCCACCATATTTCCTATGGGATTCGACCCTAACCTTGGTTTGGTTATATATACTGACAACGACCGCTTGAACCTTTAAAAAGGAGGTGTAGCTTGGGCGACATCACTAGCACTGCAGTATTTTATTACATTGTTCTTACCATATTTACTGTATTTCACTCAGTCATCTCGTGATGCCTACTACATGTCTTTCACCAGTGCTCACTGATGTGTTGTCCAAATACAACACTTTTGATGCTTAAAACTTGGAATTTTTTGTGTTCTCAATGCAATGTTAGTTGGTTTTATGTGATTTTATGTTATGTTTGTAGGATTCCAGGGTTGTCCTTGATTTTGGGAAGAAATACAGACGTTGTTGAGTTTTGATGCAGTACGAGACCCTTTACGAGCCGTAGGCCGCTCTATGGGTCGTGAAGTGGTTTCGTGGAGAATTCAAGTGAGGGGCTGATTTTTTCAAGTTGATTCTACAAACATGCAGTCGAGTCATTAAATAATTTACGAGTTGTAGAACCTGGTTCGTGCGTTGAGGATCAGAGATTGAGACTTTCTAAAGATTCATCAAACGAAACCCCCCCCCCTATGGGTCGTAAACCACTTTACGTGTCATAGAGGGGGTGTCATAGACTTGAAGCCTAAATTTTCAGCAGCACTGTATGACACCCCGATCATGGGTCGTGGAATGGAGTACGGCCTATAAACCTGTTCGTGAGGTGTGCCGACCCAGTAGTCCTATTTTGTTTAGGACTTGTATTTTAAATATTATAAATAGATTTTTTAGGTTATTTTTCAGAAAAAAATACATAGTACATAGAGAACTTGAGAATTAGAGAGAGAAAATAGTGAGATAACATTGGAGAGTTTTGAGAATACTTGTACTTTGATATCATCTTTAATCTTGTGATTCACTTTGAAGTTGGATTTGGTTGTTCTTAATTTAATTATGTAAGTGCTCTGTTATGTTATTCCAATTCATAAGTCTTGCATCTACACAAAGTATGAGTAGCTAAATCCACAACTGGGTTGTGGGAACCATGAAGAACTAACAAGCTAAAGCCGGATAATTCTTAATTCTTGGAAATTATGCATGCATGTATTAAGTAATTTTCTTTGCTTTGCATGCTTTCTAGTAGTGGCCAACATTAGAACCCGCCTAGTGTCACTGACTATACTAAGGTAGTAATAAAAGGGAAAAAAGATTAAATAACAAGATTTAATTGATGTGTTCTTGTCTAATCAACCGAACTGGGCTAAGAGGAGGTTGTACTAGGACTAATAGGTAAGGGTTAGTAATGCACATTATGGAGATTAGCCAAGTCACGTAGTGAAATTTTCCTCTCACCTGGACCAAAGGGTTTGGTGAACTTAACTTACCATCCTGCATGTTACACACTAGAAAAGAATTAGGTTATCTGGTGATGCTAAGTTAGGGAATCATGGGAACACAATACCCTAGTTTCTCTCCATACTGAATTTCACTCTTGTGTTAGTTAGGTTTACTTTTCTATTGATTACTACCCTCCCCCCTTTTTGGGGAAGTAAGTCAGTTAATCACTCAAATTGCAGTAATTGAATTCTCTTGTGTCTACATATTCCCTTGGGCTTGATCCTAACCTTGGTTAGGTTCTATTTCTTGATAACGACTGCTTTATACTCAAAAAGGAGGTGTAACTTGGGCGACATCACTCATTCCTACTTTTTGTATCTACTCGTGGTACGGGTCCAGGTATGAGTCGTGGCCATTGATTTAGAGGCTTGTGAACGCTTCAAGAGGCATTGGTAAGCATTGACTGCTTTGGATATTCTACGATCTCCTTCTGTTATCTAGGCCATCTTTTGTATTCTAAAACTGCCTTGTACATTATAGTTAGGCTTATTTATCTAGGAGCTCATTGTGGATTATATTTATAGCTATGTATATTGTTTTGGTTTTGGTTTTGAGTCTATAGTAGCTCTGTACATATGACTTTGAGGTCCTGGGTAGATAGTATTTCATGCATTTATATATTTCTAGTGTCATTATGATTAGTGATTCAGGACACGTAGCGTGGGTATTGAGTTGGCTTGTCTATAGGCGGGATCTAATAGATGTCATCATGACCTAAGAAGTTGGGTCATGATTGTTCAACCGCTATGAAGGTTTAATAAATGCTAAGAGGCTTGGGTGAGGCACCTTTGGTTCCCTAATTTGATGTATTACGGTTAGGCCCTGGGCTTGGGTCGTAACACTTATGGTGGATTGTTTTTATCAATGGTTTTAATGATGAGTTTTATGAAGATTATGCTTTTTTTTCTCTTTCATTAGATGACTTAAAGACTACACGCATTGAACCAACCAAGTTGTATACTCTGTTTTCAATGAAGTATGATTATGAATAATGAAGGGTTTCAACTATATGATTATAAAAGTTCATAAAAGGTATAAACAATTTACGAAGCTCTTTTGATGAATGATGAAAGATGGTGAAAGGACAATTCTCACAAAAAATATGGATCCTCTCTTGATAAGGACAATTCTCACTTGAATGGATCATAAGATTTTAATGAGATACTCCTCATATGATGATACTATGTTTTGGAGCTTATGAATGTATATGCACATGAATATGTTTTAATGTATTTCGTAGGACTTGACTTAGCACCGAATGGGGCTTGATGAGGGGTTTGTTAGGGGAATTCTAGTAGCAACATCATGTCTCATTAGCTTGGTGCCACCATAGGATCCCTTATAGGCTAAGGATGGTGGATCTACAAAAGCATAACATTAAAGTTAACAATGTGCATGCATAAGTTGACAGAGTTCCACCAGGCAAGTAGTCTTCCCGGCCAACATAGGAGGTTGTGTTAAATTTCATGTAGTAGCTCTCACATGGTCTTAAAATGTTAGTTATAGTCTCCTTCCATATAAGTATACATATGTTAACTTGAGATGTTTATGTTGCTCCAAACCATGTTTTAAAAATGCATTGATCATTCATCATCTCTTGAGCTTATTTTCCTTGTTATGATTATTTCTTATTATGATATTATGTTTCCTTATATTTAAAGTACCAACACATATTTTTCCCTATATGATCTCACCATGTAGGGACCGGTACTCTTCCTCTTCAAAATGTGGCTGGCTTTGGATCATTTAAGACAAGTTTTGGTGAGTTCTCTAGTTCGGGGACAACATTTCATTTCTTTCAATCTTGATATGTATTAATGCATTTAGACTATCTTATTTTATTTCTTTTCTACTTTTATTGAGGGTGAGCTAGGGACATATTGTAGCCTCCCCAAGTCAAAAGCTAGAGGTATTGTTGAACATGTATAGAAGCTCATGGTTAGTTCATTTTTTGGTAATCGATTCTCCCTTAGTCTCATTTCCCCTTATTTTTCGCTTTTAGATTATAATCATAACCTATGAAATGCTTGATAAACGCTAATAAGCTTGAGTGATGTGCCTTTATATTCCTCATTAGCAGTGTTATGACTAGGCCCTAGTGACACGTCCCGTTGAAAATTCTATCCAAAATTGCTTCAGGAAGGCCCACACTGCTCTAGAGGGCTTCGAAATTCTCTAGAAAAGTGCAAAACTTTGAAGAGAAGACTGGAAGGTTCTAGAGACTTGTAGATATGTGTATAAAAGTCTTGCACCATGTATCTATCTTAGATATTTTGTAGGAACATTCTAGAGAGTCATTTGTAGCCATTGCATCAAATTGATCCTAGCTGTCCATTGAGGAGGTGGAGTAGTATAAATACCCCTCCTTGGCTCTCATTTGCAACCAAGAAATTCACAAGCAATCAAAGCATTGTAAAGCATTCTCTCTTAGCAATACAAGTCTACTTTCTTACAAAAGTTCTCTTGTCCTCTTTTATCTAGTGTTCCCTCAGCGATCATAGTTGGAAGGCTTACTAGTACTTTCAAGATCGTGAAAGTTTCGTGAGCAAATTGACTAGTACCGCACGGAAGTCTTAGAGAAAGTTCTAAGTCCATAACAAAGTGGTATTAGAGCGAGGTTTACTAAGGGAAACTATGGCAAGTGATGGAGAGGTCTACGCCAATAGCACTGCCAACGTTATGTTGGATGTTGGCAAGAAGCGCAAGAGGAAGAGAAACTCTAAGAAGGCCGAGAAAGTGTCGACTGAACCATCACCAATTAATGTTGTCTCATGCACAACTGCAGAAGTGAGTGACGATGAGCATGTCGAGTTGCCGACAGAGTCACACCAGGGCTGGAGTGGATCACCAGAGTGGAGACTGCCTGTCAAGCAGTTGAGTTCTTGAGCCGTCGCTTGAACGAGATTGATGGAAAGTTCAATACCTTGGAGGAGTTCACTCATGAGGAGAATGACAACATCCACAAGGACTTCGACGTGCAGAGGGCAGCAGAAGTCGAGACAAAAGAAGCACACACTTCCTTAGAGAGCAGGGTTGAAGCCTTGGAGGGCAGGCTCATGGGCATGCTGGAAGCCATGAGCGCAAGGATAAAAGAGCTTAAGGAAGTTGTCAAGAAAGGGAGACATGTTGCACCGGTCGTGAAATGGGAGGCTAGGATAAAAGCTCCCTAGCCACCAGTCTTTAAGGGAGTCCAAGACGTGCAAGAGGTGGAGAATTTCTTGTGGCACTTAGAGAATTACTTCAAGTGCAACAAGGTGATTAGTGACAAGATAAAGATCAACACAGTCGTCCTATACTTGATAGAGATTGCTATGTTGTGGTGGAAGAAAAAGGAAGCCGAAGTAGGGAAGGGGCTATACACAATAAGAACATAAGAGCTGTTTAAAGCTAAGTTCAAGAAGACTTTCTTCCCAAACGTCATCTATGAAGACAAACGGAGGGTTAGGAAACTGAAGCAAACTGCAGTATCCGAGCATATATGAAGGAGTTCACAACTCTCATGCTTCAGATCCCCAACCTTACAAGGAAGATATGATGTTCAACTTCATGGACGGGTTGCAAACCTAGGCCAGAATAGAGCTGGAGCGATGATAGGTTTCCACCTTCGATGAGTCCATCACCCAGGCAGAAGCCCTGACGGACTTCAAGAACGATAAAGGCAATGCTAGGGAGACAAAGAGTAGTGATGCCAAAGGTGGGGGAGATCGCAGTAAGGGCAAGGAGCCACACCCACCTGGGAAGTCCGGACGTCAGGCATACGCTGAAAGAAAGGATCAGCCATCCAGGGGAAGGGATTGCTACATTTTCAAAGGCCCACACGGTTACGTAAGGTATCCCCAGATGAAGAATCTTCGAGCCATACTGCAGGAGCACGAGAAGAAAGAGTCGCCAAACAAAGGACCGAATTCGGGCACCACCCAAGTGGGCATGATTGGGTTATGTGCCGCTACCGCCAAGCCAAACAATAAGTAGGAGGCTTACCCAACACAGTACATGGACATGACCCTAAACGGCAAGAAGGAACATGCCATGGTAGATACGAGCACAGAGGCAAACATCATAACCAAGACAGTGGTAGCAAGTTTGTTGTTAGACTATAGCCTGAGCGACACTCGTCTCAAAATAGTTAATGCCCCACCGACACCAGTATGGAGTTTCACACGGCGTGGACATCAGCCTAGGTAGATGCAATGTAAAACTAACTTTGCTATTGCCCGCTAAGATATTTTTGACATTATACTTGCGCTGGAATTCTTCCGAAAATGCCATACTATGATCGAACCCTACCTTAAAAGAATGCTTGTATTGGAGAAGGACGGATCTTGCATGGTACTCTGGTTGAGATACCAAAGTTGGAAGGGGTTGCCCAAATGTCGCCTATGTAGATTATGAACCGCCTTAAGAAGGGGGAACCCACGTATCTGGCCACCATCATAAGTTTGAATGAAAGCGATGATGCTATAGAAACCTTGCCATCCTGCATAGAGAAGGTGCTTGAGGAGAACAAAGACATCATGCCCAAAGAGTTGTTGAGGCACTTGCCGCCAAGGCGATACGTTGACCACAAGATTGAGTTGGAGCTAGGGATAAGACCACCTGCCTACCTGTCTTACCAGATGAAACCACCAGACGTGGAGGAGCTTAGAAAGCAACAGAAGGAGCTCCTCAAAGCTGGCCACATCCGACCATCCAAAGCACCATACAGAGCCACAGTATTATTCCAAAAGAAGAAGATGGTTCGTTGCGCCTTTGCATAGACTACCGAGCGCTAAACAAAGTGATCGTAAAGAACAAGTATCCTATCCCGCTGATTGCCAATCTATTCGACAAACTTGGGCAGGCCAAGTACTTCTCTAAGATGGATCTTAGAAAAGGATACTATCAGTATGCATTGTGGAAGGGGATGAATCGAAGACAACTTGTGTAATAAGCTATGGGTCCTATGAGTGGTTGGTGATGTTGTTCGGCCTAACCAATGCACCTGCTACCTTTTGCACACTCATGAACAAAATCTTTCATCCCTACTTGGACGACTTTGTGGTGGTGTACTTGGATGATATCGTATCTACAGTGATACTTTGGCGGAGTACGTGCAGCACCTGAGGAAGGTCTTCCAATGCCTGAGCGAAAATCAGTTATACGTCAAGCGGGAGAAGTGCGAATTCGCCCAAAACGAAGTGCACTGCTTAGGTCATATCATAAGCTAGGGCCAGCTGCGCATCGACGGGGCAAAAGTGTGTGCTATCAAGGAGTGGGAGATACCCACAAAGGTTACGGAGTTAAGGTAGTTCTTTGGGCTTGCCAATTACTATTGGAAGTTCATCAGTGGCTATTCTACAATTGCAGCTCCGCTCACTGAGTTTCTCAAAAAGAATAAGTCGTAGGTTTGGAGCCAGAAATGCCAGGAGGCATATGTGAACCTTAAAGATGCCATATCGAAGGAGCCGGTTCTTGCCTTACCCGACTTCTCCAAGATGTTCGAAGTACATACAGATGCCTCAGATTATGCCATAGGGGGTGTGCTGATACGAAATAGGCACCCCATAGCCTTCAAAAGTCAAAACTTAAACGAGACAGAATGGCAGTATACCATGCAAGATAACAAGATGGTCGTCATCGTGCATTGCTTAGGAACCTGGGGGCACTACATAATGGGTTCAAAGTTCGTGGTCACAACTGATAATGTTGCTACCAGCTATTTCCAGTCTCAAAAGAATCTCACACCCAAATAGGCTAGGTGGCAGGATTTTCTAGCCGAGTTCAACTAAGAGATAATATATAAGCCAAGCAAAGGCAATGTTGTGGCTGATGCCTTGAGCAGGAAGGCGGAACAAGCTGCCATCACCACAGCCCAATATGATATACGGGATTCTATCAAAGAGGGCCTGCAGCACGTCCAAGAGGCAAAGAGGCTCATGGAGTTAGCATCCCAGGGGAAAACACGATGCTTCTGGATGAAAGACGGTCTCCTACTCACCGCCGGGCAAATAGTTTATGTACTGAAGCATGGCAACATTAGGCAGCAAATAATGAAGGAGAGTCATGCATCCAGGGCAGCATCGTACAAGAGCTCTTATAGAGGAAATCTATTATTGGCCACGCATACGGGATGATATTGAATGTTATGTGTAGACTTGTCTTGTATGTCAGCAAGACAAGATAGAGCAAAGTCATCCTGGATAACTTTTAGAGCCACTACCAGTAGTCGAACGACCGTGGGAAAGCATCACCATGGACTTCATCACTGGCTTACCAAAGTCCGATGGGTATGCTACCATCATGGTTGTGGTACACTGATTTGCAAAGTATACCACTCTCATGCCAGCCACAGCTAGATGCACAGCCAAGGAGGCAGCCCAATTATTCTTCAAGAATGTAATAAAGTATTGGGGGCTACTGAGGCACATAATAAGTGACAGAGACTCACACTTCACAGGAAACTTTTGGAGGGAGCTATTTAAGATACTTGGTACGGAATTACACTTCTCCACAAGTTTCCATCCCTAAATCGATGGCCAGACGGAGCAAGTTAATGCCTTGTTAGAATGCTACCTTAGGCACTTCATAAGCTCACATCAGAAAGATTTGGCCAAGCTACTTGATATGGCCCAATTCTCATATAATTAGCAGAAGAATGAAGCCACTGGCCGAACGCCGTTCAAGTTAGCAATAGGCCAACAGCCCCAAACTCCGCATTCACTACCAGTTGCATTCGAGGGAAAAAGTTTGGGTGCATACCATATGGCCAAATATTTTGAGGAGCAGATGGATATCGCTAAGTCTTATTTAGACAAAGCGGCTAAATGAATGAAGAAGTTCGTCGACTGCAAGCATCGTCCCACAAGCTACAAAGATGGAGACTTGGTCTTGGTGAAATTCAACCCAAGACAATTCAAGGCATTACGAGGCATAAACCAGAACTTAGTGCTGAAGTACGAAGGCACATTAAAGATCGTTGCCAAGGTTGGCAAGGTCTCTTACCGACTGGAGCTACCACCATCATTAAACGTACAACTTGTCTTTCATGTCAGCGTCCTCAAGCCATACCATGAGGACAAGGATGACCCAAGCCGAGGACAGTCGAGCTGGGCACACATTACAATCAGCATCTCACATGATTGAGACATAGAAGGCATCGTAGATTATCAGGCCAAGCAGAAACGGGGACAGCCTGCTACCGCTATGTTCCTTGTCCATTAGAAGGGTCAATCACCAGAGAAAGCCACGTGGGAAAGATATGAAGACTTGTGGCAGTTTAAGGATAAGGTACGAGAGTTCTTACCATAGCAGTAATATGCTGCGGTCATCACATCATCAAGTAAGGGAGAATGACACATCCTGCTGAAAATTCTATCCAAAATGCTTGAGGAACACCCACACTGCTCTGGAGGGATCTGAAATTCTCTAGAATAGTGCAAAACTTTGAAAAGTAGACTAGAGAAGACTGGAAGGTTCCAGAGACTTGTAGATAAGTGTAGAAAGGTCTTGTACCATGTAAATATCTTAGATATTTTGTAGGAACATTCTAGATAGTCATTTGTAGTCGTTGGATCAAATTGATCCTAGCCGTTCATTGAGTAGGTTGAGTAGTATAAATACCCCTCCTTGGCTATCATTTGCAACCAAGCAATTGAAGCATTGTAAAGCATTCTCTCTTGGAAATACAAGTCTCCTTTCTTACAAAAGTTCTTTTGTCCTCTCATATCTAGCATTCCCTTAGCGATCATAGTTGGAAAGCTTGCCAGTGTTTGCAAGATTTGAAAGATTCATGAGCAAATTGAATAGTGTCATACGGAAGTCTTAACTAAAGTCTAAGTCCATGACACTAGGCTTGAATCATGACAAAAATCATTAAACTTACAAATTTCATGCTTGGAATTTGATTGAAAAAGGTTGAAACTTCTTGAGATTCATGGATGAAAGTAACACATGGATGAATATCCGCATACCTTAGATGAATTCTTTGGAGAAAACTTTGAAATTGATGGATGAATTTGGGAAGAACGCTAGTTTGACCTTCCTTGAGCTTGAGAGAATTTTAGGAGTGAAGATGATCCTTGGAAATTTAGAATTTGGGTGAATGATTTAGAATAAAGTGGGTTTCAGTGAATAAAAATAGTTATGGAAAACAAATAGGGCCATAATGACATAGTTTAGGGGTTACAAGAGTAGGAAAGGTCTAACATACCACTACTTATAATTTATCAGACAGGAACTACAGACATGATCTATGGGTCGTAGACGCATCTACACCCTATACAGTCCCTTTCGTAGATCCTGCCCCCAAAATACCCTCTTGGAATCTTAACCACGACCCTGTTCTATGGGTCCATCCTGTCTTTTACGATCCATAGAACTCTTCCGTAATTAAAGTACTGAGGCCCTAAAATTTGGATCAGATGACAACAAAGGACCACGATCCCTGGATCCATTGACGACCCGTAAAACATGCTCATAGAACCATCCTCAAATTTCTAAATTTTGCTAAGTGTTCTGGTATTCCATGACCCCAACCATGATCCGCAAATCAATGTACGAACCATCCTTTTGGGTCGTATAAAAATTCTTGCAACCCATTATATTTTTAATACTCCTAATCAATGTACAACTCTTGGTATTTCTCTTTATGACCCGCACTTGCCTCTTATGATTTCAACAATTTTCCCAAAAAAATTCTAATATATGGAGGCGATCTACAACACTAATCTACGGCCGCAGAACTATCTATGGTTCCTAGTTTGAGCTCGTTGTCCTTGCACCAGAACTGATTCCTACATTTTTCTCCTTTTTCTGACTTTCCAACTTACAAGTTATTACATTTTTTGTCTCAGTATCTCATTCACAAGAGTCATCTACGATTCGTATAATTTTCCATGGGTTGTAAAAGCACTTCGTGAAACCCAACTTAAATTTTAAATTTTTCACAACTTTCAGTCCCCATCTACGCCCACTAACTATGACCCGTAAATGAGTCTACAACCCATGATTGGGTCCCGTGGAACCTGTACCAGGTCAGTTTCTGCAACTTTCTTCCTGCATTCACTCTCCAACTTCTTGGGTATTATATTTAGTGTTGTATTTAGTTAGTAACGGGCCAAATCAAAGGTTCCCTTGGGACCAACAATGATTTCTATTGTCGACCATGTTAAGTGTGTAGGCTCAGAATGTTACACGACCCCTGTATCAGTCTGTTTTCATCTCTCTCCTCTCTAGCATCTCTCTTCTTTGTATATGCATGTATCAACATATTTGGTATCGAACATATGTATCAGATTATATTCATGGATACAACATGTATTTCATTGAATATAGCTTGCATCAGCCTATATTTGTCCTCTCCAGCATCTTTCCTCTCTCTATCTCTCCCGAGTCTTACCTGTTTTTCTCGCTCTGTATCAAATTGTATTTGTTGTACTTCGTCGAATACAACTTGTGTCAACATGTATTCATTCTCTTTAATATAGCCGTTCTCCCTCTCCCTTTCCTTATCTCGCTCATCTATCTTCTCTTTAAAATTGTTGCTATGAACTACAGATACTCGAATTATACCTTTAATCTTAATTAAGTCCAAATTAGTCATTTTTGAAGTTCTCCCGCTATTCAACGGTAATAAAGAATTTGTAATAGCTATCGAAGACAGTTGTAATAAAGAATTTGTAATAGCTAATGAAGAGTAATGCCAGCGTAACGCTAAAATATCTGAAAGAAACAGCGGGCAATCAATGGTAGTGGAAATAACATTCAGCCATTTAGGCTATGGAATAAATTGTCATTGAAATGTAACTATAGATAAAATAATCCTTGGAGACATAAAATAATATTTTCCCAACAGTAAAACTTTGTAATGTTTTATAACTTAGAAAAAGTATCTGTGTTTAATAACATAAAATCTTATTTAGTTAGTGGCCAAAATGAAGAACTGGCAACAGGGTACAACGCTCAGCCATAGTAATCAATTCTTTCTTCACAAGAAAAAATTTCTCAATAATATTCTCACTTCTTGGGATGCTGCCAAGAAGACCAAAAATATATGGAAAATGCAAGGAGAGAGAAACAGATACAACAGAGCCCTCCGTGGTTGTCGCAAATGTTTTATCAATACATGGAAACTCGTGTATTTATCATGAATTAGTAGCCTCCCACAATCTTCCAAAATTTTGATGCTTCACTAAGATGCCTCAGTATATGATAACCCATTGGCGAACGGGCAATGCACAATTTTCATGACGATTTTAGGAGTTCGCTCCAAAATTCAGAAAACTAGTCTTTTCTTCTTTTCCTGCCTTTCCACTGACCACCCTAATGTACATTAATAAAAATTGGGTGGATATTGCTTTCCAGTCTCAAATTCCTATTAGTAGGTTAGTACCAACAAAATTGCAGCAGCTTGCTCAATTTGATTCCTTCATAGAACCTGATGATGACTCTTCAATTATGAAATCCTTGCTGATTGACAAACTTGGCTGGCTTTCTTGGTAGCTGTCTTCACTGGTGCCAGCCCGATTTTTGCTGCTTCTTGGCCTGATGTTTACACCCATGGGAAAGGGCACCTGCAAAATCAGGAAATTGAGAATCACACTATTTCAAACTGAGACCAAGCACTTTGGCAATATCAAGCTGGTAGGCCAACCAGAAATTGGCAAAAGCTTTAATAATGAGCCAAGTCCCCACATACAAATGAACCTATAAAAGCAAAGACCACTATTGATCGAGCTGTGTTCATACCTGATCACCAGCATTAGGGCCATCAGTGTGGAAGAGGATTGGCCGGCATCGCTTATCTTCATTCATGAGGCTAGAATTCTGGAAGTGAGCAATGAGTGCAGATTTTCCCTGAATGCGAGCATACGCAAGTGATGCCACCTTCTCACTATTGAATTTTTCCCATTTCTTTCCATTGAATGCCTGCCAAATATTTTCTCACATTTAATGTAAAAGAAGCAACAATGATAGGAAGTTGCCATCAATTTGAACAAAACTTATTTTGTTTAGGGAGCCAGAACCACATACATGATAAAATGGAATAATAAGAGAAGGATCAGTCATGTTGATAAATGCATAACCTACATTGCATTTGTTCTGCAACAAAACAAACCAAAGTTAGAGTAGAAACAAGATCCAGAATACAAGAAAGTTTTCACCATGGGAAAAGCACCAACCTTGAAATCAATTGGTAGATAGATGAAATCATACGTTCCCCTGTGACGCTCATCAATTGCAGCCAAAAGCATTTTTGAAGTATATCTAAAAATTCCCAGGAGAAGTCAAAACAAGGCACACCACTTGCAAATTTGAAGACACAAAGAACGCAAAAATTATATATCCAATAGCTGTAGAAGTTTGTCGCTGTGAGAACAGATAGACGATCTTTATACTCAAAAAATAAAAACTAATCATGAATTGAAGCCTTAATGTAATTCATCCCATGCTGGTATACAAGAATTGAAATTGTGCAACCAAAACACATATAAATACGGTATGTTGAGCAGATGCATTGGTATCAATATCAATGATCTACAAAATGCAAGCAGAAAATCTGTTAAATAAGTTACAATTAGGACACATTTGATAAAATATCAAAAATATTTCAAGTCATTAAGCAAGATAATGGATTAGTAAAATCGCCATGCTACTACGTGATATGTAATAGCAACCACCATGCTACTACGTGATAACAGTTTAAGGTGGGAGACAGCTGTTACTCTCTACTTGTACAGATTTATTGGTAATTTTATCTACACATATGCCAGATGAGCCACCAAGTCAGGTTAGTTTTCAAGAGAAAACTCAAGAAAAATCATCTCAAATGACAGAAACTAATGGATTAGAAATCTCTCAACAACAAACTGCTGCTTCATTGTTTTTTGAGTGAATCCCTCCAATCAACATCTTTAGCATAGTGTTTTTGTATCAGCAAATAGAAGGGTTTCAGATATAAACTTAAATATCAATTAATAATAAAACAGTGACATACTTGTTAGGAATATTCTTTATCATTAGGGTTGTCCTTTTATCGTCCCCACGAGCAATCCGTTCAATATCCAGTTCAAACTGCTTCTTGTTGTCAGTCTGGCTCGAATTGCCTTCATTCCTACGGCTCCGCATCCTTTCATTTGGAGAATCAAATGAATTGATCATAGGAATTATTTGGCCTCTACCAGGAAACATTAAACTTCTCTGCTGATGGCAATGCAATCCGACATTACTGGACGACATTGGCAAGTCTATACAGCTGACGCCAGTGCGAGAGAAAACATTATGAGAAATGAACTCCAAAGGATGTGGTGAATTTCCAGAAATCCTCATACTCCCCAGAGAACCTGGATGAAAACCAGATGCATCAGGAGATTCTCCTGCATAGGCATGTCTTCTGTCCCAGAGAGAGAGGGATGGATTAACAGAGGGTGCTGAACCCACATGATGGTTGTTTATTGGTACAAGTGCATTCAGCATGTGGGATGGAGCTCTTGAAAGTGAATGCAGTTGTTGAGGGCGCGAAGCACAGATCCCACCAACAAATGTTGGTGAGTTTGGCCATATCATACCTTGACGCTGCGGTTGAGGTGAAGTACTCCACATGTACTGGTGCCCAGGAGAAGGACAATTCACATTTCCATTTGGAGTAAAAACTGAAATGAAAAGAAACAGCAAACATAGAAGATCAGTAAATAAGCAAATTTGGGACACTTGCTTTTATTTTTTCGGCTCCTGTACCAGTACCCTTACAGGTACAATAGCACTCTTAATTCCATTGTAAACTGCAGATTGTCATTAAAATAAAAAAGAAACAAATCAGAGAACTGGCTAGGATAGAAGCAAATTTCTTCTTCTCGCTTCCATCTCTTCCAGCATTACAACCTCGCTATTCTGGTCAGTATAATATTTATCATTGCACAGAATGAAGACCTGTGATATACAACTTCGTACCTTCATTTAGTTCAACCGGTTGCCCATTAGAGACAACTCTGGAGAACTTCCGGTTTTCAATTGCTTCTAGTGGCCTGGTATTCATAGTTGCAGAAATGCCACCTGGAGAAAGGGAAGAAGTTCCATTAGATACACCATCATGGTACTCTGGCAGAGAATGAGGATGGAGAGCTGTTGTGCCCTGAAAGTCAAAATTGATCTGACTCTGCAGGTGGCCACTTTCACCAACATTGGCTTGGTTGCCCCCCTTAGATTCCAATCTCAACAAGCTGTTAGGAACACTGAATGACAATCCACAGTCAAATGCATTATCCAAATAGGAATTAATGGTAGAACCACTCGCTGATCGTCTGCCCACAGAAGATCCATTTTCCATACCCGACCCATGTCCTCCACGTGGAAGTGCTCCTGGAATTTATGATGAAGTGAATGCTAGTACTTCTTCTACAAGGAATTATAATGCAAAGAATGAAGAGTAATGATACCAGAAAATCCAGTGGCTAAACTGCTAGGACTATTCTGCTGCAAATAAATACCAGGTTCATCCTGCTCCAGCTCAGAAGGAAATTGCTGTGACAACCTGCTATATTCAAACAAAGGCTCAAATACAGTGTGAATCAGTTAAAAGAGAATAACAATTTAACAAATTAACAGGGACTGCAAATTTGTGAACCTATAAAACATGAATAGTAATATACTCAGCTATAAAATATAATATTGCTAACAGCTTTCTACAACAGCACTGTCCTGATGTCTCTCTCTTCTTTTTCAGAGAACTGCGAAGTAGGGGTATCTCCAAGACAAGCTAAGGAGAGCAAAAACATTAAAAATTCGCACCGTCTAATACCACCAGGATGCCTTGGTTCAATCATTATCTGCTTCCCTGCTACGTCACTCCTGTTTAAAGCACGAAGAGCAGCTTCTGCAGCTCTAATATCATAAAACTCTATAAATTTGTGATGGCTTCTATGCTGAGTCTCATGGATCTTTTATAAGAAAGGACAAAAACAAAGAAAAAGAATTAGCAATATCCCTGATAAAACAACTGCATGCAGAAAGCTAATAGACTAGCTGACCTCCTTAATCTCGCCATATACACCAAATATTTGACGTAGTTCATCATTTGAAACAGAGGAATCAAGGTTGAAAACCAGGAGAGTCCCTTGGTTGGCATCTTTTTCTGATGGATTGTCCTGTCAAAAATGATCAGAAAAGTAGGGCTGAGAATTGTTGCTTGTTGACTAAGAAACACGCGATGCAAAAAAATAAAAAATAAAAAAAAATAATAATAATAATCTAGCTCAGAAAATACTGCCTATGGATGATATTTTTGGTATACTGCTTGCATATGGGAGATAGTAGATACTAGATACACAAATGTCAAAAACAAGGGAAAAC
The DNA here is from genome assembly GCA_011800125.2 of Solanum clarkiae. Classification (NCBI taxonomy): domain Eukaryota; kingdom Viridiplantae; phylum Streptophyta; class Magnoliopsida; order Solanales; family Solanaceae; genus Solanum; species Solanum clarkiae. The sequence continues at coordinate 14,414,937 of JAABOM020000092.1, read as the reverse complement.
ACTCATAAATACCCCTAATCTATGGAAAAGGGCTCATAAATACCCCTCTTCCACCTTTGGATCTAAAAATACCCCTAAGTTTAATTTTAGATCCAAACATACCCCTCAAACTTAACAAAAATAGTCAAGGCAACTTTAATTCTTTAAAAAGCCACATCGCATGTTCTAATTGATCATATGCATTCACAATAATTTAAAACCACTCAATCATGTCTTTTTATTAAAATACATGTATACCACTTACGTAAAAGACCTCTAGTCCATTAGGATAATCACTAAATTGACTAAGCACTTAAATTAAACTCCAGGCTAGAAGTAAAATAAAAAATCGAGAAGTTAATACAATTTCAAACAATAAAATAAAATTACATACTTTGAATTTACCAATGAGATAATTTACAGCAAAAGTATAATAAATCAAAAACATAACAAAAAAATAAAATAAAGAATTTTTTAAATGTTTGGGTGGTTTGAATTATTATGAATACGTATGACCAATTCGAAAATGTCACATGGCTTTTTAAAAAATTAAAGTTGACTTTGACTATTTTGTTAAGTTGAGGGGTATGTTTGTACCCAAAAATAAACCTTACAGGTATTTTTAGATCCAGCGGAGGAAGAGGGATATTTATGAACCTTTTCCATAGGTTAGGGGCATTTATGAGCCTTTTTTCGAAAAACAATTATAGAGTCAGCAATGTCAAAAAAGAGGCATGGGAGGGAAAAAGAAAGATGACGCATACATACCTTGGGAATAGAGAAATGTATGTCTAGCTTTCTACGTCTCAGTGATTTGTTCTGAAGAGCTTTCATGGCATTCTGTGATGCTCGAATATCATAATAAGATATCATAACAAAGCCACGATGCTTGCATGCTGTATATAGTGTGCGAATATCTCCATATTGCTGTTCATAAGAATCAAACACAACAATTATCACCAATCAAAACATACAACCATCTGTTTTTGTTTTTTAATTCTCTTTGAAGAGTGTAGAGAGAAGTTTCTGGAAAATGTAGACACATTGATTGACCGTTCTCACCTCAAAAAGAGTTTGCAGTTCAGAATCTTCAACACTGCTATTTATATTTCTAACAAAGAGTGTTCTTGAAAGATTTTCCTCGAAAGGTTTCTGGCCACCACTTGCAGCATTAGAGTCATCCAACTGCAGAGTATAACTCCCAGCATATTCAGAATTTTGTTGTCCTGTAGAGGAACCATCTTCTCCTAGGTCCATACCTCCAACACTACTGAAAAGATCAAGATCTTCAATTTCATCACCAGCATGGGGTTGGCCAACATAGTCTAGTCCATCAGTAACCCCAGCAAGCAAGTCATCATCATCAGGAAGAAGATTTCCAATAGCATGGGCTTCAAGTTCTTTAAGGGACTCAAAACGTTCTTCTTCGTAGTGTGCATCAGCTGCTCCAACAGAATGACCATGTGGAGAATTGTTGGTTGGTAATCGCACTGCATACAAAATCCAAACATCAACTCCTCTTCTGCCGACTGAAAACTGAAGAAAATAAACTTAAAAAATCGATAGCAGAGGAACTGAATTAATAAGCTATTTACAAGAGAAGCAGTGGAAGCACCAATTTTGATAGCCACTCAAACAGCAACGGAACAAAAATTTGCCAAAATAGTGACAACTCTAGGAAAACAAACTAATAGGTTAAAGCATTAATATACAGCAAGAAAGCAAGACATACATTTTCTACTGAATAACTCTGATAATGAGCTTGAGAAGAGACCATTCTCATATTGACCGCCCAATATACTAATTTTGCCATCTTCTGCTGGATAAGATGCCAAGTCAGTGCTGACAATAGATCTTACACCCAAGTTATGGTCAAGAGCTCTAGGTAAGGAGTGAGATGCTCGTTCTATTCCAAAAGTTCGTCTTTCTATGATATTGTTAACTTTTTTGTCTTGTTGTAGATGAGAATCATGATGTTCAAAATGCTTAGCCGTTGGAGAGCCCAAAGAAATATGATTCTCAAAGGGCGATGAACGAACAGCAGCTCTTTGTAAAACATCATCACTTTTAAGACCTGCATGAGAAGGTGTCTGATAAGTGGAAAGAGAGGTTATCAAAACCCTCCATCTGGATCAGAACCCTTTTTTCACTTGGAAATCAAAAGTACATATCACTCACCCTTGTTACTGCATATTTAATAAAGAAAAATATACATGGACGGAACCATGAAAAAACATGTCAGAAAATAACAGGATTTTCTTGTCATTGCACATTTTGCCAACAAGGCCTTCATTGTTTTTTTTTTTTTCTTTTTTATCCTCACTAGATGGGGGGAGTCATGCATTTGTTTGTATTTTCAAAGGGTGCACATAATTTGGAAAGCAGAAAGTTTAAAGGACATTAAATAAGACAAGATTCAAACAACCATCTGGCATGATTCATATGGCCTAATTACCATTCCTGTCACCATCTTACAACAGAATAAGTTTCCAAAAATCAGTAGAGATACCAATCTTGTGTCCTTGCAGATGATTCAAACATAATTATCTTCTCTGATAGTTTTAGAAAGAAAAGTTTTGCAGAGTACGGGAGAAGAAGGGACAATGGAGATTCTTAAACTAATAGCAGTAACAATCAGTATCCACTACCACTTTCAAATCAGTGCAGTTAACTAGTTTGCTAGCGGCATGGTGCATGAGGCAGGCAGATCCAACAATGCAATTTTGAAACAATGGCTAACATTAGCAAACTCCTGAAATAAACAGGAACATACAATGGTTTATTTAAATTACTACTCACCATGGTAGTTCTGCAGGCTATTTGTCTTCCAAAATCCAACTTGCCTCTGTCACATTCAGACAAGGAAGATATCAGTTACGAGGAAAAAACAAGCAAAATAGTATTCGCACCCTACTTTATCCATAGGCCTTATTCAAGACTGTTGTAGCCTTACAAGTAGATTAACAGATTACAATGGGTGACGTATTAGCAGTTTATACCTCATCATGAAAACATAATTCCTCAGAGAAGTAAGATGATGGCGATAAACCCTGTAGCTCCCTCATTTGAGATGGTGTGATGCAAGTTCGACACAGAAGGAATTATCTAATTGAAGAAAGAATCCCTGCTTTCTATCAGACCACGAAACACATCAACCTTGTATACAGCTTGAAGGAGATCCTCTTTCAAAGTATTTCTGCAATGAGAAATCATAAAGAAACATTTTTTACACTGATAGGCCACAAAATAGAAACATCAAAGTGAAGTCAATTAAGCAACTTCTCACGGTTGAGGTATGACACATGTACACATGCTTCAATTACGTTGTTATCCAAGTTTCAGTTGAATAGTAACAACAAATGAAAATATGGAACGGCAAGTAACTTCAGCTTCATTAAAGGTTGCCAAATTAGGGGGTTGGATCAGAGGAGTTGAATGAATTTTCAGCGAGATAGATGCATTTGACAACTCAAGACAGAATTAGAATTTTAGAGAAAAGACCAGGTTTCTAGTGAATAATGTTTTGATAATTCCATGCTAACACAGGAAAGGCAACATAAGCATGACGAAAAAGGTAAACCAAAGAAAGAATCAACTTAAGCAGATCAAGAATAAGGATTGTTAATTACAAGCAAAGTGTAGCAAAGATAAAAGCGATCAAACAGTAGAGCGCATAATTTTGAGTAGATCAAAGGGAATTTGATGGCATAATTGAGCTAAAAATAGAGGAAAGAAGAGTACGCACCTGTGAGAGAAATTTTTCATAGAAAAGAGAAGAAGTGAAGGGTGGCTATAAAGATTTGGAGGATAGAACAGAGAGAGAGATATATGAAAATAATAGTAGGAATAAATTACGGCACAAGGCAAGGGAAGGGGGAAATTGAAGAAGAGATCTAGGTATCCGTGCCGTGCAGAAACCTCCAAAGCTTCGATGCCTTTCTCTCTCTGTTTGTCTCGCTGTTTCTCTCTCCTGTGTTTATTCCTACATTGCACGTTAACCACCTGTAATCCTCTCTCCTCTCCAATTGTTTTTCTCCCTTTATCCACAGCTAAAGATTCATATCCCGATCGGAATTGTGAAGGTTCCCGGCGAGCGATGGCGGAGATTCCAAGCCCTCGCTCCCCAGCTTCTGTTGGAGAAATGGAGAGAGAGAAAGAAAGATGAGAGGAGAGAGAAAGTGAGATTGTTGTAGGAAAAAAATATACTAAAAGAGACTCTGGATTAATGTCCGGAGAGAGAAATGAAATTGAAAAAGCGGAGATGGACTTTGAATTGAAAATAGACGGACCAGAGGAATAAACCACGATGCCCCATAAAATAAGATGGACCAGAAGAATAACCAACCCCAACTCCACACCCCACAAATTAAAATTAAAATACACCTACATTACTTACCAACGAATAATTGGGTAATCAATAATAAGAAAAAGGGCAGGGTGTAGAACCACTGACCGCTCACCAGAGGCGCTCCGACATTTCATGCCGATGAGTTCCACAATCAATTTTCTTTCTATGTACCACAAATCATGATTTAAGTTTTCAATTTTAATTCCAAACTGAAATATAAAGATACGAGTATATATCAATGATTTTATTTTTTAAATATTTCTAGGAATTTATATTCAAGGGAAAATTTTCCTCTCCTCTTTTTTAATTTATTTTTCTTATTTTCCTTTTTAAAAATATTCTTTTCAAATTTGATAGCTCTTTAGTTTCAATATTCACATGACATATTTATGATCAAAATATTAGGAATATATTTTGATATATTTAACATATTTTTAAGTAAAACTACACGACTTAAAAAATTTACTTTCTTAAATTGTGTCTCAAAATGTTACGACCCAAGCTAGGCTCTAGGTGTGATACTTTTTACGTAATACCCAAAATACTTCTAAATATAGCATAGGCAAGGGCAATGTTATGTTTAGAGGCATGTTGGATAGTAGCAAAATGACATCGTCTCAAAATACCAATTGATACTTCACAACATAAGATAGATTATCACTTGGCTTGCCCTCGAAGTATGAGGACCTACTACAATGTCTTCAAGTGAAACTCCAAAGTCTAGCTACAAGCGTGAAAAGCAAAAGGGGAACCCTCTCCTGCATTGTGATATAATGTATGCATAAAGTATGTATTAGTACGATTGAATATACTAAGTATGTAAGTAATGCGATGCATCATGAATCATAGTATGTAGGTACCCATTTCAAATATCATGATAAGAGAATAGTAGAATGATAGGAGGACATGCATGAGATTAATGTGTAAGTATATCATATAGACATCATGTAAAAGTAAGGGCGTAGAGTAGTCAAGAAAATCAACACAAGAACCATACATATGTGGGAAGTAACCATAACTGACAATAAGACCATGTGAGCTATAATATGGATTCTCAATGTATGGTCCCGTAGGTTAAAGGTCGAAAATAGGAAAGAAGTTTAAAAAATAGATTCTGGTGCAGCGATGTACGAGTCCATTTATGGCTCGTAGTTGATTTTACAGACCATAGATAGGTCTCATAGATGGGTCAGGCAATTGGGAAAAAATTTAGAGCCTAGGGAGTCAGGTACGAAGGAGTTCTATGAGCCGTAAAAGGTCTAGTAGTCATAGACATAGGCTCGTAGACTAGGGGATCAAATTCAATTTATGAAGTTGAGGATTTATCACCAGACAAAAGGATTTATGAGTCATGGTCCTATTTACGAGTCATGAATTGGGTTTTGAACAGTGACAAATTCTAAGTTAGGGGGATTTATGAAGGGTCTTTACAGCCTGTAGTCTGAGATCAAAGTCGTAGAAGAGGGTTCGTAGAATGAGGTACAGAAACGTGTTTCAAGAGTTCCAAGGTGTAACCAAATGAAACCTCGATCTACGACTCGTAGAATGACCTACGACCCATATATCGAGTCTATAAAAGGCCTTAATAGAGTTAATAAAGACAAATTTGACCTTTCCCCGCATCCCAAGAATAAAACTACGTCATTTAAGGCCTATTTCTACCTATATCAACCCCCAACTCACCCATTTCACTCTCATTTCGCTCCCAACTCATATTCCACTCAAATCCCTCTAAGGCTCTCAACTCTTCAAGATTCAAAGAAGACAAAGCTAGGATTTCAAGGTTTTTCTCCCCTAACTCTCGAGTTTTCTTCCTAGGCTTCAATCAAGCTATGTGGGCTTTGATTTGTCGGTTCCTTTCCCCCGCAAAGCTCAAATATAGTCCTTCTTTTCTTGGCTTTCAAGTTATAAATCTTACTGAGTTTATGATGTTCTATTAAAATGTTGATATTATGATGCATTTACAACTATATAAGTTACACAGATACAATGTTATTATATGTTATGAAGTTGATGATTTGCAAATGATTTTCATGTTTCACTATCTAAGGTTTCGAATGATTATGGTGGATCATTTCAGAATGGTTTGATGTAAGGACCTAGGCTTCGGAAGGCCTTAACAATGCTTGAAAAATGATTTCCAATAGTTTTTTTTACCAAGGTGCCTTTTCAAGGACACCTCCACTAGCCATGGAATAGTCGTTGGCCATTTTGTGGACTGTCCAGCCTTCCTGAGTGTCACGACCCAGACCTAGGGCCTAGCCATGACACAGTGAATGTGACACCTGAAGGCATCCTCTCCAAGCCTCATATTCATATCGTAAGCATTCATAAGGTAAAATAAGCATATATAAGAGATTAAACAAGTGAAAGTATATAAAAGTAAGAAGTTTATGATTCCCACAGGGGAATATACATCAATCTATTAAGCCTAAATCATGCCTCTACTGTGACACCCCACATCTTACAATACTAGTACTATGCAAATGAAACATTATATGGTTTGGCCAAATTAGCGCCTATTTTAAAAAAAGTGCTTGAATCTCATGTTAGATGGCTATAGGTGCATCTAACGCTTAAGAGGATCGATTGCATACAAGTTTTATGTTAAATTGAGGAGATCACGACCCTAAACAAAGTGAGAGAATTGAGATGCTTATAGGACTCAAGAAGCTAGCAGGTGAATCACCTATTTGCTTAGTTTAAATTTACTAGCTAAATGGAAATGAGGCCCGACGTCGAATTTATCTAAGTCCGATTATGAATAAAGTCTGTGTTAATATTGTAACTTTATCCCGTGTTTTACCATCATAAATGAACAATACTTAAAGCCCAAGATGAATAATAAAAGGGCCCAAGTACATCACAACCCACTTGACTAATTGGCCCCAAACTAAGTGAAGAGGAATTAGGAAAATGTGCAGCTAAGGCCCATCAACTTTGAGGCCTAATTAGGCCCAAGTGAAAGGGTCAAGCTGCAGCATCACCACCTTGATAATATGAGGATTAAACCACACAAGAAATTCGGCCAAAAGATCCTTTAAAAAGGCTTACAAATAGCACCTTTAAGTCATTCTTAACTTGGAAAAAAAATCAGCTTTCACAAACTTTCTCTCCACATTTTCTTAACCTAGCAAAGCAGCCACTAGGAGACTTTTAGGGTTCTTGGAGAAGCCCTACACCTTGAAGGTAATGGTAAGTAAGTTTTTTTATGTGTTTAGTATGATTTTCTTATGAAAAAAAAGAGACTATAATGGTTATGTTTATGCTGAAATTGTTGGAGACAGCATGTGTTCCAAAAATTGTTGTACATTTTTCTTGTTTATTTGGAAGCTTTTCGCTTTTTGGTTGGATTGATTGTGAAGGGAGGCTGCTATTCTTAATGAGTATTGGTTCTATAATGATGTATAAATGCTGCTGCACCATTTTTACAGTCTGCAAAAATGAGTTCTTGTATGATAACATAATTGCGCTGGTAATAGGAACTTGTGGGCTGATTGATTAAGGACTATGGTCTCACGTCCTCCTCCTATTTTGAGGACTGTTTTTGAACTATTGTAGGACTAGTTTTATGTGTATACATGGTGGGGACTGTTTGATTAAAGTTGGAACAGGTTTGGAACTGTCGATGTCAAAATATAGTGGAGGGATGTAATGTTATGCCGCCTATTTGTGTTGTGCTTTGTGGGATGTTGTAAGACTGTTATGGCACTAAAATAGGCTGCAGATGATATGTATGTGAAAATGTGTATTAGAAAGTAGGAGTAGGGGCTGAAAGGTTGAAAGAATACGCTCGGGTTTATAATTATCCGCTTGCTACCCGTATGTTGGTTTTTTTAAGAGATTGGGTTGTTAAGATGTATCTATTGGCTGCTATGCTAGTTTTATCGCCTACTATGTGTAGATAGATATTTGGAGGAAGAGAAGGTTATCTCGAGCTAATAGCAAGGTCGTACAACGAGGTATGTAAGGCTACTTGATTCGTACTATTTGGCATGAAACATAGATCCCTCCTTGGCACATAAAGGTACTTCCCGACTCCAATACAACTATTAACTGTGTCTCAGCTCTCACTTGTTCATATACTCCTATACATAGTCACCTTTAAATCTGCATACATACTGGGATACCAAGATACACGAGTTCATTCTACTAAATAAAGTTCATGTGTTGTTCTACCTCCTATGCATTTCATTATGGTGTTGTCTTTTGTGATTATTTAAGTGTGATATGTTGTACCTACAGTTTTACAACTCCAATATTATGACCACTAAAAGAATCATGTCAAAGGTAATTGAAAGATAAAGTATATTGCTTATTGATGGGTGGTAACCCGAGGGGTGGAAGAATCACCTAGCCAG
>JAABOM020000092.1:14386346-14406149 GCA_011800125.2 Solanum clarkiae | reverse complement strand
CGTCAAGATGGCCAGCGTCTACCTCGAGCAGTAAGGACAGAACCGATTGGATAGTTGATGAAAGATGCTCGCATCACCTGACCGAGTCAGTTTATTTACGGAAGTCTGAAGGTACGGTTGTGACTGCATATAACTCCGTCTTGGGTCCGCCCTAGCGCTATCCTCCTCAATCGTACCGAGCTTCGCAGTCTTGCTTGCTGGCCTACTCTATAAACTGAATGAAAGAAAGCATTCTTCTCTCTCCTTAGATTTGAAAACGAAAAGCCCCTGCTTCATCCTTACTCACCATCTTCGACTACTGGTCGGGCAAGGATTCTGGTTGAAACAGATCCATACTATATACTAGACCCTACTTCTCCCTTAGACTATAGGCTAGGTCTGGTCGGTTTACTTTATTCCCTCCCGTCTTACTTCGCTTGCAACCTACGACCGAAGACAAGGAAGTGGTTCGCACTCACTCTGTGATTGGAATGAGACCGTTGTGGCTCCTGGCTGTAAAGAGGCTAAAGCCCTTTCATCCGAGAAAACCATTACATCTTACACAATAAGACGATAGGCGAATGGGCGGAAAGCCATACCCTCACTCGGATTTCCTGAGTCTTCATCTCAAAGAAAGAAGTAAGAGCTATAAGGGCCTAAAACGGAATCCGCATTCCGGTCTGTTTCCGTTCCCTGGGACTGATCTTCCCGTTGGAGAGCTAACGAACTGGATTCTCTAAAGCTTAACCCGATAGGAATCTTCTCGATTTAAGAAGGAATTGACGTATAGACGTATATAAGTATATAAAAAGTCAGAATGGGAAAGGAAGAGAATCAGCAACTATTTCATCCGTCACTCTTTCAGCAGATACTTCAGTTGCTTATAGCGATGATGATGTCAAGGAATCAAAGGAAAAAGCCACAGCTAGTCTTTCATGTCCATTTTGCTTTGCAAGTGTTATCGTCCATCAGGTGGTAAAAGCCGTATTTTTCACAAAAAGGGTATCCTTTCAAGATAAGGGGAAAAATTTTAGTTGACAAAAAGAGGGGAAGAAGATCAGCAGTCAGGTTTGCCTCTAGATCTCAAGAAGTATATGGACAAGCTACTTCAAGTCAAGTTGATCTATCTGTTAATTGATCTGAAATAAAAATTCATTTAAAAAAAAAGAGTACAGAAAAGGTGGGTGGGGTTTGAAGATTTGAAGAGGGAGAAAGGGTGCAGTACAAAGTTCTAAAGAGGGATATGGGATATGGGTTTGCAGAGAGAGAGAGAGAGCGCGAGAGAGAGAGAGAGAGGGAGAGGGAGAGAGGGGGAGGGGGAGGGAGAGGGAGAGGGAGAGAGAAGGAGAGGGAGAGAGAAAGAGCGCGTTGTCAAAATGGGTGGGGCTAACCTAACCCAACCCAGCCAACCCTAATGAGCTAGAGAGTTAAACGGGTTAGAATGGGCTGACTCTTTTAACTAAAAGGCCTATAAAATAGCAGCTCAACCCAGCTCTACGCGGGCCACGGGTTGGCCCTTCAGCCAAAAGATGGACAATATAGTCTTTTAGACAACATTAATAAACACAACACCAATAAATATAAAATTTCACATGTTCATGAGTTACTCACACTTCAGTAGAATACTTACAAAATAATAATATAAACAAGACACAATTTTCATAGGATTCATCAAAGTAACATACATTACACGTTTTTTTTTGTCATAAACAAGACAACAAAAGAAAAAGTAAAAATTAGGGATAAGTACATGCTCCAATTCCTAAAATGAAAGTGAAAAACTACGGTAAAATAATTGATAATCCACATTCGAGAGGCAAATGTTATATTAAATGAAAGTAAAATAGAAAACAATGGACTAATAAGTAAATCTAATGGGCTAAAGTTCTTAAATGCAAAAGCTGCGCAAATGAAATGAGTTGAATCTCAAGATATACAGAAGGAAGCTAAAGGAATGATATATACTATTGATCTAGGAGGAATCTTAAGTGTTGACAATTTGATTGTAGTTTCCTACTATGAAGGTTTTTCTATATCAGGTATCTCAAATGATAAGAAAGTTTTTCATCTCATATCCATGCTATTTAATGATAAAAGGACATAAAAAATAGTTTTGGACTTAAATTCTACCAGGAGTCTGCTACAATATCTTTTACCTACAACAACCTCATCACCCCCTACGTAGATAAAAAGAGGGATTAGCCTCTGCACCATTCTCAACAGAATTGTCTGTTTGTTGAAATACATCTAGGCAGATCTTTTGAAATGTTGAACAAAAGGCAGGTTTTTTGAAATATTGAATAAAATTGTAAAAGCAAATTAGAAAAAGATATCCCAAAGGATTTCAATAATGCACTTCCCAAGATCTTGCATATAACCCTCTGGAACTTTGACATTAAGTTGTTTGATCCCCGATGAGAAAGTTGAATACCAGAAAACTTCCTCTCTGTGGTTCTTTGAGCTGACTGAGAATAGGTATTCATGCCACAATAATTATAAGAGAATATCATCTGTATGTATCTGCTGAAATCTATAGGAATTTGTTGCATCAGAAAACCTGAAAGAAGGAATATATATTTGAGCACAAAAACTAAAATAAACAATTCTCAACATAAAGACACAAAGTTGATGGGACCAGAAGACAAAAAGGAAAAGTTCAGTGGATCTTCACCTATCAAAGTTTTTCAGGCTAGATAGAAAACATTTAAAAAGTGCATAACAGAATATTAAAAAAAAGACTAAACTATTAACCTCTAAATCGATGTAGCCTCCAACCCATTATAGATGTCCTCAGCTCCTCGTTATTGCAATTGCAAAAGGTGAGGTCTTTCGAAACTTGCTCTATAACCAACCTGAATTACTTCTTTACTATTAATTTTTTCACTTATCAAATGGAGAATACTTTTATCTTGCAATGAACATGGGAGCTGGATAATTTGGTAGTAAAGGAATTAACAGAGGAGAAAAGAGGAAACTCAGAAGATAATAAGCAAGTAAGAAGAACTTACACATGGATGTCGTCAGAAAAGAGCCATATCAAAACTAAAAACATTTGAGTATGAGAGAGCCAGAGAAAGAAAAGAGATAGTGAAACACCGGTCATATGCTTCGAAAAGCGGCATAAGTGTATTTTTCAAATATCTTAAAAATTGTGCGCAATTTCAGAAATTAGACTTCATATTCTCATTCAGGGAGCAAAATTGAGCCCGGATTTTAGAAGACCCATAGCGAAAAAATAATTTTCACAATACGACGAATTCCAAAGAGTGTGCGCGCCCAAGTCACAACGCGCTTGGGACGCGTAATAGTGTATTTTGGGCAGGTGCGCCTGGTCTACGTCACGCCTGGGGCGCGAACCAGTGTAAAATTTTTTCCAGTTCTCTGTTTCGTCTAAGGGAATTTGGACAATAACCCAATATCCATTTAAATATGAATGCTTCTATACTTAGCCATTTTCACCTTCAAACTCTTGAGAAGCACTCTCAAATCCTCCCAATACATAATCAAACCCTTCAATCAATTTCAAAAACCTCAAGAACAAGCTTTGCATGCAAGAACCCAAGTCCAGTCTCAAATCTTACTCAAGACAATTTTGAGAAATTCCAAGTATAAGGTATTTGGGTCTTCATCCATTAGTCTTTTCACGCATGGAGCCCAACTCTCTCTTTTTATAAAATTTCATGATTTCAAGGTTTGATTCTTCATGCGTATCTATTATTATACATTATAAATGTGAAATATGTTGGGTTTTATCAAGTATTGATAGGTTATACATGATCATTCATTTTAAGCTTATTCCATGAGTTGATTTATGTCTATTGAGACTATGCATAATATTAGCTATGAAAACTATGAACTATTATGAACTTTTGAGATGAATTTCATGATACCCAAATAAAGGGTTTAACTATTATGATTGCTGGATTGATTTGCATGATTTTAAAATGGTTGATTTTACTCTCTTATGTTATTACTCTATAAATCGCATGATTTTGTAGTGAGTATCCATGTACCCACCATGTGTTTGACTAAATTATATGACAAGATTTTTTAAAGTTGTTGATGAAATATTGCCTGTTTTACAAGTCAAGTATTTCAAGATAATTATGGGCTCCCAAACATATGAGGGGTGTTTTAAATAGGGAAGATAAGTGGATTCTAGAAAGTAAAAGAGTCGGATATGGAGAAATAAAAAATAAAAAGATAATATTTCTTAGCAGATAATCTTATTCACCATTGTAGTATGTCTCCTTTTGACTGAGTAATGCTAAAAGAATTAATCGACCCATTTCATGGCCTAAAAACATGAAGAAAAATAGAAATAAGATCTAACACATCGGAGTTGTGGTAGATTAGGATTTATATCTCAGGCCTTCTCCCAAAGATTTTCCTATTTGAGCAATAATTTGTTTGACTTTTCCTACTTAAAGTTGGAAACCTTTAGTTGGTTGATGTTCATACCACTTATCATCACTCGGAACATTTTCCCTTCATTAATGAAAGTCATATTCGTTTTAACAACTACCAACCAACATCGAACTAAGGCAACTAGAACTTTCTTAAGAAATTGATATATGGTGAGGGGCCGATACAAACAACAAAGATCAAATAATTAACACATAATATCAGAAACATCAAATCAACAATGGCATTATTAGACAAACTTGAATAGAAAAATATGTTGAAATTCTCACCGGAAAGATTACGTTCAAAATTTTTGACTTTTGCTGGACCTTCTTCAACTGACCTTCTTCAGCCAACCTCTTCTCACTGCAAAGTAGTAGAAAGATTAAACAAGGAAAAGAAAGGACATGTTCTCTAATCAATCTTTATCATGGACAAGAATTAGACCAACAAATAAGATTAGACGGATCTTTGAAAAATGATTCTCCTATCGCAAAAGCATGAGCCAAAAATTTTAAGTGATTAACTATCAAAATGAGCAGTAGCCCTACCACAAAAGAACATAGTAACCCTAGCATAAAAGAGAAATTTAATGATGAAAGTAAATGATAACTAGTCAAATAAACATTACGTAAAAAAGTATAAATGCCACATGCCAAACCTTAATACCAGAGAATCTAATTATCAAGTGAAGGATTAACCTTCAACTTTGTCAAGACCCAAGCTTAGGGCCTAGATGTGACACGACGAATGGGAACCCAAAGAGACCCCAAATAAGCCTCTTAGCATATCATTTACACATTCTTGGTCGCAGAAGTAATTAAACAACAATAAGAGAATGAAAATAAGGATAAAGGGCTAAGGGAAGTCTTTCATAAGAATCATAGCTTGAAGCATAGTTACATAACTTGTCCAAAAACACATCTAGCATAGATTGTACGGGGGCCAAGACAACTTTCCAGGCTCATCCTTATAGTTATAAGCATTTAAACAAAGAAAAGAGTCTTTACATAACATAGGATTAATAGTTATTGTCCTCAGAGTTGAGGACTCATCGAACTTACTTCAAGAGATAGTACTAGCTATGTGGAGTAAGAGGATGATCAAGTGGAACTCCGGTTCCTACATGGTAAATCATGTAGGCATAGAGTATGCATTAGTACGTCTGAATGTACTAAGTCTGTAGGATGCAATGCAACAAGAGATAGATAACATGATCAAAATGCATAATCGTAAGAAAGAGATAGTATATTAGCAACATGTTATGCATAATCAATGATTAAAGCAAAACATGCTTATATAGATCATATACATGTGTATAAAGAGACCATAATCATAAACCAAGCAAATTAGTACTTGGAATCCAAGGCCTACCACCCCCTTAGAAGGCGATTGAGGTATGTACCCCTCAATTGGTAGATGGGAATAACACCCTCCATCAAAGTGGTCAAGGTATATACCCTTCAACATGGTAGATGGGCATAACACTCCCGCCATCGTAGTGGTCAAGGTATATACTTATCAACATAGTAGATGGATATAACACCTTCCATCGTAGAGGTTAAGGTATATACCTCTTAACTGGTAGATGGACATAGCACCCTCGATCATAGTAGTTGAGGCATAACACCCCCTCTAAAAGGTGTAGTCAAGTTACAACACCATAGATACTTTTCATGAAATCAACACATTCATACATTAATTTCATTATCATAAAGTCACTTACTCATAGGCCATGCAATAGATCATCAATAGCTCAAGAACCCTTAACCGGACATTTTATCAAACACTTGGTGGGTGTGTAATGCTAGTTCAAAATCATGCAATTCAAGAGTGAAATCATGCAAGAAAACTTAATGTAAATCAACCCACTAACACTTGGTAATACCCTTATGCAATACACATTGAAACCCTACATCAAATATCAAAATAGATTATAGATTCATAGCCCAAATATGCCTAAACAGTCACACTTTCATGAAACCCCAACATAGTTGATAATTAATTCATAATAAGTAAGACCCATGGATAAATCAACTTGAAATCATACAACTTACTTAAAAATTAAGGTTGAGCACCATGGGTGAAAGGACCCAATAGTTGAAACCCACATACCTCAACTTTGGATATTCCCTTGGTGAAGATTGGAATGAGAACTTGAAACTTGAATGAATTCCTTAAGATCTGGAATGAGTTTGGGATACTTGATTTTCAGTGAAATATTTGGCTAAGTATTTGAGAGGGTTTTGGAGAATATCTTTAATGATATGGGGTTGAAAAATGACTAAGTATATGTGTTTCAATGCATAGGAAGGCTTTGGCCCAAGATCCAAAGGCCTTGAACCGAAATAGAAAAACTGGCACAATTTTAATATTGGTTCGTGCCCTGGCCGCGTCGCGCTGGGGGTGGGATCGTCTCTGGAATTTGCAAATTTTGGAAAATTAAATTTTGATATGGTTGCTCTAAAATCGGAGTTATACCCGTCTCCCACTCAACTTTGCCCCTAATCAGGAATATGAAGTCAGATTTTCGATATCACGCACGAATTTTGAGATATATGAAAATTACGATTATGGACATTTTTGAGGTACATTTTTGGGCACTTTTTGGGGCGTTTCAATATCTCCCCCTTGGGAACATTCGTCTCCGAATGTCAAAGAAGCATACATAAGAGAAGTAATCAAGATAATTTTAGCTCACACAAGGATGCAACAACGCACTTAAACATCATTTCGAAAATCTCAACCATGAATTTGTCAGTATAAACATAAATGCATGCAATAATATAAGGGCTGAAACAAAAGACTTGAAATCACATAGGGGACTTAGAACTAGTACCTTAGGCTTGAGTAGAATGAAACAGATAGAGATATCGCTTTTGCATGTCCGCCTCGACTTCCCATGTAGCACTTTCAACTTGTTGGTTTCTCCAAATAACCTTGACGGATGCAACATCCTTGTTCCTCAACCTCTTCATTTGTCTATCCAAAATTTTTACCAGAACCTCTTCATAAGTCAATTGTATTCAACAACACCAACAATTCAAGAGGCACAATAGCACTTGGGTCACCCATACACTTCCTCAACATAGACACATGGAAGACCGGATGAACCATAGTCATGTCATTGGGCAACTCCAACTCATAGACCACCTTACTAATCCTTTTCAACACTCTATAAGGACCCACAAATCTTGGACTCAATTTACCTTTATTACCAAAATGAACCACACACTTCATGGTTGAGACTTTCAAGTTGACCCAATCATCAACCTTAAATTTAAGATCCCTTCTCCTCTCATCGATATAGGACTTTTGATGACTTTGGGCTGTTTTCAACCTTTCTCTTATCAGCCTTACCTTCTCCATGGCCTCCATAACCAGATCCGGACCTAAAAATACCATCTCCCCCACCTCAAACCATCCAACCGGGGACCTACAACATCTACCACAGAGGGCTTCAAAAGGAGCCATACCAATGCTAGAATGATAGATATTGTTGTAAGCAAACTCAATGAGTAGAAGATGATCATCCCAACTACCCTTAAACTCTAAAACACAAGCTCTGATCATATCCTCAAGAGTTTGGATAGTTCTTTCGGCTTGGCCATTTGTTTGAGGGTCAAAGGTCGTACTAAGCTTTACCTTGGTACCAAGACATCTTTAGAAGGACCTCCAAAAGTGAGAAGTAAATTAAGCAACCATGATCCGATATGATAGAAAAGGGCACCCCATGCAATCTAACCAATTCATGGATGTACAACTTAGCATAATCTTTGGCACCACAAGTAGTCTTAATCGGTAGAAAATGAGTCGGCTTTGTCATCCTATCAACCACAACCCAAATAGAATCAAAACCCTTTCTAGTCTTGGGCAACCTAACAACAAAAGCCATATTAATTTCCTCCCACTTCCAAGTAAGAATCCCTATATCTTGGGCTAGGCCACCGACCTTTGATCTTCGGCTTTGACTTGTTGGCAATTATGGCAACTGGACACAAGCTTAGCAATATCCCTCTTCATGCCACCCCACCAAAACACTTCCCTCAAATCTCTATATATCTTGGTAGAATTGAGGTGAATAGAATAGGAAGAATTATGAGCCTCATCAAGAATCTTCTCTCTTAAGTCATCAACACAAGGCACACACAATCTACTTTAGTACCTAAGGGCACCATCTCCCCCCGGGAGAAAACCTCCACCTTACCATTTCTGACCAAGGCCTTCAACTCTAATAAGGTGGGGTCAAGATCTTGCTTTATCTTCACCTCCTCAATTAATGAAGACCTAGAGCCATCAACGACCACAATACCACCAGTATCAACCTCCTTCAACCTAACTCCCAATCTAGCCAACCGATGAACCTCTCTAGCCACTTCTTTGCCCCCATCACAAAAATGTGCTAGGCTACCCATAGACACCCTACACAAAGCATCAGCCACAACGTTAGACTTACCGGCATCATAATGCACACTTATATCATAATCCTTAAGAAGCTCTAACTACCTTTGTTGCCACAAATTGAGATCTTTTTGGGTGAACACATATTGGAGACTCTTATGATCAGAGAACACATTAACATGAACCTCATACAAGTAATGACGCCAAATTTTCAAAGCAAATACCACAGCGGCCAACTCAAGGTCATGGATAGGATAATTCTTTTCATGTGCCTTAAGTTGTCTAGAGGCATAAGCTATCACTTTACCATTTTGTGCATCTAAGCACAACCCAAACTAATTCGTGAGGCATCACAATACACAACAAACACCTCCAATCCTTCCGGTAGAGACAAGATAGGAGCAGAGACAAGCTTATCCTTCAGGGTTTGGAAACTCTTCTCACACTCATCAGTCCACACAAACTTTACCTTCTTTTGGGTCAACTTAGTCATGGGAGAAGCAATAGACTAGAACCTATTCACAAACCTCCGGTAGTAACCTACTAAGCCCAAGAAACTTCTAATGTCCGATGGAGTCAAAGGTCTAGGCCAATTTCTAATTACCTCCGTCTTCTTAGGATCCACCTTTATACCATCACCTGATACGACATGGCCTAGGAAGGCAACCTCTTTGAACCAAAACTCGCACTTCTCATATTTGGCATACAACTTCTCTTCCCTTAATATTTGTAACACCACCCTCGAATGATCCACATGCCCCTCCTCACTATGGGAATAGATCAAGATATCATCAATAAATATCACCATAAACAAATCAAGGTAGGGTTTGAAGACCCTATTCATAAGATCCATGAAGATAGCTGGTGCATTAGTTAACCTGAAGGACATAACCACAAATTCATAGTGCCCCATATCTAGTCCGGAAGGCCATCTTGGAAATGTCATGCTCCCTCACTTTCATTTGGTGATACCCGGACCGAAGATTAATCTTAGAGAAGTGACTAGCCCCTTGAAGTTGGTCAAAAAGATCATCAATCCTTTATAGAGGTTACTTATTCTGGATGGTGACTCTATTAAGTTGCCGGTAATCAATACACATTCTAAGAGAACCATTTTTATTCTTCACAAACAACACCGGTACACCCTAAGGTGATTGGCTAGGCCTAATAAAACCCTTCTCTAACAAATCCCTCAGTTGCTCTTTCAACTCCTTTAACTCCGCCAGAGCCATAGCTAAGGGGGAATAGAAATGAGTAAAGTATCGAGAAGGAGGTCTATACCAAAATCTATTTCCCTTTCGGGAGAAACACAAGGAAGCTCATTAGGAAAGACATCAAGAAACTCATTAACCACCGGAACTGACTCTATAGGAAGGACTTTGAACTCAACATCCCTACCCTTCACAAGATGATATGTACACCCCTTAGAAATCAACTTTTGAGCTTTAATGCACGAAATAAACCTATCCTTGATGATAACATCATGACTCTCCCACTCAATGACGGGTTCATTAGAGAATTAGAATTTGACCTACAGGTTCTACAATCAATAGAGGCATAATATGCATGCAACCAATCCATTCCAAGAATAACAGCAAAATCCACCATATCCAACTCAACAAAATCACAAGGAAACATTTTATGCAAAATGAAAATGGGACAATTTCTATAAGCGCTGCTAGCAATAATGGATGCACCAACTAGAGTAGACACCTCATAAGGCTCATACAATAATATCGGTTCAACATGAAACTTTTATGCAACAAAAGGAGTAACAAACGAAAGAGTGGCACCAGGGCCTATCAATGCATGCACATCAAAATCAAAGACTTTTAACATACTGATGATGACACCAGGCACCTCATCAACCCCTTGCATCCCTTGAAGAGCATAGAACCGATTGTGCCTTGGGACACCACCTTGTTGACCTCCTCTTCCCAAAGGAATCGCATTTGCACCCCAACGTTGTGGAAGACCATCTCTACCCTTGTGTTTTGCATGTGGACAATAAATCACCTTATGACCCACTTCACCACACCCATAACAAGCATTAGTATCCTTCAAACATGGGCCATCATGGTCTTTACCATATCTTGGGCACCTAGCATTTAGGCACCACACCACCACCACTCTTGACCCTTAGGTTGTCATTAGCAAACCTTCTAGTATGAGCATTAGAAGACCCTTGGCCTTGATGAAATTGGCCACCCTTAGGACTTTGGAATCTACCCTCAAAACGAGCCCTCTCGGCCTCACCACTTCTCCTTTTTCTTAACTTTTCCCCCTCTAATTGTTCAGCATAAGTCATGATGCGGGACAAGTCCATATCACCAATCAACATGGCGACGTGACACTCCTTATTCACCAAATCGGATACACCCATCACAAACTTGTTCATCCTATACCTTGGCTTGACCATCAAGTGTGGAGCATATTTAGAAAGTTGGTTGAACTTGAGGGTATATTCCCTCACACTCATGGAACCTTTCTTCAAATTCATGAACTCTATCATTTTGGCCACCCTTAGCTCAAACGGGAAGAATCAGTTGAGAAATGCAGCCTTAAACTCCTCCCAAAGGATCGCATTATTGTTTCCTTTCTCCTCCTTCCAGTAACTGAACCATATTTGGGCCACGCCCTTGAGTTGGTAAGCCACCAACTCTGGCTTCTCCTCCGATCTAACACCCATGATAGACAACACTTTGTACACCTCGTCAATACATTCTTGAGGGTCTTCATCCATTTTAGACCCATAGAACTCTGGTGGATTCATCCTCATGAAGTCTCTTACCCTAGATACAGGAGTAGGAGCATGAGGGCTTGGGCCCCTTGGTTGATTTGATTGGTCATAACTTGTACTAACATGGCAATAGCATCCCGGAACTCTTCATGAGTCGGTTGTCCTTCAGGTGTACGAGCTCTTCTTCCTCTTGGGATAGGCATGATCTAGTATAGCAAAGAACATTAGTTAGGGGAAATCCTTACTTTAACTTCTATAGCATGATATAGATCAAGAAGAAGGGAAATATTTCCCAAAATGCCTAATAGCCTCTTACTCATAGTTGTGGTGCACTTCACAACAATGAATAAGACTCTAATCGACACAATGTGTTGGATGCTGAAGACCATTAACAACCTAGTGTTTTTGTACCAAGTTTTTCACGACCCAAGCCTGGGGTCTAGATGTGACACAGTGAATGGGAACCCAAAGGGACCCCAAACAAGCTTCTTAGCATATCCTTTACACATCCTTGGTCCTGAAAGCAATTAAACAACAATAAGAGAATGGACATAAGGATAAAGGCTAAGAGAAGTCTTTAATAGCTTAAAACAGCAAAGAGTCATAGCTTGAAGCATAGTTACTCAACTTGTCCAAAAACACCTCTAGCATAGATTTGGCAGGGGCCAAGACAACTTTCCAGGCTCACCCTCATAGTTATAAGCATCTAAATAAAGAAAAGAGTTTTTATATAACATAGAATCAATAGCTATTATCCTTGGAGTTGAGGACTCACCAAACTTGCTTTAAGAGATAGTACTAGCCATGTGGATGAAGAAAATGATCAAGTGGAGATCCGATTCCTACATGGTAAATCATGTAGGCATAGAGTATATGTTAGTATATTTGAATGTACTAAATATGTGGGATGCAATGCAACAAGAGATAGATAACATGATCAAAATGCATAATCATAAGCAAGAGATAGTATATTAGCAACATGTTATGCATGATCAATACTTGAAGCAAAATATGCTTATATAGATCATATACATGTATAGGAAGAGACCATAATCATAGACCAAGCAAACTAGTACTTGGAAACCAATGCTTACCACCCCCTTAGAAGGCGATTAAAGTATCTACTCCTTAATTGGTAGATGGGCATAACACCCCCCATCAAAGTGGTCAAGGTATATACCCCTCAACATAGTAGATGGGTATAATACCCTCCCATCATATTGGTCAAGATATATACCCCTCAACATGGTAGATGGATATAGCACCCTCCATCATAGTGATTAAAGTATATACCCCTTAACTGGTAGATGGAAATAACACCCTCTATCATAATGGTTGAGGAATAGCTCGCCCTCAACAAGGTATGGTCAACTTGTAACACTATAGATCCTTTTCGTGAAATCAACACATTTATGCATTATTATCATCATCATAAAGTTACTTGACTTATAGGCCATGCAATAGATCATCAATAGCTTAAGAACCCTTAATCATACATTTTATCAAACACTTGGTGGGTGTGTAATGCTAGTTGAAAATCATGCAAGAAAATTTAATGTAAATCAACCCACCAATACTTGGTAATACCCTCTTGCAATATAATTTATAGATTCATAGCTCAAAATATGCCTAAATAGTCACACTTTCATGAAACCCTAGCATAGTTGATAATTAATTCATAATAAGTAAGACCCATAGATAAATCAACTTGAAATCATGCAATTTACTTAAAAAGGAAGGCTGGGCACCATGTGTGAAAGGACCCAATGGTTGAAACCCACATACCTCAACTTTGGAGATTCCCTTGGTGAAGATTGGAATGAGAACTTGAAACTTGAATGAATTCCTTAAGATCTAGAATGAGTTTGGGACACTTGATTTTCAGTGAAATATTTGGCTAAGTGTTTAAGAGGGTCTTGGGGAATATCTTGAATGATATAGGGTTAAAAAATGACTAAGTATAGGTGTTTTTACGCAAGGCTTAGGCCTAAGACCCAAAGGCCTTGGACCAAAATAGAAAAACTAGAACAATTTTAATACTGGTCCACGCCCTGGCCGCGTCACGCTAGGGTCGCGGATCGTTTCTAGAATTTGCAAATTTTGGAAGATAAAATTTTGATACTTTGGCTCTAAAATCGGTGTTAGACTCATTGCCCACTCAATTTTGCCCCCTGATCAAGAATATGAAGTCTAATTTTTGATATTACGCACAGATTTTGAGATATATAGAAATTACGATTATGGACATTTCCGATGCATATTTTCGAGCCTTTTTCGGGCGTTTCAAACTTGACTAATTAATAAAGATGAACACTCATGGTAATTTGAAGTTGAATTTCATCCCCAAATATAGCATAAGCATTTGAAAATTAATATGGACTAACTATTATGCTACAAAAGCTAATAATATGATCTCAGTCTGAATAGTCTTGTTTCGATAGTGGTCCATTAAAGCAATATTCTTGTAGTCTTGATGAAATAATTCACATAAACTTCCATGACAACACAGTATAATATAGAGTTATTCATGTAAATACTAAAAGGGAAAATTTATTCATCGAGCTATATTCCTCTTAGGACGGTGGAATATATAAACAAAAAGAAGTCACTATTTAGGATACAAAAAATACATGCAATTATATTGTACTGCAAAGTAGAAAAAAATGATGGAAGTGTAGTATGATACTCATTGAGAATACCACAAATTTCATTGAATAAAGTTGTTCGTTAAAGGCACATATTGAAATAGTGTTACCAAAAGATGAGGATTTAAAATAACAAAAGGATCATATGTTTCAAAGATGAATTAGAAAAGCTCTATCAGAGAATGCCTGCAAGTTTCAAAAGATGATTTAAGAAAATGAAGTAAGAAAATTTAACTCTTGTCTCAAATGATGCACCAATAATGACATGTATCATTTCCAAACTAACTTAGATTAAGCTAAAATTTAATCAAAATCTGATCTTCAATGTCAGAGGCATAGTTAATAAAAACTTATTACATAAAACAACAGAAAAGGGATATGTCTACTACATACCAACTCCTTGCTCGGTACTATCATGTGATGTATTAAGTTGAAAAGATATCCCCACTACTCATTCTCAACCCCATTTATTCGTGGTCTTCATGAAAGCATCAGGGACTGTCAGATAATATAGTCAAGACAGAAACCTGTCAGATTCTCCAAAAATATACTACTTTTGGAGAATTCGACACGCATCCACTGGCCCAAAGAGAACAAAAATCAATTTGAGAACTTTTAAACCAAAGGAAGCAACCATTTTTCTGGCCACTTAATTTTACCTAATAAAGTCCCATAATAAAGATTGAAAGAATTTTTTAAGCTAGAGAATGAAGAAGCATGAGGTGACATAGACATGACACGTACAACTCAAGCTAATAACAAGCATTTTGCCTAACCTAATAATAAGAAAGACTAAAAGAATCTTTTAAGACAGAGAATGAAGAACCATGAGGTCACATAGATATGACATATACAACTCAAGCTAAATATATATCCAGTATTAGAACCTTATAAGATAATCTTAAGTTATAACTTCAACTTTTGAGATCCTTAGTTTGTGATCGGAATGCAGAGAATGAAATTATTAACCTACGATGCATAGAAGACAATAATATTAGAAATTCCACGAGTTAAAGTTATGTAGCTATTGACAACTTATCTACTTAATAAAAAGTGAGTCAACTAATGTTGTCTAAGATTGTCAGTTAGTAATTAAGATATAAGATGCAGCAATCAAGAAGTCATATAACCTTTTAAAACTTAAAATCGATGTAATTTACATAAGAGAAATGCATTACTGACCTTTGAGGATTTTATTCACATATCCTCTCTCCTTTATTCTCGTTGAGTTCCTTTTAGTATCACAAATTGCTATCAAAATGACATAGAACAGTTGATGAAAACAAGCACGTGCACGAATCATTTTAAGAAGGAGCCAAAAGGTCAAGAAATTCTATAATTGTGTTTATTGGGGCCAAAGGTATTGGAAGATGATTATACAGAGGATAAAAGGCAAAATCTTTAGAATAATACCTCATTGAGACCTCAAAAATTTTGTCATCTCACAAAGAACATCATCTGCACAGATTCGAGAAATGGCATCAAATATATTTTTTTGATCAAGTAAATTTGGCATCATATATGCAAATAAAAAATGCATAAATAAACTCAGCTAATAGAAGAGCTAAATGCACAAGTAATTCTAGAATAGCCATTAGAAATTTTTATACCCTTCATAGTTACCAAACAAATTAAATAGTGTGTGAAATCCATTGAAGGGGTAAAAAAATTTCCATACCAGTAAAATTTATCTATTATCTATAAATATATACATCAACCTAGAGCAAACTCGAGAGCAAAAATGATTATTTCATTTCATAAAAGAAGAATCAAAATGAGGTAAGAAGGTGAAAAAGAGAGTGAAATAAGGAAAATGGGTATGCACTGTGAAAAATACAAATATAAAGGAAGAAGAGAAGTACATGATTGTTATGATCCATTATACGGGTACGAAGGAAGAACATAAATAATATTCATATTCCCACAGGACATTCCACAACGGAGGATAAAGAGCTCCCTAATTGATAAAAAATTAAATCTTCAAAACCAAACACATTATGTTCTACACATAATTACAGACCCACGAAAAAAAAGGGCCAGAAACATCAAGTAATGAAATTAAAACATGATCAAATGAAATAAAATACCTGAGTATTAGTAAAGGGATCAATACATGTTATTGTTAACATGAAAAATGGTAACATTTATTAATGTGCAAATGAGATGACACCAAGTTTATGGTACAATTCTAAATATTCAAGAAATTTAATAGAATTATGCAAAATTCATAGTTTACTTACACTGTAAATATGATTTTTTTTCTTAGCTAAGCCATTTCTACAAACACTTAGTGAACATCAAAATCTTTCGATAGAAAAATCACATATGTATATACCATTAAATCTCACTACAAATCAAAAATAAAATTAAAAGAATGATTGTACCAGCTAAGTATCTAGCAACTGGATATGTTGGAGCAAGTGTTTCAAAAAACAACAAAAAAAAACATAGTTTTCCCCCTACCCTCACACACCCATGTATTCTATCACACAAATTAATAAATTTATTAACAAAGAGTTGATTATCGACCCATGAATGGATGAATAACTATGCCATTTGCAAACGAAAAGGAAAAATATGAACATAGCTAGAAACCCTAGAATCCTAATCGAAAATACACATATATACAAATCAGTATAGTAGACTTCAAAGATTTACTTACATGAGTTTTTGTGACGACTTTAGGAAAAGAATAAGTCAAGAAATCATATTCTTTCTTGAACTGTTGATTTGAGTCTTCTCATTCTCTCTTAATAATGTTGATAATCTTGACGTGAGATGGAATAGAACAATCTAAAAGTGGGAATGGAGGATATGGAGAAGATGAAGGAGGTGAGGGTAGGGTATCTCTTTTTTTAAAAGTGGGATCATTTGTATTTTCTAAAAAATACACATTTTAAGGTTTTTTTTATGCCACATTAGCAGTGTAGGTGATATTTATATCACTCCAAATAAGATTGTGGGGAAAGGGTAAATAAACATCCGTAAAGTTAAATTATTAAAGTAAGTTTTGTTGTCAAGTTTATAGGGAAATTTATGTCCTTTCTCAAAAAATATTAATATTTTTGATATGATGTTATAAAATTATTGAAATACTTGACAAAAAGATGATCAATCAAGTCTAACTAAAAAAATAAATGCATTGTAATGTGAAATATCAACTCAATACTGCTAAATCAAATGGAACTAAAGATATAACATAGGTTTTAAATTTAAAAAAAAATGCTCATATGTCAAATTTTAACATAACATACATAAATATGATTTTAAAAAAAAAATCCCTGTGAGTCTATAGCTTTATTTAACAATAAATTCTACTTAATTTAAAAATTAAAATACTAATAAAATCATAACAACAATAACAACATACCCAGTAAAATTCTGCAAGTGGACAAGTGGGGTTTAGGGATGTCAATTTTATAAGAAAAAATAATACAAGTAGAAAAATGATTGAAGAGCATTAACAACTTATTTGTAATAACAAGACTAATCCTATGACAAGCCTTAAACTATCATAAGGCAAGACAACAACCTACCACTACTAGCCTACTAAACTTCTACCCTAGCATGGGACCTTTATTTCTTTCTAAGGTTATGCCTCGGTAATATGAAGTTGCGCCATATTCTATCTAATTACCTTTTTCAATACTTTTTCGATCTATTCCCACCCCTCGCGAAATTCCTAAACCAACAATGTGCACCTCCTACCTGGAGCATCGACACACCTCCTTTGCACAAGCCCAAACCATCTCAGTGTTGCTTCTCTCATCTAATCTACCACAAAGGCCACCTCTACCTTCATCCAAATAACCTCATTCTTAATCTTATCACTCCTAATATGTCCACATATCCATCTCAATATCGTTATCTCTGCAACGTGCATCTTCTGAACATGTGAGTTTTTGACTGGCCAACACTCCACCCATATAACAAAGGTGGTCTAACCACTATTTTGTAAAACTTATATTTAAGTTTAGGTGGCATCTTTTTATTACACATTACTCTAAAGGAAAGCCTCTATTTTATTCATGCTGCCCCAATGTGATGTGTGACATCTTTAGCGATGTCCCCACTATTCTAGATGACAGACCCAAGATGTTTCAACCTTTCTTGCTTGGGAATATTCTAGATGACAGACCCAAGATGTTTCAAACTTTCTCACTTGGGAATAGGTTGAGTGGAAAGCCCCACTTCTAGGCCTGCTTTATCCATCATAACATTGAATTTACACTCTAAGTATTTTATTTTATCCTCTCAAGTTGAACCCTATGAACTCTGGAGTATGTCTTTAAACCTTGAACCTATCATTAACTTTATCTCGAACCTCATCAATCAGTACTATGTCATCCGCAAATAGCATACACCATAGAACCTTCTCTTGAATAGACCATGTTCAGCTCATCCATCACTAAGACAAAACGAAAAAAGCTCAGCATAGATCCTTGATAAAGTTCCATTTAAACAGAAAAATACTCTAAGTCTCCTCCTATCATCTGAACTTGAGTTTTGGGTCTATCATACATGTCCTTTTATCACCATAATATACATAATCGGGACACCTTTAACGTACAGAAGCCTTTAAAGTTTATCCCTCAAAATTTTGTCATATGCCTTCTCAAGATCAATAAACATCATGTAAAGGTCCTTTTTTCTTTCTTTATATTTTTCTACCAGTCTCCGCACAAGATGGATTTGCTTAAGTTATCAATCATCCCATCATGAATTCAAACTAATTCTCTGAAATGGACACTCCTCTCCACACTCTCATCTCCACTACTCTCTCCCATACCTTCGTAACATGACATAGCAATTTGATATTCTTGTAATTGTTATAGTTTAGGATATTAACCTTATTCTTTTACAATGAAACCGTTGTACTCCTCATCCATTCATATGATACCTTAACAGTCCTCAAAATAACATTAAACAACCTAGTCAATCACTACATACCTGTCTTGTCAGTGCTCTTCTAAAATTTCACCAAAATTGTATTGAGTCCGATCGCTCTTTCTTAATAGCATGTCTGACCTCCTTAACCCTAAAATGCATATAGTATTCAAAATCCTGAAGATTATTTGAGTACGTCAAATCACCTAGCACAATATCTCCCTCTTTTTTTAATTTAAGAGATTGTGAAAGTATGCTAGCCACCTTTGCTTAATGGATGTCTTGTCGACGAACACCTCACGTTCCTCATCCTTGATGCACTTTACTTGATTCAAGTCACGAGCTTTTCTCTTTCTCTTTTGCTAGCTTATACAATCTATTATCCCCACCTTTTCTCCCTAGTTTGACATATAAGCATTGAAAAGTTGTCATCTTATGATTTACAACCGTCGACTTCGCTTCTTTCTTCGTCGTCTTATAGATATTCTGTCACGCCCAAAGCCCCACTAGGGTGGACTGACACTCGTTGCCAATAAGGCCCGGGAGAGCCAATCTATATCTATATGCTCTCTATACATATTATAGGGAATTCTATCCTTGACATGCCTTTAAGAAAATAAACAGTGATAACAAGCCAAAAGGGAATGCATATGGCTAGGCCGTTGGGGCCACGGTGTTTAAAGTGCGAGACATGACCACACTTTAATTTACATAGTCTACAAAGCCTCTAGATAAGGAAAAGTATCT
>JAABOM020000092.1:14364550-14382006 GCA_011800125.2 Solanum clarkiae | reverse complement strand
GGCTTGGAACTTACATGTGCATAGGCCTTTTCCCGGGGAAACCTGGGAGAAACAAAACCGTGCGCTGGTGCATAGGCATATGGGCGACCCATGGCTGGCAAAGCGGACAATATATGCACGTGTGGGGGCCGGGCTGTTACAGTAGAAATGATCCACGAAGACCATCTATAGCCTGTGGAAGGAAACACAAACCGTAGATCAAGTCATTAGTGTGAGACACAGACATGAAGGAAATATAGAGTCTCTGGAAGGTTACCTATGACCAAGACGGCCTGTAGTCCCTTATACGGTCCATGGTTAACCTCCATAAATGGGGTCTAGAGAAGTGAAAATTTTACTAAGTGTGGGACGACTCCTTGGGGCCATCCACGACCCTGGATTGAAGTACGACCCGTAGATAGGATTTTCATAGTTTGGTCATTGGATACCAATCTATGAAGATTAGAATATGGAGAATAGGACAATGAGAACCATGACTCATGGTTCGATCCATGTCCCATAATCAGGTTCTCGAGGTTCCTGTCTGGCAGTTTTAATAAAGGGTATTTTTGTCCTTTCTATTAATCCTAAGCCTAAACTTTGTCATTATTATGACCCTTTAGGCCCCTAAGCAAATCTTAAAGCCCTAAGATTCTATTCTTTTTTTATTCTTCCACTTTCTCAAAAATCTCTAAGCATTATCCTCTCCAAGAACAAGGCAAGAGGACTAGGATTTCAAGATTCATTCAAGGGTTTCAAGTTCCATTTTCATAAGCTTTATACAAGGTATGTAAGTTGATTTGTGGCTCTCCTTTCACCCACAAAGTCCTTCATTAAAATCTTTTACCTTTTATTTAAGTTCCTTGAATACTACCATGCATGCTAATGTCGACTTCATGATATTTTATGATGTATTTTACCTTTAATGTTGTCATGCAATGTTTTACTAAGTATTCCTATGAGTTTTGATTTATGGTAATGACCCCAATGATTAAGGTTTTGATTTGTGATTTGCGAGTTGTTTAAGCATGTTTTAAGTAAGCATGTTACCATCATGATGATGCATGACTTTTATGCTTTATGAGTTTTCCAACAAGTGATTTGGCCCACCAAGTTTAAAGTCAATTCTTGCATGAAATATGATGATGAATAGGGTATATAAGAAAGGTTTTAAGTTGATATTTTTGTCAAAGATATAAGCATGTCAAAGATTCCCTAATTGATGTTTAAGATGAGCCCCAAGATGAAAGGATAATTTTCACTTGGTGGTTCCTAAGTTTGGAGCTACTCTTGAGATTGCTACTTATCATTCTAAGTTTCTTATTTGACTAAGCATAAGTTTTAAAGAACCCCATGGGATTACTTAGCATAGAATGAGGCAATGAAGTAGGGTTTAGTAAGGGAACCCTAGAAGCAACCCTTTGCCCCATTAACTATGTGCCACCATAGGAGCCCTTATAGGCTAGGCTAGTGGATCCACGTAGGCCAATTATGATATATGATGAAGTAGGATATGTGATGGAGATCCACCCAACAAGATTTCTCCCCGTGCTAACGTAGGGGGTTATGTTGGATTTTGTGCAGTAGCTCACACGGTCATATATATGTCGACTACAGTCCATTCCTATAAAGTGTGATATTTGATGTCATTGTCCCGTCACATGTATTTTATTTATGCATTGCTTTTCATTCATCTTGAATGATATTCCTTGTGCATGTTTAAGCTCATAAATGATGATTTTACCCTTTCATGCATTGACATCTTTAACTTATGAATGAGAGAATTATAAATTCAATTATACATTGCATCTACATATTTAGTACATTCCAAAATGTCACGACCCAAGCCTAGGACCTAGACGTGACATGGCGAATGAAGAACCTGAAGGGAGCCCAAACAAGCCTCTTAGCATATCATTACACATCCTTAGTTGTGGAAGCAATAAAACAACAATAATAGCTAGTAAAAAGAATATAAGGGTCTAAAATACATCCTCGATATGATAGAAACATAATAAGCCAATAGCATAGCATCAACATATCATAAGGTTCCAACAATACCTCTAATACATAGATAGGAGTGGGGGCCAAGACAACTTTCCGAGCTCACCATCATAGTAAAAAGCATACAATTAGATAATGAGAGTCTTTACATAGCATAAGAACAAGAGATATCGTCCCGGAGTTGAGGACTCATCAAACTTGCTTTGAGAAGGTAGTACTAGCCACGGGGAGGATGAGGATGATTGTGAGGAGCTCCGGTTCCTACATTGTAATGTTATGTAGACATAGAGTATGCATTAGTACATTTGAATGTACTAAGTATGTAGGATGCAATGTAACAAGACATAGGCAACATAACCAAAATGCATACTCATAAAGCCAAAGATACTATATTAACAACATAGCATGCATGATCAATGCTTGAAGTAAAACATGCTTATATAGAAACATAGTACATGTGTATGAAATGAACATCATCATAAACCAAGCAAACATAGTACTTGGAATCCAAGGTAGACCACCCTTTGGAAGTGATTGAGGAATTAACCCCTCAATTTGTTGATAGGCATGACCACCACCCCATCCAAAGTGATTGAGGTATCAACCCCTCAATTGGTTGATGGCATACCACCCCCATCCGAGGTGATTGAGGTATCAACCCCTTAATTGTTGATGATTATCACACCCTACCACCTATGTATTGAGGTATCAACCACTCAGTTGGTTGATGGAATACCACCCCCATCCGAGGTATTGAGGTATCAACCCCTCAATTGGTTATGGTCAACTCATAACACTATGGATACTTTTCATGAAATTAACACATATATACCATCCTTTCATCATCATAAAGGCATACAAGTCATAGGTCATGCAACGGATCGTCAATAGCTCAAGAACCCTAAATCGGACATTTTATCAAACACTTGATGGGTGTGCAATGCTAGTATAAAATAATGAAATTCAAGAGTGAAATCATGCAAGAAAACTTGAAGTAAATCAACCCACTAATACTTGGTAATACCCTCATGCAATATACATTGAAACCCTTCATCAAATCTCAAGATAGATCATGAACTCAAAGCTCAAAACATGCTTAAACAGTCACACTTTTATGAAATTCCAACAGAGTTTATAGTCAAATTCATAGTAAGTAAGACCCATAAGCAAATCAACTTAGAAACATGAAATTTATGTAAAAATGAAGCTTGGGCACCATGGGTGAAAGGACCCAATGATTGAAACCCACATACCTTAACTTTGGAGAATTTGTTGAAGAATATTTTGAATGGAGACTTGAAGCTTGAGTGAATTTCTTAAGATCCGAAATGAGATTTGGAACTTGGATTTCGGGTGAAATATTTGTCTAAGTGTTTGAGGATGTATTGGAGAATGTCTTGTATAATATGAAGGTAAAATATGGCTAAGAATAGGTATTTTTATGCATAGAAAGACTTAGCCCCAAGACCCAAAAGTTTTGAATCGAATAAGAATACTGGGCAAAAAAATAGGCATCTTCACGCCCTAGCCGCATTGCGCCAGGGGCGTGAAATGCTCTCTGGAAATTACAACTTTAAAAAGTTAAATTTTGATATAGTTGCTCTAAAATCTAGGTTAGACCCATTTCTCACTCAGTTTTGCCCCCTGATCAAGAATATGAAGTCGAATTTTCGATATCACGCACGGCTTTTGAGATATATGAAAATTACAAATTTAGACACTTTCAAGGCATATTTTCGGCCATTTTTGGGGTTGTTTCACAAAAGTACTAACCCATATTTGTCAACATGATTTCACCATGTAGGGACTGGCTCTCCTCCTCCACCAACTCGTGGTTGGTTCTACTGATGCTCCAAAACTAGTTTTATTGTGATGAGCCCTTATTTCGAGTTTTCACCATATTTCTTTTCATGCTAAGTATTTTTGAACATGATCTGTATTTTTTATTTTTTAAATTGGAGGCTTTTACTTTCTATGTTTAGATTTGGAATCTTTTCTATTTGAGGCAAACTGACCGTTTATCAGTTCCCGTTGACTCATGTTCTAGATGGTATGTGATGGATGTTAATGTATGTTTTGAGATGCCGCATTTATACTTAAATGATGTCCCATATACCCTACCCCATTTATTTCTGCAAAAATATATGAATTTATGCATATGGATGCTTGATATACTGAGATGGCTTCGATAAGTTTCTTATGTGTGTCTCATTCTTCATGTTACTACTAAGACCTAGGCTTGGGTAGTGACATATTTCTCCTACTTTACTCACACTAGCTTATATCTCATTCAATAATGAATATTCCCAAGGGTATATTATAATAAGCCAAAAGGTGTAAAGACAAAATAAGAAGAAAAGTGCAAAAAATATTGAATTCAAAATATGGTAAAGTAGCTCCTGAGTGGAGAATTGTTCCTTTGATAGGTATTGCAACGACCTTATTTGAGGTATTTCTATCTAGTGCACTATTTAATGAGTTCATGTACGGACCAGAGAAGTTAGTCATGGAAGAGCCTTCGTGCCCTAGAGAATCTTTGAAAAAAATGGTAATTCATTGAACAAGGTTTATAGGTCGTACAAGAAACTATGGCCTGTGGAGAGAGTTCATAGAAATGGTCCATAAGTTGTGAAAACGTACTAGCCTTAGCACTTTTTGTACGAGTCAATAAGATGACCTGTGGAACTATGCATGAGTCATAGAAGGGGGTCCATAGGTAGATTAGAATTTATTCTACTAGAGGTTTCTACACTCGTAAAAGGAACTATTAGTCGTATATGGAGTTCATGAAAAATGAACCAAAACATATAGTTGCAGTACTTTTTAATGGACCAATAAGACGATCTGTAGAATGTTTTACAATCCATAAAATCCAACTCGTACAAAATCTCAAAAACCCCAAAGGCGAATATAGAAACTATGGGAGGGGTTCTACGAACCATAGAATGGACTATGACTGTA
Source organism: Solanum clarkiae (assembly GCA_011800125.2). Classification (NCBI taxonomy): domain Eukaryota; kingdom Viridiplantae; phylum Streptophyta; class Magnoliopsida; order Solanales; family Solanaceae; genus Solanum; species Solanum clarkiae. The sequence continues at coordinate 14,377,062 of JAABOM020000092.1, read as the reverse complement.
ACACCCTCACGCGTCTCTGAAAATGTCCTATAGTGTATTTCTTGAATATTTCAAAATTTGTGCATGATTTCATAAACCCGACTTCATATTCTTTTTCAGGGAGCAAAATTATGTAGGAAAGGGGTGGTTTTCGATTTTAAATGACACGTAGCGAAAAATTATTTTTCGCTACGGGGGCTGAACCATAAAGGGTATGTGACCAGTCTGCATCGTGGACTTGTGTCTTGTCGCACACTAGTCCAAAAATGGCCTAAACCCATTCCTGGGCCAAAACAGGGGAAAATTTGAACTTCGCACGAAAATGTACTAGTCCGCTGCAAGTCTGCATCGCGAACTTATCGCGGACTAGTTCAACAAGTTTCGTAATTTTTTATTTTCACTTAAAGGGCAGTTGAGTAATAACCAAATGCCTATATATGTAGGAATACCTTACTCTTCAGCCATTTTCTAGCCTAGAACACTCAAAAAACCTCCCAAAAGTCCTCGTAATTCTTCACAATTCCCTCATCTAAGTCCAAGATATCTCAAGAACATGCTTTGGATTTCAAGAACCCAATTGAATCCTCAAGTCTTCCTCAGGTTTTCTTGAAGAAAGTCTCAAGTTAAAGGTATGTGGGTCTTCATCCATGGGTCATTCCACCCATGGAAACCTACTCTCTCTTTTTATGAAATTTCATGATTTCAAGATTATATTCTTCATGGTACTTTCTATTATGCATTATGAATATAAATTACGTTTGATTTAATCAAGTATTAATTGATTATGCATGAACATCTATTGAAAGCTTATTCCATAAGTTGATTTATATCTATTGAAGCTATGTGTGATATGAACTATGAAGACTATAAAAGATTGTGAACTTTTAAGATGGATTTCATGACACCCAAATTGGGGTTTCTACTACAATGTTGGTGGGTGGACTTGAATGACTTTAAAATGAATTGATTTTACTCTTTTCTTGTCTTATACTTTTAAATTGCATGATTTTAAGCATATGTACATATATCCACCATGTTTGACTAAATTTACATGACAAGGATTCTTATGTTAATGAAAGACTATTGCATTCTTTACAAGACAAGAATTTTATGATAAATTATGGGCTCCTAAGCATGTATTAAACTCATGAAAAGTTTCTATTATTTGTAAGTAAAATTTTGAGCCCATATACTATATTCTACCCTCTTGTGAGTGAATAATGTCTACATGAAGGGGTCAAGCATGATAACTATTTTACCCTCATGTACAAACTAAAGCTCATTAGAAGGGGTCAAGCATATTACAATCTATACCCTCATGTGAAATTCAATGGCTACTAAAAGGGGTAAAGTCCATGAGATATTTTCTACCCTCTAGTATAAGGTATATGCCCACGTGTAGGGGTCAAGTATTTGAATGAGCTACTCATATCATGTTATCATGTTTTTACAATTCATTTAAGTTATGATTAAATTTATGATTATGTCAAGTATCCCTTTAGATTAGACTTAGCACAGAAAGAGGCTTAAGGTGGAGGCTCGACCCAAGTCTTGGTCTCTTAACTATCTACCACCATAAGTTTATATTATTTCCCTAAATGGGATTTACTAATGGATTCAATTAGGACAAGTTCTCCACTTTGTGGGGTTATGCTTGGTTTACCTTGGGAATTAGGCCACTCCTTTATTCGGTGTGAAGTGAACATCGGGATTCTAAGTAGTAGCTTGTTTGGTATTATATGCTGGTTTAGGTCTCCTCCCACATATGTATGATATATTATGCAAGTTTTACTATCTCCATGCATGTTTCAATTAAAGCATTGATCATGCATGTCATATTGAGTTTATGTTTACTAATCATGATTATGCATCTTGAATATTATGGCATATGTCCTTTGTTGCATTGCACCCTGCGTACTTAGTACATTCCAAGTACTAACGTATACTTTTTGCCCACATCATCTAACCATGTAGGGACTGGAGCCCCTATTCATCCTTCTCCTTGTGGCTAGATGGCTTGTTTGAAGATTGCTATTAGTGAGTCCTCCATTTCGGGGGCAACATCTATTTTCCTTTCATGCTTTCTTAAGACTTATTACTTATGGATATTTATCTTTTGAGGGTGAGTCGGGGAGATGTCTTGGCCCCCGTTAAAACTCATGTTAGAGCTGTCGTTAATATATAGCTATGTATGTTATGATCTTGACTTCACTATGTTATATGATTACGAAAGACTTTCCTTAGTCCTTATCCCCTTCTATGTGTTGATATTTGTTGATGATGTCATGGAAGTCCCAAGTCCCCTATTGCCCCCATAGTGTGAGTCATACTTACCATCCTCTTAGACCTTATTTGTTATGCGATGCATGCAATCCCTCTTCCCTATAACATCCCCAAGCGTGAGGCCAAAGTCCACTTCCCTTAGAATTATTTGTTACTTGTTTGTTGTTTAATTATGCTTCCGCAACCAAGGATGTGCAAATGATATACTTAAGAGTCTTGTTTGGATTGTCTTTGGGTTTTCTACTCACCGTGTCACTTCTAGGCCCTAGGCTTAGATCGTGACAACAACCCATCGATTATAGTCGTAAACTCCTTCGGCAGTTTTTAAATGAGGAGTATTTTGGATATTTTCTACTTTGCTGACCCTTAAACTACGTCATTTTGAATCTATAAACTATCCATAACCATTTTTAGCCTAAGAAAAGACCTCATTCCCAATTCACCCTCTCAATTCCCAAATTCTCTCAAGTCTTCTTCTTTTCCAGGGATGGTCCCAAGTTGAATTAGGATTCTTCGAGCTTCATTAGTCTTCTTCTTCAATTTTAAGACTAGAATTCATTCAAGGTATGTGGACATTCATTCGTGTATTCCTTTCATCCATGAAGCCTAAAGAATTTTAATCTTTTTCAATGAAATTTAGATGCATGAATTAGGGATTTTAATTAATTAGCATTGGGTCTTATATATTATGCTTTATTCCATGATTTTGGATTGAATTATGCATGAATTGACTTTTAACCAGGGATTTTCATTCAATTTCTCTTACATGACATCTAAGGTTCACGAAATTCATTATGGGTTCTTCCAATCATGATTTCAATTGATATTACTCTTCATGATTAAGCATGATTTTATTCAAATGACACGATTTTAAGTTGATTACTTGTGAACCATGCTTTTACCCTAGTCTTCACTACGAACTATGATCATGAATTGGTAAGATTCTCATGCAAATTTATGAAAAGAATAAAGTAAGAATGAAGTAAGTTTTTATGATATTTCTCAAATATTTGTGAATAATTGTGAGCTTCTCTCACTTATATGTGCACTTGTAATGATGAAAGGGCAATGCTCATATTACACGAATCATTATGAAATGAGCTATTCTATGATCAAGTCTTTATGAAATATTGGTGAGTAATTATTGCCTTTCCACATCTTATATTTTATATTTAAAGATAAGTATTCCGAGCATTGAGTGGACTTTGATGTCAATTGCATAACATGGCTTGTGGCATGTCACATTCTCACATACTCAATACATTTAAATGTACTGACTGTATACTTCTTTTGCCTGTATTATTTTTTATAATATAGGTGCAGACATTCCTCCTCCTACACATGGCTAGTTGGTATCTCTAGATTCCAGAGTTGGTGAGTCCTCATTATACGAGGACATACTTATAATTTACTCTTGATTTGGTTGTTTCTTTTGGTTTCAATTTATTTCAGAGATCGAGTTAGCTAGGACCTATCCCAATAGCTCATTTATGTTCATTAAGCTTTTCGACATTTTTTCTTAAGCTTATGATTGTTAGACTTCCTTAGCTTCTATTCTGCATTCTCTTATATCTCTCTATCTTTTTCTTACCTTATGTATACTTATGTTAAGAGACTTGGTTGGAATTCCTTAAGATCCTAATCATCATGTCACATCTAGGATCTAACTTAGACGGGGACTATTTTGGAAAACAGTTTTGTTCACTAAATTTTCATTAAATAGATTATGACTATTTTGGTAAATTTTTTTATGGAGAACAAAATATCAAGATCGATCGAAAGAAAAAATCTCTATTTGATAAGGCTTCTTCCTATACCTATGCATTCCATTGGACCCAGAAATGATACATTAGAAGAATCCGTTGGGTATTCCAATATCAATAGGTTGATTGTTGATGATCTATTGATATGCAATCTTGAAATTCACCTATTTGTTGGTCCAATTCAGTGATTAATTTATGTGACCAGCGAGATACTTTTTTACTGATTTTTTTTATTCCAATCGATTGTTTTTCTGATTTTATCTCATTAGGATCAATTGCATTGAATACAAATTTTACAAATCTCGTTCAGAAATCCTTACGAGGATAATTAGTGAAGTTAACGCTGATTACTTTAATTTTGTACCCATGCCAAGCACGAAAAATTGCTCATCTAGTTAAAAAAAATAAAGGCTAAGGAGTACTACATGTAAAACTTAGCATCAAGTGTTAATAATTTTAATTGGCTGATATTTCTGAAATTAGTATGGAAGGGGGCGATTTTGCATAAATAATTTAGTTTTTGAGTGTATTTTGTGTACTTTATTCAACTTTGTAAGACAAAAATGCAAAATATAAATAAATTAATTAACGATTCAAGAACCTCAACAAGAGCAAAGTCTCTTTTCTATTCGGTTATGAAAAATAAGCAACAAGAAAATTCTAAAAAAATATATCATAACATGTTTATCCGGAAGGAAAAACCGCTCAAAATTTTCAACCAATCAGAATTATGAGAACCTATAGAGCAATTATGCTCGTCTTTTAACCCTCTTCTTTGTTCCCTTACCAGTATCCACATCCTTATGGCCTGAAACATTGATCAAACTGTCATCTTTTAGGGGCTCATCTCTTTTACGCTTTGATTTATCTCGTCTTGGCAAACTGCAAAAGAATTAGTACAAAACATTCTTAGCTTGATGTAAAACTAAAAACAACACACTGATATTTGGAGTTGGAACAAAAAGTAATCATAGATAATCAAAACTTGAGCCCAGATAATGCTCAACTACTGCTATATCTGGAATATCGCAGCTTCTTGAACAAAGGGTTCAAGAGGATGACCGACAACAAGACATGGAGGTGACTCATTCAGACCATATAATTATACCCCAGCTCGTTAATAGAACTGTCCATAACCCCACCACACCCAAAAAAAAAATAATGTTGTTCAAACTGCAAACTGCTTTATGTCTTAATGACAAAGATATGTAGAAGGTAATCCATGGAAAAGGTCCAGAGGAACCGCTTACAGTCGCCCACATATACAGGGGGAGGGGGGAATCATTAAATATGAACCACACCCTGTAGCCATCTGTTCCACAACATTATTATCAGTTCTCACAGTAAATAAACGACAAAAATCACCTAGACATTAGACTACTAAAAGAAATTAAACCAAACTGCAGCAGCATCACAGTACCTAATCCTTTTATTCTTATGTGAGCCCCTTAGAGCAGACTTGTCAAGTACACTTCTGTAGTACTGTGAAAATGGTGAACTGAGACTGGACTTCTCAAACTGCAGATTGAACATATATTTAAATTAAATAAAATATATTTCTCCTATTTGAAAAATAGCTGTTACAAGTTGATAAGAATGTGCCACCTGAAGGAATGTTTCAACAGAATGATGATCATTTGGTGAAAAGGCAACCTCATCTCTTTTCTTTTGCACAAAATCGACATTTTTCTCCACCTGCAGAGGCATAAAAAAGCATTCAGGATGTCAGAACAAAACAAGAAAAGCAACGGATGGTAAGTAGAGAAATTACTATTGAGAAATTAGATAGCTTGGATCTTGGTGTCGTCTTATTTTCCGGTGTCAACTATTTTAACCAGTATACCTCACCCATTCTAGCAAAGGAAACTAAAAGAAGCCTCAAGACAGTAGGGTGGAATGTGAGGAAGAGAGAGATGTTGGATAGAAACTGCTACCAAACACATGAATGTAAATAGTAACAGGAGCAAAAGGATCCACAAACTAAACTGAACTGGCAAATCTTTCTAAGCTATCTTTTCCTTCCTAGCCACAAGGTACGAGCACAACCTTGTCCAATCCCAGATTATGAATAGAAACATTTAACTATTTAATTCCCAAACTAACCTATCAGACAAAGGAACTCCATGATTTCCAAATTATCATCTCCCATGTACTTTCAAGTCCTTCAATTTAATACATGAGAATGACCGTGCATATTAACTATTTTATCTAAACAGGAATATTCTATTTTCATACTTATGTAAAGGACAACACAATGCTATCCTTCCTCCTCTATACTTGCGCCGATAGTTCAACAACCATTATTTTAATCTACCTTTGAACCAAAGGGATCTTGTCAAGCAAATGCTGAATATGTGCAATCTCAAGCAAGTGTTCAAGTCAAATTAGAGTAAGACGGTCACATGAGATGACTTTGAGCTTTAAGTTAGTTCTGACACATATTGACCTTCAGTTGGGTACTTGGTACAAATCCTGTTTTTAAAGCTTCATCTCCGGCACATTCTTAATTTAACAATAATGGCATCCACCACGCATGTTTCTGAATGGAAATGGAGTAGGTAACTAACCATCAAAATCATCAAAGGTAAGTTAAGAGTACCTGCTCAATCAAATGTTTTACCGCACAGTATAGACTTTCCTTTGTCTTTGACAAAGGAAACTTTTTCAGACGGATAAGTGGAACAGTTGCTAGCTCAGGGAAAGAAATGTGGTAGCTCCATTGTAAAAAGTGTGATGATAGTTGTTCAATTGCAGATATAATGCATTCATCTTGGAATGTCCGAGACTTCAAGCAACTTTTTGGCAACTGCAGTACGTTCATTTGCAATTTAAAATGGTGACAAATACATAGAGAAAACTCAGTAGCAATATCGTCAAGTTAATCCTAACATCAACCAACCTTTAGAATAGACTGAAAGAAGAGAGCAGGTCCAGGTTTTCCACGCTCTCCGACTACTTTATATTCCAAAACATCCAATACAAATGAAGCAATAGGGATGAAAATTCCAGTAGAATTAGACAGATCATTAAGCCATTGAATGCAATTGAGTCTTAAAGGGAAATATCTCGGTCCAGGAAACAGGCGCACCACTCCATTTATAAGTTGAACCATAGAGAAGAAAAGGGTCTGAAGATCATAATATCCTACATTTCGCGATATAAAACCAACCCAGAGATTAATACAATTGACATATTCCCGACAGCAGATCCTTTGAAGAGCTTCCTGCAACACAACATGATTAAAACTAGTCAAGAAGCTACTTCTAGCAACATTTTTCCTATTTAGTCATTAAAACCACAGGGCAATTTAATTACCTTTTTCTTTGTACGCAGACCCCACTGTAATATTTTTGCAAGCTGACGGACAGACAAAGTGGCTTTAGACAGTGATTTTTGAACATCTAGGGAGCACAAGTCAACTAAGGAATTTCTTAGGAAATGCAGATGTTTGTTATTGACAGTATCTGTAGCTCTCGACCGAGCAAGATAAGCCACAAAAGCTTTTGCTAAGCAATTGTCAAAACAATCAGTTGTAAATAGAGAGGCCACATCCAGTATGATCAAAAAAGATGCTGATGATAGCATCCCTCCACCTGTAGCCCACAAATGTATTGTCGTCTGTTTCAACATAAAGGTCAAGAATAAGGGAATCACCATATATTCAGCTACGTGCAAGTAGTATTAGCATCACAGACCAGTGGAGATTCTCAATGTTAACATAACTTCAAATTGCAAATCATAGGACTGTTGAATGTAGGAATTAGTTCTACGAGTTGGTAGTAAAATAATTACATATGCAACTCTCTTGAAAAAACATAATGATATTGAATTGGGGTTCATGAAATAGTAAGCTCTGAAAGTTCTCCCATATTCCCTGTGGATTCAACCTCAACATAGTTGGGTTGCTGCTATTGCATAAGACCATTTTACATCATCTAACTGTGTACTTGAGCGCATCAATTGTCAATATAGGAGCTAATCTCAATAAAATGCAATGCAAGCATGCAATACTGATCCCAGAATATCAGACACGCATTTCAAGACAACACAACTTATATCAGCTCAATGTCCAGCTAGGCCAACAATTATCATACGACATATTATAGGAATTCACTAACAGGTAACAGCATATGCATGGAAATTAAAGCTCAACGTATGTTTATCTGATTCACAAAAGCATACATCATATATGGTATAAACAGAAGAAAAAGAAGTTAATAATAATATAATACAGCAATACTAGCAGTTCCATTAGTAGTACGTTAGTAGCTCGCCAGCAAGTGTACGGACTCAAATAATGCATACACATATGGTACCAACTTTTAATTTAAAAAAAGTGCTTCAACAATTTTAATAGTCAATCTGGGACAGCGTATGCATAAGATGTCATCAAATTGCATGCAGAAGACTATTCATACAAATCAAATGCTAAAGAAAATGTACCTTAATCAGCCTCTGCAAAAGATATGGGAAAGCAGCAAAGAATGGTAAAGAATCCCTGAGCCGAGTCAAAGCGAAAGCCAGAATTTCTGAATCAGTAATCTGATCCAACAGAGACAATGTACTCCTTAAGTAAGATTTGATGAGAGGTTTCACATTAACCCATTGTGGGGTATCCTTCAGTTCTAGTACCGCTGCTTCCTCGTATCTGGAGGATGATAGCCCCAAAAGTCCCCGGAGTATATTATCTGCTTCGGAAAGAACAGACATTACTAAGCTGCAGAATGTCTCTGCATTCTGAAACCTTAGGCCAATGGATTCAGCACCGTAGTGGCATGCTGCTCGATAAGCATTTAATAAATAAACAAATCCCGCATCCTTGTGCTCTTCTTTGATCAGTCGACACCAAGAACTAATAGCAGATACTGTCAGAACTCTTCCATTATTTTTACCTTGGTTTCCTTCACTCCCTGGGTCTCTTCCATGATTACTCGTCTCATCCTCATCTGAGAACTGTCACAAAGCTAATCAGAAGCAAAATACTTTGATATCTCAGAATAATTAAGATATAATTATATAACTAGCTCTAAAAGGAAACCACGAAGCTTCTATTTTGCAATCCTATAGAAGAAAGAGATATAAGTTCAAGCTATCCAACATATGCGCCTGCGATCAAGCGCATGTCCAACTGATATTTTGGCGGAATACATTGACAGCCCTTAAACTTGACAGTGAATTACATATAGACACTAGGGGCGAATCCATGTGTACTGAAGGGGTGTCACGTGACACAGCTTGGGTCGAAAATTTTTAATATATATATATCTTTTACGAATCAAATTGCTTGTTGCTAGTGTGGTTAGATTCCTTGGTAGCGTCTTGGAAGACTCGAGATCGAACCCGACTGAGGTTTTATATTTATTTTTTTCCTTTCAATTCTGATTTTAAATTCGAAAACTATGGGCTAGGCCTCCTTGAGACTTCATTAAAAACGTATGGGCCCAGCTTAAATTATTCAAAACCAATCAACTCCCTTTTATTTTAGAAAAAATAGAATTGAAACAAAATTTAAAATCTTTGAGTCCTTTATCAATTAGAATTCTAGATAAATAAAATTTATGACTTGTGAGTTTCTTTAAAAGAAAAATTGGTTCTTGTTCATCAATCATTGTCATTTGGCCTCTAGAAGCTCCATATCAGTTAGTATTTTTGTTTTATTCTACTTTTTATTATGTACTTGAAGTTTTTATTTTTATTTATTCATAATAATAATTTTATTCTTTCCTATTTGCTTATTACAATGAAATAATTTAGGATTCATTAAATTGATGTCCAAATTTATACATATTTTTTAAATTTTTGAATTTACATATCACCAATTGACTATAGATTATTTGTTATATTATCTGCAGTCCTCTATTTTTTTATTCTAAACTACTAATTGTGCATGAAATGTAATATATAATTAACTCTAGGATGAGGGGTGGACCCACAAGGCCATGTGGAAACATGTGGGAAACCTAGGGAACACAAGATGAGAGACGACTTTTAGGCCAATTCTTTTAATGGGATTTCCGACAACCCAGGCCCAAAAGGATTAATGAAAGGAAAAGGCCCAAACATAATACAGATCTTTTATATAAGTCACAAAGATCACAAGATGGACATATAGGTACTTCTAGAGAACAAGAGAATACATACGATCCACGGGAAAATCACTGTATAGGTCTGATGGAGTTGAAGACTCTTGCTTCTAAATTTTTGGAGGCGTTCAACAACTGGGGAACAGAAGTGGGGAAAGATGCGAAACAACCAAGAGAGGGGGAGTTTGATAACACAGAAGCTCCAACATTAAAATTAGAGGACAACACACAAATCATAGAAAATGTCGCAGAAAACCCTAGTCAGTCGCGGAAGAATGATCAATGCTAAGGGCAAAATAGGCAAGAAGTTTCAGATAACAACATGCAAATATCAGCAGGTTCTTGATGCAGAACCAGTCTCCACAGATCTTATGGGGGAAATAAGGGAACCCGAGACGGAAGCTTCTAACTGGGTTAACTCTCACATCCTACATCTAAGCAACACGTATGGGCTGGCGTTTGAGGGATTTGAAAAGGAAACCTTAGCCCTTTCCATGAAGATAGACAAAAGAAAGGTTGAAATGGACATGAAGGAACACAGGAAAGTCACCACTACTCCCAAAAGCAGGGGAATAGGAAAGAATGAGCTTAAAAAATCTGAAGTCCAGTTTAAATGAGAAAGTTGGAGGAGCCAAGAACAGTGGGAGGCCTCTCTGCCTGACTTATAAATGAAAGTTAATATCATAACTTGGAATGTAAGGGGTCTTAATAACACTGAAAACAAAAACCTTATTAGGACTGCCTTACAAAAATGGAAAGCAGATGTCTATTGCTTTAAGGAGACTTAGATTAACAAGAATGTGGAGGAGGTAGCCAAATCATTGTGGACTAGTAGGTGGATGAATTGTGGTTATCTTGAAGCTGTTGGTAGTAGAGGGGGATCCTAATCATGTGGGTTAGTAGGATCTGGAGTGGGGCACTGGTAGAGATAGGTAACTTCTCTATCACGTATAGACTTGATGTTGTCCAGAGTTCCTTCACTTGGTTCCTCACTGGGGTATATGCCCCCCAGTCCAGAAGTGAGAAACTAGAGCGCTGGGAGGAAATAGCAGTTCTTAAGGAGTTGTGTGGGGGTTTATGGTTAGCTTGTGGAGACTTCAACACAGTGAGATTCATGGAGGAGAGAAGAGGTTGCAGCAGGATCACAAATATCATGACAAAGTTTTCCAGATGGATTAATGATATGGAACTCCATAATCCTCCATCAAATGGAGGGAAATTCACTTGGTTTCGGGGAGTCAATCATAGAAGCGCAGCAAGGTTGGACAGGTTCTTGATATCAATGGAGCGGGAGGAATCTTTTAGAAATATCAAGCAGAGGATACTTCCAAGAGTAATTTCTGACCAGAATACTCTACTCCTAGAATGTGAGAGCGGGGTAAAGAGAAGATAAAACTTTAAATTTGAAAATTGGTGGCTTAAGGTGGAAGGATTCTCAAATTTAATCAGAGGGTGGTGGAATGATATGGTGGTAGTTGGCCATCCTGATTATAAACTTAGTGTCAAACTGAGAAACTTGAAACAGAAATTCAAAGTTTGGAGCAAAGCTACTTTTGGGGAACAGGTGAGCAAGAAGAACAATCTACTGAATGAGTTGACTGAACTAGAACTGATTCAAGATAATAAAAGTTTGAATGAGGATGAAATGATAATCAGAGCTACAGTAGTGGTGGAACTAGAGGAACTGGCTAAAAATGAAGAAGCAAGATGGAGGCAAAAATCCAGAGTCCTTTGGCTGAAACAAGGGGACAACAATACCAATTCTTTCCCAGGGAATGGCATCAGCTCATAAAAGATACAACACGATTGACAGATTGGTGGTCCAAGGGGAGGAAATTCAAGATCCGGACAGTATAAAAGTGGCTATTGTAGAGTTCTATAATAGAATCTACTCAGACTCAGAAACATGGAGACCATCTTTTGAGATGCAGGGATGCCCTAGAATTACACAGGAGGAACAGGATTGGCTACAGAGACCTTTTTCTGAGACTGAAGTGCTTAATATCATCAAGCAATCTGATGGTGACAAAGCACCTGGCCCAGATGGCTTTACAATGCAATTCTACAAGGAGTGCTGGAGTATTATAAAAGATGACTTAATGCCATACAATTCAGAATTTCAATCTGAATGAAAGTTTTGAGAAATCTCCTAATGCGACTTTTATAGCACTTATACCAAAGAAGCCAGGAGCAGAAGAGCTTAAGGATTTCAGACATATCAGTCTGATAGGTGGAGTGTATAGAATCATTTCTAAATTGATCACTGAGAGGATGAAAGCAGTTATGGGGAAGCTTGTGGATGAGCATCAGATGGCCTTCTTGAGGTTCTTATACTCATTATGCCTAGCATTGAATAGACTGGGTATTCACCTTATCAAGATCTCAAATCAATGATGGGGTTTGG
>JAABOM020000092.1:14352625-14364450 GCA_011800125.2 Solanum clarkiae | reverse complement strand
CTCAGTGGTTAGAGTACTGCTTTCATACGGCGGGAGTCATTGGTTCAAATCCAATAGTAGGTAAAACTTATTAGATAGGGCAGGCAGATAATGGATGCAGCCCTCTTGGCTAATATGTTGGTAGATTCTAAGGAGAGACAAAATCCCTGGAGTCCTGTGCAAGTTGGACATCGAAAAGGCATATGACCATGTCAATTGGTCTTTTTTATTAGAAGTCCTAGAAGATATGGGATTTTGCACCAATTGGGTTAGTTGGATCAGATTCTGCATCTCTAGTGCGAAATTCTCCCTCATCATTAATGGTGGCACTGAAGGTTTTTTCCAATCATAAAGGGGGCTTAGCCAAGTGGACCCCATGGCACCATTCTTATTTATTCTAGCCATGGAAGGTTTAAATCACATGCTTAGAATAGCCAGAGGAAATAGGTGGATCAGAGGTTTCTGCTCTTGGGCAAATAGGGGCAGTGCTATGGAAATTCAATCATCTTTTTTATGCAGATGACGCACTTATATTCTGCCACACAGAGCTGGACCAAATCAGACATGTAAGAGCCGTCTTAACAATTTTTGAAGGCATTCCAGGGTTACATGTCAACTGGCACAAGTGTCTTATCTTCCATGTTAACCAAGTGACTAATTTAGAGCTCTTGGCTGAGACTCTGGGATGTCAGGTAGCAGCAGTTCCTACCAAATCCCTTGGGATGCCATTGGGTGCTAATAATAAAGAGCTTGAAATATAAGGTGAAGTACTGGGAAAGTGTGATAAGAAACTAGCAAGATAGAAGAGCCAGCACCTATCACTGGGGTAGGTTGACACTTATCAAGTCTCTGATGGATGCTCTCCCTACATGCATGACGAGCCTGTTTCCAATACCCAAAAGCATTGAGAAGAAGATTAACAGATTAAGGAGGTCCTTCCTATGGCAAGGAAATAAGGAGAAAAAAGGTTATAATCAAGTCAAGTGGGATTCACTGACACTAAACAGAAACCAAGGGGGCTTGGGCATTAAAAAGCTCAGTACACAAAATGAATGCTTACTTCAAAAGTGGCTTTGGAGGTTTTGCACAGAAGATATGGCATTGTGGAGAAGGTTTATTCAAGATAAGTATGGTTGGTTTGCATAGCCAGTGGACTACAGAGGAGCTCATGAGCACCTTTGGATGTAGTGTCTGGAAGACCATCAGGAGGTTGTGGCTTCAGTTTTACAACAACATTTTCTTCCAAGTGGGTAATGGGGTTAAAGTTGATTTCTGGAGTGAGCACTGGGTGGGAGAAGATAACTTGAGAACACTTCTCCCCCATCTTTACACTCTAAGCTCACAAAGGAATGCCTCAGTCTCACATATGTGGAGCCCCAAGGGTTGGAGTTTGGTCTTTAGAAGAGCACTAAATGACTGGTAAGTGACAAAGATGGCCAAATTTCCCCAGGTTTTGAACAATTTCCAAGGTATTGCCACTAATGCAGACAAGCCAATCTGGTCACTGCACAACAAAAAGGTCTTCACAGTGAAGTCTTGCTACTGGAAAAGTAAGAATTCAGAGAGTTGTCTGACAACCTTCCCAGTTCCCGCTTCGGTTCCAAGAGAAGAAGATCAATAACTAAGTCAACATAGAAGTATGGCCCATTAAAAGTAGCTTGTTTTAGTTGGTTAGTGCTAAGACAAGCTTGCCTAACACATGAGGTGTTACAAGGAAGAGGTTTCCAGATTTGCTCAAGGTATTTTATGTGCAATCAACAAGCAGAGGTAAACAAACATCTATTTTTTCATTGCAAAGCAGCTACAAATCTGTGGAACATGTTCCTCTGTATCCTTGGAGTCAGTTGGGTAATGCCTAAGTCTAGTATGGACTTACTCAACTGCTGGAAAGGTATTGGCAGAAGGGGAGTCACTGCAGATTGGTGGAAATCCATTCCAGCTTGTGTCCGGGGGACATTGTGGAGGGCGAGAAATTCAAGCTGTTTTGAAGGCAAAAGGGACCAACAGCCAGAAGATTAGAATCAAATGTCTTAGTTTACTTTATTTTTGGTGTAAACATAATATGGTAGGGAATACAGTAGACATAGTTAACTTCATAGGTAACTGGTAAAGTCTTGTTTTGTTGCATAGTCCTCACTGAGGAAGGGCACACACACCATGTGTGGATTGTAAAATGTTCTGCATCATCTGTTGTAGATGAGCCTTTTGTAAATACAAAGTTACCTTTACTCAAAAAACACTAAGACGTGAGTAATTTATTCAAAATTTTAAAAAATTATCTAATATAAAGAGTAGATCAGTATTTTATTTTTTCAATTTATTATTTTAATTAAATTTTATATAATTTAAATAAAAGTTCTTTCATAAAGTTCGCTACTAATGGAGGCGTCAAATTTTCGGAGGCCTAAAGCAAAAGTTTCATTAATTTCCTTTGAGCTATTCTTGTCCTTTAAATGGTGACACCGCAAAGATCCTACGTACGCCATTGATACACACGCAAAATAAGGCATGCTCAATTGAAATTATGAAAAAGTAATTGTGCATGTTCTCAAGTGCCTACTGCGTATATAGCTTAACCACATAAAATATGTCACCACCTTTAATTATACATACTAGCCTCAATCATAACAAGCGCGAGGTTTTATGGCTTCTAAGGCTTACGTGTATATTAAAAGAGCTAACATATTTAAGTGGTTAGCTGATCTATTTAATGGGAATTTGAGGCGTTTGAGAAGACGTGCATAAATTTCCCTAATTTGAGCCAGAAATGTCTACTAGAAACATTTTATCATGTTCAAGTGAGAAACAGAAACAAGTCGTAATTCAAGTATTTAAAGCAAGCTACCTCGTGCCTATCTCACCCCCCTTCCTTCAGCTGGGTGAGCCTGAAATTTACTTGCTAGTTTAAGGGGTTGTCAATGTGTTCCACCTAAAATATTTCACCACCAAATATGGGTGACTGACATACATGCCTGAAATATTGACTGTTCAAAATCATCCAATTAATTTCTTTAGGCAAAGAGGGTCCTTAAGTTCGGGGGGAGAAAGAAGATATTTTGTAATACTCTCTTTATTCTGATTGGTCTAAACTTATCCAAGCACATCAAGTTAAAGTTGAAACTGCATAACATTTTAAAGAAAGTGGAACCAAACCAACAAATATGGGTGACTGTGACATACATGCCCCAAACATTGAGTGTTCAAAATCATCCAAATTAGTTTCTTCCGGCAAAGAGAGTCCATGAGTTCGGGGGAAAAAAGAAGATATCTTGTAATACTCTCTTTATTCTGATTGGTCTAAGCTTATCCAAGCACACGTTAAGTTTAAAGTTGGAACTGCATAACATTTTAAAGCAAGCGGATCCAAAGGTAGATTCTCTAGCCACTTAGTATGAATTTTGAGATGGTATATAATGAAAGCAATAACACCAATAGGTACAATTCAACCCTAGGTTAGTTGGCGTGAGTTATATGAATCATTTAAAATCACATCAATCAAAGTAGGACTAATAAACTTGAACTTATCATCCCACTCATTTGAAAGTAATAATCAGTCCAGTCAGGATGTTCTTCTTGGATCATTCCCTTAGACACCAGTAAATTTACCCCAATGTAAAGGAGAGTCAATTAATTCCAGATTTTCGATAAGACTTTAGAAGCCCCTGATAACCCGTGTCCATCATGTACATCTCTTTCTTCTTCATATCTTCTTACATTAAGATCACTTCCTAATCCTCAAGGCTAATGCCAAAAGCATTTCAGTACTGAAAGCTTTAGCTGCAAGTTCCCTCCGACTCCTCTACTTGGGCCATATAGAGCCCATATATTCCATGAATGTTTACGTGCGACGCACAGGGTTGTCGGATAGCAGTAAAACTATCCAGCAGTGAAACTGAATGTACCCTCAAATAGTTCCCTTAAAAGGCCTAGTCCCTTTTGTATCAAAACATTACAAAAGCCAAGTTAATCAACCAATTTCGCCAAATACTACGCTCCAAATGAAGACCCAAATAATCTGTTTAGGTCAAACAATAGGTGCTGGTTCTCCATCTACGTGTCAGTAACTTTATAGTCCGATCACCTATGTCTTTTGCATACCACCCGACCCCTAAGTATTTCGACTGATGGTGTTTTGCATAGTATAAATAAGAAGCCTAAATTTCTTCTTATCATCTCTATTACCATAATTTACATTAGATTCTGATTTCTATCGTTTTCTAAAGCCCTTATACCTTGAGCTGCTAGGACATTCAGAAGCAGCAAATATTCTCTCTTCTTTCAAACAATGTTTTTGCATTGCCGTCAAAACCATTAAAACTTGCATCCAGTCAAATAGTAATTTTCAAGATATTCTTCATAATGCAATCAGAAGTTCCCATAGGCCCTCGCTTATGGAAAATCATAACACTTGCATGCTATTCCAACATTTGAAAAACCAAACAAACTTTTAAAGTTTTATTTTATTCATTAATTTTTGAAATGAAACTGTTTTTAATACATTCGCCCACCATTAATATTAAACAACAACATACCCAGTAAAATCCCACAAAAACCATTAATATTAATACAGACAAATTAACATCTTAAACTGCAAGTCGAGTCATGACCTAAGCAGGATTTTGTACAAGCTAGTCAACATTTAAAAAATCAGTATCAAGTAAAGTTACAAAATCATGCTAACAAACCCATTTACCGAGGTGGATCCTTGCTTTAAATATGATGAGTTCAACCTTTTTAACATTTAATTACTGAAATTATGTTCAAATTCCATTCCAAAGCAACACGGTAAAAACAATCTAAGCAAAATCTAAAACCAATACTTAATAGCATCAGTCTCCAAGAATGTCTATTAAATTTATTTTTCTTCACTTAAAAAAAAAATATATTTATTAATCTTTATTAACTCGTTGAAATTAGGAAAGTAGAGTGCAGAGAACAGTATAGAAATTTTTGAAATATCATTAAAAAACTCTATTTTCCCCTAAATTTCACGTTTTTTTAGGTTTCTCCCTGAGGACTAAATTAACAGATTCGATCCGAAATATGAGCTAGACCATGAACACTTCACTGTTGGAAGACAACATTCACTACCAACCAATAAAACTTGCACACAACAGTTAACAGGTAAACATCTTGAAATTACTGACCACTACTCCATTTTTCATTGCTTCAACGTCCTTGTGCTTTTCCAAGAACTTATAGAAATTTGGATCCTGAAAAAATTCAAAGAACAATGATCAACTTATATTTGTAAGAGCTTTTCACCCTTTATATCAACAAATAAGTGCTCTACAACTTCTATGGCTCCATCCTTCAATAAATATAAGAAATTACAACCAACAATCAAGTAGAAGGAACTCATACTTCATGTACATTTCCCTCCAAAGCACATTTCTGGAAAAAAAAAAAAAGAATCGACTTGTATTTTTTTTCAGGGAAAAGATAAGTATTCTTGATATATCATAAAGTTTGTGCTGGGTATATTATCAAAAGAAAAAAAAAAACAAAGTAGAAAAGCCTTGTAAAGTCTATTGTAAGCTATCTATACCCATAACAAGGTTTCCACGTGATTTACACAATCCATCTTGATCCAACTACAACAACATACCCAATATAATCCTATAACTAGGGTCTGGGGACGGTGATGTAAGGACCTGGACTTCATAAGGCCTTAACGACGCTTAAAAAGGAGATTCCAAGTGTTTTTGGCCAGGGGTACCTTTCAAGGAACCCTTCACGAGCCGTGGAAGGGACCACTGGCCATGAAAGGGCCCGTGAAGGACTGCCTTGGCCATTTTCCTGGCTGCCTCGGCTTTTTGGAGGCTGCCATGTGAACTGTGCCACCACGGGCACACACCGCGACTCATGGACCTCACCACGGACCAAGATGTGGTCCATGAAGGGGACACTTCACTTGGCAGAACCATCTCGACATGAGGGCAACTTTCACAATGAAGCAAACAATGATCTTGCGTTGGCCGAAGAGTAAATCAATGAGGATGCAATATCTATCATTCAAACGGACAACAAGGAGATCTTGGCTGCACATGCAGAGGAGAACCTTCAGATAGAAGAGGAGGGGGGTGCCACAGTAGAGGATATTTTACCTCTCATCTCAGCAGTGGAAGAAAGTGCAACAGGCTCGGAAAAGACGATCCCCATGTGGGTTCAACAGAACATAATTAAGCTAAGGAATTTGGAGTCCATTTTCAAGGTTGTGAGGAGATGGCTTTGAATTTGTTCATGAAAATTGATGGCAAAAGACAAGTAACAGAAGAAGTATCAAATGCAATAGTGCTGATGACTCTAAAAGAAAAGATCCTAAAGGAGATTAAAAGCCTGGAACCAGGCAGCAACTTCATTAGCTTTGGAACAAGAAGCAGAGGGGGTGCTTCGTGAACAATCTCAATGAAGATTAAACTGGTGTCGTGGAATATGAGAGGCCTCAATGATACTGGGAAGAGGCTGTTGATTAAGAACATGTTACACAAATGGAGGGCAGATGTATATTGTTTTCAGGAATCTAACTTAAGAGGTGATATAAGGGAGATAATTAAAGAACTTTGGGCCAATAGAAGGGTAAAGTTCCCCAGTTGGAAGCCACAGGTACCAAGGGGGGATTATCATTTTATGGGACAGCAGCATATGGGAGGGAGAAGTCTTTAAGGTTGGGGCGTACTGTATTACTATAAGATTTAGAGGCAAAACACAGGATTTTGGCTGGCACCTCTCAGGTGTGTATGCTCCAAATAACAGAGAGGAAAAAGAAGAGGTATGGTGGGAGCTAAGAGTAGTCAGGAGCCTATTCAATGGTCCCTGGTGATTGTCGGGGACTTCAATGTTGTGAGTTTCCCTTCTGAGAAGAAGAACTACAACCGAATCACCAAAGCTATGGAAGACTTTTCAGATTTCATTGAGGATATGGAGTTGGAAGATCCACCATTCACAGGTGGCAGTTATACTAGGAGAAAAGGAGATAGGCATGCCGCTTCAGCTAGATTGGACAGGTTCATATTTTAAGAAGAATGAGAGACAACTTTCAAGAAAATCAAACAAACTACTAGTATGCCTAGAATTATGTCAGACCAGAACCCCTTACTAGAATGTGGAAACTGGGAGAGGTCACAGTCTTATTTTGAATTCGAAAATTGGTGGCTGCAAACTGAAAATTTCATAGAGACAGTTAAGGGGTGGTGGAACTCTGGAATTTTTGTAGGTAGACCAAACTACATTCTAGCTTGAAAGTTGAAGGCTCTCAAAGTGAAGATGAAAGAATGGAGCAAAACTGCACAAGACAATCTTGGTTTACAGGAACAAACATCTTGAATCAGCTTTATGATTAGATGTGATCCAGGAACAAAGGTGCCTGTCTGAAGATGAGTCATATCTGAGGATTGTTCTGACAGTAGAGTTTGAGGAAGTGGCAAAGAAAAAGGTAATAGCATGGAGGCAAAGATCCAGGGCTGTGTGGCTTAAATAGGGTGACAAAAACACAGCTTTTCCACAGAACAGCAAGCAGTCACAAGATATGCAACAGCATTGACAGTCTTCTGACCAATGGAACTTATGTCACTGAATCAAAGACAATCAAGGAGGAGATCATAGGTTTTTATCAAAACCTTTACTGAGAGAACGAACACTGAAGACCTCAATTTAGTCCCAGAGGACAACCTAGGCTCAATACAGAAGAAAACCTCCTCCTTCAAAGTCAATTTCAAGAACAGGAAATCAAAGAATGTATTTTTATTTGTGCAGGAGACAAGGCTCCTGGTCCAGATGGTTTTACCATGCTTTTCTCGAACAACGCTGGGAGGTGGTGAAGGCAGAAGTAACAGCAACCATCCAGAAATTCAAGACTACTTGGAAAAAAGTTTCAATGCTACATTTATAGCTTTGATCCCAAAAAAGATGGGTGCATTAGAGTTGAAGGATTTCAGGCCCATTAGTCTGATTAGCAGTGTCTACAAGATCATATCCAAGATCCTAGCAGAAAGACTCAAGAAAGTGATCTCAAAGCTGGTGGATACACATCAATTGGCCTTCATCAAGGGTAGGCAGATCATGGATGTCAAACTTATAGCCAATTAGTCTGTGGATGTGAGGAGAATAACCAAAGTTCCTGGGATTCTATGTAAGTTGGACATAGAAAAAGGCTTATTATCATCACAATTGGAGCTTTTTGTGGAACACATCAGAGAGAATGGTTTTGGGAATAGGTGGATAACTTGGTTAAAGTACTGTGTGGAAACGGTCAAATTCTCAGTCTTAATAAATGGTACTCCTGGTTTTTTTCTTCTGAAAGGGGATCCTCTCTTCCCCTTCCTTTTTATCCAGCTATGGGAGGATTGAGTGACATGTTGAAAACTGCATAATCAAATAACATGATCAAGGGGTTCTGATGATACCCTAGTGTTCCGTGGTGCAGAGGAAGAACAACTAAAGCATTTGAGGATTATTTTTTATATTGTTTGAAGTTCTTTCTAGATTAAACATAAATTGGAGCAAAAGTTTTGTCTATCTGGTTAATGAACCCTAAGAAATCAACAGACTGACATTCTAGGAGGAAAAGTAGGAGAATACCTACCACCTACCTAGGGAAGCCTCTAGAAGCAAAGAGCAAATCAAAGAACATATGGAATACAGTGGTGGGAAATGTGGAAAAAAAACTAGTAAATTGGAGAAGTCAATACCTATCCTCAGGTGAAAGATTAACACTAATTCATAGTGTGCTGGATGCTATGCAAACCTACATGATGTCTTTATTCACTATACCAATAGGTGTCTCAAACAAGTTAGACTCCACCAGGAGAAATTTTCTATGGCAAGGAAATGGAGAGATTAAAAGAAATATCACTTCGTGAAATGGGATGTGGTGTTAAACAACAAAAAAGAAGGGGGAATGGGCACAAAGAATCTCAAAGTTCAAAACCAGAGTCTCTGCTTAAAGTGGCTAATGAGGTTTGTTTCTGTAGCCAAATATGCAATGGAAGGCTTACGGATTACTAAGGAGGTCAAAAAATCTTATGGGGTAGGACTATGGAGAACAATCAGGAACCTATGGACTAAAATATGGGGAAACTCAAAAACTAGTATAGGTAATGGTAGAAAGACATCCTTCTGGAATGATGTGTGGGTTGGGCAACACTCCCTAAAACAGTTGCATCCTATGATATATAATTTGAACCAACAAAAGGAGACAACAGTAGCAAAAGTTAGAGACAATCAAGGATGGAATCTATCTTTCAGGAGAATATTGAATGATTGGAAAATAGATAGATTAGTAGATTTTTACATGTCTTTGGACCAGGTAAACAAACTCAATACAAATGACGACAGTTTACAATGGTTTGGGCCAACAATTGGAAGTTCATAGTAAAATCAGCCTGTAGATATCTTGACAGGCCAGCTGAAATGCTTCTACCATGGCCTTGGAAGATGATATGGAAATCAAAGTACCTCACAAGGTGTCTTGTTTCACTTGGTTGGTAACCAAGGAAGCAATACTAACTCAGGACAATCTTATGAAAAGGGGAAGGCAATTATGCTCCATGTGTTTTTTTTGTGAAACAGAAACAAAGACAACAAACCATCTCTTTCTCCACTGCATAGTGAACTGTGGCGGGTCCTTTTAAATTTGAGGGGTATCAGCTGCTCCATGCCAAGACACACTTCAGATTTTCTAACATGCTGGAACAGAGAAGGGAATATGTCAGGTCACAAGGAGAGATGGAAGATTGTCCCTACATGCATTCGGTGGACAATTTGGAAGGAAAGGAATCAGAGATGCTTTACAAATAAGAGCATTCCTTTCCAGAGTTTGAAGTTGAACCGCCTTATTACCTTTTATTTTTGGTGTAATCATGTCCTCCCCAAAGGTGGAGGACATTCACTTCTTAGACAGTTTAGGAGGGTTGTAGAGGTTAGATTTTTTTTTCTAGTTTTGCTATCCGTATACTCCTGATGTAATTACTACTGAAATACACCACTGGTGTATTGTTGTCTATAAAATGTTAACTTTATCCAAAAAGAAAAAAAAGAAAAAAAAAGTCTGAAGAGCATTTGGCAGTCTAGCTTTATCACCAAATCTTCGTAACTTTCTCACAATATCCTCCCAATCAGTATGACATACCAGTGAAATCCCACGAAGTGGGTTCCAGAGAGGATAAAGTGTATGTAGACCTTACCACTACCTCATAGAGATAGAGAGACTATTTTTGAAAGACCCTCGACTCAAATGTATCTGCCCAAGTAAAAGAAAAAAAGAATAAATATAAAATAACTGCTAAAATGAAGAGTAATGTCAATTTTACAAGAAAAAATAATAGAAGCATCAAAACAATCACAGAGCAATAACAATACAACTATAATAGCATGATTAATTCTATGACAAACCTAAAACATCACAAAGCAAGACATCATCTTATTCCTACTAACATTCCACCTTAATACGCGACCTCCAGTCGTTTCTATTTAAGGTCATATTCTCGGTGATATGAGATATCAAATCTTCACTTGCAATCGATCGTCGTTCTTCTTCACATTGCAAGCGATTGGATCGTCGATTGGCTTAGTAGTTTGTAAAAGTTTCGGCCGATTCTCTCAATTCCGTCTCTTTGCCGACGACCTCACCGGCGAGATCTCTAAATAGGATTTTCAAGAAAATATCGTCCGTCCGTGTTCCGGTGACGAACTCTTCTGATAAACTCACATTTGCACTACTCCGGCGACCGTGGGATTACTTCCGGCGAACTTCCGTCGACATACGGCATCGGCGATCTGCATTCACGGGTTTGAATCTCGCTGAGTAAGGGCAGAGAAGGGTTCGAATCTTGCGAGCAGCGATACAACTCTCAAAGGGGAAATTCCGGCGACCCGTGACGGCATCTCCGGCGTCCAGCAAATCAAAAGTTCCCAAGTTCCGGCGATGGCATCGATCAGAATTCCAGATTCCGGAGACGCGTTCAACCATTTTCCGGTCAGATTCTTTCAAGCTGCGAGGAATTCTCAGGTGATATCCTCCATTTTCTCCTTCTTTCGTGTTCAAACGTCGTGTTTCGCTATGTCTTTATTTGTATTTCTTGTTCCGGGCAGGTTGATCGTTTGTTGTTGGCATTCATAGTTGCTTGCTGTTTCTTTGTTGTTTGTTACTTTATTGTACATACATTTTATTCAATCGTTCCTCTCCTTTTTATATTTCTTGCGTTTGTGCAGTACCCAGATACTTGTTCATCATTACTGTTCTGTATTCCTGTGTTTTCGGTATACCCAGGTTCTGTATTTTCTGCCCGTCGTTGTGGACTGTTTGTACATGTTTGGGCTGTTAAAGTATTCCGATATTTTATTGTTGCTGTATATTGTTGTATACTGTTGTATATTATTGTATATTGTTGTTGTATATTGTTGTATACTGTTGTATATTGTTGCTATATTATTGTTGTTGTATATTGTTGTATATTGTAGATTATTGTTGTATATTGTTGTATACGTATTACTTAGCATATTGTTGTTGTATGGTTGCATATTGCTGTATTTTGTTGGAGTCTTGTTTATTATTGTTGCATAGTACTGTTTGCGGGTAGTTTGCTGGTATTGTTTAGTATTCCTTGTTTAGTACTGTACTTGTTATTCTTTATTGTGACTGTACTTATTTGTAGGGATTATCAGTTTTGTAGTTTAGTGGCGTCAGGAAATAATGGTGGACTAAGGTCATGTCGTCGGTCGAGGTCGGAGGTAAGGGGTAGGGGTGGCAAGAGGGTCACGAGCTTATTTAAGTTAAGGATAGCATCGTGGAATATAGGGTCACTAACAGGGAAGTCCATAGAATTAGTAAAATGTTTTAAAAGGAG
>JAABOM020000092.1:14301387-14344613 GCA_011800125.2 Solanum clarkiae | reverse complement strand
TCTCCCAGTTTTAGGTTTTCTATTTTGACTTGTTGGTAATTCGGACATTGAACCACAAATTCTGCAAGGTCCTTTTTCATGCCTCCCCACCAAAAAATTCTCGTTAGGTCATGTTACATTTTACTTGATCCTAGATGGATGGAATATCTTGAATTATGGGCTTCTTCCATTATCCTCCTTCTTAGCCCATTAATATTAGGCACATATAATCTATTTTGACAATACAATACTCCATTTTGTGTACGTTCAAAACCCTTCATCGTACCCTGACTCACCTTTGCCTTAAGCCATCGTAGAATAGGATCCTCAAACTGCCTTTCTTTCACCTTTATTACTAATGAAGACTCTGTAGCAATATGCACAACAACCTCTTCCTTTGGAGTTTCAAGAAGGCGAACTCCCAAACTGGCTAGTTTACGTAGATCTTTAGCCATTCCTTGTTTTCTCATGGTTTGGTCACTAATATTCATGATTGTTGTACGACTCAGAGCATCGACTACCACATTTTCTTTCCCCGCATGGTATAATATATCAACGTCATAATCCTTTATTAGCTCTAGCCATCTCCGCTGTCTTAAATTTAGGTATTTCTGCTTAAAAATGTTTAGCAAACTCTTATAAGCAGTACATATATCAACATGAACCCCATATAAATAGTGGCGCCATATTTTCAGACCAAACACAACCACTGCTAGCTCAAGATCATGTGTTGGTTAGTTTTTCTCATGCGGTCATAGGTTTCTAGAGGCATAAGCAATTACCCTTCTATACCCCATCATCACATATCAACTCTAATTTCTTCTTTGATGATATCTCTCCGCTGTTACCATCATCCATTTTGCTTTTATCTACTAACCCTCCCTGTGAGTTTTCTCCTTTCTTCATTGATAATGTCTCTCCACTGTTACCATCATGTTGCTTTTAACTACTAATTCTCCCTATGAAGTTTCTTTAAAAATATCCGTTATGATGCCTCTAATTTCCTGTCCACCTTTTATCACTGATGTTTGCCCTTGGCTCTCTTTATGTTTTAGTTCATGATAATTGTCAGTGTTGGGTGTCTGTACTGGTGTAGATTTTTCCCTATAAGTTCTGATGTTTTATTTCTACTATCTTCCCCACCTATTTCATATATCTGCACAATCTTCTTTCCTTTGGTGTCACTTGACTTTTCCCCTGACGTTGCCCTTTTCTCAATTACTGCGATTCCTCTCCTTTGCATTTTCTTGTCCACTTTGTTCATTTACTTTATTTTGTTCATCTACTTGTAAAACCCCAAAGGAATTATTAGAAATGTTACAGTACAGTTTCATACTGATTTTATCTGTGGCTTTCTTCATCTCCCCTCATTTTTGTTTTTCTACTACTTGAATTGTTGATCATTGCTTTCTTGTTGAGGTTCCTTAACCTCCACTTCTACATGTCCCTCTTTTCCAGCGGCTTGTATTATCTCAGTGGTGCTATTATCCTCTGAGTTATCCTTCTTATGTGGAAACAACTCTGGATGAAGTACGTAATATTGTTATTCATCATGCCCTTGAATCAAACAAGTGGTATAGTATTCAGAATATAGTCATATTTAATACTGATCCGCCTTTCCACTATTTCTCTATTGTGCTTTCTTACTCCAAATTTGATTCTCTTTGCAAATTCATTAAGTAATCTACTTCCACTTTAACATTCACAACTAGGTTTGGTTTGATTTTTAGTCGCCATGTCTATCTGCAAATGCTTTCCACAACTATTGCCAAAGAGAAAATAACCTCCTTCCCAAAAAATTCGGTGGCAGCAAAGGGAAGGAGATTTAGGCCCCAACAGTTATTATTTCCTCCTCAGAGTTAAACATTGGATCCCGCTTGAGTGTTCTCATGGAAAATGTCTTGTTCTTGTGCATAATATAAAAGGTCGGCTTGGATAGTAAATTGATGTAGTCCTCCATTAGTGACGTCCTAGTTAAAATTGTCTATTACATAATAGACCAATTGTGCATTCACTTTTCAATTCACAGCGTTTAGGGATTAATCTCCTTAAATCATGTATATCAGGCCATCCATAAGAAAATTTACCTATAACAACAAACTCCAAATTCTTATTTATAATCATTTGATCTACCTCCACTTGATCCCGAATGACTGGTGGTTTTCCATGTAAATAAGTAATGGATTTGATAGGTATTTTCTTCACAGGTTCCTTCTGTTGTTTCAACAAATCCACATAGGATATTTTTGGGACGGGTGGCCCTCCTTCACAAGAAGGCTGGCCACTAACCGGAGTGGCCATGTTCATCGTGTAGGCAACCTAAGTTGTTGTTGTTGTTGTTGTTATTATTATTATTGTTATTGTTATTGTTATTGTTCTTATTCTAATTGTTATTATTATTATTGTTGTTATTGTTGTTATTATTATTGTTGTTGTTGTTATTGTTATTATTTTTATTGTTGTTGTTGTTGTTATTAATATTATTGTTGTTATTGTTGTTGTTAGTATCTTTATCTTAAATATATTATACATTTAACTATCTTATTTGATCAATCTTTAATATAAGATAATAATTTTAATACGTTCAAGTACTTTTGCTTATCTCTTTTATATTATGCATATTTTCTTTACATAAAAATATTATTTGATAAAGTTATTGTATATTTTACCGATATGTGTGTATATGTGTATGTGTGTGTGTAAATTAGATGCCAATCTAATTTAATTTTCTCTAATTTATTTAAACCGTAGCTCTTTTTATCCAATTTATTCAAAATTTAGCTAATTTCTTTACCATTCATTTCAATTCTAGCCCATTTGAATGAATTTTGGCTCAATTTTAAACTCCCAATCCAATTTCATTCAACTCCAATTTGGATAAATTTTTTTTCAGTCCGGTTCTAACCCATCTCCTCAAGATTCAATCTCAAATGTTCATCCTTTTTAATCCAACGGTCTAAATTAATTTTCCCTTTCTTTCCTGTTTTAAACCATATCTCCCCCAAACCCTAAACTCATTTTTCATTCTTCGTCAACATCAGAAAATCATCGCTGCACACCCTACCACTCCTTTCCTCTTCGCATCACTACTCCGATAGGAAACCCAACACCGCCTAACCATCTTCCTAACCATTCCAATCTACCGTTTCCATCACTGGCGATCTTCGCCTGCTCACCACCATCTCTCTTCTCCTCCCATATCGGTGAAACCCCATTGTCATGTTCCTTCCTTGGCTCATCACCACTGTCCAAATGACCCCCGTACTTCTCTTCACCGAAAACCCGCACCACTAAATCCAACGTAACCCCCACTTATCTCACCTTCCTTTATCACCACTGGCGAGATGACCCTTCAGCGAACCAATGACTTTTGTCTGCTCGTCTTCTTGCCTCGTCTTTCCAAAAATTCCTTTTTTGTTCAATCAGTGGCAACCTATCCTTGCTAAAATATCATCATTACCTCTTCTTTCTCTTCCCTACTATCCATAAGTTCATCGAAATAAATCAGTTACCCAAAATCACCACTAGACCACCTTCTCCCTCTATTCTATACCAGAAAAATGCACAAAAAATCCTCTCCCTCTCCCCTCTCTGACTTCGGTGAGACAAATCTGACCAACAACGACATGTGACAGTGATTATAGTAAAATCATTTTTGTTTACTTTAGAGGTTCAAATCTAATTTTAAAGACGAATATGTACAGGTATGATTTGCTAAACACTCATTTGCTTTTATTTTATTTTCATTTCACCTATTGCTCTGTGAACTGATATGCAAGATGTAAAATTCACATTGTTGTTTGTTATTCTGTGCGATTAGTGTATGAATTATTGGAAAAATTATTTTTTGCTCAATTTGTTTCATTTGACATCTTTGTTATTGTAGTTATATTGAAATATCAATGGGTTTTAAGAAAATATTTTAAAGAATTTAATATTTTATGTTGTGTTCGTGTATTTGTATTGAATTTGCTTACTTGCAAATTGAAATTTTTAAGATTGGTTGATTTTCTTTATTGCAGTTATCTATATTGAATTAATTTTTTCAATTAAGTTGAACAAGTTTTCCTTATTAACTAAGCTTGAACTTTGTTTACCATCAAAATCATTTTAATTATTTCTTTGTTGGTGGTAATTAAAGAGTCTTCTTGAATATCTCCCTTCTTCAAGACTCCTCTTTTATTTGTTTTTATTTTGGAGGATATTGTCGCTCTTTTACTATGCTATTTATGGTGTAGCCCCTTTAGTATAATCATATATGATAAATTTTTTATACCTTATTGTTATTCTTAAGTCTGAATATTTTTTATTGTCATGATTGAATCCCAAGGTCAATCAATTTATTATTTTATTTTCTTATTTTGATAAGAATTGATTGGATTATTTTCTTACCTTTTGCTCTTCTTTTCCAACAGTTTCCTCTCCTATATAAATAACACTTCTCTTCTTATTCTAATAGATACTTTTCACTAGGATACGCTCTCAAAAGAAAAAGTAATAAAAATAATTCCTTTTGCATACTACTCTAAAGGGTTCCCCTGTTTTGTTGCCCCAAGATAAATTCAAATCAAGTTTACATCTTGCTGATTGATTAATATACTTAACTGGTTAGTCTTGTTAAATTAATTCTAATTTCTACAACTAGTTCATTGAACTTTTTACAAAAATTATTATGTTTTGAAATATAAAAAAATAAAAATAAAAATAAAATAGAAGCGTCCGGATAAGTCTTCATCCTTTTTTCTATGTGTGTGCGCTATTCTAGTTATGTTTCTAATGTGTATTTGTTGTCATTATTTTAAAGTTGTTGTATAGTGCTATGTTTCTGGCATCTTGTTTATTTTTTCCATGACTTAGCATATTTTGAACTAAGTTCAAGATATTGAAGAGTTTGTCGGGACGAAATTAGGAGAGAATTAGTTTTTCTTATTGTTCTTATTTCTATCCTTGTATTGTTTTCTTTTCTTTATTTTTTGTATTTATTTCTGGCTTGTAATGATCTTTTAATGAATCACTCTATATAGTAAAATAATTGGCATCTACCTGAACAGAGAGAGGATTTCCATAAAACAAAGATAGGTGTGTCAGGAAAACATTTCAATCACTATGTATTAAATATTCTACCTGGATTTTACATGTTTATTTCTTGTTTTCTTTACACCAAATCACCAACCATAACATTATCAAAAATCAAGCCTTAAAAACTAGCTTGCATTTAAAATATTTCTCCATTTAGAAATTATGACTTTAGAAAGTATTCCATTAGAAGTAGATACCATCCCTGTAGGTATGCAAACAATAATTTTATTATATTAACCATTTAGAAATCATGTTCACTGGTGTCATCACCCGACCTCCATAGGGTGGAATAACACCTACCCAATCCACTGGCAAGTAACCTTAATCTCAGAGCCTTGAACATTAGTCAATGGACTATTCCACGAAAGACAACCATAAGGAGTAAAAGTTGTTACAATAAGATGGTGAAATACAAAACTAGAGAAATAACATACAAAAATCCACCCCAAAACCTGATATTAGTTAGTAATCGAGCATTTAATAAATAAAATAATAGTAAATGGCTTCTAAAGAATATCATATTAGTACAAAGTATCTATAAATACAAACTAAAGACTAGTTTGAATGCGACGTAATGAAAATCGATAATTTCGAATGCCAGGAGCTCACTCTTTATCTCTGAAATCCTCAGCCTGCTCCATACAAAAGAAATTCAATAATGGGGACTCGCATTATGATCTGAAGGGGAAAAAGTATAGTATGAGTATCAAACAAAGGGTACTTAGCAGGCATAGGCCGACTGAGCTCCATAATTAAAGCAAGAATATATAACATGAAGATAAGGTAAGTACAACACAAGTAATAGGATATTAGACATAATAAAGAATAAACAACATATATGAGACAATGGAGGGGGAGGAAGGAAAAATACCTGGGAGAATCAACTCTACCTGCTCACCTATTATGGCTCTAGATTTATAGGCTGCTATCCACAACTATTGGTAGTGCGCGGGAGTATGCAACAAGCCCCAACTCTAGTCCTAGAACTAGCCTAGCATGCTAGAACTGTAGCTAACTTGCAACACCAGTTCTAGAAGCCTAGCCATCCCTAAAACTATTGTCATCAAGAAAGATGTTACGGGTGGCATCATGCTATTACAAGAGAAAAAGATGCTCGAGATATTTCTAAGACTGACATCACTGAGGTTTTTGGGGAAATTAGAGAGGATAATGAGTTACTTTTTTCAAGGAGAGTTTACATTCCGTCGGTTTAGTGAGTTGACAGAAGCTGACTTTACTTCTTATTAGCACGACAAGCTTGTCAGACAATAGTGACATTCATACATAGAGACCATATTAGTAGGGTTACTTTTGATATCTTGGACAGAGTTTTGGAGGCCTTATTAGCAATATTTATTCCCTAAATTCTCATAAACAAGATTTGTGATTAGCTTTTGAGATTAGAGCGAGGGTCCATGACAGTGTTAGTGTATGACGTCAGATTCTATGAGCTCTCCCGACATGTTACTATGAATCTACGGACAAAGGAGAGAGTTTAGTATTTGTCCATGGTCTGATGATACACCTAGGATTTAGACCTAATCCTTAGTTATAATGGGATGTTCTTTCATAGATAAAGTTGAATACCCCATCACTCAAGAAGCTCTATCGTGAAGGCTAAAAGGTAAACAACAAGAGCTCTCGATATGAGGGAAGCTATAATGGGCTTATTATAGGGCAAGATTTTTATAATAGCCTCAGCAACGATTTCAGTAGGGCCGGTCTAGTCGGATGATTCAGGCCTCACTTCATACCTCTAAGGATGATCAATATCAACAAGGTGCATCAAGCTAGGGTGGTCGTCCTTATATTACAAGCCTGATAGTAAGGGATGCCGCAATTGATACTTTAGGTTAAAAGGGTCCTTCATATTCATCGAGTTAGAGTTTGAGGGCCTCAAACTCAAGTACTATAGGTAAAGTTAGACGTCATTTTGTAGGAAGTTATTCACAAGGTTGCTATAATTATGGTGATGTAGATCTTTGGTCCAAAGATTACCCCAAATAAAGGATGATAACTTCTGCTTCCCAAACAGCCTGACCAAACCCAACATTAACCAGCGGCAGAAATCAAGGTCAAGCCCATGGGAGTGGTCATTAGGGTGTTTCGGGGAGGAGGATTCCTCGAGGAGGTAGGTTAGGTGGTAGGATAGATTTTTAAGGCAGAGGCCATTTGGGCCATTTCTATGATGCTCTAGGTGTAGGGGTTGAGGCTTTTCTGACCCGAGCCTAGAGCGTAGTCATAACACTACAAATGAGATTCCCCAAAGGAACTCTAAACCAACCTTCTTAGCATAACATAAGCATACAAGGTAAAGCGGAAGATAATAGCATGAATGGAAGTAATACTTAGCATAACTCAAGGTATAAAAGTAATACATGACATGAAAGTATACAAGTTTGAAAGTTGAAATCAATACATAGGCCCAACAAATGCCTCTAAGTCACGATCATTGATGAGGGCTCAAACAAGTCCTAGCTGACCCTCAACATAAGGAAAAGACTATCTCAAATACATAACTTGATATAAGACTAAAGATAGAAGGTCGTGTCCTTGAAGCATGAGGACTCACCAAATCAAGATCAGCTAATAGTTTGGATCTAGCAATGAGGGTGGAGAGGGAGATCACCTGCACTTACATTATAATATTTTGTAGGCATAGAGTATGCTTTAGTATGTTTGAATGTATTAAGTGTGCATGCATGTAATATAATATAAGTATGGTGATAACCTACATAACAGTGTTACATGAAAGTCATTGTGCATGAACATATGCATATACTTGAAAGTAAGTTTGTTAAAATCATCATGAGTCCTTGCAAGTCATATTAGAGCTTATAGGCTCACCCATAGTCCCATCATAATTACATATCGAGGATTAATCCTTTCATCATTGTGTAAAGGGATGATTGTACCTATCCTCATCAATACATTGTGTAAAAGGAAGGTTGTATCTGTCCTAATCAATACACGAAATAGCTCATGTCATGAATATGTATAGGGAAGGCTGTACCTATCATTATTTATACACATACAC
The DNA here is from genome assembly GCA_011800125.2 of Solanum clarkiae. Classification (NCBI taxonomy): domain Eukaryota; kingdom Viridiplantae; phylum Streptophyta; class Magnoliopsida; order Solanales; family Solanaceae; genus Solanum; species Solanum clarkiae. The sequence goes on along the minus strand of JAABOM020000092.1, from coordinate 14,336,518 downwards.
AGTGTAAAGGAATGGTTGTGCCCATTCTTATCAAACACACTGTAATGATCCGACCTATGGGCCTAGTCATCACACGGCGAATCATATAGCCGGAGGCACCTCACCCAAACTATCTAAGCATCTCAAACATTCACAGGTAACAAACAAAAATATAATGTGGAAAAATCATAAGGGAAAGGGGCTATGGCTTTTGTACAATGAAGCAACATTCAAAAATAGTGGAAATAGCTAATTCATTAATTAAACCATACGCATTCCAACTACATCATAAGTAAATTGGATAGATAACAGACAGACTCCATCAAAAGTAAGAAATCTAGACAATATACTACTAAAATAAATTCTTCATAAGGGCTACAAAACATTGTCTCAAATCAACTAAATACGAGCCAGAAGGAAAGAGTGGAGGAGTCCCAATCTACGGTTCACCATAAAAATGGAGCTAGTCTTGGGCGTCGAATACTAGCCACGAGTCGGTGGAGGAGAACCTTCCCATACATGGTCATAATCATGAAGGCAAATTTGTATTAGCATATTTGAATGTACTAAGTATGTGAGATGCAATGCGTGGTTATAATTGTAATGCCATCATAACTAAACTTAACATATTAGTAAACGTAAGGTTAATAAGACATAAAATAAGCTTAAACATGCACAAATAATACGGCTCAGACCAATATGAGACAATGCATATTTAAAACACAAAATCAAGGCATATCATGGAATCATATATACTTGTGGGAACAAATCATAACTGGCATTAAGACCATGCGAGCTACTACATGGAATCTAAAGAACTCCTTCCATTAGGAAAAGGCCAATGCACTCCTTCCATTGGGAAAAGGGGAATCTACTTACCAGGGTACATATCCAAAACTTAGTATCATTCATAACTTTGGGGCCTACGTAGATCCACTAGCCTAACCTGCAAGGCTCCTATAGTGGCATATAGTTAGGGACATCGAGATTTAGCTTTAAGGGGTCATGCCTCAACTAATGAGATGAGTCTCAATGTCAAGTCCTCTCGGTACTAAGTCATCCCACAGAATCTTTAAGCATAGATTAAAATCACAAGTAGCAATCAATAGGAGTAGCTCGAGCTTAAGAATCCTTCTTAAACATCTTTTAGGGAAATAATCACTTTACACATATCTTTGGAAAGACTTAACTTTGAAGCTCTTCATGAATGTCATATTCATAGTCATAATTTATAAATAATTTCATTGAAAAATAAGGTGGGCTTAATTGATGCACAGAACAATCATAAATCAGATAATAAGAAATTTCATATAAAGGAACATCAAAATTGTCCAACCTTAATCATATCAAAGCCTATCTTGGAATCAACATCACACTTCAAAATTTATGTACATTCACTAAACAAAATAGACATGGAACTTTAAGAATATCATATAATAGCATAAGAACAAAAAAAATCATTATAAGTTTACATTAGGACTTAGGAACTTAAACAAAAGGGAAAATGTGTAATAAGGAACTATATGGGTGAAAGGGTATCCATAAATCAACTCACACACCTAAGAAACTAGAGAGAATCAGAGTGAAGTCTTGAGGAAGGAACTTGGGAAACCCTAACTTTGTTCTTGAGAGCTCTTGCCTTAGGAACTTGGAATTAAAGGACTAGAAGAATGAGGGGTGTTTCTAGGGTTTGAAGACTAATATAGGTCTCCTTTTTTGTCCCCGAAATGATAGTATAGGAAGAAAATTATGAGAAATGACCAAATTTCCCCTCAATTAAAATTGTCAAAGCAGTCTATGAGACCCCGACTACGGGCTATAGATGGTTTTATGGGCTATAGACCCTTTCGCCTGATGGCTCACCTGAGAATCCTGAAATACGACCTTTGTTGGATTGTGGATTATGACAAATAGGATGGGTCATACTATTTTCTATGGGCTATGGATGGACTTTTAGAGTCCTTCCACACCTACCCAAGTTCTCACTTTTTATCTGACCCCTTTTTATGTGAACTTATATGAGCACAACATTTTATGGGTCGTCTGATAAGTCGTGGATTAACTTCCTGAAAACTCTAAATTTCCTCATGTTTAGAATCCTATGAACCATCCTACGTGCTGTAGAAAATTCCACGAGCGATAAACTATCTCGCGAACAGGTCCCCAATCACTTTTCAGGCCAACGTTTCTACACTCAGGGCTCCTAACTGAGGGTCATTATAATATCTCCCCCTTGGGAACATTCGTCCCCGAATGTACTTAAAGGTAGGCTCTAAAGAATAAACTAGAAGCTAATAACCCAGCACCATGCCAAATGCAATTCAAACATCATTTCTCAAGATTCTCGATCTTACACTTTAAAACGGTTCATAACATAAAACAAATGCATACATCATGAGAATCTAAAATGTATGGAGTTTAGGGATTCTGGAAAAACTTTTTAGTACCTTAATCTTGAGTGGAGCAGAATAGATGTGGATAGTTCTTCATCATATCCGTTTCTGCTTCCCATGTAGCACCCTCTACGTGTTGGTTCCTCCAAAGCACCTTGACAGGTGTGATTTCCTTATTCATTAGCTTCTTCATTTACCAGTCTAGGATTTCAATAGCTACCTCTTCACAACTTGAATCCTATTTAATGTTCACATCATGCGAAGGAGCTATGGAACTTGGGCCACCCTATGAATTCCTCAACATCGATGCATGGAAGATCGGATGAATCAAATACAATTCATTGGGTAGTCCAACTCATAAGCTATTTTTCCCACTCTCTTCACCACCTTGTAAGGTCCTACATATCTAGGACTCAACTTTTCTTTCTTACCGAATCGGAGAACACCTTTCATTGGAGATACCTTCAAATAGACCCAATCACTAACTTGGAACTCAAGCTCTTTCTCCTTACATCAGAGTAGGACTTTTGTCGACTTTGGGTTGTTTGAAATTTCTCTCTTATACTTTTAATTTTCTCCATAGAATTCATCAATAAGTCTAGTCCTATAAATACCACCTCACCGACTTCGAACCACCCAATGGGTGATCTACATTGTCTACTATACAAGGCTTCAAACAGTGGCATCCCAACACTCGTATGAAAGCTATTGCTATAGGCAAACTCGATATATGGAAAATGTTATCCCAACTTCCTTTGAATTCCAACATGCAGGCTCTCAACATATCCTTTGAGCTTTGAATGGTCCTTTCATTTTGCCCATCAGTTTGAGGATGAAAAGTTGTGGTCAATTTCACTTAGTGCCAAGTCCTCCTTGGAAAGACCTCCAAAAGTGAGAAGTGAATTGAACTCGACAGTTCGATATGATGGAAAATGGAATCCCGAGCGACCTCAACAACTCTCGGAATACAAGTACGCATGGTCCTCAACATTGAATGTGGTTTTTACCGGTAAGAAATGAGTTGATTTAGTTATGCATTCAACTATACCCGTATGGAGCCATAATGCTTTTTGGTTATCAACAACCCAACAACAAAATCCATGTTGATCTCTTCCCACATCCAAGTAGGAATATCAATATCTTGCGCTAAGACACTCGGTCATTGGTGTTTAACCTTTACCTACTGGCAATTGGTGCATTTGGACACAAATTGCGCAATGTCCTTTTTTATCTCTTTTCACTGATAAATTTCTCACAAATCTCTATACATTTTGGTAGTGCTGGGATGATTAGAGTAGGAGGAGCTCTGGGCTTCTTGCATGATCAACTTTTTCAACTCATCATCACTAGGTACACTACCAGAGCACACTATCTCCCTTTTGTGAGAGGATCTCTACCTTTCCATCTTTCACTAAAGTTTTCAACTCAACTGGAGTGGGATCAAAATCTTGCTTGGCCTTAAACTAGTCGTATCAGAGAAGATGTTGACCCATGAAGAACCATCGCACAATCATTTCTAGACTCATTCAATCTACCTCCCTTCCTTGCCAACCTTTGAACATCTCTAGCTAACTCCCTCTTCCCGACATCTTCTATATGGGACACACTACCAATACAAATTCTACTAAGGGCATCAGCTACCCATTGGCTTTTCCGGGGGGTACGTCATGCTCATGTCATTATCCTTGATTAGCTTTAACCATATCTGTTGCCTCAAGTTAAGAACCTTTTAGGTGAATGCGTGTTGGAGGTTCTTGTGGTTGGTGAAAACATCCACATAGACTCCATACTAATAGTCTTTCCAAATCTTTAAGGCAAACACCACCACCACGAGTTCAAGGTCATGAGTCAGGTAATTCTTCTCATGTACTTTCAACTGTCGTGAAGCATAGGCAATCACTTTACTATTTTACATTAGCACACAACCCAACTTGATCTTGGATGCATCACAATATACAATAAAACTATCACTCCCCTCTAGGAATATTAATATTAGGGTAGAAGTCTATCGATCTTTCAAAGTCTTAAAACTCCTTTCACATTCATCTGTCAACACGAATTTATCCTTCTTTTGAGTTAGCTTGGTGAGTGCAGATGAAATTATGGGGAAGTCTTGCATAAATCGTCTATAGTAACCGGCTAGACCCAAGAAATACCTTATGTTAGTGGGAGTGAATGGCCTTGGCCAGTTCCTTACTGCTTCTGTCTTTTCAGGATCAACCTTGATGCCCTCTCTAGATACCACGTGCCCAAGAAAGGAAACCTTATGTAGACAAAACTTGCACTTGTCAAACTTATCATAGAGCTTCTATTCCCTTAAGGTTTGCAATACTACCCTCAAGTACTCCATGTGCTCTTGCTCACCTCGCAAATAAATCAAAATGTCACAATGAGCACTACCATGAACATGTCAAGGTAAGGGTTGAACACGTTGTTCATTAGGTCCATAAATATTTTTGGTGCATTAGTGAGGCCAAAGGACATCATGACAAATCCAAAATGACCATATCTAGTTCAAAAAGTCATCTTAGGTATGTTATTTTCTCTCACCCTCAATTGGAGATAACCGAATCTCAAGTTAATCTTGGAAAAGTGAGTGGCCCCTTGTAGTTGGTCAAATAAATCATCTATCATCGGGAGAGGATACTTATTCTTGATGGTGACCTTATTGAGCTTTTGGTAATCAATGCACATGCAGAGTAACTTATCCTTCTTTCTTACGAATAGCACCAGGGCACCCCACAGAGACTTACAAGGTTGGATGAAACCCTTCTCCAATAAATCCCTCAATTACTCTTTTAGCTCCTTCAATTCTGCGAGAGCCATTATATAAGGAGGGATTGAGATAGGTTGAGTATCGGGTAAAAGATCTATACCAAAGTCTATCTCCTTTTCGGAGGGACACCTAACAACTCATCTAGGAAGACATCATGGAATTCACTTATGACCGGAACCTATTCAAAAGAGGGAACTTTAGAAGAGACATCTTTGACCCTTACCAAGTGGTAGATACACCCCTTAGAAATCATCTTATGGGCCTTGACAAAAGAAATAAGTCGACCTTTACACGAAGAATTGTTGCCCTCCCATTCAAGAATTGGCTCATTAGGGAATTGAAATTTGACCCTACAAGTTCTAAAACCAATGGAGGCATAGGAAGCGTGCAACCAATCCATTCCAAAAATTACATCTAAGTCTACCATGGAGAGCTTAATTAAATCACACGACATTACTTTATGCAGAATAGAAACAGGTCAACCCCTGTAGACTCGTCGGGCTAAGATAGACTCACCCACGGGATTACTCACCTCATAATGCTCATGGAGAACTTTAAGACATACATGAAACTTGTATGCAAAGAAAGGGGTCAAATCTAAATTTGCATATGCATCTGAATCATAAACACACAACATACTAGTGACCACATCTGGGGTGTCCGCAACCTCTTAATGACTATTAAGGGCATAACATAAGTTGGCCCTTCGGGCACCATGAGCTTGACCTCTGTTGCCTTGGGGACTTGTACCTCCACTCTTACAGTCCTTGACATGGTGATCGGGCTTTCCACAAGTAAGGCAGGCACTGGACCTAGCTAACCATTCCTCTTCATGGGGTTTTCCGCACTTGGGGAAATTAGGACTTTGGGGCTTTGGGGCAACCCTTTTGTCATTCCTGGGAGGAGGAATGTTGGTGGATCCTTGCCTTGGGCCACCTTGAGATTTTTAGCCACCACTCCTTTGATGAGAATAGTTCCCTCACGAGCCCTCTTGGACTTCCTTGGCCTTTCTTGGAGCTTCTCCTCTTTAATTTGTTTGGTGTACTTCACTAGGAAAGAAATATCCATTTCTTTGACCAATATTGTCATCTTGTATTCTTTGGATACCAACTTGGAGACACCCAAGATGATTTGCTTATGCGAGCCCTCGGATTTGTGACCATGAATGGAGCATACTTCGACAATTGGGTGAACTTGAGGGCATTTTCCCTCACACTCATATCCCCTTGCTTCAAGTTGATGAATTCTTGGACTTTCGCCTCCCTAAGCTCAATGGGGAAGAAACAGTGTCGGAAGGCACACTTGAATTCCTCCCAACCAATGGGACCCTCTTCTTGACCTCTCTCATCACCCACTTCACAAACCAAACCTTGACGACTCCCTTAAGTTGGTAAGCCACCAACTTGGCTTTGTCCTTGAACAACACACCCATCACCGCCACAACTCGGTAGGCTCTTCTATAAAATTCATAGGGTCCTCATCCGCCTTTGACCCATAAAATTCTAGCGAATTGATTCACATAAAGTCACAGACTCTGGCGGCTGGGGTAGGCACTTGGGGAGGCAGTGTTATCTCCCTGTTGGCTTGGTTAGGCAACGATTGGGACAACACCATGAAACCAGCTTTGAACTTCGTATGAGACACTCCCTCGTCCTGTTGGAGCGGAGGGACTTGTTGGTCCAAAATGCCTCATTGGTGGGGAAGCTCTTTAGGGCAGCATAATCTAGAAAGAAACAAAAGCTCTTCATTAGTTAGCAGAAAATCTTACGCAACTCTAAGGCACGACATTGAATAAGAAAAAAGGGAAGACTTTCCTAAACCATCTCATAGCCTTTCATTCAAAATAGTAGCACGTTTTATAACCTTGAACGAGACTCCATGCTACATGGTATGCATGGACATCTAAGGAATATTTTGAAAACTCATGCTCTGATACCAAGTTTGTAATGACCCGACCTAGGGGCCTTATAGTCACATGGCGAATAAGATACCCGGAGGCACAACACCCAAGCCATCTAAGCATTACAAGCATTCATAGGTTATAAACAGACACATAATATGGAAAAATCATAACGAAAAACGGTTATGGGCTTTCGTACAATGAAGAAACATTAAAAAAATAGTGGAAATAACTAATTATTACTCTATCCATAGGCATACCAACTACATCATAAGTCGATGGGACTGGTAACAGACAGTCTCCATCAATAGAAAGAAATATGGACAATATAATACTGAAATAAATGCCTCAAAAAGGATACGAAAAATCATCTCAAATCAACTAAATATGATCTACAAGGAAAGAGTAGAGGATTCCCGATCTAAGGGCTCACCATAAGAGTGGAGCTAGTCTTGGGCGCCGAATACTAGCCACGAGCTATTGGAGGAGTACCTGTCTCTATATAATTAAATCATGCATATATGTTAGTACGTTTGAATGTACTAAGTATGCCAGCTATAATGCATGGATGCAATTGTAATGTCATCATAATTAAACATAACATATTAGTAAACATAAGTTTAACGAGACATGAAATAAGCTTAAACATGCACAAGGAATACGACTTAGACCAATATAAGACAATGCACATTTAAAACACAGTCAAGACATATCATGGATTTATATAAATTTGTGGGAATAGACCATTACTGACAGTAAGACCATGTAAGATACTATATAGAATCCAATGAACTCCTTCTATTGGAAAAAGGCCAATGCACTCCTTCCATTGGAAAAAGGGAAATCTACTTACTAGGGTAGATATTCGAAACTTAGTATCATTCATAACTTTGGAGCCTACGTTGATCCACTAGCCTAGCCTACAAGACTCCTATGGCGACATATAGTTAAGGAATTAAGATTTAGCTTCAAGGGGTCATGCCTCAACTAATGGGATGAGTCTCAATTTAAAGTCCTCGCGGTGCTAAGTTAACCTACAGAATCTTTAAGCATAGATTAGAATCATAAGTAGCAATCAATAGGAGTTACTTGAACTTAAGAATCCTTCTTAAACATCTTTTTGGACAGTAATCACTTTACACATATCTTTGGAAAGACTTAACTTTGAAGCTCTTCATAAATTCCCTATTCATAGTCATAATTCATAAGGATTTTCATTGAAAAATGAGGTTGGCTTAATTGATGCATGGAACAATCATAAATCACATAAGTCATAAGAAATTTCATTTAAAGGAACCTCAAAATCATCCAACCTTAATCATAGCAAAAACCATCTTTGAATCAACATCACACTTCAAAATATATGTACATTCACTTAACAAAATAGTCATGGAACTTTAGGAACATCATATAGTAGCATAGGAACCAAACAAAATCGTTATAAGCATACATTAGAGCTTAGGAACTTAAAGAAAAGAAAAAACGCATAATGAGGAACTTCATGGGAGAAAGGGTACCCATAAATTAGCTTACACACCTAAGAAACTTGAGAGAATCGGAGTAAAGTCTTGAGGAAGGAACTCGGGAAACCTTAGCCATATTCTTGAGAGCTCTTACCTTAGGAATTTGGAATTAAAGGAATGGAAGAACGGGGGTCATTTCTAGGGCTTGAAGACTAATATAGGTCCCTCTTTTCATTCCCCAAATGATATAGTATAGGAATAAAATTGTGAGAAATGACCAAACTGCTCCTCATAAAACTGTCAGAAGCCATCTACGAGACCCCGACTACGGCCATAGATGGTTTTATGAGTCGTAGACCCTTTCTTCTGATGGCTCACCTGAGAATCTTGAAAAATGGCCTTTTTTGAATTAGGGATTACTACAAATAGGATGGGTCATACTATTTTCTATGAGTTATGGTTGGGCTCATAGAGTCCTGCCACACTTAGCCAAATTCTCACCTTGTATCTGACCCTTTTTTACGAGACCTTGTATGAGTTGTACAACATTATATGGGTCGTCTGATAAGTTGTGGATTAACTTCCTAAAAACTTTAAATTTCCTCATGTTTGGAATCCCACTCATGAACCATTCTACGGGCTATAAAAAATTCAACGTCATAAATTGTCTCCTGAACCAGGTCCTCAGTCATTTTTCAAGCCAACGTTTTTGCACTCAGGGCTCCGTTATGCATACAATAATTCACCTCATGACAGTATAAAGGAAAATTTGTAACCATCCTCATCAATATATACATAGAGTGTAAAGAGAGGGTTGTGCCCATCCTCATCAATATATAATAACTCATACATGATGGTGTATGCACACCCATAATTAAAGTCATATTATATTCATAGTCATCTCGTAGTCATGTTCATGTTGAAGTTATGTTCATGGAATAATCAAAATCATATTATATTAATACGCATGCTCAAATCATGTTTATGTTCATAAATTCATGCCCAAATTAGGTTCATATTCATAGCCAAGGTTTCATGTAGAACCGTTGTACATGCATGATCATGTGATAATGGATGAGAGTAAAGTATGGGTACATGAATATCAAATTCAAATCATGATTGTGGAAACATGCATAATGCTTGAATATAAAAGCATTTGAAACATTATTGAAGTTACGCATGCATAATTTCATAGTCATCCAGTTATAGTAGTAGAATTCTCATGAAACCAATGTAAACCAAGAGAATTGGACTTAGTATATTCTTACATCATAGTTTGAACATACACCATATCATAATCTTATCATTTGAAGATCAAATCATGAAAACCCAACTTAGATCATGCTTGAAATTAGATGAGATAGATGTGAAATAGGTTGGAATCTGTGATTGAAAGGATATCATAGATGAATCCCACATGCCTAAACTTGAATTGATGGATTTGAGATGAAAATAGCTTGAAACTTGAAGCCTTGAAGAATTCTTGTTTTGCACTTGAAAGGAGGAATTGGAGAGTGTTTTCAGTGAATAATTTTTTAGTCTAAGTCTTACATTTTGCTTGAAAGTATTAGTATAAGGGCTGATTTTGGAGGGTATATGAGTTATTAAACGTCCCACGGGAACTTAGGATTTAAGGAAAATACCAAAATGACCCTTTAAAATGGACTTGAAGAAAATGCTTGGGCACCACCACTACACACACCACATACCATAGTGTGCACCATGATCCTTGGTCGGGTATATGGTGTGCCTTCCTAGTTGAAATGTGAAAGGTCAAGTTGAAATGGCCCTCCATGGATCACTATGAGTTGTGGTGTGCTCCGTGGTGAGCACACTTCACTGGCAGCCCTCAAAAATAGCCAAAGGGCCTTCCACGAACCATATTCACGTCCAGTGGTGAGATTCACAAGTTGTGAAGTGCTCTTTGGTGATCACCTTGGGCTAAAATCTTTCAAAAACACATTATAAAGACTTATTAAGGTCTTACGAAATTCAGGCTCTTACAGAGGCACTAGATAATGTTATTATAGATAGAATTCTTGTATTCTAGCACATTACTTTAGCTTTATTTGATTTGGGCTCTACTTTTTATTAAGTGTCTGTATATTTTTCTTTTAAGTTGGGTTTGATATTTAAGCCTCTCGAAGTGCCCTTGCGTGATTCGGCCTCGGTAGGTCATTTTTTAACAGTGGATCAGATAAGCAGATTTTCTTTGGTGTCTTTATAGGGGCGAGAAACCTAAGATGACCTTATTTACCTAATATGTTAGATTTTGATATGATTATGGGCATGGACTAGTTATCCCTTAACCACACAGTCTCAAATTGTTATGTTAAGCCTATTACCTTATAGTATATCATAAATGGTGTGCAAGGCTCTTATAGTCACACATTGGTTGAGCTTCTTTATTATGTTCAGGCCTAGAGACTTGTAGATAGTGGATTTCTGGCCTATTTATCTCATGTATGGGATGTGGCTAAGTTTTTTCTATTGATTCAATCCCGATACTCAATGGGTTTGTTGTTGTATTTCCTATTGACTTACCTGACCTACCTTCGGAGCATGACAATGATTTTGTTATAATCCTAGAGTCGGGCACTAAGCTCATTTCTATTCTACCTAATTGAATAGCCTTCGTACAACTTAAGGAGATTAGTCTTCAACTTTAGGGTCTCTTAGATAAAGGATTCATCCAGACCAGTGAAGCTCCTTGGGCTGATCCAGTTCTATTTGATAAGAAGATGGATGGGACTATGCAGATGTATATTGACTATAAGTAGTTAAACAAAGTGAAGGTGAAGTATTATTATACATGCATTGCATTGATGACCTCTTTGATTAGCCTTAGATTGTTGTAGTGTTTTCTAAGACTAATTTGAGATTCGACTACCACCACCTGAGGATTATAGGATTAACCATCCCTAAGACTACATTTAGGACTCATTATATACATTATGAGTTCCTTGTGATGTCTTTTAGGTTGTTTAATGCAACTACTGCCTTCATGGATTTGATGACTTATGTATTCATGCCCTATATTGACTCATTTGTTATATTGTTCATTGATGATATTTTGTATACTCATGGAGTAGAGAAGAGCATAAGCAACATTTAAAAGATCAACAACTTTATACCATGCTCTCAAAGTATGAACTTTGGATTTGGTAAGTGATGTTTTTGGGGGATGTAGTGTCCAAGAAGGGTATTATGGTTGATCTAAGATTGAGATTATCATGCCTCCAAATCTATAAAGAAGGAAAGGCACTCGATGCCCTCCAGGCCAGAGAGAACAACCATATAACCTGTGCTTATCATGCATATGACTACGAAAACTCTATTGAGATAAGAGATCAGAATGAGTGGGACCAAACTTATACACCGGACTTGGCCATTGAGGCCACGACTATTTAGAGACAAGATACACCTAAACTATAGACAATAAGTTTACAAAGCCTCTACAAGATAACATAGGTCGGGAAAGGCCCTGCCTTACTTTGAACTATTACGCAATACCCAAAAATGAATATACTAAAGACTTAGTAAAGCCCCGGATCCACTTGGAGCTTACTAAAAGCAGTTGAGTGTCAGGTGCACCTGCACTGGAAGTCTACTAACTGGAGTATTTGTACTTGTAGCATGATTGTAGCATCCCCCATGAGGGATGTCAGTACGAAATAATGTACTGAATATGAAAGGCAATAGAATATATGAAATGAAAACTTAAGTAAAATCAAGTAGCAATATATAAATGTACAGATCATAATAAAATACCACCTGGGTTATACTTGGGGAAGCATGTACATAACATTCTTTTCTTTATTCTTCAGTATTTTACAAATATTTTTTGGGCATGAATTATATGTGACCAACTAATCAGTGGTAAAAGAGGATAACCCATGCTAGGCACTTTAACACCTGGGATGTTGTCCTCATAACTTTATGAATTGGGATTGACCTATGCTAGGCTCTTATGAACCAAGTTAGATCGACCCATGCTAGGCTCTTGCCCCTGTGCTGCTACCCATACACTATGAACATTGCTTCAAGTTACTCTTTAATACTTTGAGATTGTTACTTTGGTGGTCATGATACTGTGGAGCTTTCGAACTATGTACCAGTAATGCAACACATGAAAATAGTCTTTTGAGGCAATACAATAATATAAGAAATAAATGTGACATTGACATGCTACATAGGAGCTTAAATGATACAATTAGCTTCATGGAAGAAAGTAGAATCCTCATGCTAGTGCTTGAAAAGGTAAAACTATAGTTCACTAATAGGTAACACTGGCATGGAATAGCACTTGGGAAACTCACTTGTTGATAGTGACACGAGTATTGGATTTCATGCCAAGGAATATGAAATAGGATAACCTTACATATCTTATTTTTGAACCAACACAACTAGACACTTTAGCCTCCCTTTATGGCATTATTTCCATAATACAAGTCATGATTAAACTAACGTTAATACACAACTTTGCAACCTCATAGAACAGTAGCTAAACACTTGACAAACAATAGGTTCACGCAACCCTTGCGCTAATGGTAAATTCCTACACCCTTCTGTCATACATCAATATGACTTTATGCACCCCTTTCTAATGTCATCGCAAGTTGTCCCCATCAACATTACACATGAAATGGCCATTAAACAGCCCCAACATATCCTTCAGCAAATCAATGAATATTTAATTCAAGGGCTCATCACCATCCATGAATTCTTGACAAAAAAAATGCACAAGTACTCTTCCCAAACTTCTCCCTAAGGAGTGGCAAAAAGAAGGGCAGTAACCTTACCTAGATCACTAGAAATTTCTCCCCTCAACTTTATGCTTCAAGAATGTAAACTCTTCTTCAACTAGAACTAAAGGACAAAAGGATGTCTTTTAGATAAAGTTGGAAAGAAAGTTGGACAATTTTGAGAAGTAATTATACCTCAACTTAAAGAACATAATTCCATAAGATTATGAGGAAGGAATAGGATAAACCCATAAGTATTTTAGCATACCTTTCAAATGGAATATTAGGAACCCTAGAGGGTTTTGAAGGCGGATGTACAAGCTAAGAGAGGGAAAAGAAGGAGCCTTACGAAATCAAATTTTTCTAAGTTTAAAATAGCTAGAAAGAGCGGGTTGCCTTCCCTTTTAAAGGGACCAGCTTAGGACGATTTTCTCCTTAGTTTTTTAGCCATATTTTACCAAGTAGGTGATGCACCTACTTGGCCTTTTATCTTGGGCCTTTTTGGACCTCAACTTATTGGGCCTTAGCTGCCCATTCTTCTCCTTTTTCCCTCACCTGGGTTGGGCCAGAATTTTTAGTTAAATGATTAGTGATCTTGGGCCCTATAAGATGGCCAAATAATTCTTACTAGGTGGTGCACCTACTTGGCCCTTTAGGACAGTCAAAAAGTGTAAGTAGGTGATGCACCTACTTACTTCATTAAGTCAAGCAAGCAGCTCATTTATCTTACCTCATTTTCCAAATATTAATCTCGTATATTTTATCTTAATACTTCACTTTAGACTTTCAACTCAAATAACACCTTACTATCTCAAATTTGAATGCTTTTACTGAGCTTAACTTGAACTCATACTCGCTGAAACATGTGGGGAATCACAACACCTCTCGATCCAATTGAAATTATCACCATTCTTATGAAAAACTTAGTCCCTCACCTATGTACCATAAGGCTATGTCAAGTGTCACAACTTAGTCCCTCACCTATGTACCATAAGGCTATGTCAAGTGTCATATAAATAGGATTAACATATAGAAAATACGGGGCGTTACGGAGGCTATTCATGATTGGGCTAAGTCTGTATATTTTATGGAGGTTTAGAGCTTAGTCAAATTAGTTGTCGTTACAATTATTTGTGGAGGGTGTCATTACAATTATTTGTCATTACAACTTTATGTTCCATTTGTGTTGTGTGAGGAGCATGAGGCAATCTTTCAAAGTCTCGAGAAGTTACACACCATCACTCCTATATTGACTCTTCCTGTTGATGGCAAACATTTTATAGTTTATTTTGATACATATGGGGTTGAATTGGGTGTGTATTGATGCAGTGGAGCTGAATCATAGCATATGTGTCGAGGAAGTTGAGAATGTATGAGCGTAGCTACTCCACTCATGATTTAGAGTTTGCACTAATAGTTTTTGCACTCAATATCTAGATGTGCTATTTCTGTATCCTTAAATTCTTATGATATGCTAGAAGGTCAGTTTGGGGTTCCCTCGGGGATCTCATTCATTGTGTCACACCCAAAATCTAGCTTGGGTCGTGACAAATTGTCTTGGCTTGCCATAAAAGCATGAGGAGTCACCATACAATCTTCAATGTATAGCAAATCTAGCCATGTGCATGAAGAGTGGAATAAGATCACTCTCATACATTATAAAATAATATAGGCAAAGAAGTATGCATTAATATATTTGAATATACTAAATATGTAGGCAATACAAATAACATAAATCATGCAGTGCAAATAACTAAGTAAATAGTATGATAAGGTAGGTAATTGAAATCATGAGTAAACAAGAGAATGATAAATACATAAGTAAATCATAGGGAGAATCTTTTCAAGAAATTACTATGAATAGTCAAGTAAATGTATCATAAAGAATCATTCGCATGTGGAATAGCAACCATAACCAACAATACTATCATACGAGCTATAACAAGGAATTTTGATGTCTTTGTAGGAGAAAAAAAGAATCTACTTGCCAGACTCTACCTTACTAAGCGGGTTATCATGAACATGTGTATGCATGGATCCACTAGCTAAGTCATTTTGTCAAATAATCTTATGGTGGAACTGTAGTTATGGGACTAGACATTTCTACTAAGGACCCCCTGGTCAAGTCCCTACCTCAAATTTCTCTCGGTTCTAAGTTAAAATCCAATGGAATACATATCATAAAGGTTATACTTATCATGAACTCATAAGCTTGTCACAAATCATAGTTTAGAATTTTCATAAACTTGTCATCTGAAAGGGTAATTCATAAACTATCAATCCAAATCATAGAAACGTGTTCATAGAATAGCTCATTTTTGTCATGACACAAGCTAGATCCTAGGTGTAACATGATGAATAAGATCCCCAAGAGAATCCCAAACTAGCATTCTTAGTATATCATAAGTATTCATGGGTAATAAGTGGATTATATAAGCAGAAGCTAAGATATAAACATAAGTTGTGGCATAAGACCATATGAAGTACTGAAGTCATAAAAATCATAAATCATGTCTAAAAACCTCTAATTAATAGACTGGATAGGGACTAAGACATGACCTTAGATCATCCTCAAATAAAAATAAATGACAGACTCAAACAAAATATAAAAACTGGATGATAGTGGGTTTCATCCCCAAAGCATAAAGACTCATCCAATCAGTCTCTAAAGCAGTACTAAATCTAGCAACGAGGATGAGGAGGAAGATAGTCACTTGTTCCTACATTTGCTAAATAATATAAATATAAAGCATGCATTAGTATGTTTGAATGTACCAAGTATGTGGCGATGCAATATGATGATATACACTATATCCATAGTTGAATAATTGTTGATAGATGAGCAAGTGTGTGTGCATATGTAGAGAGAGAGAGAGAGAGAGAGAGAGAGAGAGAGAGAGAGAGAACCAAAGTAGTGAAAGGGAATCAAGGTACCAATATGTGATGAGTGCAATGATGCATGATATCATAAAGAGTCATATATATGTCAGAATGTCATATTAACCAACAATAAAACCATGTGAACTATAACTTGAAATCCCAATGTCTAATCTACTTACCAAGCTAAGCAGGTAATCATGAACATGTTCTATATGTAGATCCACTCGCTAGGAGATATTAGCAAATAATCCTATAGCGGTGGCGTAATTATGGGACTAGAGATTTCCTCTAAAGAACCCTTAGATCGAGTCCCACCTCAAATTCCTCTCGGTGCTATACTTAAATTCCACAAAACACACATAAAACACATCATGAAAGTCATACTTATCATGAATTCATAAGCTTATCACAAATCATAGTTCATAGTTTTCATAAGCTTATAATGTAGGAAGGACAATTCATAAACTACTAATCCAAATCATAAAAACTTGTTCATAGAATAGCTCATTTCATGTGATTCATGTAATGTGGGTGTAGGCCTTCCATCAATATGAATCCTACCTCAATTAAGAGTGTCATTAAGATCATATGCCACCCTTTTGATAAACTAACTTGAAGACTTGAAACTCCATAAATCATTTTGTAAGTGAAAACTAGGGCAAAGTATGGATTCACATATAATTGACTTGAAATCATGAAATTGAGATAAATTCATATATAATCATGTGAAATGACTTTAATTGAATCAAAATTGAGAAATCATGTAATTCATACAATTTTTAACAATACACGCATAATTGAGTAAATCAACAACAGCAACATACCCAGTGAAATCCCACAAGTAGGGTCTGAGGAGGACAGAATGTATGCAGACCTTTCCACTACCTCACAAGGTAGAGAGATTGTTTCCTGGGAACCCTCATACAACTTGTGCACCCAGAATCTTAACTACTAGAATTTGCACCTCAACTAACAAACTTGACATATGACTCGTAAAAATTTCTACAACTCATAAAGTGCCCTCCTAGTAGTCAAATATCCAATTTCAAGACCTCCATCACAAGTATGGCCTACAAAAACCATGACTCGCAAATGCCACTCATGAATCACTCAAAAGTTTCAAAAACTTTCTATGTTTTGGGGGTCATTTACGAGATTCCATCTATGACCTGTATAACATTGTACAAGTCATAAGTTGGCTCGTGATCCTTGCACTAGCCCAATTCTAAAACGTTTCCTCCTTATCCCAAATTTTTGACTTACTGGATATAACAAATGTTTTCTTCTCTATACATGCATTGAATCTATATGATGATTCCTTGTATAAGAGCTCTAATCTGGTTAAGAATGGAAAAAGTCCTACATTGGTGATAATGAGACGGAAGGACTCTTTATAAGGCTTGGGAAATCCTCCTTCCTTTAAGCTAGCTTTGGTGGGAGTTAGGCCCAAAACCTAATTTTACATAATCCTCATTATGAACATCATAATGATCCAGGGGCAATTCCATTCTCCCCTTGTCATTTTAGTCAAAGGGAAAGAGTTTGTTTGCAATATAACAAATAGATACTATTTCTTCACACACAATTCACACCCTTTCTTGAAGGTTGTAGCCTCAACAAATATATTTTTAGAATCTAAAGCACTTGTACAAAGAGCAAATTGTAAGCTCCCTCCATCATTTGTAATACAATATGCTATAGATCTTGGATAAGGATTTCCTTTAGAAACATTATGAAATTACAGTTCAAGTAGGTAGTTTTAAACTTAGTGATGCACATGTTATCAAGCCTATATACTTGTATAGCAAATCCATCCAAAGGGGCCACTCTTATGGGATTTCCTTCATACAAGCATATAAAGTCAGGGTTAAGAGATGGATATTTTAGAGATCTCATGGATCGCTTTCCTCCACGTCACAGTGCCTCCATAATTCACATCATTACATGCTTGCCAGCATATCATACCATGTTATCTTACAAAAAGTCTACTAGTGATCTCAACATTCCACCATTTCTCAATAGTTTGGTAGCATTGCACAAAGGACCACCTACTCGAAAATCAATAACAAAGTATTCTCATTTCTCTTGAGCAAACTCACTAGTAATAAATACTTCATTTGTTGATTCACTTTTCGTTCTAATTGGTCTAGAAAAAATGATAATAATAATTTTTAAAATGCTCAGTTTATCTTTTAAGAAATGATTTATAGCCACACAAATATCTATCACTTATTTTAGACCACAAGTTGTAAAAAAAATTATTTCTTTCTTAAACTTCATGTCAAGTCAAAATAGATTACAACATCCAACATGCTAGCAAAATGGGTGATCTATCTCCTCGGCAAACCAACAGTGTTAAAGTGAAGAAGGGAAGAGCTATAATTCCCTTACAAGTTCGTACAAGGAGTAAAAGGGGTACCAAAAGTTGTAATCAATGATAGATACACTATTTTTTTGGAACATAAGATCAATTAAAACTCAAAATGCTTTTGGGAGGTTGACTAATCTTAACAGGAGACACAAATATTCAATTATAACATTGATGGAACCTTTTCAGGATCCTTCAAGGCTAGACAGATATAGAATGAAGTTGGATTTTGACAGGGCTTTGGTGAATAATTCCAGCAAAATATGAATTTTCTGGAATAGTGAATGGCAGGGCTCAGTGGTACTCAACTCTTGTCAGCAGATTACAATGCAGTTTGTAGTTGGTCAAAAAGTTTTTTTTCATAACATTCATTTATGCTAGATGTTCAACTTTAGAGAGGTTGGATTTGTGGAATGAGTTGGAAAGTCTAGATACGCAAAATCATCAGTGGATGGTGGGAGGTAATTTTAATATTATCCTGAATAAGGAAGAGAAATTGGGTGGTCTTGGCTTTACCCAATCGGAAGTTGTTGACTTTGCACAATGTCTTAACAATTGTGCACTTTCTAAATAAAATTCACAGACAATAAATACACATGGTGGAATGGATGTATTAATAATGCTTGCGTTTTCAAAAGACTGGATAAAGTTCTGGCTAATCCAGTTTTTTGGGAATAGTTTCCATCATCAGAGGTGTAACACTTAATAAGAGAGGACTCTGATCATGCGCCTCTATATGTTGTCTGCAGGTCGAAGGTGGATAATTTTTCTAAACAGTACAAGTTTTTGAATTTATGGTGCAAAACATAAGGGATTTCTGGAAATGGTCAAACAGAATTGGCAGGTGGATTTCTTGGGGACCCGTTCCTAATGTTTCATGCTAAGTTGAAAAAGGTGAAGACTGCACTGACTGGGTAGAGAAAAAGAGAGTTTAGCAACATTTTTATACAGAGGGCCACTCTTGAGGATATTGTTAGAGTCAAGGAGGAACAACTTGAGCTGGACCCGACTCCGAATAACAGAGAAGAGCTGAGCAAAGTTGAAGCTGAACTTAGAAGGAACCTAAAGCTTGAGGAAGAGTATTGGAAGCAGAAATCTGGGCTAGCATAGTTTTCACAAGGTGATAAAAACACAGGGTTCTTCCACTCCTTTGTCCAGGGTAGAAGGAGAAAGCTACAACTAAATGAAATAATCTTGGAGGATGGAAAAGTAGTCAATACGAATAATACCATTGCGGAAGAGGCTGTGAATTTCTTGAGGAGTCAATTTCTTGAAGATAATATGAACCAGGATTTTTCAATGCTGGCATGTATTCTGAAACTGATTACTAATGAGGATAATACTATGTTTACGGGCTTGCCTACACAGAAGGAAGTGCGAAGGGTGGTACTTGCATTAAATGGATACAGTGCAGCAAGTCCGGGTGGATTCTCAGGATTGTTCTTTTAGAAGTGTTAGGAGATTGTGGGGGAAGATCTGACTATGGTGGTAAAGTCATTCTTCTGTTATCATGACCTGTACAGATTTGTGACTCACACAAATTTGGTTTTGACTACTTAAGAAAGAGTTGCCTAAGACATTTTTTGATTTAAGACCAATAAGCCTGAGTTGTTTTGTGAATAAGGTGATATCTAGGATCTTACATGAAAGATTGGTCACTATGCTGCCAAAAATAATCTCCCCAAACAATCTGATTTTGTAAAAGGGAGAAGAATTACTGAAAATGTGTTGTTAGCGCAGGAAATAATCAGAGACATCAATAAGAGGAAAAAGCATATAAATGTGGTAGTTAAATTGGACATGGTCAAGGCTTATGGTAGAGTCTCCTGAATTTTTTTGACTAAGGTGCTGAGGTGTTTTGGGTTTTCAGAAGTGCTAAAAGATATGATATCGAAATTACTATCTAATAATTAGTACTCAGTGCTAGTTAATGGTCAGGAACATGGGATCTTTAGGTCTATAAGGGGTTTGAAATAGGGAGATCATTTGTCTCCAACCTTGTTCATCATTGCAGCAGAGGTTTTATCAAGGGGTCTTAATAATCTGCATAATGACAGTGATTTTATTGGATATGGGATTCTCAAATGGAGCCCTCAGATAAATCATTTGTGATATGTAGATGATATTATTCTTTTTTGCTGAGGAGATAAGGTCTCCATCATCAAGATGATGACAGTTTTGAGGAACTATGAACAGGTGTCTGGCCAACTTATTAATAAGTCCAAGAGCCTATTCTATTTATATGACAAGGTTCTTTTAATCTTTACAGTAAGGTTAAGGAAGTTGGTGGGTATTAGGAAAGGTGAATTCCCAGTCACTTACTTAGGCTGTCCTATTTACTATGGCAGAAAAAGGAATGCATACTATGAAGACAGCATCAGAAAATTATCTAGAAGGATCTTGGCTTGGCAAAATAGATTCCTAACTTTTGGTGGTAAACTAGTGCTCATTAAGGATGTGCAATAATCCATGCCTATTTACTTGCTATCAGCAATGTGTCCTCCTAAAGGTATGATTAAGAAGATGCATCAGATATCTACTAAGTTTTTTTGGGGCAGCATTGGTGTGGACAGAAAGAAGCATTGGGTATCTTGGGATGCATTATGCTATCTAGTGGAGGAAGGAGAATTGGGATTTAGATCTCTAATGGACATCAACAAAGCATTAATGGAAAAAGCTATGGTGGAATTTTAGAACTTCTATTGGAGCCATATGGGGTATCTATATGGGAAACAAGTATTGTAAAAAGTTACACCCATTGTTTGCTAATTGTAGGGGTGCATCTTATGCATGGAAGGGCATGGTCCAAACTAAAGATGATTTGGAGCCTCATATCTGGTGGCAGATTAAGGTTGCAAACTCAAGTTTTTGGTATGATAATTGGACTAGATTGGGGGCATTATACTACTTTGAGGGAGAGAATGCACAGGAAGATGATGTGGAAGTGAGTACTTTCATTGAAAATAATGCAGGGAGAATATCAAATTTATAGGAGTGCTATTTGCCGAGGTGGTTGAGTTAGTGAGAGATGAACTGAAACCAGAAACTGACAACAAAAATGACTGAGCCTATTGGACTATGAATCCAATGGAAAATTTACAGTTAGCTCTGCATATGATTTTCTCAGACAAAAAAGATCCAAGGTGCCTTAGTATAGGAAGGTGTGGGGGAATCATCTTCCTCACAAAATTGCATTCTTTCTTTGGAGAGTGTTGAGGAGAAGGGTGCCTAGGGATAATATTCTAAAGAGTATGGGGGTAGTTGTGGTATCCAAATGCTGGTACAGGTGGCAGGAATGAAACACTAGACCATCTTTTTCTAACATCCCCCATAGCTTTTAAGTTATGGGAGTTCTTGGTTAATTGTGCAGGTTTCAAGGTGGAGGGTCAGTTGTTGTTCCCCTTAATACATCAATGGTGGAATTTTGTGGAGGGGTTGAGAGGAAATAAAATCCTCAGATCAATTCATGGGAGATGTGGAAGCACAGGAATTGCATTAGACATGGCTAACTAGCCCAACCTCATAGACTTATTCAGAATTGTAGCAGGACTCTACAAATGTTGATGAAAGTAAACAATCCTCAATGGACATCCATGCCTAAGTTGTGAAGGGACTGTTTTGATCTACTACAGACATATGGGCCAATATTGCAGTGCCAATTGGTGCAACTGAAAGCTCCAAATATTGATTGGGTTAAGTGCAACACAGATAGGGCAAGTAAAAGCAATCTTGGGCTCAGTTCTTATGGATTCTGCATTAGAGATCACCTTGGAGATCTCATTTATGCTGAATCTAGTGTGATAGGGGTATGTACAAGCACTTTTGCAGAAGCCACAACTATGTTGAAAGGACTGACATTCTGTATTTCTAAAGGTATGGAGAATATCTTTTTGGAAACATTGACTCACTAGTCCTAAAGAAGGTGTTGAGGAAAGAATGGAAGATTCCCTGGGAAATTGTGCATCTAGTGGAGGCAATACAACAAAATAGTAGGTTTGTTAATTTCCATATCCACATGCATACAGAGAAGCTAACAGTCTAGCAAATTTTTTAGCAAATCTAGCTATTACTACATGTGTACAATAGTCAAATCCTTTTCAGAACTACCAAGCACAGCAAGAAGACTGATAAATGCAGACAAAATTCAGATTCCTTTTTTAAGGATTTTAGCAAGGACTAAAGGTTGGTAACATGCTTAGTAAGGCCAGTATTTACCAAAACAACAGGATGCAGACACACAAGATAGTGACAGGATTTACAGAGCCTGATTTACATATTTACAGAGGCAAATTAGTAAAGAGCACAACTAATATCATGGGCTATAGTATATGGGAGCAAAAGGCTGTGCAAAGAACCTTGCATCTGTCATAAATGGGTGTTAGGATCCACAAAATGAGACAGCGTCAAGATCTGAACAACCTTCACTAGTATGTAGAGAAGGTAATGTTCTTGGATCAAAGAGACAGCACTGTGAGCACACATAAATGGAGCGATCTTAGAGGAGAGGGGACATACCGACAGATCATAGACGGTTGGGTTATTGTTGACAACAACGAATAAGAGCACCAACAACTTAGTGCTCACACCACCAGTCCCTGCATCAGATGTCAACGGTCATGACAGAAAAGGAGACAACGAAATACGACCACAAGAGGAGAAGACACTTACAAGGTCAGCTTCAAGGAGATATGGACTCGATACTCATATCGGGAATGGGGAAGCCATGGAGGACCATCACAGGGTGCACTGGAAGAGAGACAACATTAGAGGCGAGGGGTAAACAAAGGCAAATCAGATCAAGGTTCAGGAAACTCACAAGAACAAGATCCATACGAAGAGGAGCAACATGACGACACGAAGAAGCTTGGGAAAAGGGAGCGGCGGCATTTGGAAACTTACTGGGCAAGGATTAGGAAATCTAAGAGACAATCTAGAAACACCCTATTATTTAGGGTCTCTTGTATTAATTCGGACGGTCTGGGCTTACCTTGGGCCGGATAGACTCATTTTTACCTCTTTATTAATCAATAAAATTGGCCTCGCCCAAATTTAATTAAAAAAATGTCAAGTGAAACTAAATATAAAATGGAACAAAAGGAGTAGATATTTAGAGGTTTATGGGTGTGGTGAATGACAACACCTACACCTGGACCCCAAATTGATTCCACTGTACACACTAGCGATGTCAAACGTGTGGACTGAGTTGAATTTAAGAATGTTAAAAAAGATTGAAATAGAAATTGGATTGGATTAGGACCTGCCCAAATTTACTTTAAGCTCAAGTAGGTCGGGCTCAAATGAGCTAAAATTCAAATTGGGTTATGACCCGCTCAATCTCAATAATTTTAACAGATTATTATTTATTTTTTATAACCACAATTTAAATTTCAACTTAAGAAAAAAAATTAAAAAAAAGTTACAAATAGACAGGTAAATCATAGAAAATAGAAAATAAATATAAAACATACTTACATCAATGCAAATAAAGAGTCATAAAACAGATTGAAATTAAAGATTAAGTTGGTTGCAATCGAAGACTTATAAAATGTATTAAGATTTGAATGGGTGGAGATTGAACCCAATTCAAATTATTTTAAGCCCAAACCAAATAATTTTGAACAAATTACCTTTTATTTGAGCTCATTTTGACACCCTTATTCCATGTCTTTGGAGAATATCATCAATAGGAAGCTTGAACTTCCACAATCTCCATAGAAAAAGTTAATATTGAAGGAGACTCCCTTACTCCATAGACTCTTCATGTTCTCTGCTAGTGAGTTTCCCCATCTAATCAGTTGGAAAGCATTGACTACTATGAATTTTTTACTAATAGTGGACATCCACCAAGACAAAACGAAGGTGATGCTGCCTTACTTATGAGAACATGATCATGAGCATGTTTATAGTATCAATGGGAAGGATCTTAACATTTACCTTAAGAAATTCAATATCTCGTCTCATTCTCAATTACAAAATCAAGCTCCGCTACATGATGTTTGCCCCCAATTCAGATCAGCTCTCAAATCATATATTAGAAGAATCCACAACAGGCTCCCACCATATCTCTTTGTTCAATAGTCTCTGGCCTTACGTATCAATTTCCAAAGTTAACCCCCCCCCCCCTTTCCTGAAGCCCGAACCTCCTTCCCTAGCGAAACACACCCTTCTCTCATTACACCCAATGTTTACTCTTACCCTCATCTTTGTTGCTTCATAGGAATCTGTTGAACATCTTGTGAAACTTAGGTGAGACCACAACAGAAAGCAGATACAGAGGACTGCTCTGTAACAAATTTAACACCAAGATGCAGGTGTAAAAAGAAAATAAATCTCCATCACTAATGGTTGCAGTTCATAATTTAAATCTACTATCTGAAACAATTACAATAGAACACCAATTGGTTGCTGATATAAGCTTAACATCAAAGCAAGTTTGCCATGCAATTAGAGTCTGACAAATGCACCAAGTTCTTATAGGTCCAAACAAAAATAAACCAGAAACTATCCACAATAAACATGTGTCGGCCAGCTTGACCAGAATCATCATTCCCGGAACCGCCTTAGTTGCCACTATTTTGCTGCTGCTTCAAAGACGTGATACAGGCAGCATGTCCAGACACTTGTGGCTACTCACAAACTGAAGATTCAGGTATGGCAGAATCAACTAGCTCAGGATTATGCATAACATCAGATTTGTCAATGGATTTTTTGGGTGATATATTGTCAATACTATTGGATCTCTTCCTCTTGTGGCTCTGCTTGGTTTCAGTCTCATTGACAGGCTGTGCACCTTCTTTATCATCCTCCACACTTTTATCTGTTTCAGCAGCTTCATCAGCTAGAATCTCATCACTTCCATCCAAGCCACCATCATCAACGTGAGCACTTAATGCTGCACTTTCTTCTTCCTCAATTTGGCGCTTCAGTGATTCTATCACATTCATCAACTCTCTATTAATCTGCCAATGAAACATCCTTATGAGTAAGAGCAAAATCTATAGTCAGAATAGCAAGCCTAGTTCTTTAAGAAAACCATAATGATTAAGTTTTACATATAGACACACATATAAAACTGAGATTGTCATGATCAAATTTGGAGTCCCATGAAGTCATCAGGTGTGCTGTGAATTAGGTACCTGGGGATTCCGGAGGAAATCAGATATATCAGTTGGGCACGATGGGCATTTCATTATATTTTTCTGTGCTCTCAACGTACGTCTGCCTTCACATGTCCTCTGTCTTGTAAAAGATTGCCCTGCAAAGGCACCATCCAAACATGCCTTGCAGAAGTTATGAGCACATGGAGTGGTAAGCGGGTCATTCATCACTTCTCGACAAAGAAGACAGTTAAACTCTGCACCATCAAGAACCTCATTTCATTATATTGAGAAATATAATCGAACAATGCAATCGCTAATAATCACAGAGAATACATAGTCAAATCAGATTAGAAAGGAAAATATCTAATGAAAAGCATTGAATGATAGGTATACCTTTCAAGAGCCTCTGCTTTACAGACATTGTAAGTCTCTTTGGTCTAACTTTTCTGACTTCTGTTCCATCTTCATTTTCACATTGAACTGGTTTCCTACTAGGAGGAGGAGCCTTTTTCCACATCCAGCAACTCTTTTCCTCCTGTAAAACAGAAACAAATATTACAAACAATACCAGCATTCATATAACTGTATGCTTTGCATATCAATAAGTCAACAAAAAACATCTCACTGCATTTATAGAAAAAAGGTAAAGTCACCAATAAGATAGGCAAAAAGATATCAGATAGTCAATATCCTTTTAATGTGCTACGAATGCATGGGAGATTCCAAATATCATCAGACAAATATCTAGCTTCTTACATCATAATCCCAGGCTGGAGCTCCTTTTCTCTCAGTCACATCTGTGGCACCTTTTAGTTCTTTGATGAGAGGCAAGGCCCTAGGACGGTCCCCATGTTCATCACTGCCAATATATATCAAGGTGAAAAGAACATGATTAAAGCCCAAATAGAAGGGGTTGGAATTATTACAAAGAAAAAATGACACAAAAAGAGACCTGGTCCAAGGTGCAGGTTCATTATCACAGCGCACAAAAAGGTATCGGCAAACTTTGAATCCCTGCACAAAAGCCAATGTAATTTAAACAAGTGAAAAAATAGTTGGAGATACAGATGCATGAAGCTTTTGAGCAAGAGTTCAACTTGTTTTCCAGCTTTCCGCCAACACTTCTCAATCCTGTAGACCCCATCATATCGAACTCCTTTGTCTGGTGCGTACGAAGAGCGTTTCTCCTTGTGAGACCTATACATAGTGGAAAGGACAATGACAAGACTTGTCAATTAGCAATAAACTCTCAATGGAAATGAAAAAGGTACTTGATGTGGATTGTATTGACCAACCCATGGATGCTGACAAAATTAGTTTGTCATTGGACAAGATAAGTTCAATAGCAGAAAGTCATCATCCCAAAGCAAAAAAATGTTGATTGCAATATAGAACATGTATCATGATACTTGCTACTACCAAACATTGGAACTAACATCCATCGTGGAAGGAATGGCAAGACTGATAACAAGTATATGAGCTAATTATGCAAACTTGGCTAAGAAAACAACATATACTTTTTGGACCAGCCCATGAGAGCATAAGGCAACAATATATCAGCCAACTTCCAGTCCAAAGAAGGAATAGCAAGAACTTGTTTCAGCTCTACACCCAATTATTCAGAGAGTTAAATGCACAAACTGACCTCACAACTCGGACAGGATAACCCTTGAGACAGCTGACACGTAAAGCTTCATTAAGCTTATCAAATTTCTGGTCAAATGATTGTTGCTTGCTTGTTCGCTTGTTACCACTCAAGTCTCTTCCACCACTATCCAACACAAATCAACATAAAAATAGTTATGAGCACCTCAGCAGAAACCCAACAGCAGATAGTACACTAAGACTTAGCAGTGTGACATACCAAGATGTAGCCCCACAAGTGGTGTCTGAGAGGGTGGTGCGTATGCAACCTTACCCCTACCTTCTGAAGGTAGAGAGGCTATTTCCAAAGACTTATCAGTACAAATAAGTAAACAAATGCAAAACCAAACATTAATCTGGACTAAGCAAACAAAAGACAGAAAAAATAACCATGAAAAGTTGTGAAAAACTCAAAGGATAAAACAGCTTAAGATGAGATCACTCATGGACCAAATTCAGCATCAGGTCACATGACTAATTAACTCAAATAGTAACTAAGATGATGTTACAATGTGGATATTTTACAAGTAAAAGCATGGTTCACAAACATGAGAGAAATGGAGAACAAAAATTCAACATAGAAATATGCATCACAGGTGGGATTCATACTTACATAAACTTGAGTGAGCAAGTTGCACACAGGCCGAGTTTAAAAACAAGTCAGAATGCACATGTATCCAATAAAAAGAAAAAAAGGCCACAGACACTTTACCTTCCAGTATACAAAAACCATTCACCATGGTCCTCATCATCTTCATACCCTCCAGAAAGTGCAACAGACTGGGCCCCATAATCTGACTGTCCTGCAATACCAGCCACATGAGGGAAATGAGCCCCCCACTGCCGACACTCAAAACGATCCTCCCAAGTCTCACCAACCAAAACACCCAAGTTGCGCTCTGGATCATTGTCTGCAGAAATTGGTCCAAAATGGTCACCAGGGATTGTAACAAAAATCTTCCCACTGCAAGCATTAGCCTTCCCAGTCTTTTTTGCACGCTCAGTGGTGAAAGCTTTGTCAGGTCTGTTTTGGTTGTGAATGAAATGTGAAACTTTTGAGGTCCCACCAGAGGTACCAGACCGTAGCATTCTTGCCATTCTTATGGCAATGACCAGAGCAGAGTTAATTCGAGGCTGGCTTGCCATTTTAGCTGGAATAGGAGTGCGACAGTTAGCGCAGGTACTCTTCCGCTGCCCAACCCACTTTTGGAAGCACTTCAGGCAAAAATTATGACCACAAGGTGTCTGACATGAACAAGATAACAGTTTTAAGATGGAGCTGCATAAAGCATGCCAGTTACATTACTATTCATTGAAAAGAAAATGAGCATTTATTCAACAAAGGATTGAGATAACTTGTAAATGATCGCCAAGTAGGTAAAATATTCCGAATGCCAAATCTATTGGGCTTGAGCCATTCAAAGTCATGTATATAACCAATAATTTAGTGCTCAAAAATGAAAACGAAAAAGGATAAAAAGAATATAAAAACACAAGCATGAAATACCACATACACCATTTAAAGAGACAATGGTTACTGCAAAACAAATACCATATGAGGTATCAAGGAGGCGCTCAGCATTTGAAACGAAGCATAGCTTAAGACACATCCTATACTTGTGATCAAGCATAAACTTAGTGAGAACAAAATGTTAGGCTCCTTATGTTCCAATTGACAAATGTGACCTAGAAAGAAGTCATCTTCAGCCAGCTACTATTACATCTAAGGGTCAACGACACTTGCATTTCTTAAAAGGTGAAATATTTCAGACTAAGTATATGTTTAATGCTAAAAGGGCATGAAACTTAAAACATACAAAAGGAAAAGGAACAAAAGTTAAAACAAAATGGAAAGGCGAGGCAGATATACCGTGACAGGTCTCTCTGGCAATTGCATGCACATAGAGCAGTTCAAACTGCCATCAAGGATATTTAGCACATCATTGTCTGGTTTAATCGGCTCAAGAGTAGTGTCTTTGGAGGTTCCGCTCAAGAGCTCTTGTCGTCGTTTGGCCTTTTCCTGTTCGGTGAGCGAGGAATCAGATTCAATGGCCCGAACAGCGGCGATTAAGTCGCCGGATGAGGAGGAAGCAGCGGCATTCTGTTTAACAGGGGCATCGGGGGGCAAGGAGCAGTCAGGACACTCCCAGTTGACGGCGTCGGCCATGGAATCTGGAGGAGCAGAGAGGCAGTTGACGTGCCAGGGAGTGGCACAAGTCTTGCAGATGAGGGATTCGTTCTCTGAAGGCTTCGTTTTGCAGGCCATACAGACACCATCGCCGTCGCAAGGAAGATCGCTATCGTGCGCCATCGGAGAAGTATAAGGTAAAGTAGGGAAAAAAACCCAATGGAGTAGAGTGAGAGAGAGAGAGAGAGGGCGTTATGAAAGAGAAGAGACGATTGGTGATTTTTTTAAATATATATATAAAGAGAGAGAAGGGTGTAGAGTGCAGACTAATGCCCAATCGACGCGGGGATGTTTTGGCTATTAAAAAAAAATTGGTGTCAAATTTTAGGTCAAATTTTCAAATTTTAGTCTTCCCTCTATTTTCCTGTGGGTCTATAAATGGGAAACTACTTACACCCCACTTGTAATTTCCACTATAAATTCCTCAAGTCAAAAATATTCTTAAAATTAAATGTAAAACTTTCATTCGCCAATAATTTAAGCCTTTCATTAATAATTTAGTTCAAAACATTCTTTTGGATCAAAATTACCTCCTTTCTTAATAATAAATACATATTTTTCTTTTTAAATGCATTTTTTGAATAAAATATAGTTTTTAAAAGCACTTTTTTTGTCTTTAAAATTCTTTCAAGTAATTGAAAAGTTCTTCTTAAGCATTCTTTATCAATTAAAATAGAATTATGCCATTTGTTTTTCAAATTGAAAATATAAATCAAATATAAGATCGTAATGATCTAATCATTAATTTTTATTTAGATATTCAAAAAATAATTTTTTTTTCAAATTGAACTGGAATTATCATTTGCTAACATCTTTCTTGATTTTAAAGTTAATATGAAAAAAGGTCAAAAATAACTTTATGAGTGATATTTTAAAGATACTCCCTCCATCTCAAATTAATTGAATTTTTGAGGTCTTTTTCAATGTTTAAAATATTTGAATTGTTCAAAGTTTAAGGTAAATATTTGAAACTTTTTTCATATTTGTCTTCTCATTTATTGATCTTTTGTATTTTCTATGAGATAAATTAGATTACATATTTATGATTTTACAAAAAGCAATAGTGGAAAGTATGGTGTAAATTTTGTCTTTAAATTTTCTTAATATGTGTACATTATCTCACAAATTTAATTAAATTGAGATGGATGGAGTACTTTGTACTTTGAAGCAATGCATTAAATTTTTATTTTTATGGCGTTATAATTACTGTATCCTAACTTTAAAATCAATGATTATATTAACAAATATTTATCCATCTTTAATTCAAAAAATATTTAGAAGTAAATATATTTTATATTTTATTGCTTATTAGGAAAACAATATTTTTGAATCAACACTAATAATAAGTTGTAAGGACCCCATCTCCGTAAGATTGAATCAAGGCATAAAATCATGTTTTCAAGAGTTTTTTGCCAGGGATACCTTTTAAGGAACCCTCCACTGGTCGTGGTTGGCTCCACTGGTCGTGGTTGGTTTCATGGTAGCTTGCCTTGGAGGAAAGTGGTTTGCCCAACTTATGGTGCACACCACAAGACCCTTCACGGTCATGGTGCACACCACGCCTCGTGAAGGGTTTTCCTGGTGAATCCTTTGGTCTAGCCTACCTTGCACTCCACTGTGCACATCACGAGCCGTGGTGCACTTCATGATTCATGAAGTGCGACGTGGTAGTGCACTGTGCAATTTTTTAGGTTCATTTAGGTCAGGTTAGTTCGATATTTTTCAAGATCCTAAGCCCCTATGTGATGTGTATAGACTTCTATGCCCTCATAAATCAGTTGCTAACATATTCTAATACTCTCATGTATTCCATAACACTTAGGACCTGATTGGTAGGCTGTATTATATAAAAATAATCTCTAGATTAAGAAAAGTCCCTGGGTAATTCAACTAATCCATTGTTTGGTTACTTTATTTGATTTAACCCTTGGATTAGTCATACCTTATAAAGGTATTATTTTATCCCTAGAAAATTGAGGGATAGCTAATCCAAGGTTTAACAATCCTTGGATATACCACCTAAATGACCAAACTATCCCTCAATCCCCTCAAATTCTTTTAATCATTTTTTTAATTTTTTTGATGTTATGGTTTACATTTTTAGTTTTTTACTAATAAATTTATTTAAATAAATTAACTTACAATTTTTTTTTCATTTTTGGGTTCATATTTACATAATATAAAATAGTTTTTTTGTCATATCAAATTTTACAATTTTATTTATTTATGGGTTCATATTTACATAATATAAAAAAATTGGCATGTCAAAAATTTGTTTCGATAATTAATTTAGTTGAGTGATTTTGTTGATACAGATGCCTTATTGAGTGATTTTATTATACAAAACAAAGCTTAATAGGTAAATTCTCAAAGCTAAGTGATTTAACATATTAACTTCATTTAAAACTACAACTTACAATTTTTATGTGTAAATGTAGATGATTTATTCAATCTTATTATTATTTATGATCTTTTCGATTTTAAAAGTAGATGTTCTATCTTTATTAAATTAAAAATTGATGTTTTTGTGAATAATCAAATTTATTAAGATGACAATTATTTATCTTCAAATAACTCAAGTGAGAAAGTAGAAAACATGACAACAAATTTGTTCTTCTCCAAACTAATTAGAAGACTACAAAAAAAAAAAAATTCTCCGACAATCATCTACTTGACCCAATTACATGAAATATAATATCCCATAATAAATTCAAAGATATAATTGGAAAAGAAGCTTTTTGTAAAATTTTAAACCAACCACAAAATTAGATGAGAAGTAATGAACCAAACACTTTATAAAAAATAATCCCTACATTACTAATCACTGCGTTACTAATCTCTGCGTTATTGATATTTGCATCAAACAATAAGACCTCAGACTCTAAGACAATTTATAATGATTCTCTAGGTCATTTGTGTTTTCGCATGTATCTCTTCGGACCGAGTACTTCTATAGCGATCCCAGGACATTTGGGACTTGTTGGCACTAATAGTGCAGTTGTCGAGTTGTTCGTTTGAAAAATATATTGCTTTCCATGTTAGAAGGTCAATTATAACTGAAAAGTGAACTTTTAGGTAAAGTCTTAGTAAATGGCCTTAGAACAAAATTCTGACAGTTCCATCAGCTCTAAAATAGCCAAATTAGGCTAGAGCGTGATTGGCTGAAGACACGAGGCTTGCAGTGGGATTTAAACCACTTTTGGTAAATTAATTTGGAAATAGGCTAAAAGTTGACAATAGTCAATAACTATAACACCCCTAAATGTAGCTCCGAAAGACTCTATGATGTATTTTTTTAATATTTTAAAATCCATATATTATTTCATAAATCTAACTTCATATTCTTGGTCAGGAGGCAAAATTGTGTAGGAAAATGGTTACCTACAATGTATAGATTGCCTATGTCAAAAAATAAATTTTTCAATGAAATTGTGCAAAACTAGTAGGGTTTGCGACAATTCCGCATCGCAGACTTGCCGCGCCATAGGTTAAAATTTTTTGATAATTTTCTGTTCCACTTGAGAACAATTAGGTAATAATCCAATACCTATATAGATAGGAAACCTTCATTTTTCAGCCATTCAAAGCCCTAAATCTCTCACAAACACTCCCAAAATTCTCCCAATTCATCATCAAATCCTCCAATCATTTTCAAGAATCTCAAGAACTCACCTTGGATTTCAAGAATACAAGTGAAACCCCAAGTCTTTCTCAAGTTTCCTTCAAGAAATCTCAAGTGTAAGGTATGTGGGTCTTTCATCCATGGGTCCTTCCATCCATGGAGTCCAAAACTATTTTCATCAAATTTCTTGATTTTAATGACTAATTCATTATGAGTAACTTCTATTATCACCTAATTGCATGAAATATATAGGGAATTCATTAATTATTGATCTATTGATGCATGGGATCCTGGAATAAGATTATGTTATGATTATGATACTAAAGCTTTGCATGCCATGAAATCTTCAAAGACTTGGAAAGATTATGAATTTTGGATGGTTTTCATGATACTCCTATTGGGATTTTACTACAATATTGGTGGGTTGTTTTCAATGATTCTTAAATGACTTTATTTTGCCCCTCTCATGTTTTATACTCTTAAGTTGCATAATTTTAAGCTTATGTTTATATCACCCACCATGTTTTGGCTAACGTAATTGATAAACTTCTATGTTAATAAAAGTTCTATTGTAAGAAATTTAAATTATGAGTGTTAAGAATGTTGAAGGGCTATGATGCATACTATCAGCTCATTAGAACATTGTGAATGTTTTGAATCATATAAAGCCCCTTTCTTTGGATTTATGAAGCATTGATTTTGATGAGCTACTCTTTGATATATTGAGTTATTATTATATTATTCATGTTATGGTATACAAATTGTGCATGTCATGATTACCCTCATATTTGTATGTCTAATAGAACTAGTCTTATGAAGTTTAAAATGAATGAATGGATGAGGTATGAGTCCTCCATCTAGTGAAGATTATGAGATAATGATAGGCCGAAGTATAGACATAAACTAGATTTAGGAGTTATCCTTATGATGATGATTTATGTTTAGAAGTCTTCTAGAATGGGTTAGTAGAATACCTCTCTATTGTTTCGATATGCTTATGGGATGAGTTAGTAGAATTCCTCTCCATTGTGTCTAAATGTTTATGGAATGAGTAAGTAGAATTTCTCTCCATTGTGTCTAAATGTTTATGGGATGAGTTAGTAAAATACCTCTTCATAGTAGATGATTCTATGATTCATGTCTATGGTTATTCTGTGAGAGATAAACTTAGCACCGAGTGGACATTGGGATAGATGAGGATACTCCCTATAGCTAGGGCAAGAGACCGTTAGTAGAATCCTGTTGAACCATAACTACGTACAACTATAGAAAATAGGGGTCACCGATAGTAGAGGATGGCTTTTAGACTTACTGTTATTAGAGATTGCTTAATAGTTAGCTTTCGTGGATCCACTTAGATATCTTAGGAGGTCACCTTGGCAAGTAACTTTCCCCTCCATTTAGTACAGGGGAAACATCGAGATTCCATAGCTTAGCTCACATGGTTTATATCGATTAAAGGTTGCTCTCCCACATGTTCAAGTTTTTCTTATGGTCTCACGTTGTCCTTCTTATGATAGTTCCTTTATGTCATGTCCAATGGTGTCTTAAAGTTGTATAACTCATGTCTCTGAATTTCAAATAGTTTTCTTCACATATGCTATGTTCCTTTGTAACACCCCACATTTTATATGTACTAATGCTATGTAAATGAATCATGTTATGGTTTGGTCAAATTAGCATCCATTCTTGAAAGTGCTTGAATTTTGTGTTAATGGGCGATATGTGATTCTAAATGCTTAAAGGGTAGATGGTATATTTGTGTTGATGTTAAATTAAGGATATATCAGCCCTATACTAAGTATATAATTGAGGTTATGGTATGATTTAATAATTTTGTAGAAGAGCCACTTACTTATAATTGATAGCCTAATGGAGTCGAGGCTAGATGCCGAATTTGTTCAAGTCCGATAATGAATTAATTCCTTGTAACTTTGAGCTATGTTTTAGTGTCATATATGGACCTCATTTTCAGTCCACGAAGAGT
Source organism: Solanum clarkiae (assembly GCA_011800125.2). Taxonomy (NCBI): domain Eukaryota; kingdom Viridiplantae; phylum Streptophyta; class Magnoliopsida; order Solanales; family Solanaceae; genus Solanum; species Solanum clarkiae. The sequence continues at coordinate 14,301,473 of JAABOM020000092.1, read as the reverse complement.
TTTAAAACGTTCTAATTACTCTACAAACAATTTGGACTTTTGGACCCAAGACAAAGTAATAAGAAAGCTGGAAATTTGGCAGCAAA
>JAABOM020000092.1:14239693-14301287 GCA_011800125.2 Solanum clarkiae | reverse complement strand
AAGGTTGGTGATTTGGTCTATTTGAAGGTTTCACCCATGAAGGGTGTGGTTCATTTTGGTAAGAAGTGTAAATTGAGTCCAAGATTTGTGGGTCTTTATAGGGTGTTGATGAGGATTGGCAAGGTGGCTTATGAGTTGGAGTTTCCTGCTGAAATGGACTTAGTTCTCCGATTTTTCATGTATCCATGTTGAGGAAATGTGTGGGTGATCCGAATGCTATTATTACATGCATTCGTTTGGATATTATGCGCTTGTTACACAACTACCCCTTAGAGGAAGAGCCAAAGAGGGGGGACAGCGGGTAGGAGAAATGGAGGTTTAGGCTCTAGAAGGTTTTCGGGTTGCTCATATTTTACAAGAAATGCTTACTTATAAATCGGATCATTTTAGAGCTCGCCAGGAAGTACTTGGTACTGTGATCATTGGGGGAACAATACCTAATCCCGAAGATGCTCTAGAATCTTTTCAATTGCTCATTCTAGAACTACGATCTTTAGCTCTGGAACTGAATCATTTCCTTGTATCTGAGAAGAACTTCCAGATTAATAGGAAGGAAGCAACATCGGAATGAAGAAGAATAAGCAGAATTGCTTAAGTAAGGTAGTCGCTTCTTTTTTTTGGTATACCGCTCTACGAGCAGAGCGAATTAACATAAATCTTTCTGAATATCATGAATATCCTTGATATTTTCACAATTGCCTATTCAACCACCTTGGTCCTTTTTACATACACTCTCGACCGCCCAAGAGGACTGGCTATCTTTCTCTTTATACACAATATCTTGAAAGGAAAAGAAAAAGATCTACCTTGGTAATGAACACGTCATTGACTGAGAGTTTCTCTTCCGAACCGGAACAATACCTATAACAAAAAAGGGGATAGAGAGCGCGGAAAAGGATCCAATGAATTCGAAAGAATTGAAAGAGTGTAATTGTTCCTGGAGTTACGAAGGAAGCTTCGAGCTCATATTGGTCATGGGTTGGGAACGGGAATTGAATCTTGTGGGTATTGTTGAAGACAACTTGACTTATGAAGAGGTTCCAGTAGAGATAGTGGATAGACAAGTGAAGAGATTGAGGTACAAGGATGTGGCTTCCGTTAAGGTCCTTAGGAGGAATCAACAAGTTGAAAGTGCTACATGGCAGGCTAAAGCAGACATGCAAAAGCGATATCCCTATCTCTTCCATTCTATCTAAGCCTAAGGTACTAATTCTAAGTATTCTATGTGATTTCATGTCTCATGTATCAACCTTTATGTCATTTTCATGCATTCATGTTTATATTGACAAGTTCATGGTTGCTTTGACACTTATGTTGATATTTTTGAAATGACGTTTAAGTGCATTATTGCATTCTTATTGGGGATGATTTCTTCATGGTTAATCTTCTTATATGTGTTTCTTTGATATTCGGGGACGAATATTCCCAAGGGGGAGATATTGAAACGACCCCTAAAAGTGCCGAAAAATGTGCCTTGAAAGTGCGTATCATCGTAATTTCCATGTATCTAAAAATTCATGAGTGATATCGAAAATCTGACTCCTAAGCCCGATTTTAGGGAAACCATATAAAAATTTGAAAATCCAAAAATGATGAATACCATTGTTGATCTACGCCCCTGACGCGATGTGATTGGAGTGCAGACCAATGTTATTTTGTGCCAGTTTTTTTTAGTTTGGTCCAAGGCTTTGAGGCCTTGAGCCTAAGCCTATCTATGCATAAAAATACCTATACTTAGTATTTTTCAACCTTATATCATACAAGATATTCCCCAATACTCTCTCAAACACTTAGACAAATATTTTACTTAAAATTCAAGTGCCAAATCTCCTTCCGGATCTTAAGGAATTCATTAAAGCTTCACATTCTGAATCTAATCTTCGTCAAGGAATTTTCCAAAGCTAAGGAATGTTTGTTTTAAACATGGGTCCTTTCACCCATAGTGCCCAAGCTCCCTTTTTTCATAAATTGCATGTTTCTAGGTTGATTTACTTATGGGTCTTACTTACTATAACTTTGACTGTAAACTATTTTGGAGTTTCATAAAAGTATGACTGTTTAAGCATGTTTTGAGCTATGAACCTTTGATCTATCTTGAGATTTCATGATGGGTTTTGATATATATTGCATACGGGTACTACCAAGTGTTGGTGGGTGGTTTTACATTGAATTTATTTGCGTGCTTTGACTCTTGAATTGCATGATTTTATACTAGCATTACATACCCGCCAAGTGTTTGCTAAAATGTCCGGTTAATGCTTCATGAGTTATTAAAGGCCTTGTGCATGGTATATGAGTTAAGTGACATTATGATGATAAAAGATATACATATATATATATATATATGTTGATTTCATTAATGGTACCTATAGTGTTAGAAGTTGATCAATTGCCTCATTCGGCGGGTAGTAGGCTCGAACTACCATGTTGGGCGGTACATATCTCAAAATCGCGTAGCTCAGGGGGTGGTAGGCCCGTGTAACCATGTTGGTGGGTTTATACTTCAATCTCTATGTTCGGGGAGTGTTAGGACCATGCTTCCATATTGGGGGATATATACCTCAATCGCCTCGCCAAGGAGGTGGTAGGCCTTAGTTACTAACGATGGTCTCTTCCTACACTTAGTTACTAATGATGGTCTCTTCCTACACATGTAAAATATTCTATGTAAAAATGTTTTACTACAAGCATCATTCATGCATGTCATATTGCAATATGCTCATTTATTGCCTAACTATGCATTTTGATTACGTTGCCTACCTCTTGTTACATTGCATCCTACATACTTAGTATACTTAAATATACTAATGCATACTCTATGCCTGCACGATGCTACCATGTAGGAACCGGAGCTCCACTTGATCATCCTCCTCTTCCACGTGGCTAGTATGATTTCTCTCAAAGCAAGTTGATGAGTCCTCAATTTCGCGGATAATGTCTATGATCTTATGCTATGTATAAAGAAACTTTTTCTTTTGATGCATGCTTATAGCTATGAAGGTAATCTCAGAAAGTTTTCTTGTCACCCATTCAATTCTATGCATTAGAATTGTTGTTGGACAAGTTATGAATTGATACATTGAGCTTTGACTCTTTTGATGTTCATGCTATGAAAGTCTTCCCTTATTCCTTTTGCCTTTAATTCTATTCTTTTATTATTGTTTACTTACTCCCGCAACCAAAGATGTGTAATGATATGTTAAGAGGCTTTCTTGGGGTTCCTTCGGGTTCCCTATTCGCTGTATCACGTCTAGTCCCTAGGCTAGGGACGTGATAATTCATCAGGAAGAAGAATGATTCTCTTCGAATGTTTATCGATTACCAGCATTTGAATAAGGTGATCATCAAGAATAAGTATCGCCTCCTATGGATAGATGACTTGTTCGACCAGCTTCAGGGTGCTACTATTTTCTCAAAGATAGACTTAAGGTCAGGCTATCTACAATTGAGAGTGAGAGAATATGATATTCCAAAGATGGCTTTTCAAACCTAGTGTAGTCATTTTGAGTTCTTGGTAATGTCTTTTGTGTTGACAAATGCATTTGCATCCTTCATGGACCTGAGGAATAAAGTATTCGAATAGTAGCTTGACACATTCATAATCATGTTTGTTGATGATATTTTGGTGTATTCTAAGATGAGGAGGAGTATGCTAATCACCTTAGAATCTCTTTGTAGATGCTCAAGGATAATGAGTTATACATAAAGTTTTAGAAGTGCAAGTTTTGGCTCAATTCTGTCACATTCCTAGGCCATATAGTTTCGGGTGATGGCATTCGAGTGCATACTGAAAAGATTGAGGTGGTTAGGAACTGTCCTAGACCAACCTCTCCAACCAACATATAAAGCTTCTTGGATTTGGTTAGCTACTACCATAGGTTTGCTGATAGATTCTCTTCCATATCCGCGCTATTGACTAGGCTTACTCAGAAGATTGTCAAGTTCCCAAAAGGTCTGACGAGTGTGAGAGGAGTTTCCAAGAGATGACGACTAGGTCGACTATTGCCCCAGTATTAACCTTGCTTGACGGAATGGATAAATTTGTCATCTATGGTGATGCCTCAAGAGTAGGATTATGGTGCGTAATAATGTAGAAGGGTAAGGTGGTTTCTTATGCTTCTAGAAAATCCAAGGTGCATGAGAAGAATTATCCCACCCATGAGTTAGAATTTGCAGCAGGGATGTTTGCTCTCAAGATATGGCACCACTACTTATATGACACATGTCAATGTCTTCACAGACCATAAGAGCTTGCAATATGTCTTCACCTAGAAAGAGCTTAACTTGAGGTAGAGTAGATGGCTAGATTTACTCAAGGACTATGACATGAGCATCCTCTACAACCCAGGTAGAGCTAACGTAGTTGCTGATGCTATTAGCTGGTTGTCTATGGGAAGCACTGCTCATGTGGAGGAGGAGAAAAAAGAGCTAGCCAATAAGGTTCAATGACTAGCAGGATTAGGAGTTCAACTGGATGAAATCAGTGAAGGTGGAGTTCTTGTGCACAGTAGGTCCACATCATCAGTAGTAGTTGAAGTGATGGAGAAGCAAGATCAAGATCCTATCTTGTTGAAATTGTAGGAAGATATATTTAAGCAGAAAGTAATGACTTTCACCGAAGGGGGAGATGGAGTATTGAGGTACCAAGATAGATTGTGTGTTCCAGATGTTGATGGTATTCGAGGAAAGATCATGGCAGAAGCCCATAACTCTAGATATTTTTATCCATCAAGGCCCAACAAAGATGTACCATGACTTGGGAGAGCTCAACTGGTGGAGTGGAATGAAGAAGATATCAGAGAGTTTGTTTCTAAGTTACCAAATTGCCAACAAGTTAAAGTTAAGCACCAAAAGCCATTTGGAGTAGCCCAGAACTTTGAGATCCCAGAGTGGAAATGGGTGATGATCAACATGGATTTTTTCACAGGCTTGCCGAGGTCTTGCAGGTAACATGATTTGATTTTGCTGATAATTGATCAAATGATAAAATCTCTACACTTCTTCACAGTAAAGACAAGCGATAATGCAGAGGATTACGCCCGACTATACGTAAAGGAGATTGTTAGACTACATAGAGTCCCCCAGTCTATCATCTCAGACAGAGGATCCCAATTCACTACTTGGTTTTGGAGATCCTTTCAGAAAGGCTTAGGTTCGAAGGTGCATCCCTGCACTACATTCAGCCACAAACTAATGGCCAGGTAAAGAGCACCGTCCAAACCTTGGAGGATATGTTACGAGTTTGTGTCATTGATTACAAAGTTAATTGGGGTGACCACTTGCCTCTGATTGAGTTTTATTAGTACGCCCGGTTCACCAGGTTCTACCACTGCAGGGCTCAATCATGCTAGTTAGGCTATATGCTTAATACATGCAAGTCAAACATATCTTGAAAGGATACCCTTTTTGTGAAAAATACGGCTTTCACCACCTGATGGACGATAACACTTGCAAAGCAAAAGGAAAAAAAGAAGTAAGACCCGTGTGAAGCTTTAGTTTCGTTACCGGCCAGAGCTCCTAGTCCTTCTCATCTCACATGCAAAGAATAGAATACGGTGAAAGCGGATAATCCGGCCCCTCTTTGGGTGGAGATTCATCCCGCAGAAGCAGTTGGGAGAATGGAAAGAAACATATTATATTTTATCTCTAAGTCCGTACATAGCAATCCTGGACAATAACAACTTACATTCGAGTATTTAGATGGCCCATACAAGGGACTCTATGAGAGGTGATATAGATCACCGATTAGTTAGTTTAATGTGGGTGAAGTAGAGTTAATTTGACTAGACTTGGTTCACTATTCTATGGGTAAATTTGAGAAAGGTCGAATACTGCACTAAGTCTAAGAAAATCCAACACCAATGTTAGAAGGAAAGACTTAGAGTTTGAGGTCGATAACTAGGTGTATTTAAAAGTGTCACTATGAATGGAGTGATGCAATTTAGGAAGAAAGATCAGTGGATTTTGAGGTATATTGGCCCTTCTCATATTATAAATAGACTGAGTAATGAAGCCTATGAGTTGGAGCTGTCACCACAATTCGTGGCCATCGATCCAGTCTTCCACATTTCCATGCTTAAGAAGTGTTTGGGAGGCCCATAATTGGTTGTGTGTGTTGAGAGTATTGCAGTAAAGGACAATTTGAGCTATAAAGATATTAGAATTCAAATCCTTGGTTATCTGGTTCGCAAATTGAGAACCAAAGAGATTGCATCTATCAAGGTGTTGTGCAGAAACCAGTTTGTAGTAAAAGCCTCTTAGTAAGCGGAGGAGCATATGAGGGTTAGGTCCCAACACTTCTTTCCACTTGCTGATCATGATAGAGTTGATGGTAATGATTCTTCATTAATTCCTAAGTTCCTCTCTACTCTGAACATGACTGACTAAAGTATCCTAGAGTTCGAGTGATGATTGAACTGATTTGTTAACTGTTTAAATGCCTTACTTGCTTAACTTCTTGATTGATTTATTACATGAGTGAGTTGAGAGATTTTTGATTGTTGAAGTCCATAATGAGGTATATGCCTTAGCAAGGTTTCCTATATTTCTCTTAATTTGAGGATGAATAATCCTAAGGGGGAGATAATGTAATGTCCCCTAATTCTGAGTAGATGCACACAGAAAACTGAGAAAATGGCTGAGAGAAATCAGTGGAAGAAAAATCATGTGGGCAATCTATGGCCCGTAGAGTGATCTATGGCCAGTAGATGAGCCCTTGTAGATACCTAGGTGACTTGGTGAAATATTTGTAAGTCTAAGGCCCATGAACGATACAACATACAGCTTGCATACAAATCTATGGATCATAGATTAGGTTTTATACCTTGTTATTCTATAAATCAACTTTTCAGAATCTTGATTTATGATTTGTCATATGGCCCATAAACCAAAGCACAACCCATAAAAGAGGTTTCATATTCCATGCCAATTTCCAATAACAAATTCTTAGACACCCTCATCTACGAGAGGGCATCTACAACCTGTAGGTGGAACCACGACCCATAGATGACATATTGTTGTTCCTATCGACAATTTTATGAGGGGTAAATTTTGTCTATTCCTGTCTTTTCTAATTGAATTTCACGATGTTTTAGACTTAATTTAAGTCTTATATTATAACCTTAAGTATATTAACCCTTAATACACACTTAGGTATTCTTGAGGGCACCGAAGAAGGGAGAAAAGCAAAGGTTTCAAGTTCAAACATGAGAATCGACGGAAGATTGGCTATTCTTCAAACTTCCAGGTATATAAGCTTTATTAAAATCATATGACTGAGTTTTTCCATGTACCCTTTCATTTACTTGGTTGAGTTCATGCATACTTGTTATGTAGTGAATATCTCATGATTCAAACCTTTGAGTTAATTGCATTTATTTGAGTTTATATGTGCAACTATGAACAAATCAATGAATTACATGCTGGTCCTATGAAGTTGGTTATAATATTGGCATACATTACTATGAACTCTAAATTATGTTATTCTATTTGAGCTTGTTGCATTGATCAAATTATGACTACAACTTTGATTGTCTAAGTTAAGTAAATTGACCATGGATAAGTATGAGAATGTATATGCATATTCTTGTTCATGCATATGTATGAGATGAGCACCTTAAATGTCTATGCGATGTGTACGTATAACATGAAAATGAATGACTGTATGACTCGGAGTCTTAGATGATATGGTTAGAGTCTCGATTTGTATGCATAAATAATAAATTCCAAATTATTAATCTACTGAGAAATTAAGCTGACTTGTTTGAGATGAGTCAAGAAGATAAGTTTGAGTTTGATTGCATAAGCACATTTTAGCCTTGGAAGGAGTATTTAGCACAGATTGGGTGAGAGGATAACACCCCAGAATTATGTTACTAGGGTAGGAAATTCATGTAGTTAACCCTGGCGGCTCATGTCCCAAAAGATGGACATATTCTTTGGATTAGAGAGAGAGAGACACATTGACATCCTTTACCTTGGCAAGTTTGGGATGGGCGTGGCAACAATGTCTTCATCATTGTGCATCACCAAATTCATGGTTGTGGGAGTTATGTCAGTTAGAGAAACTTCCAAGAAACACTTCACTGAGCATATTATATTTTTAATACCGTGTTGTATAAAACATTGAGTCTATTTTAAAGCACGATTCAAAAACCTTAAACTTGCAAAATCACTAAGTGGAGTCATGAGATTAATGAGTTAAGTCCTGAGTTGAGCTTGTGTATTTACTTTAGCCATTATCACATACCAGTATATTCTACGTACTGATACCCATTTGGGCCTGCATTATTAATGATGTAGATATAGGTGATAGAGGTCTTCAGTAAGTGCACCAATGAAGTTCAGTTCCCTTGCTTCTCAGAGTTTGGTGAGCCCACCTTGCTTTTTAGAGGAGTCTTTCTTTCTTCTTATATTTGACTATTAACATTATTTCTATTGAAGTAGATGGGGGCTTGTCTTGGCACCTTTAAGATGAAAGTATAGGTTGATGATTTTCTTTTACGTTTTGCAAACTTAATCATTGGAGACTATTTAGTCACAGTTTTACTTATTTATCTATATGATATATTCCTTGAGTATTTGTTCCCTTGTCAAGTATGATATAATAATGAGGCCAGGTAGTTCTCTTAGGGAATTACAAATGGTTCGTCAAGTGTCGGCCACACCTATGGTACTCGCCTGACGTGTGACAACTCTATCCAACTTTTCATAGTTGTCCATCCCGGAACCCGATCTTTCCCCCAAGCTGGTATCAGAGCCAAGTAGGTTGGGAAACGTATGACTAGGAGCAGCTAAGTCCCCCGCGCTGTCCTTAGGCCTACAGTCGAAGTTTGGTTGCTCTAGATATGACAATTTCTTAGTTGAGTAGGTACCATTCTTCTTCTACTTATGTTCTTAGTTTTTTTTCTTAAAGTTTTGTAGCTAGTTAATTGCAGTTCAGATATTGGCAAGCCTGTACTTTTCCATTGGAGTAGCCTAGATTGTGTGTGTCATAAGGATGGACCCAAAGGATGTTTCCTTCACCAAGCTTAGAGGAATAACATTGTGGAAAATTAGTAGAAGATCATTGGTAAATACCACACTGAGAATTAAAAATAAAAGAGTAACCCAGAATAGACCATTAGCCTAAGTATAGAATTTATCTCTCTGCAGATACTCCTGATAACCCACAAAATAATTAACAAAAATAATAGTTTCATGTTTACGTTTCAAAAATATTGCTACAATCCAAAGGATTCTAACACTAATGCAACAATAATAAACAACGATATCACACAATCAAATAATTGTAAAGATAACAAAGCAATAAATAACAATACTATAACAAATATTTCAAATAACAAGACAACAATAAACATTAATATTATAAGTTCATGTCAATCACCGAGAATAATCAAAACTATTACAAAGGTAAATATAATAAACAATAGTTTCATGTTTCCAAGAAGATAAAAAGGATACACTACAAGAAAAAAATATTAGGAATAAAGATACTACTTTGTCTGTGCCTCTTAAAAAATATGTCGGTACGATTAGATCCGACGAAGATTTTGGACCAAATTTTAAATATTTAGGTAAGTTATGGGTTAGACCAGGAAATTCCATAAAAAGAGAATGGTATACATAAAAATATTCTTAAAATTAAAGAACAACTTTTAGAGAAAATTGGTGTTAAGATATGAAAAGATTGAGATGTAATATAGAAATATTTAAATGGAATCATTAAATATGATTGTTAATTAATAGTATATCACTAATAACAAGGTAGTTGAATAAAAAATTATTCCTTTAGAAGAAATTAGTCTACCTATAGATGGTACAATAGTCACCACTTCATCTTTTAAAATGGATATAATAGACACTAAAGGTGATTCTACAAATAAAGAAATTATAAGATCCTGGACTTGGTATGAACTTAATGGTGCTTAAAAATTGGTTCCGAGAAGTTTTTGACCAAGATGACACCTTATGAGCACCTCCACCACGGGTCGTATCGAAGTGCCTTGAGGTGACCCTTAGCCTTGTGTATCAAGTATTGGCCCTAACATTAGATTTCAAGACTAAGGCACGCACTACATGAACTCCACACAGTCCATGTTGTGGCTTTGGCCTTGAAAACCACATTTTGGCAAAGGCTTATACCACATGGACCTCTGACAGACCATATAGCCCCTTCATGTTCCATATGTGCCACTATATGGGTGTTGGTGTGAAAATTTTCTACAGATGCGATCACCGTCTCGGGACTTCATCAGTGGAATTTTAGTTATGTAGGTAAGGAACGTGAGTCCCTCCCACGATACCCCTTGTAACATTTTTTATTCCATTTCATTAATGGCATTTTCATAATTATGGATACTCCTAAGGGTTATTTGTAACTTTCTATTCTATCCTGAGATATTCAAATGACCTATACCCTTCTTCTCTCATTCAAATTCATTCTACACTTAGAATATATTCAATCCCACTCTTAAGAAATTCTCTCAAGAACTCTAGTGAAGGCTCAGCTTGGGAATTAAGGAAAGGCTCTCTTCTTCATCAAATTTCTTCCTATTTCTTCTTGGTTAGCTAAGGTATATGGGTTTTTAAGATTATTATTTATTTGATCACAAATTCATTTACTTGAATTTTCATGAATTTTAGCTTACTTTAAATATAAATTTTTAATATTATTGTTTATTAGATTCAATTGAGATATGGGCTGTATTTTATTGTTGATTTTAAAGCGATTTAAGCCTTAATATGATGAACTGCATTGGGATTATGATGATTTGAATGTGCATGTCCCCATTTAAGTTTGACTTTAGCATAGGTAATCTAATTTGTGATTTGAATATGAATTTGACTTGTGGATTTACTTGGATTTCATATTATATAGTTGAATTAAGTTTGAATCTCTATTACCAGTGATAAGTTTGAATCTCTATTACCCATGCTATTATCATCTTATTCATTGCATGAGCATACATGTCTATGGTTTTTATGAAATTTATGTTGTGGGCTAAGTCCAAATTATGGTGCTGATTATGTTTCCAAAGAAAAGTATTGGTATTACAAGAATGTTGTCACATAATGTGTATGTTATGGCTCTTTGATCAACTACACATTATGGCTCTTTGATCAAATATGGATGTTTACACCACTATAATTATGAAGAACCAACTGAGGACGGAGGCAGGGCAGGCTCTCCCCTAGGGTTTGTACTCCTTTCTCATGACCGTGCTTAAAAGAGTTATTCCTAAGCATCAAAGTGTGATTTGGCTTTTTGCCTAAGTATGCATCATTATGAAATACGTTTTCCCTATAAGCCTAAGTATGCATGTAAATAGTCTGAAAGACTTATGCTTCTTTTACGAGCACATATATGTGTACGCATTCTTGTGGGATAATAACTTAGCACCGATAGGATTTGAGGCAGGGCAGGCTATCCCCAAGGGTACGTAATCCTTTCTCTTGAACTATATGTCTAACATAGGTTTATGTTTATGCCTCTTAGTGGATGATGATGATGAATGTTAATGGATATATATTTGGCAAGTGGTCACCTCTTTATCCGTTGTGGATAAGACTACAGAGTTCTAAGTGATAGGTTACTTGGTGTTATATCGGTTATGGTCTCATCCCCGTTATATGTAAAGTATTTTGACATTCATGCATTATGCACTTCATGGCATATTGTTATATTATTCTTTGTTATATACTTCTTTCTACATATATGACCTTGTTATCTAACATTAAATGTATGTCTGATAAGTTCATATGGATTGCATTTCCGCATACTTAGTACATTCAAACGTACTGATATATACATTTTCCTAGATGATTTAACCATGTAGGGACCAAAGATTTCATTCATCCACAATTTGATGGATAGTCGGATTTGAGAAAGTTGTTATGGTGAGTCCTATCTTCCAAGGATAAGCCACCATCCATCTACCTTATGTTGCTTCCATTTATGCTATTTACTTTGATGGTGAGCCCGAGAGATGTCTTGGCCCACGTCCTATCTGTTGACTAAAGGCATTGTTGACTAAAGTGATTTACCAACTTTATTTGCAAAACACATTAGAATTAAATTAAAATATAAATTTGATGGAAAAATTTCCTATCATCAGTTAACTTATGAAGATCTTAGAAGTTTTATAAATGTGACAGGATTAGATTTATATACAAATATGAAACTTAAAAATCAGTTATAAAAGGCGTGTTAAATATCACGAAAAGAATTAGAAAATTTCTGTCAAGACTTTGGATATACCAAAATATTTTTCCCTTCAAAAGAATCCTCCAAAACTACTAAAAAAATAAAATAAATATTACAAAAATAAAGGAAAATTTAAAATATCTTAAGAATACAATAAGACGAATTTAATCAAATAATACTGATAAATGTAAGAATTATGGAAAGTTCGGATACCAAGCAAGAGATTATCGTGTACCTAATAAAAAGAAAGATAAAATAAGTATGTTAGAATTAAAGGAGGATGTTAAAAATAAATTATATTCAATCCTCGAGGAAAATGAAAATGCCTTCTCTTCCAAAAAGAATTCTGGTAATGATGATTATGACATTTGAATTAGATAATAGTAATTGTGAATGTGGTGGTGGTGCAATTTGTACCTGTAGCAACTACTTTATTAATGTCACTATTAGTAATAGTAAGGAAGTATTTTACACATAATTGACCATATAGAGGACCCGAACTATAAGAAAAAACATCTAATACCATTAAAATACATAATTCTCAACCAACAATCTAATAATTATACTGTTAAATCATTTAATATGAAAAATATATTAAATAAATTTAAAGACCAAAATTCAAAAACCACCCTGCAACACCTTTAGATAAAATTAGTAGACGTTAAGAGAGAAGCTAGCGAAATTAAACAAAGGCTTAATAATCTTGAGGCAGATAAGACACTAACCGATTTAGTATATAATCAAGAATTAAAATCAAATTTTGAAATCAGAAAAATATAAAAGATATAGAAACCCCTCCTGAGACAAAATCGGGAATTAATATTATAATTAAAGCACAAAGCTACCATATACCTATTACTTTAGTTTTAAATAAAAATTATACTATTCATTAAATTGCATTATTTAATACTGGTGCAGACCAAAACTTCATCCTCGAAGGACTTTTACCGACGAAATAGCTTGAAAAAAAAGTACTACACGGTTATTTTGCGCAAAGAGGACAATGTCAAAAAATAAATTACAAACTCCATAAAGGACATATTTGTAATGGAGGAATTTATTTCATTAAACATTTTGTAATACCAAAGGACATAAATGTATAAATAATATTAGACATCCCTTTCATAACCCAAATAAAATCATATACCACAGAATTAGATGCTATCTATACCACTATATTAGGAAAAAGAATTACTTTTTCTTCTTTAAATAGTATATCAAAAGAACAAAGTGACCATATAAAAAATAAAGATATCTTTAGGATAAATCTACTCTCAGAACAAATAAATTATTTTAAAAAAGATATAAAAATTAAATGAATTGAATCTTCGCTAAAAGCCCTGGTGGTAAAAGCCAAATAAAAAATAACAAGAAGTTATAGAACAAGAAGTTTGTTCAGACTTTCCTGATACATTTTGGGAAAGGAAAAAAATATTTTGTGAGCTGTCCTATATAGAGGGATTTGATGAAATGTTTATAAGCACTAAGGCAAAACCTATTCAAATGAATGCCAAATTAGTGGAATATTGCAAAAAGAAAGTTAATGATTTACTAACTAAAAAAATTATTAGACCATCTAAATCACCTTGGATTTCCTTAGCCTTTTATGTTAATAATAGTGCCGAAAAGAAAAGAGGTACCCCTAGATTGGTTATTAATTCCACACCCCTTAGTAAAGCATTAAAATGGATTAGGTACTCCGTACCCAATAAAAGAGATCTTCTTGAAAGAACCTACAAAACTAATATTTATAGTAAGTATAACATGAAATCATGATTTTGACAAATACAAATCGCTGAAAAAAGATAAATATAAAATAACTTCCAATATCTCGTTTGGATAATATGAATGGAATGTAATGGCCTTCGTACTTAAAGATGCTCCATCGGAGTATCAAAATATCATGAATGATATAGTTAATTAGTATAGTCATATCTCTGTAGTTTATATAAATGATGTGTTAATATATTCTGAAGATATTTATTATCAACACTTTAAATATCTTCAACCTTCTTACAGATTATTAAGAAAAATGGACTAGTAATCATCACTAAAAAGATCAACTTATTTTAGATTTCTTGGTCATGATTTGTATCAAGGAACTTACAAACTCATTTGTTGAAATGACCCCAAAAAGTGCCCGAAAATGTGCCTCGGAAGTACTCATAACCGTAATTTCCATATATCTCAAAATCCATGCGTGATATCAAAAATCTGACTTCACATTCTTGATGACGGGGAAAACCTGAGTGGGAAATGGGTATAATTCAAATTTTAGAAGACCCACAGTAAAAATCAAATTTCACCAATTTTGCAATTTCAATACGGGTATACGTTTGCTCCACGACACGCAGCCATCATGGAGATGTGTTATTTTGTGCCAGTTTTCCTGTTTCGGTCCAACGCCTTTGGGCCTTAGGGCTAACCCTTTCTATGCATAAAAACACCTATTCTTAGTCATATTTCAACTTCATATAATACAAGACATTCCCCAAAACCCTCCCTAACACTTAGACAAATATTTCACCTAAATTCTAGTATCCCAATCTTATTCCATATCTAAGGATTTTATTCAAACTTCAAGTTCACAATCAAATCTTCACCAAGGATATCTCCAAAGTCGAGGTATATGGGTTTCAACCATTGGACCCTTTTACCCATGGTGCCTAACCTTCTTTGTTACATAAATTTCATGATTTCAAGTGGTTTTACTTATGGCTATCCCTTACTATGAAAGTTGAATATAAACTATGTTGGGGTTTCATAAAATGTGACTATTTAAGAATGTTTTGAGCTATTAATGTATGATCAATTATGTGATTTGATGAGGGTTTTTGATGTATCCTGCATGAGGGTATTACCAAGTATTGGTGGGTGGTTTTACATAGATTTTTCTCACATGATTTCACTCTTGAATTGCACGAATTTATACTAGCATTATGCACCCACCAAGTGTTCGATAAAATGCCTGCTTAATGTTTCTTAAGTTGTTGAAGGTCTACTGCATGGCATATAGGTTAAGTGACTTTGTCATGATAAAAGGAATGTATATATGGGTTGATTTCATGGATAGTATATATGGTGTTGTAAGTTGACCACACTTCGTTCGTGGGGTAGTAGGCCCGAACTACCATGTTGGGGAGTATGTACCCTAATTGCCATGCTTGGAGGATAGTAAGCTGTGCTACCATGTTGGGGGTATGTACCTCAATGGCCTCACTCAGGGGGTAGTAGGCCCGTGCTACATTGTTGGGGTTTAGGTAACTCAATCACCTCGCTTGGGGAGTGATAGGCCCGTGCAACCACGCTGGGGGAGGGGGTACGTACCTCAATCGCCTCGCCAATGGGGTGGTAGGCCTTGAATTCTATAATGATGGTATCTTCCTATGCATGTAATATGTTCTATATAAGCATGTTTTACTTCAAGCATCATTCATGCCCGCCATATTGCTATATGCTCATTTATTGCCTAATTATGTATTTCGATTATGTTGCCTATCTCTTTTTGCATTGCATCCTATGTACTTAGAACATTCAAATATACAAATGCATACTTTATGCCAACATGATGTTACCATGTAAGAACTGAAGCTCCACTTGATCATCTTTCTCATCCACGTGGCTAGCACTATCTTCAAAGCAAGTTTGTTGAGTCGTCAACTCAGAGGATGATATATTTTGATATAATGTTATGTAAAGACTCTCTTTCTTTTATTGTTTGTATTTACTATGAGGGTGAGCCTAGAAAGTTATCTTGGCCCCGACTCGATTCTAAGTTCAGAGGTGTTGTTGGACAAAGTAATGTAAATATGCTTTGAACTATGTCTTCCCTTGACTCTTGGATATTTTGCTATGAAATACTTTTCCCCTTAGTCCCTTAAACTTATCTTATGCTCTTTGTTGTTGTTCAAATGCTTCCACGACCAAGGATGTGTAATGATTTGCTAAGAGGATCGTTTGTAGTTCCCGTGTCACATCTAGGCCCTAGGCTTGGGTCATGACAAATATGTTATTAGAGCACTAGGTTGTTAATCTTCCTCGGCATCCAACACACCATATCGATTAGAGTCTTTTTCATGGTTGTAGAGTGTACCACAACTATGAGTAAGAGACTATGAGACATTTTCATAAATGTTTCTTTTCTTCTTGACCCATGTCGTGCTATATAATTTAAGGTAAGGCTTTCCCCAAATGAAAGTTCTTCGCTATGCTAGATCATGCCTATCCCAAGAGGAAGAAGAGCTCGTACAATGAAAGAGCAATTGGCTCATGAAGTGTTCCAAGATACTATTGCCATGTTAGCACAAGATATGACTAATCAAATCAACCAAGGGGACCAATCCCCTCATGCTCCTACTCCGGCATCTAAGGTAAGGGACTCCATGAGGATGAACCCACCGGAGTTCCGTGGGTCTATATGGATAAGGACCCTTAAGAATTTGTTGTGTAGGTGGATAAAGTGTTGTCAATTACGGGATTTAGATTAGAGGAGAAGGAAGAGTTATCATCTTACCAACTCAAGGGGGTGGCAGAAATATGGTTTACTCAATGGAAGGAGGAGAAAGGGAACAACAATGTGATTCTTTGGGAAGATTTTAAGGTGGCATTTCTCAAGAGTTTTTTTCCCTCTGGAGCTTAAGGAGGCAAAAATGATGGAGTTCATGAATTTGAAGCAAGGGTCAATGATTGTGAGAGAGTATGCCCTCAAGTTCAACCAACTCTCTAAATATGCTTCACAAATGGTGGCCAAGCCAATGTCTAGGATAAACAAGTTTGTGATAGGTATATCCAATTTGGTGAATAAGGAGTGTCGTACTGCCATATTGATCGGTGATATGGACTTGTCCCACCTCATGAATTATGCCGAATAATTGGAGGAGAAAAAGTTGAGGAAGAGAAGAGGTAATGAGGCCTAGAGGGCCTGTTTTGATGGTATGTTCCAATGTCTCAAAGGTGGCCGGTTTCATCAAGGTCAAGGGTCTTCACATGCTCCTACTAGAAGGTTTGCCAATAACAACCCAAGGGCCCAAGGTGATGGTGGTGTGGTGCCTAATGCTATATGTCCAAAATATGGTAAAAGTCAAAATGGCCCATGGTTGATGGATACTGATGCTTGTTGTGGTTGTATAAAAGTAGGGCATAAGGTGATGGATTGCCCTCGTAAGAAGAACAAGGGTCGAGATGTTCATCCACAAGGTGCAAATATGGTTCTTAGGAGAATAGGTGGCTAACAAGGTGGAGCCCCAAGGCACAATCGGTTATATGCTCTTTAAGGGAGACAAGGAGTTGATGAAGTTCCTAATGTCATCATCGGTATGTTAAAAGTCTTTGATTTTGATGTGTATGCATTAATAAACCCGTGTGCCACTCTTTCTTTTGTTACTCTTTTTGTTGCCAAAAGGTTTCATGTTGAACCTAAATTGTTGTGTGAGCCTTATGAGGTGTCTACTCCCTTTGGTGCATCCATTCTTGCTAGAAGGGTCTATTGAAATTATCCCATTTTCATTTTTCATAAAATATTGCCTTGTGATTTTGTGGAGTTGTACATAGTGGATTTTGATGTCATTCTTGGGATGGATTGATTTGATACATATTATGCCTCTATTGATTGTAGAGCCCGCAGGATCAAATTCCAATTCCCTAATGAACCCGTTCTTGAGTGGGAGAGTCATGATGTGGTGGTCAAGGGTAGATTTATTTCTTGCATTAAAGTCCAAAAGTTGATTTCTAAAGGGTGTCTCTATCATCTTATGAGGGCTAGGGATGTTGAGTCCAAGGTCCTTCTAAATGAGTTCCTTGATATCTTTCCTAATGAGCTTCCCAGTGTTCCTCCTAAAAGGGAAATAGATTTTGGCATAGATCTCCTTACCGATACTCAACCCATTTATGTTCCTCCTCATCGTATGTCCCTGGTGGAGTTAAAGGAGTTCAAAAAGCAATTGAGGGATTTGTTGGAGATGGGTTTTATTAGGCCTATCCCAATCACGTTGGGGTGCACCAGTGTTGTTTGTAAAGAAGGATGGTTCTCTTAGAATGTGTACTGACTACCGGCAACTTAATTGAGTCACCATCAAGAATAAATATCAATTACCAAGGATTGATGATCTTTTTGACCAACTTCAAGGGGCTAGTCACTTCTCTAAGACTGATATTGTGTCTGGTATCACCAAGTGAAAGTGTGGGAGTGTGACATTCCTAAGATGGCCTTCTGTACTAGGTATGTTCACTATGAATTTGTTGTTATGTCTTTTGGGTTGACCAATAGACCGGCTATTTTCATGGATTTTATGAATAAGGTCTTTAAACCGTACCTTGATTCATTTGTGGTAGTATTTATTGATGATATCTTGATCTATTCCCGTAGTGAGAAGGAGCGTATGGATCACTTAAGGGTAGTGTTGCAAATTTTGAGGGAGGAGAAGTTGTATGCCAAATATGAGAAATATTTGTTTTGGTTGAAAGAGGTTGCCTTTCTAGGTCATGTGGGTTAGGTGATGGTATAAAGATTTATCCTATGAAGACGGAGGTAAGTAGAAATTGGGTTAAACCTTTGGATCCATCATACATTAGGAGCGTCTTTGGCTTAGCGGGTTATTATCAGAGGTTTGTGAATGGGTTCTCTTCTATTGCTTCTCCTATGACTAAGTTGACCCAAAATAAGGAAAAGTTTGTGTGGTCCAATGAGTGTGAAAACATTTCCCAAATCTTGAAGGGTAAGCTTGTCTCCATTCCTAACTAGTCTCTAGCAGAAGGGTTGGAAGGGTTTGTTGTGTATTGTGATGCCCCATGGATTGGTTGGGTTGTGTTTTGATGCAAAATGGTAAAGTGATAGCTTATGTCCCTACACAACTTAACGTGCATAAAAAGAATTATCCTGCCGGTGATCTCTAATTGGTCGCCTTGGTATTTGCCTTGAAAATTTGGCATCATTACTTGTATACGGTTCATGTTGATGTGCTTACCAATCATAAGAGTCTCCAATATGTATTCACTCAAAAAGATCTCAACTTGAGACAATGAAGGTGGTTAGAGTTTCTTAAGAACTATGATATAAGTATGCATTATCATCCCCGTAAGGCTAATGCTATGGCCGACGATTTGAGTAGGGTGTCTATGTGTAGCCCAAAACATGTTGATGATAGTGGCAAAGAAGTGGCTTGAAAGGTTCATCGCATGGCTAGATTGGGAGTTATCTTAGAGGAGGTTAATAATGGTGGTATTATGGTTGTTGATGGCTCAAAATCTTCATTGATTGAGGAGGTGAAAGCAAAGAAAGATCTTGACCCTACCTTGTTAAAATTTAAGGCCTTGGTGAGACATGACAAGGTGGAGGTTTTCTCCCAAGAGGGAGATGGTGCCTTAGGTACCAAGGTAGATTGTGTGTGCCTTGTGTTGATGACTTGAGATAAAAGATTCTTGATGAGGCTCGTAATTCTTCCTATTTTATTCACCAAGTTCTATAAAGATTTATAGAGATTTGAGGAGTGTTTTGGTGGGATGGAATGAAGAGGGACAATGCTAAGTTTGTATCAAGTTGCCATAATTGCCAAAAAGTTAAAGTCGAGCATCAAAGGTCGGGTGGCCTAGGTCAATATATAGAGATTCCTACTTGAAAGTGGGAGGAAAGTAACATGGACTTTGTGGTTGCATTGCCCAAGACTAGAAAGCATTTTGATTCTATATGGGTTTTGGATGATAGAATGGACAACGTGTGCTCATTTCCTACTGGTTAAGACTACTTATGGTGCCAAAGGTTATGCTAAGTTGTACATTCATGAATTAGTTAGATTGCATGGGTTGTCGCTGTCTATCATATCGGATCATGGAGCTCAATTCACTTCTCACTTCTGAAGCTCCTTCCAAAGAGGTCTGGGTACCAAGGTAAAGCTTAGTATGGCCTTTCATCCTCAAATGCATGGCCAAGCTAAAAGAACTATCCAAACAGTTGAGGATATGTTTATAGTTTGTGTTTTGGAGTTTAAGGGTAGTTAGGATGATCATCTTCCACTCATTGAGTTTGCTTACTACAATAGTTATCATTCTAGCATTGGTATGGCTCCATTTGAGGCTCTCTATGGTAGACGGTGTAGGTCCCCCGTTGGATGGTTTGAGGTAGGGGAGATGGCTTTGTTGGGTCTGGATCTGGTTATGGAGGCCATGGAGAAGGCAAGTTTGATGAAGGAAAGGTTGAAAATAGCCCAAAGTAGTCAAAACTCCTATGCCTATGTGAGGAGAAGGAATCTGGCATTTAAAGTAGTGATTGGATCTAATTGAAAGTCTCACCCATGAAGGTTGTGGTTCATTTCGATGAGAACTATAAATTGAGTACAAGATTTGTTGGTCCTTCTTAAGTTTTGAGGAGGATAGGTAAGGTGGCTTATAAGTTTGAGTTGCCTAATGATATGAATATGGTTCACCGGGTCTTCCATGTGTCTATGTTGAGGAAGTGTATGGGTGACCCAAGTGCTATTGTGCCTCTTGATGTTGTGGATATTGTTGAAGATAATTTGATTTATGAAGAGGTTCCAGTAGAAATTTTGTATAGAAAAGTGAAGAGGTTGAGGACCAAGGATGTTGCTCCCGTCAAGGTTCTTTGGAGAAACCAAGAAGTTGAAAGTGCCACAGGGGAAGCCGAGGCAGACACCTAAAAGTGATATCCCTATCTCTTTCATTCTACTCAAGCCTAAGATAATAATTCAAGTCCTTCTATGTGATTTCAAGTCTCATTCATCAACCCTTATGTCATTTGCATGCATTTATATTTATGTTGACAAGTTTATGATGATTTTGTCACTTGTGTTGAGATTTTTGAAAATGATGTTTAAGTGCATTGTTGAATTCTTGTGTAGGCTGAGATTATCTTTCTTACTTCTATTATATATGTTTCTTTGATATTTAGGGATGAATGTACCCAAGGGTGAGATATTGAAACGACCCCAAAAAGTGCTCAAAAATGTGCCTTGGAAGTGCTCATAATCATAATTTCTATATATCTCAAAATTCGTACGTGATATCGAAAATTCGACTTCATATTCTTGATCAGGGGACAAATTGGGTGGGACATGGCTATAATCCAAATTTTGGATGACCTGTACTAAAAAACGAATTTCGCAAATTTTGCAATTCCAGTAGGAGTACGCATTTGCTCTGTAACGTGAAGCCATCGCGGAAATGTGTTATTTTTTGCCAATTTTCCTATTTTGTTGCAAGGCCTTTGGGTCTTGGGTCTAAGCCTTTCTATGCATAAAAATACCTATACTTATATTTCCACTTCATATCATGTAAGACATTCCCTAAATCGCTTTCTAACACTTAGACAAGTATTTCACCAAAATTCTGATTTCCCAATCTCATTCTTGATCTCAGGATGTCATTTAAGCTTCAAGTTCACAATCAAATCATCATCAAGAAAATCTCCAAAGTTGAGGTATGTGGGTTTTAACCATTGGTCCCTTTCACCCATGGTACCTAACCTTCCCTTTTTACATAAATTTCATGATTTCAAGTGGTTTTTACTTATATGTATCTCTTAATATGAAAGTTGAATATAAACTATGTTGGGGTTTCATAAAATATGACTGTTTAAGCATGTTTTGAGCTATGAAGCTATGATCCATTATGTGATTTGATGAGGGGTTTTGATGTATCTTGCATGAGGGTATTACAAATTGTTGATGGGTGGTTTTACATTGATTTTTATAACAAGATTTCACACTTTGATTACATGATTTTATACTAGCATTAAACACTCTCAAAGTGTTTCATAAATTGTTCGATTAATGTTTCTTGAGTTGTTGAAGTTCTAATGCATCGCATATGAGTTAAGCGACTTTACGACAATTAAAGGAATGTATGTATGGGTTGATTTCATGAATAGTATCTATAGTATTGCAAGTTGACCACACCTCATTCGGGGGGTGGTAGGCCTTAACTACCATGTCTAGGGGGTATGTACCTCAATATTCTCGCTCAAGGGGTAGTAGTCCTGTGCTATCATGTTAGGGGGTATATGCCTCAATTTCCTTGCTCGGGGGGGGTAGTAGGCTCATCATACCATGTTGGGGGGTTATGTAACTCAATTGGCTCGCTCGGGGGGGTGGTAGGCCTGTGTTAGCATGTTATGAGACTGTACCTCAATTTTGTTGCCAAGGGGGTGGTAGGCCTTGGATTCTATAATGATGGTCTCTTCCTACACATGTAATATGTTCTACATAAGCATGTTTTACTTTAAGCGTCATTCATGCATCCCATACTGCTATATGCACATTTATTGCCTAATTATGCATTTCGATTAGGTTGCTTATCTCTTTTTGCATTGCATCCTGTATACTTAGCACATTCAAACGTACTAACACATACTTTATGCCTTCATAATGTTACAAAGTAGGTATCGGAGCTCGACTTGATCATCTTCTTTCTCCACGTGGCTAGTACTATCTTTGAAGCATGTTTGGTGAGTCCTTAACTCCGAGGATGATATCTTTTAATCTTATTTATATGTAAAGACTCTCTTTCTTGTATTGTTTGCTTTTATTATAAGGGTGAGCCCGAAAAATTATCTTGTCCCCCATTCAATTTTATGTTTAGAGGTATCGTTGGACAAAGTAATGTAAATATGCTTTGAACTATGTTTTCTCTTGACTCTTGAATATTTTGCTATGAAAAATTTTCCCTTTGATCTTTTATCCTTATATTATGTGCTTTGTTGTTGTACAAATGCTTCCGCGACCAAGGATGTGTAATGATATGCTAATAGGCTTGTTTGGGATCTCGTCGGGTTCCCCAATCACCGTGTCACATCTACGTCTAGGCTTGGGTCGTGACATTTATAGATCCATAGAATTCTTATGTAAATTTCTAGATTAATTAATAGATAAAATGCAACTCTAGAAATTTTCAGGGAGTCTTAATTTTGTTGTAGATTTTATTCCTAATATTAGTTAGATTCGTAAACCACTTTATCAATGTCTCAAAAAGAATCCTGTACCATGGGGATTAGAACATATTAAGGCCATCCAAAAGATTAAATCAATGTTCAAAATATTCCATACCTAGGGATTCCACATCCAGACGTGCTCATGATCGTAGAAATTGACGCATCAAAAATAGAGTGCAGAGGTATACGCGTTAGAATATTCCAATAAATCTAGTGAACAACTAGTGAGATTTACTTCAGGAAGTTGGAATAATACTCGAAAAAATTATAGTATTATAAAAAAGGAAAGTTTAGTTATAGTACTATGTATACTAAATTTCAAGACGATTTAGTCAAACAAAGAATTTTTGTTAAGAGTAGATTGTAAGACAGCCAAAGATGTTTTACAAAAAATTCCAGATGGAAAGCTTTATTGTCTACCTTTGATTTTCAAATAGAATTTATTAAGGGAGAAGATAATTCTCTCCTCGATTTTTTAACACGAGAATTTTTACAGGGAAATAGTGAGACTAGAAATACCAGGAATAAGGCCCCCGAGGTTCTCACTTCAACCCTTTAAAACAGAAGATAAAATGAAAAAGCCCTTCAAAGAAGGGGATAATGTCACGACCCGAAATAGATCGCAACTAAAAGAAAAGGAAATAAAGCGGAAACCATCTCAGCATAACATAACCAATACCAAAATCTGGAGTCATGAGTAAAAGAGCATCTAAGCAACATAGAAGTGTAAATATACGAGTCTCAAATGAAATACAAAGTTTTCTCATAGACTCTAATACAAGGCTGGAAGGAAAGTAAAAGAAGTCCCAAGGATTCATGATGAACTGAAGTTTGAGCCTCACTACTAAGGTCTGGATGATAACGATAACACTCAGATGGAATGATTAACTACAAAGTCTTGAACTCTATGCATGATCAGTAGGGAAAAAGAAAGTAAGGGGCAAGTACACCATAATGTAACAAGTAAGTTCAATCAGCTGAGTAAGCGGAATTGAATCAAGCACATAATAATGAAGAACCCTATCCTAGTATCCATAAAGGTTAGCACAAGATAAAAATATTTGCAATAACAATGATTGAAAATATCGTCTAGAATCCACGATGCCATATAACCACAGTATGAAATATAAATCACAACTCATCAATCCAAATACAAAGGGTGTTACAGCCTTGTCACCTGCTCATGGTCAACTAATATCAGAATGCTACAACCTTGGCACCTACATGTGGTCAAGTATAACATGATGCCAAGTCCTTGCCACCTGCCCGTGGTTAGGGTTGATGAAGTGTAAATCTCACCCATGCCTCTTGCCCGAGTCAAGGGCTTGGTACCAATGTAAATCGTAATGTCGTTTCCTCCTTCCTAGGTCAAAGGATGTTACAAGCCACATATAATAAATATAAATCAATAGTGCAATCTAAATGTGGAATCAAAGTACAACAGGATTACTAATTCATGAATCACATTATAATCCTAGGTACTTAAGGGGTAATATCAGGCATCACAGGTAATGCTCATACCATCATTATATTTTAGTTCATCATAGTTATATCAATAATCAAGAGTGTCAATAATACCAGACCTTAATCATTCTAAGTATGCGAGAATATCCATATCACTACACCTAATGCATGCTAATTAGTCTCACAAGCCTCATTTAGTCACACTTTATCTCAACTCCTCATCATTTCACCATTTACCTCTCAGAACATCAATAGGATAAAAGTTATACCACAATTTGTCTCAACTGGATCACTTTTCGTCATTATATCAACACATCAACTCAATTACACAATGTCCCTCTAAATATGACAATTATCACATGAACAAGATGAATAACTCAAATCCAGTCCCAAATAGTTAGTTCAACCTACCTCGGTACTGAAACCACACTCGGATAAGCTTTCAATCACCTTATGTCCTCAAATCAAGCCTCCATTTCCATCCAACACTATCAACAATTGTTACTACTCATTTAAAGAAGCATTTTGATACCCATATTAGCATAATTTAGGCTTAGGGACAAAATAATCAAAATTAGGGCTAAAATTTGAAAGTCTCAAATATGAAATTTTCTTTTGAAATCAAGTGCTACTCAAAAAATAAAGATCATGGATGAAAATCTCATTCAAAAATCAAGCTTAAATTGAATAAGAAATCAATGATCAAAGTTTGGAAAACATAGTCTAAGAATCCCCAATTTTGGGTGTTTAATTTCATGAAATCAAAGATAAAATCAAAATAAAACTCATAGAGAATGATTAGTTTATTGTTAGAAACACTTACACAACAAGAATCTTCAAAGACCTTTCTTCAAAATTGCCACAAAAACCTTAGAAGTTCGAAAATAGATTAAAAATAGTGTTT
This sequence comes from Solanum clarkiae, assembly GCA_011800125.2. Taxonomy (NCBI): domain Eukaryota; kingdom Viridiplantae; phylum Streptophyta; class Magnoliopsida; order Solanales; family Solanaceae; genus Solanum; species Solanum clarkiae. The sequence goes on along the minus strand of JAABOM020000092.1, from coordinate 14,275,778 downwards.
CTCATGTTTAAAATGTCAAGGTATACCTATCTTGCGAATGCGGAAACCAAGAGGCCTCAACTCTTCATATGCATGACCCAACAAACCTATACCTTGGTACACGTGGAGAAGAAGGCTACCTGCACCAGATATTAGTAACCAACAATTGCCAAGTCCAATTTCCCTTCTCGGAATAGACCCCCAAAACTCATCCGATCTCAGAATAACAGAAACTAAACATATATCTGATCACGCTCAAGATACAACTCATTTTTAAGTAAACGTGATCGTCAAAGTAATAAACCTAACTAAGGTTAGGGTCGAATCCCGCAGGGAATACGAGACTTTTGCAACTTGGTTCACCAATAATCAATTCAAATATCGACTAACTTAATTCTCTAAAAAAAGGAGCTGGGGTTGCAATGATCGATAGAAAATTAAACTAGACTAACAAAAATTGGAAGACAAACAATAATGCAGAGCAATTTGGGGTATTGTATTCCTCATGATTCATCAACTAAACTTGCTTGGATTTTACAATTCTCAACTAGAATATCGCATGTATGACAGTAATTTAGGTTCTTTCAACTGTTTGGTCAAAGGCGGAGGTCAAATTTTGGTATGAGACTTGACCCATCTCCACATTGTGCTCAATTAACCATTACCCATAGTCCTACTTAACCTCCTTTTGGTCGAGTTCGGTTGATTAGACAAGAACACATCATCGAATACTATTAATCATTCTCTATTCCTATTCATTACCACCTAGATCAGGAAGGTAACATTAGGAAAGTTCTAATGTTACTCACCACTATAAAACATTCAAAATGAAGAGAAATGATTAATACATGCAAATATACATTAAGAATTACAAATAATCTGGATTTTCTAAGTTAGATTCTCATGGTTCCCACAACCCCAAGTTTTGGTTTAAGCTACTCATAACTTGGGAAAATGAAGAAACTATGACTAGAGAAAACATGGTTAATCACTTACCCAAGAAGATTGAAGAACAAGAAAACACAATGTATATTGACAATCATAAGACTGAAAGTTGAATTTAATCAACAAGTGAATTTCTTCTTCAAAATGTAGTCTCCAATGATAAACCCTAAAAATTTCTACTAAAATTTCGTGCTCTCTATGTGTCTCTATCTTCTCTATCGAAAAACTTTAAAAACTTCAAAAACTACTTTAAATGATCTAGTATTTTTCAGTATTTACCAGCAATTCCCCTAATTAATAAGATAAATTGGTTGGCGCGTCATACGAGTCACAATTACGATTTATAACTGGGGTGAAGAGCCGTAATCGGGCTTTCATGGTCAGCCTCCTACATCTTGAACTTCACTGATACGAAACACCTTCATGAGTCTAGTTTGCTCTACAACTCATATCAACTTCTCATACTCCATATTTGCATCACTTGGTACAAATCTGATCAACACTGGAAATCATTACGAGATATCCCTTTACGACCTATAGATGGAACAACAACTCGTAACTGGGTCTCGTGTGACTAACTTCATGTTTTCTTCAACACTGGAATCCTCCACGGGACCACCTCTATGACTCGTAAACTGAGATACGACTCATAGATGGTCTTGTTTGTCCTAAAAAATCTGGAAAAACCTGCAACTTTTTCCAAAACTATGCCAACCTGCTTTTCCTATAAAAAAAACATAAAAACACATAAAAACCATAAAAGTCGTATTGAGAATGCACAAAATCCTAAGTTTTAGGTATCAAATGTGTTATATTTTGATAGATCATTAATACCCTCAACTTAGCGTTGTTTCTTGTCCTCAAGTGACAACTCAATCTATATAGATAATAAAGCAACACATAGAAATCAATCCAATGGCATCTACCATATTGAAAACCAACTCTGGTACCCATATCAGCTTGTTCAAAACAAGATCATGTAGTCATTTAGCAAACCAAAGCATATTCATATATTTGACAACACAAGTATGAAAAGTAAAGGAATATTAACAATCCACAATCACTGAACAAATAAAATGTTTACAATGTAATTCAAATTCCCTCATAAGAAGGAAGTTCCTTTTACACATTCAATGAAGATTTCAGATTGAACCATGGGACTGTGCAAGCATACTCACTCTCACAAATGACATTCATGCATAATGACCAATACCATAGGTTTGCCCGTATACTCATGACCCGAACTGTTGACTAATGTGGCTAGGACCACTTTAGGACTTTGTAAGCTTGAAATGAAGGCTCATAGGGCTTTTGTATGGATTTTTGGACAACAAGTGACTAAAGGCCAACCTTGAACCAGGATTTTCTACACTTTCACCTTACCAACTCAAATCATTTCCATCTTATGCTCCCTTTTGTTCTTCATATTCAAGCTTCTCCAGGTATTTTCTTCTCATTTTCAACTTTTGCCTCATTTTCACAAATCATTTTTGTTGTTCAACTCAATCTAAGGCATCCTTTTCTTTTCTCTCACCTGGTGCATGATTTTCGTCTCTTACTTCACTTTCCCAACTCACCACCTCATTTTTGCTATTTTACCCCTAGACTGGTCAACCTCAATTTAGGATTTTAGCCTGTATCAAAGTGTACAATACCTATTCCCCCATCCAGGGCCACTTTTGGTTGCCACCCTCAACTTAGACTTTTTGCCTAAATCAAAGTTCACCATGCTAAAGGATAGAGCAGTGCTAATTTCAAGGTATTTCACTAGACAAGGTTAGACTAAATAGGTGTTAAGAAAGAAGTGCTGCATGTAAGGCTCAAATATTTGGAACAAGAGATGAAATTCTCATTTGGTTAGTCATTTTAGGCAAAAGTAGACTAATTCAAAGATCAAGGGCCTAAGATCCCTTCCTAGTCCATATAATCTCCACTCCAACTTAGAGTAACAAGGAAAGTTCTGAATCAACACATAATGCAAGAATGTCACAAATTTAGCTCACACACATATAACATTGCATATATAGCCAACAAAAACTCAAAGATCATGCTTGATGTATCAAATTGCCCTGACTTAATTAGAATAAATATTTCCAAAGCACTAAAAAATATACGTGATTGCAATATAACTGCTACTAAAAAATTCTGGTGGGCACCAACTTTCAAAATATTTCATAAGATATCACAAACAAGGTACATGCCATAAGTTCAACTACTATATACTAAAAATATCATCGCCGGTTCAACAAAAATTAAATATCCACGAAGGAAAAGAACACAGGCAAGAAAACCTCGGGATAAAAATTTGGGTTAGTTATGGACTAAAAGCTACTCAGACTTCACTGTACTCCATACTACCCATGAACCATCAAAAAAACTTGTGCATTGTCCTCAATGCACCAATTGAGCAAGAATAATATAGTAGAGGCCAGAAAACGTACCTCGGCGCTTAAGCGCCTGTCCACCTTGGGTTGCCTCCCAAGCAGCGCCTGATTTATAGACGCGACACGACATAGCCATCTTGAGTACTTAGACTTTCGCACGATCCCAATCTTCAACCGTCTTGATCTCTTCTACATTCCTAGGGTATGGCTTGACTCTTTGGCCATTTACTTTGAAAGTTCCTCTCTTTTGTCTCTCTAATTCAATGGCCGCATGATCAAAGATGTGTGCTACCCAGAAGGGTCCCAGCCATCTGGATTTAAGCTTCCCATAGAACAATTTTAATCTGGAATTGGAAAAGTAGAACTAAGTACCCTAGTGTGAATTTGTGGTTTTCTATCCAGCGGTCATGTTGGATTTTCCTTCGTTACTTATACAAGGCTGAGCTCTCATATGCTTTTAATCAAAACTCATCAAGCTCGTGAAGTTGGCTTAATGTAGAGTTAGTCGCATCATTCCAATCTAGATTTAACTTCTTCAATGCCCACATTGCTTTATGCTCAAGTTCCATGGGCAAATGACATGCCTTCCCAAAAATAAGTTGGTATGGGGACATGCCAATAGGTGTCTTGAATGCATTCCGATATGCTCATAATGCATCATCTAGCTTTCGAGACCAATCGGTTTGGTTTGCATTCACAGTTTTGGATAAAATCTTCTTAATTTTCCTATTCCACACTTCCACTTGCCTACTTGTTTGAGGATGTTAAGGTGTTGCCACCCTGTGTTTTACTCCGTACTTTTTAAGAAGAGCTTTAAGGAGTCTATTGCAGAAGTGAGAACCTCCATCACTGATAATAGCCCGAGGAGTACCAAATCTAGAGAAGATGTTCCTTTTTGAGAAATGTTGTGACACTTTTACCCTCATTGTTAGGTAGTGCATTCACCTACACCCACTTGGATACATAATCCAAAACAACCAACATGTACTTGTTTCCATGTGAACTAATAAATAGCCCTATGAAATCTATCCCCCACAAATCAAATAACTCAATCACCAAAATAGGATTTAAAGGGAGCTCATGCTTATGCGTAACCCTACCTTCTCTTTGGCACCTGTCATGAGCTTTGGAATAATCATGAGCATCTTGGTGGATTTTGGGCCAATAATACCCATATTGTAAAATCTTGTGGGTTGTTCGAATCCTACTATGATGTCCACCCACCAGTGATGAGTCGCATGCTTCAAGTATGCTCATCATTTCTGCGTCAGGGACACAGCGACAAATAATCCAATCAGCACATACATGGAATAATTATGGGTCATCCCAAAAGAACTTCCTCACATCATGCATAAACTTTCAACATTGGTGTGTGTTCATGTCGGGTGGCACAATATCACGTACTAAAATAATTTGCATGGTCCACAAACCAAGGTATAAGATCATGAGATGTAGCCAACATACATTCATGAGGAAAGGAATCATTTATCTCCAATTCATCATCAAATTGCAACATTACCCCATCTTCTTATATGGATAGCTGATCTGCAACTTTATTTTCTGTTCCTTTCCTATCAATAACATCGAAGTTGAAATGTTGCAAGAGAAGTATCTATTTTATCAACTTTGGCTTTCCATCCTTTTTGGCCAACAAATACTTAAGTGCTGAGATGTCATTATGCACTGCCATTTTAGCTCCCAACAAATATGAGCGAAACTTTTCGAATGCGAAGACCAATGCAAGCAACTCTTGCTCTCTAATAGTGTAACTCTTTTGAGCCGTATTCAAGGCTTTACTAGCATAATATGTGCAATGTAAGACTTTCTCCTTGCGTTGTCCCAATACCACACCTAGAGCAACCGTAATTGCATCACAGATGATTTCAAATGGCTTGGACCAATAAGGAGCTACAATAATTGGTGTTGAGATCAATCTCTTTTTCAACTCTTCAAAGGCTTGAATATATGCATCACCATACATGAACTTGACATCTTTCTCCAATAATTTGCATAATGGGTGTGAAATTTTAGAGAAGACTTTTATAAGCATTCGATAGAATCCTGCATGTCCCAAGAAACTCCTCATGCCCTTGACTGATATGGGTGGTGGAAGCTTCTCCATCACCGCAAGTGTAGCCCTGTCGACCTCAATGCATTCACCATATATTCTATGACCCAATACGATACCCTCTTTAACCATGAAATGCATTTTTCCCAGTTTATCTCCAGATGACTTTCTACACATCTTTGCAACACATCATGCAAGTGTGCCAAGAAATCCTCAAATGAGTGCCCAACCATGCTGAAATCATCCATGAAGACCTCAATAGTACTTTCTACCATATCCGAGAAAATTGACATCATGTTATATTTGAAATGTTGCTGGAGCATTACATAATCCAAATGACATATTCTTAAACGTGAAGATGCCATAAGGACATATGAAAGTGGTTTTCTCTTTATCCTCTTGAGCAATGATGATATGATTATAGCCAAAATACCCATCAAGGAAACATTACCACCATTGTTTTCAAGTCTATCAAGCATTTGATCCATGAATGACATAGGAAAGTGATCATTCTCTATTGACGCATTAAGCTTTCTATAATTCATAGAAACCCTCCATCTTGTAACTGGCCTCATATGTCACGATCCAAGCTTAAGGCCTAGAGGTGACACGACAAACGGGGAACTCGAAGGAAGCCCAAGCAAGCCAATTAACATACCATTGCGCATCCTTGGTCGCAAAAGCAATTAAACAACAGTAAAAGAATAGAAATAAGATCAAAGGGACTAAGGGAAGACTTTCATAACGTGAACATCAAAAGAGCCAAAGCTCGTAATATCAATATATAACTTGTCCAACAACACCTCTAATACATAATTGAGTAGGGGCCAAGATAACTTTCTAGAATCACCCACATAGTTATAAGCATGCCTCAAAAGAAAGATAGTCTTTATACATAGCATAGGATCAAAGATATTATCCTAAAATTGAGGATTCACCAACTTGCCTTGAGAGAAATCATACTAGCCACGTGGAGGAGGAGGATGATCAAGTGGAGCTCTGATTCCTACATGGTAACATCATGTAGGCATACAGTATGCATTAGTACGTTTGAATGTACTAGGTATGTAGGATGCAATGCAACAAGAGGTAGGCAACATAATTGAAATGCATATTCCTAAATAAGCATATAGCAATATGGCATGCATGAATGATGCTTGTAGTAAAACAAGATTATATAGAATATTTTACATGTGTAGGAAGAGACCATCATTAGTAACCAAGGCCTACCGCCTCCTTGGTGAGGCTATTAAGGTATATACCTCCCAATGTGGCAGCAGGAGCCTACCAACCCCGAGCGAGGCGATTGAGGTATAAAACCCCAACATGGTTGCATAGCCGACCACCCCCCGAGCTAGGCAATTGAGGTATATTACCCCCCCCACACACAACATAGTGGTTCGAGCCTACTACCCCTCGGGTAACGCAAGTGATCAACTTCCAACACTATAGTTACCATTCATATCAACATATACACACATCTTTTTCATCATCATAAAGTCACTTAACTCAAATACCATGCATTATGCCTTTAACAACTAAAAAAGCATTAACTAGACATTTTATCCAACACTTGGCAAGTTTATAATGCTAGTATAAAACTATGCAATTCAAAGGTGAAATCATGCAAATAAATTCAATGTAAAATAGCCCACCAACACTTAGTAGTACCCTCATGCAATATACATCAAAATCCTTTATCAAATCTCAAGATAGATCAACGGTTCATAGCTCAAAATATGCTTAAACAATAACACTTTTATTACACCCCTACATAGTTCACAGTCAATTTCATAATAAGTAAGACCCATAAGTAAATTAACTTAGAAATATTCAATTTATGTATAAAGGGAGCTAAGGACCTAATGATTGAAACCCACATACCATAGGTTTGGAGAATTCCTTGATGAAGATTGGATTGAGAGCTTGAAGCTTGAATGAATTCTTCTAGATTCCGAAGGAGATTTGGCAATTGAATTTTGAGTGAAAAATTTGTCGAAGTGTTTGAAAGAATATTGGGGAATGTCTTGTATTATATGAGGTTGAACAATGTCTAAGTATAGGTGTTTTCACGCATAGGGAGGCTTAGGACCAAGGCCTCAAAGCCTTGGACTGAACTAAAAAGACAAACTAGCACAAAATAACACTTGTCCAATCAACATTGGAATTCGTCATTTTTGGATTTTCAAATTTTGATATAGTAGCTCTAAAATAGGGTTTAGGCCTATTTCCCACTCAAGCTTGCCGTCGATCAAGAATATGAAGTTGGATTTTCGATATCACACATGGATTTTGAGATATATGGAAATTACGATTATGAGTACTTCCAAGGCACATTTTTGAGCACTTTTAGGGTCGTGTGAATATCTCCCCCTGAACATTCATCCTCAAATGTCATAGAAATGTATATAAAAAGAGTAATCATAAAGAAATCATCCCCAACAAGAATGTAATAATGCACTTAAACATCATTTCAAAAATCTCAATATAAGTGTCAAAACAACCGTGAACTTGTCAACATAAATATGAATGCATGAAATTAACATAAGTGCTGATACATGAGACATGTAATCATATAGGAGACTTAGAATTAGTACCTTACGCTTGAGTAAAATGAAAAAGATAGCGATATCACTTTTGCATGTCCACTTCGGCCTCCCATATATTACCTTCGACTTGTTGATTCCTCAGAAGGACCTTAACGGAAGCCACTTCCTTGTTCCTCAATATCTTCACTTGTCTATCCAAGATATCTACTGGAACCTCTTCATAAGTCAAATTGCCTTCAACAATACCCACAACATCTAATGGAACAATAGCACTTGGAGCACCCACACATTTTCTCAACATGGATACATGAAAGACCGGATGAACCAAGTCCATTTCACTAGGCAACTCTAACTCATAAGACAACTTGCCAATCCTCCTCAATACCCTATAAGGACTCACAAATCATAGACTCAATTTACCCTTCTTACCAAAACAAACCGCACCCTTCATGGGTGAAACCTTCAAATAGACCCAATCACCAATTTTAAATTCAAACTCCCGTCTCCTCACATCGGCATAGGAATTTTGATGACTTTGGGCTGTTTTCAACCTTTTTATAATCAATTTTACGTTCTCTATAGCCTCCACGACCAGATCTAGACCCAATAAAGCTATTTCTCCCACATCAAACCATCCAACCTGTAATCTACAATGCTACTATAGAGGGTCTCAAAAGGATCCATACTAATGCTTGAATGATAGCTATTATTATAAGCAAACTCAACCAATGGAAGATGATCATCCCAACTACCATTGAAGTCCAAAATACAATCTCTAAGCATATCCTCAAGAGTTTGGATAGTTCTTTTAGCTTGGCCATCCGTTTGAGGGTGAAAGGCCATACTAAGCTTTACCTTGATACCAAGACCTCTTTAGAAAAACCTCAAAAAGTGAGAAGTAAATTGAGCACCATGATCTGAAATGACAGACAAGGCTAATTCATGAATGTACAATTTAGCATAGTCTTTGGCACCATAAGTAGTCTTAATCAGAAGGAAATGAGCCTACTTTTTCATCCTATCAACCACAACACAAATACAATCAAAACCCTTTCTAGTCTTAGGCAACCCAACCACAAAATCCTTGTTAATTTCCTCCCACTTCCAAGTACGAATCTGTATACCTTGGGTTAGACCACCCGGCCTTTGTTGTTCGGCTTTAACTTGTTGGCAATTATGATAACAGGATACAAATTTGGAAATGTCTTTCTTCATACCTCCACACAAAAATACATCCCTCAAATCTCTTTACATCTTGGTAGCATCGGGGTGAATAGAATTGGAAGAATTATGAGAGTCATCAAGAATCTTCTCTCTCAAGTCATCAATACAAGGCACACATAACGTACCTTGGTAAGGGCACCATCTCCCTCTTAGGAGAAAACCTCCACCTTGCGCTCTCTCACCAAGTCGTTCAACTCTAACACGGAGGGGCCAAGATCTTGCTTTGCTTTTACCTCATCAACCAAGGAAGATTTTGAACCATCAACAATCACAGTGCCACCATTATCAACTTCTTCCAACCTAACCCCCGATCTAGCCAACCGATGGACCTCTCTAGCCAACTCTTTGCCCTAATCATCAACATGAGCTAGCTTAACCATAGACACCCTGCTCAAAGCATCGGCCACGACATTACCTTACAGGGATGATAATGCACACTCATATCATAATCCTTAAGAAGCTCTAATCACCTTCATTGTCTCAAGTTGAGATCTTTTTGAGTGAACACATATTAGAGACTCTTATGATCGGTAAACACATCTACATGTTCCCCATACAAATAATGACACCAAATTTTCAAAGCAAATAACACGGTGGCCAATTCAAGATCATAAGTAGGATAATTCTTTTCACGTACTTTAATTTTCCTAGATTTATAGGCTACCACCTTACCATTTTGCATCAAAACATAACCCAAACCAATTAGGGAGGCATCACAATACACAACAAAACTTTCCAACCCTTTCGGTAGTGACAAGATTGAAGCAGATACAAGTTTATCCTTCAAGGTTTGGAAACTCCTTTCACACTCATCAATCCACATAAATTTACCTTCTTTTGAGTAAAATTAGTCATGGGAGAAGAAATAGAAGAGAACTCATTCACAAACCTCCGGCAGTAATCCGATATGCCAAAGAGGCTTCTAATATTCGATGGGGTCAAAGGTCTAGGCCAATTTCTAATCACATCCATCTTTTTAGGATCCACCTTAATGTCATCCCCTAACACCACATGACCTAGAAAGGCAACCTCTTTCAACAAAAATTCACATTTCTCATACTTAGCATACAACTTCTCTTCCCTCAATCTTTGTAGCACTACCCTCAAATAACCCACATGCTCCTCCTCACTATGAGAATAGATAAAAGTATCAAAAATGAAGACCACCATAAATAAATTAAAGTAGGGTTTAAAGACCCTATTCATAAGATCCATGAACATATTCAGTGCATTGGTCAACCTAAAAGACATAACAACAAATTATGGTGTCCATATCTTGTCCGGAAGGCCGTCTTGGAAATGTCACACTCCCTCACTTTCACATGGTGATATCCATACCAAAGATCAATCTTAGAGAACTGACTAGCCCCTTGAAGTTGGTCAAACAAGTCATTCAATCCTTGGTAGAGGATACTTATTCTTTATGGTGACCCTATGAAGTTGTCGATAGTCAATGTACATTCTAAGAGACCTATTCTTCTTCTACACAAACAACACCGGTGCACCCCAAGGTGATTGGCTAGGACTAATAAAACCCTTCTCCAACAAGTCCCTCAATCGCTCCTTCAACTCCTTTAACTCCTCCGGGGCCATACAGTAAGGGGGAATAAAAATGTGTTGAGCATTGGGAAGGAGGTCGATAACAAAGACTATTTCCCTTTTGGGAGGAACACCGAGAAGGTCACTAGGAAAGACATCAAGAAACTCATTAACCATCGGAACCGACTCTATAGGAAGGATTTTAGAGTCCACATCCCTGACCCTCACAAAATGATAGAGACACCATTTAGAGATCAACTTTTGGGCTTTAATGAAAAAGATAAATCTACCCTTGACCACCATATCATGACTATCCCACTCAAGGACTAGTTTATTTGGGAATTAGAATTTGACCCTACGGGTCCTACAATCAATATCGGTATAATATGAATGTAACCAATCTATCCCAAGAATGACATAAAAATCCACCATATCCAACTCAACAGATCACAAGGCAATATTTTATGCAAAATAAAAATGGAATAATTTCTTCAGATCTTTCTAGCAATAGTACATGTACCAATTGGAGTAGACACATTATAAGACTCACACAACAATTCGGGCTCAACATGAAACATTTTGGCAATAAAAGGAGTAACAAAAGAAAGAGTGGTACCCGGGTTTATCAATGAATACACATCAAAATCAAAGACTTTTAGCTTACCGGTGAAAACATCGGGTACCTCATCAACCCCTTGTCTTCCTTGGAGTGCATAGAACTAATTGTGCCTTGAGGCACCACCTTGTTGACCTCCTTTCCCCAAGGGAACAACATTAGAACCCTGGCCTTATGGAGAACATCTTTACCCTTGTTGCGATTATGTGGACAATCTACTGCCTTATGCCTCACTTCCCCACAACCATAACAAGCACTAGTATACCTTAAGCATGGGCCACTATGATGCTTACCACATTTTTTGACTCATAGCAATAAGCACCACACCACCATCACTTTGGGCCCTTGGGAAGTCATTGACAAACTTTCCATTAGGAGCATGAGAAGACTTTTGGCCTTGATGAAATCGGCCACCCTTGGGACTTTGGAACCTACCATCAAAACAAGCCCTCTTGACTTATAACCCCTTCTCTTTCTGAATTTCGCCCCCTCCAGTTGTTCGACATAAGTCATCAAGCAGCACAAATCTATGTCATCAATCAACATAGTGGCCTTACACTCCTCATTCACCAAATTTGATACACCCATCATGAACTTATTCATCCTAAACCTCCGGTCGGCAACCAAGTGTGGAGTATATTTAGAGAGTTGGTTAAACTTTAGGGCATATTGCCTAGCACTCATAGATACTTGCTTCAAATTCATGAACTCCATCATTTTGGTCTCCCAATGCTCAAGAGGGAAGAACCAGTTGAGGAAAGCTCCCTTAAACTCCTCCCAAAAAATCTTAGTGTTGTTTCCCTTCTCCTCCTTCCATTAAGTATAACATATTTAAGCCACCCTCTTGAGTTAGTAAGCTGCCAACTCCACCTTCTCCTCTGACCTAACACCCATAATTGACAATACTTTGTACACCTCATCAACAAATTCTTGAAGGTCCTCATCCACTTTAGACCCATACAACTCCAGTGGGTTCATCCTCATGAAGTCCCTCACCCAAGATGCCGGAGTAGGAGCATGAGGGGGTTGGGCCTCTTGATTTACTTGATTAGTCAGGGCTTGAGCTAGCAAAGTTAAAGCATCCGGGAGCACTCCATAAGTCAGTTGTTCCTCGGGTGTGCAGGCTCTTCTTCCTCTTGTGTTTGGCATGATCTAGCATAGTAATGAATAATCATTAGGGGGGGACCTTACCTTAACTTCTATAGTACGACATAGAGTAAGAAGAAGAGAAACATTTCCTAAAACATCTCATAACCTCTTACTCATAGTTGGGGTGCAAAACACAACCATGAATAAGACTCTAATCGACACATTGTGTTGGATGCGGAGGACCATTAACAACTTAATGCTTTGATACCAAGTTTGTCACGACCCAAGTGTAGGACCTAGATGAGACACAACAAATGGGAAACCCAAAGGAACCCCAAGCAAGCCTCTTAACATATCATTACACATCCTTTGTCGAGGAAGCAATTAAACAACAATAAAAGAATATAAATAAGGGCAAAAGGACTGCGGGAAGACATTCATTAACTTGTCCAACAATACCTCTAATATGTAGAAGTGATCGGGGGCCAAGACAACTTTTCGGGCTCACACTCATAGCTATAAGCATGCATCAAAAAGAAGAAAGTCTTTATACATTGCATAGGACTTACCAACTTGCTTTAAAATAAATCGTACTAGCCACGTGGAGAAGGAGGATGATCAAATGGAGCTCCGATTCGTACATGTTAACATCATGTAGGCATACAGTATATGTTAGTATGTTTGAATATATGAAGTATATAGGATGTAATGCAACAAGAGGTAGGCAATAAATGAGCATATAGCAATATTGCATGCATGAATGATGCTTGTAGTAAAACATATCTACACAGAACATTCTACATGTGTAGGAAGAGACCGTTATTAGTAACCAAGACATACCATCTCTTTGGTGAGGCGATTGAGATATAAACCCCCCAATGTGGTAGCACGGGCCAACCACCCCCCGAGCAAGGAGATTTAGGTAGAAAACCACCAACATAGTTGCACAGGTCTACCCACCCCCGAGCTACGCGATTGAGGTATGTATCCCCAAACATGGTAGTTCGAGCCTACTGCCCCCAAATGAGGCAATTGATCAACTTCCAACACTATAGGTACCATTCATGAAATCAAACACATCTTTTTCATCATCATAAAGTTAATTAACTCATTTACCATGCATTAGGCCTTCAACAAATCAAGTATTAACTAGATATTTTTTCAAACACTTGGTTGGTGTGTAATGCTAGTATAAAACGATGCAATTCAAGAGTAAAATCATGCAAGTAAATTCAATATAAAACCATCCACCAACACTTGATAGTACCCTCATACAATATACATCAAAACCCTATATCAAATCTCAAGATAGATCAAAGGTTCATAGCTCAAAACATGCTTGAACAGTCACACTTTTATGAAACCCTAACATAGTTTATAGTCAAATTCATAGTAAGTAAGACCCATAAATAAATCAACTTAGAAACATGCAATTTATGTTGAAAAAAAAAAGAGCTTGGGCACCATGGGTGAAAGAACTCAATGGTTGAAACCCACATATCTTAGCTTTAGAGAATTCCTTGATGAAGATTAGATTGAGAACTTGAATCTTGAATGAATTCCTCAAGATCCGGAAGGAGATTTGGCACTTAAATTTTGAGTGAAATATTTGTCTTAGTATTTGAGAGAGTATTGGGGAATGTCCTTTATGATATGAGGTTGAAAAATAACTAAGTGTAGGTATTTTTACACATAGCGGGGGCTTAGGTCCAATGCCTCAAAGCCTTGGACCGAAATTAAAAAAACTGGCACAAAATAATGTTGGCACAAAAATTGTATTCGTCATTTTTGGATTTTTAAATTTTGACATGGTTACTCTAAACTCGGGGTTAGGCCTACTCTCCGCTCAATTTTTCCTCCTGATCAAGAATATGAAGTCAGATTTTTGATATCACGCGTGGACTTGGAGATATATGAAAATTACGATTATGGGCACCTTCAAGGCATATTTTCTGGCACTTTTAGGGTCGTTACATCATAGGAATCAATTTATTGTTAGCATTGGGTACCACCGTGATACCCTCTTTTTTTGGAACACACTATAACAGGCTCACCCATTCACTATCGGAGATTGGGTAGATTACTCTTGTATCTAACTATTTAATGATTTCTTTAAAAACCACCTATTGCATAGGAGGATTCATGTGTCTTTGATGTTCAATGCTTGGCTTACAGTCCTTCACTAGCTGAATTTTGTGAGTACATATCCCCGGAGGGATACCAATAATATCTGCAATAGTCCATCCAATAGCCTTTTTAAATTGCTTGAGCACTATTACAGGGGCATCTTCTTGCTCATCATTCAAATCTGTAGCTATGATGACTGGCAAAGTATTCTTCTCTCCTAAGAACGTATATTTCAAAAGTGATGGAAGTGCTTTCAATTCCAACATCTGTGGTACTTCTATAGAGGTTTTATGGGCGGCGTCTCCTAATTCGGCAAATCTAGCTTCAACTTTATTCGGTGTCGTGGGCCAAATGACACCCCTAGATCATTTACCATCCCCTCATAATTTGGGATACCATCACTGTCAATACGACCTCCAAAGTGTCAACACCCAATCGTAGCTCAAGTTGTACCTCTGACTCATCATCATCAATAGTCTCTATAACTGAAACGACTCTCAGATCATTGTCCTTCCTTGCTTATTGACATAAATTGAACACGAACTCATCTTTACCAAATATTAATGTGAGAAACCCCTTCTCCATGTCAACTAGAGTGTGGCCAGTAGCTAAGAAAGGCCTCTTCGAAATAATAAGGACTGCAAAATCAACCTCATAATCAAGAATAACAAAATTTGCAGAAAATATAAAATTTTCAACTTTTACCAAAACTTCATAGAGTACTCCCACAGGTTTCTTGACTGCTTTGTATACAATTAACAACCACGTCATAGTAGGAGTAGGAGTTCCCAAACCCAGTTTCTTGAAGATTGCTAAAGGCATTAGATTGATGTTAGCACCGAAATCACAAAGTGCTCTTGCAAATTCTACCTCTTCTATAGTGCATGGTATAGTGAAAGTGCTTGGATCTTCACGCTTTTGAGCTAATGGCTTTGTATTGATAGTAATACAATGTTGAAGATCTTTAGAAAGCTCTTGACTTATAGTTTGCTTTTTTGTAACTAAGTCTTCCATGTAACTTGTATAACCCGACATCTTCCCCAGAACTTTAATCAATGGGATATTGATTGATAATTGCTTGAGCATTGTGAGAAAGTGCTTGAGCTTTTTTTCCTCCTCCATCTTCTTGAGTCATTGAGGGAAAGGGGGAGGAGGCCTTGGGATGGTCTTATGCTTTTTCGGCTCTTCAACCACTTCACCTACCCTATTCTTTACACAATTTTCTCTTTCGACAACAACTTTCTTCATAACTCCCTTCTCACACACATTTTCTACCTCAGTCGATATAGGAGGGTCAATGGTACTCTTACCTCCCCTAGTTCTGATTTCCATACAATGCCCCTCATTCTTTGGATGATGAACTGTATTTCTCGGTAATTTACCTTTCTGGCGTTGATTTAATTGTGTAGAAACTTGATCGAATTGTTGCTCAAGTTGCTTAATGACACTGAATGAGACTCTATCTTTTGATTTATACTTGAAATATTGGACTTTATTCCCATTAAAGTCTCATCTTGTGTTTCGTCCTTTTTCATCAATCGGTCAAACATCTCTTCAATCCTTATATTGCTTGCCTCAAAATCACGATTATGTGGTGGCACATATGGACCATTCCAAAAACCATTTTTCTACCCCATTCGGCTTTTGGCACCCTATTTATTTCAAAATAACCACCATGATTATCTCTATAAGCAACTTCATGGTTGTAGTTTCGACCTTGATTCCCGAAACCTTGATGCTAATAGTCTGAATTAGACCCTTGGGCATTGTTCCAAAAACCCACCACTTGATCACTAACAAAACAAGCATCCTCATCATAATAATTCTCTTCATACATGGGTGCTCTAGGAGGTTGGTGGACTACCATATGCATTCTTTCTTAGTTTTACTTAACCACCAAATCCACGCTTGTGCGGAGCTAAACAAGTTGTTGCATGATCTCCTCATTGATCTTAGCTTTCTCCGAACTAATATTCGTAGCACAAGAGCTCCTTCTAGAAGCTCTCTTCCTTTTCTCCCATGCTTGGTCGGTTTTGACCACTTGCTCTATTCTCTCTACGATCCTAGTGAACAGTTGATCCAAGAACATGTTGCCCATTATAGTATCACCACAATCTTGACTATTTTCATCGAGGACATGATAGAAAATCTCCACCAAGACATCATCAACAATTTTGTTGTCTGGGACGCTTCTCAAACTCTTTGTGAACCTCTCCCATATTGTAATAATTGAATTACCCGACAATTGCTCAAAATTGTTGATTTGATCCTTCAAGTTGTTCTTCTTTGACCTCGGGAAATACCTTTCCAAAAAGGTCTTCTTTAAATTCGCCCAACTGGTAACTGAGCTTTGTGAGAGTTCTGATAGCTATACTGTTGCATTATCAGTAAGAAATAGAGGGAACATGCATAATCCAACAGTATCCATAAAAATATTTTGCATCCCCATCACGCTCTTGCAAATAAAAGCTATATTATGCAGATGGATATGAGGATCCTCGGAAGGTAGACCCACTAACAAACCATGATTTTAAAGCATTTGGAGTAATCCACTAGAAACTATGAACTTACTGTTAGATAGTAATAGTGGCAACACTATAACTCCTGTTAGTCCATGACCATGCGATTCAATATATATTTATTCCATCAACAAATATTCTCATTGAAGTCCATAGGTTGTGGCCTATTCTCCATTGGTGGTGGATTGTCATCCCTATCCTCAACATCATCATTCCTATTCATAGCCTCATTAACCGTGATATTAGCATTCACTTGAGTTATTCTCCTTGTAACCCATTGGATCTTTGAATCAATTGGAGTTAAGGGAATGCCTTGACTCCTTATATTAGGCATATAATACCTAGTATACCCTGCGAAGAAACTAAACAAGTAAAAACAAAAACAAAAGTAAAATACAAGAGAACTAAGAAATTAACACTTGAATTATACTACTAGTGAATCCAAATTAAAGTCTCACCGTATTCCCCGGCAACGACACCATTTTTCTTTGATCACGCTCAAGATACACCTATTTTTGAAGTAAAAACGATCGTCAAAGTAATAAACCTAACCAAGGTTAGGGTTGAATCCCACAGGGAATACGGGACTTTTGCAACTTGGTTCACCAATAATCAATTCAAATGTCAACTAACTCAATTCTCTAAAAGGGGGAGGGGGTTGCAATGATCGATAGGAAATTAAACTAGACTAGGAAAAAGTGGAAGACAAACAATAATTAAGAGCAACTTGGCGTATTGTGTTCCTCACGATTCACTAACTCAACTTGCTCCGATTTTACAATTCTCAACTAGAATATCGCATATAGAATGGTAATTTAGGTTCGTCCAACTCTTTTGTCAAAGGTAAAGGTCAAATTTCACTATGAGACATGGCCTAGCTCCATAGTGTGCTCAAATAACCATTACCCAGAGTCCCAGTCAACCTCCCTTTGGTCGAGTTCGTTTGATTAGACAAGAACACATCATTTTTTAATCCTGTTAATCATTCTCTTTACCTATTCATTACCACTTGGATCGGCAAGGTAACACTAGGCAAGTTCTAATGTTGGCCACCACTAGAAAATATTCAAAATGAAGAGAAATGATTAATACATACAAATACTCATTGTAAGCATTGCAAATTATATGGGTTTTCGAAATTAAATTCTTATAGTTTCCACAACCCCAAGTTGTGTATTTAGCTTCTCAAAACTTGGGCAAACAGAGAAACTATGACTAGAGAAAACATGGTTAATCACTTATCCAAGAATATTGAAGAACAAGAAAACCCAATGTATATTGAGAATCACAAGATTGAAAGTTAAATTTAATCCACAAGTAAATCTCTTCCCCAAAATGTAGTCTCCAAAGATAAAAACTAAAAATTTCTACTAAAATTCCATGCTCTCTATGTGTCTCTATCTGCTCTACCGAAAAACTTTAAAAACTTCAAAAACTACTTTAAATGATCTAGTATTTTCTGTTTACAGTATTTATAAAAAAAGTCCCCAAATTAATAAGAAATATTGGTCTGTGCATGATATGAGTCGCAGTTACAACTCATAACTAGGGTTACGAGTCATAATCCGACTTTTTTGGTCAGTCGCCTGCATCTTGGACTTCACCGATGTAAATACCTTTACGAGTTGTAGTCTTATCTACGACTCGTATCGATTTATCATAGTCCATATTTTCATCACTTAGTCCAAATCTGATCAACACTGGAAATCAATAAGAGACATCCCTTTGCGACCCGTAGATGGAACTACCACTTGTAACTGGGTCTCGTGTGGATGAACATCAGTTTTGCTTCAATACTAGAATCCTTCACAAGAGCACCTCTATGACTCGTAAACTGAGATACGACTCATAGAGTGTCTCATTTGTCGTCAAAAATTAGCAAAACCTTCTACGTTTCTCAAAATTGTGCCAACCTGCTTTTCCTATAAGGACAAACACAAACACGCATGAAAACTATAAATGTCACATTGAGAATGCATAAAATCCTACGTTTTAGGCATCAAATGTTCTGTATTTTGACAGCACATCAGTATCAATACCAGAAACAGCGATCTGGACACAATTAAAACATCGAAAATCACTTTTAAGGCGTCCTCCCCATATTTGCTGATTAAAGTCAAGAAAACTAGCTTAAAGCATCGAAATACCCAAACTATCCTCGACAACCCCAGATATTACATTGAGACCATTTCTAGTGTTAGTTTCAACCATCGAAACTACAGGAATGGTCAAAATTCTAGTCTAAGCTTTTGAACTCCGAATGTTGACTAAAGTCAAACTTTGATTTTCAAAATGACTACAATCACAACTTTGGGCCTAAAAACATCATTTGTAACTCCAAATTAAGTTGTACAACATCCTGAGTTCAGTTTTGACGTTTTAGAGCTAATGGAATTGATGGATCCCTAATATGTTCTTCGAAACTCAGAATGACACAAAAACTCACTTTTTCAATAACTTAAGCCTTTTAAAATGCCAGAATTCATATTTTTAACTTTTAAAACTCAGGATTTCAGTTCCAACCATTCAAATGGTTAAAAGTAGGCCCAAAGAAACTTACAAAAAGGTAAAATAGTAATTTTCACAACTAATGCCAAAAATGACCAACTAGGTCATTACATCATTCACCACAAAAAAATGTTATTCGTCAAACATAAGGAAAAGAGGAGTACCTGAAGCCTAAAAAAGGATAGGATATCTGGCCTACATGTTAGACTCCAACTTCCAAGTAACCTCACAAATAGAATGGTGTCGCTATTGAACCTTCACAGAAAGTATATTTTTAGATCTCATTCTCTGGACCTGCTTGTGCAATCTAACTGTTGGTTCCTCTTAAAAGGAAAAATCTAGACACAACTCAAAAAAGTCATAAAAAATCATGTAAGACTCATCTGGAATGTATTGGTGGAGAATAGGAACATGAAAACAGGATGAACAGAAGATAATCTCAGTGGTAAAGCCAACCCATAGGCTACCTCACCAACTCTCCTCAAAATCTCAAATGGGCCAGTGAATCTGTTAATGAGCTTGCCCCTCTTCTCGAATCTCATCACATCCTTTATTGGTGAAACTTTTAGCCAAACACTTCAACTAACAAAGAATTCAAGAGGTCTAACTCTCTTATCAGCATAACTCTTCTGGTGTCTATGTGTAGTTAAAAGTCTACTCTGAATCAGTCGGAGCCAGTCCATAGTATCCTAAAGCAAATAAATAATTAAACACCTCAGCTTAACATGATAAAACCATCCAACGGGTTATCTACACCTTCGACCATACAATGCCTCGAATAGTGCCATCTGGAAGCTGGAATGGTAACTGTTGTTATACATGAACTCTACCAATGGTATTTGTTGGTGCCATCGGGCCTCAAAATCAATAACATAGGCCCTAAGCATGACCTTCAACACCTCAATAGTGCGCTCTAATTGACCATCAGTCTAAGGGTGAAAACCTAAACTTAAATCCACTCTAGTATCAAAACCACTCTATAGAGCATGCCAAAATTGAGAAGTAAATATAGATCCTCTGTCTGATACTATGGACACTGGCATAACATGCAATATGAAAATGTCCCGGATATACAACCTAGCTAGTTGCTCTGCATTATAGCTAGTCCTCACCAGTAAGAAGTGTGTTGACTTGGTCAATTACTCAACGACCACCCAAACTGAACCAAACTTGCCCAAAGCCATGGGCAAACCTGTAACAAAATCCATATAAGATCTCTCCCACTTCCACTCGCGAATGGGTATCCTTTGCATCAACCCACTAGGCCTTTGATGCTTATACTTCACCTGTTGACAATTCAAACACTTCGCCATGAACTCAGCTATGTCTTTCCTCATGCCAAACCACCAATAATGTTGTTTAAGATCATGACACATCTATGATGTACCTGGATGAAAGGAATATCTAGCACAATGGGCCTTCTTCAATATCAATGTCACCCAATCCCCAACTTTAGGCATAAAAATTCTACCATTAACCCTCAAAACCCCATCAGAATCAAAAATGGCCACATTGGCTTCACCTCTTAATGCTTTGTCATTAATCATTCATAATATGGGTCCTCAAACTGGTGAGCACATATCTGATCAAGCAAGGAAGATCCTACCTCAGCAAACGCCAAAATGCTTTGATGGGGAAAAATGTCCAAACAGACCATCTGCCTAGCAAGTGATTGAACCTTTACAGCTAAGGGCCTCTCACCAGCCCTTAAGAATGCCAAATTGCTTACACTAGTAGCATTTCCGCTCAAACTATCTGCCACTACATTGGCCTTCCCTGGGTGATATAGAATAGAGATATCATTGTCCTTAAGCAACTCCAATAACCTATGATACCTCATATTTAGATTAGGCTGCATAAAAATGTATTTGAGACTCCATAAAAGTAACAGAGGCATTACTCAACTCTAATGACATAATGGCAAACTCATAATATGCGTCCGAAAAGTTATCTTTGTGATGTTAGACTCCCGAACACTTAATTTATGATAACCAAACCTCAAGTTAATCTTAGAGAATATCGAGGTACCCTACAACTGGTCAAAAAGAACATCAATATGAGGCGAGGGAGATTAGTTCTTGATGGTCACTTTGTTGAGTTGATGATAGTCAATACACATATGCATAGTGCCATCTTTCTTCTTCATGAATAATATAGGAGCACCCCAAGGAGATGCACTCAAACGAATAAAGCCTTTCTTTAACAAGTCTTCAATTGTTGCTTTAACTCCTTTAATTCAGCCGGAGCCATATGATAAGGAGCAATAGATATGGGCTTTGTGCTCGGCCCTACAATAATGAAAAATCAATATCATGATCTGGAGGAAAACCAGACAAATCAATCTGAAATACATCCATAAATTCTCTAGAAACCTTGGTAGTCTCCAATGATGGAGGCTGCTATGAAACATCCAAAACATGAGCAAAATATGCCAAATACCCCTTCCTCATCAATCGATAAACATGTATATAAGAAATAACACCCTTAGGATAGGTACTAGGTGCTTCAGTCCACATAAACTGAGGCAAATCAGGGAAAGATAAGGTCACTGTCTTTGCATGATAGTGAAGAATAATATGACGAGGAGACAACCACTCCTTGTTCTATATCACATCAAAATCAACCATATCAAACAATATCAAATCTGCAATTGTATCTCTCTCCAAGAAAGTCATAACACAGTGCCGATAAACCTAATTCACTACTAAATATTCCCCTAGAGGGGTGGAAACACAAATAGGCTCAATAAAAAGCTCACACATAATATTAATATCAAAGAAAAATAGGCCAACTTTGATGGCATACTAGAATCATACCTGTGATGACTGCATCTGAGGCCTCTTCCTCGGTCCTCTCTAAAATGGCATAGCAAACTCTACAACCTCTACTAGCCTATGGGCCTCGATGGGAACCACCTCTCCCAATACCACCACCTCCATGACACCACCCCTCATGCCTTGGGAGGTATCTCTAGCTGCTGCCTGAGGTCCTAAAGTCTGAGTAGGACACACCTAATATGGACAATGGTTGGCAAAGTGCCCTGCGTCATCACAAACATAACAAGAAATAGGATCTAGCCCTTGAGATGATTGTTCCAAAGAACCACCACATCTAGCTGAACCACTGTCATGACCTATCTGTGTAGGCCTAGATCTAATAATAGAGTCAGATGCTCGAAAAGCTAGCTAAACTACCTAGCCCTGATGTCCTTGCCTCTAAATCTCTCGATCCCATGGTAGGTGTCCACTAAACTGTCCATGTCGACCGAACCTCTTCCCGCTACCCTGTGTATCTTTCCTGATGCTCTCTATCATACAAGCATGATACATAACACTTAAAAAAGTGACTACAACCACCAACAAGGAAGCTATAGCCGGCTAAGGATACCTTTCCAAGCCTTTGTTAAACTGTCGAATCCTCCCGAACTCCGTAGGAATACTGGACAAAGCATATCTAGATGAAGCATGGGCCTAACCTCATAATTTGAAATCAATATAGAGCTTTGTTGTAGTTGATCAAACTCATCTCTAAGGTTGTCATGAAGGTTATATGGTAAGAACGTCTCCAAAAACATCTCGATGAACTACCCAAGTCAGATTTTGAGATCTAATAGGGCAACAAGGTACCACCGACCTCTACTACTTCTTGGCAAGGCCAATGAACCAGTAGGAAGTGTAGGCAACTCTATGCAACTTAAGAATATCCAAGTTACATAAATGGTCCTGACACTCTGACAGAAAATCATAAACTCTATTGCCAGGAGTGCCATCAAATTGCACAAAGCTAACTGTACAAACCTCTCAAAATTCTTCTACTTTGATGTAGACTTAGTTTGGCTAGTAGAAGATGATGGCACCATAAATGAGGAAAGTGTAATAGATGGAGCAACAACCAAACTCAGAAACTAGGTATCCGTCGGTCTAGATGCCTGAAGTGGAGTAATAACAATCATAGGAGGGTCTGCTTGAGCTGAAGTAGGACCCATATTGAAACACCCCAAACCTTCCAAGGAATGTCTCATAATCATAATTCCCTTATATCTCAAATTGAAGATATTTAAACACACTTCCTCATAGCTCGGAAAGACCCTATGAATATTCCAATATCTCAAAATCCATGCAGAATTTTGCAAATCTGACTTCATATCTCGTTTATAGGCCACACCTATGTGTGAAAATGAGTATCTGCAAGGTATACTTTCTCCATGAAAAGAAAAATAATTTTTGGTGAAACTTCGCAAAAACAAAAGTTGTCTGTGACGGATCCACGACGCGGACCTGATGCGGACTAGTTCAAAATTTTTTTGAAATTATTCTTTTTTACTCCAGGGAAACTGGGTAATAACCCTATACCTATATATGCAAAAATCCCTCATTCCTTAGCCGTTTTGAGCCTTAAAAACAACCAAAAGCTTCTCAAAATCCTCTCTAATCTTCATCAAATTCTCCATCCATTCTCAAGGTTATCAAAACGTCTTGTTAGAATTCAAGGAAACCAATTCAAGCCCCAAGTCCTTCCTCATGATTCAACTCTCCTTCCGGATCTAAGGAATTCCTTCAAGCTTCAAGTCTCCATTAAAGTCTTCTTCAAGAAATTCTTCAAAGTGAAGGTATGTAGGTTATAGCCATTGTGTTCTTCCATCCATGGTGCCCTAATCTCCTTTTTACTGAATTTGGATGATTAAAGTTCATTTTATAAATGGGTTTACAAGTATGAGGATGTCTGTGTACTATATTAAAGCTATGTAATGTTGTGACTAATTTGTTATCTTTTGAGCTATAAATCTTGGATCTAATGTATGATTTGATGGGAGGTTTTATTGTATATTGCCTGAGGGTGTTGTAAGATGTTTATTGACGGCTTTACAATGGATTTTCTTTGACGATTTTATCTCTAAATTGCATGGTTTGTTACTACCATTTCACACCCTCTAAGTGGTTGGTAAAATGTTTGGTTATTGCTTCTTGAGAAATTGAAGGTTTAAAGCATGAGATATGATATAATTGATTTTATGATGATAAAATGAGCTTATGTATATGATAAATCCTATATAAAGTGTTGCATTAGACCATGCCAAATTCGGGGGGTCCACCAACCTGAATAACCGAGATGGTGGTTTGTACTCATTAATCGAGGGAAGGGTTTGTACTTCTCTACCTAGTGATGGGGCAGCATTATTACTAAATGAGTTGGAGTTTCTACTCATCAACCGAGTAAAGGGTTAGTACTTCACCACCTTAGTGATGGGGCGGCATCATCACTAACCGAGTTAGGGGTCCGTACTCATCAATCGAGTAAAGGGTTAGTACTTCACCACCTAGGTGATGGAGGAGAATTATTACCAATAGAGTGAAGGGTTAGGACTTACCATCTAAGTGATGGGGAGGCATCATCACTAACTGAGTTAGGGGTTTGTACTCATCAATCGAGTGAAGGGTTAGTACTTCACCACCTAGGTGATAGGGGAGAATTATCACCAATAGAGTGAAGGGTTAGGACTTACCATCTAAGTGATGGGGAGGCATCATCACTAACCTACCAAGGGTTTGTAATTTGGAAATATAATCTGGTCTATTCTACACATATGATATCTTATATGAGCGTGAGTTATTTAAGCATGTTTTACTTTAGCATTGATCATACATATCACATTGCTATATTATGCCTATTTGCTATCCTTATGCATTTTGATTATGATGTCTATTTCTTGTTGCATTGCATCCAACATACTTAGTACATTCAAATGTACTAATGTATGCTCTTGCCTACATGATATCACCAAGTAGGAGCTGGAGCCCAAGTTGATCATTCTTCTCCTCCACGTGGCTAGTCGGTACTACTCAAGCTAGTTGATGAGTCTTATACTCCGGTGACCTTAGTCTATGTTTCTCTTATTATGTGTTGGGATATTCTTCTTTATTCTATTTTGACTATGTGGGTGAGCCCGGTTGCTTTTTGTTGGCCCCTGCTCTTATCTATATAGTAGAGGTATTGTTGAACATGTTTTGTATCTATTTTATGAGCCTTGATCGTTTGATATCTTGATGTTGTTGATATACAAGCTTTCTCTTAGTCCCTCGCCCCTTATTTCAGCAATTTTAAGTTAATTACTTATTTCCATGACCAAGGATGTATGATGATATGCTAAGAGGCTGGTCTGGCATTCTATCAAGTTCCTTATTCACCCGTCACATCTATGCCCTAAGCTTCGGTCATGAAAATTATAGTATCAGAGCCCTAGGTTGATATATCTTCTGATTCCAACAAACAACGTCGATTAGAGTCTTATTCATGATTATGTTGTGCACCACAACTATGAGTAGAATGCTATGAGACGTTTTAGGGAATGATTCACTTCTTCCTGATCTACATTGTGCAATAGAGTTAGATATCCTAGGGCTTATTGCTAACACCTAACCCTTACATTATAGGATATGTAGCAAACTACTCTAGATGGTGATATGATGAATGCAGAGACTTACACTGATTTAGGAAAAGTGGCCAAACCGGTGGCAAAATTGACAACTCACCTCAGTCAATAGGTGGGTGCTCTCGAGACTTCTAGTGGTGAGAGGGGAGGTAGTGAGGCCAAGAGGTTCCGTAATGTAGATAAGTTCTAAATCTCCAGGGGGAGAGATAGAAGTGGTGTGGTGCCTTATGCTAGGTGCTCGAAATATGGGCCATGATGGCCCATTATTAAGAGGTAATAAAGCTTGTTATAGATGTGTGAAAATGTGTCATGAGATTAAGGATTTCCCTTGTAAATGTATTTAGAGCAAAGAAGGTGATGAAGGAATGACTAATCCTAAGTACCCGACGTGTAGGATGGACCACGGTGGTCTTTGTTGGAAGAACATGGGTATATGCTTTGGGTGTGTTGAGATAGGCCACAGAATTCTGGATTTCCCATATGGTTGACTCTAAGATCGAGGTGGTCATGTTGATCAAGTGGCTCAAGGAAGGGATGAGATGCCCGATGCTATTTTCAGTAAGTTAAAGTTCCCTTTACTTTAGTGTGCATCATCAATAGTCCTGGTATGCCCTAATTATTCTCTATTCATTTTGGTTTCTAGTGGGGCCTATTGTGTGCCCAAGATGTTGTGCGAACCTTTGGTGTCTATCCTTTTATTGAGCATGTTGTTGCTAGAAGGTTCACGTGTATTGATCCAGGTTTGTATTACATTAGGTCTTGCTTTATGGTTTGTTCGATTTGGCTTGGTGTATTTGTATGTCATTAAAGTAATGGAGTGGTTGCATGTATGTTGTGTCTTCATAGATGGTAAAACCCATAGAGATAGCTCTGGATTCCCTAATGATCCCGTCTTTGAGTGGGAGTTTGTTGAATGGTAGCAAGGGAGGTAGGTCCATTTCTTGTCATAAGGTACATTTGGTCTCTAAGGGGTTGCATTTTATCATCTTATGAGAAGTGGAGGTGTTGAAGCTAAGTTGTTTTGTTTATAGAATTGTTATTGGTGGTAGATGAGGCCTTGAATGTCCCTTTCCAGAATTTCAAATTTGGGGTGGTGTCCTTTGGTTGGACTAGTGCACTGGCTATGCCTATAAGTTTCATGAATAAGATACTTTATCCCCTAATCTAATACTTTTATAGTGGGTTTGGTGATGATAATACGGTTCATTCCCTAATAAGGTAGTGCATGTGAGTCATTTGAGGGTAGTACTACAAGTTTAAAGAAAAAGGTTGGGTGCTAAGTAGGAGGTATGGGAATTTTGGTGGTAAGAGGTTGCCTACCTATGTTGTGTGGTGTCGGGTGATGGTATTAACATGGACCTTGTAAGACAAAGGTGATTAGAGGTTTGCCTAGATCTTTGACTCCGTCGAATATTAGGAGCCTCTTGGGTTTAGTGGGCTATTACCGGAGATTGTGAGTTGGTTCTCCTCTATTGTTTCTTCTATGACTTAGTTTACCCCAAGAAAGTCCATGTTGTGACCGACGTTTTGGAGTAGGGTGATTTGGTAGGTCTTAGAGTTATTATTTCTTTTGTTAATACTTGGTGCTAGTAGGATTCATATGTATGTGGGTTGATCCTTGATTCCTTCCAATCAAGGAGACCAAAAATTATTTTCCAGAAAACCTACATGGACTTTGCATACTTTAATATGGGGTTTGAATATTATAATTCTTAAATTCTACTGATGCATGGTTAGTGTTTCTTTGATGATTTTAATGTGATTTGAACCATTATTTGAGGATTTATTCTGGCTTTATGAAGTTATAAGTATGCATGTTCCCTTTTTGAATTATTTATGCATGAGAGATTACACTATGGATTTAAATATGGAATTAATAATGTTTTCACTTCAACTTCATATTATGAATGTTGATTTTAAATAGAGTCTTAATTACCCATGTCATTTTATCATTGTTCATAGCATATGCATTCATATGCACGAATTATTTTGAAAAATTATGTTATGAGTAAGCCCAATTTCATTTTGGTATAATTTGATAAAATGTTGGTTATAATAATATTGTGATCACATATATATCTTTGATTTTGGCACTTTGAGCATTTTGGGTACTTGCACCATTTTGTATTCGAATGGGTTATTCCAATGTATGATTATTACAACTATGAAATTATGATTTTGGCATTTGAGCCAAAGTATGACTCATTATGAGTAGCGTTTGGCTTTTTAGCCCAATTGTGCATTGGAATGAGTTGAAAAATGATTATTGCCTCTTTGAAAGTATTTACGTGCATATTATAAGTATTCTTATAGGATGACGGCTTAGCTTGATGGGGTGGAGGTCTTGGGGTATTTGGGTTACTTGCATGGCATGCTTTCAATTAGTGTAGAACTCGTAAGATTGTAATGTAACAGTTAAGGGTGGTTGGTCTATTTGGTCAACTATAATGGGTTAGTAATTTCTCTAAGAATGATTAGAAGTTCGGATTTTACTCCCAAATGTGGATGAGGGTAGATGATAACCCTAAGTGTCCTATTGAACTAGGAATGAGCATTTTGGTTTTGGTGAAGTTATTTGGTGGGCTTGTGCACCGGTTGTGTCTATTGGGTTTCATGAATAGGGTCTTAAAACCCTACCTTGGCAAGTTTATGGAGGTCTCTATCGGTGGAGCATTGGTTTATTTAGAGCTTGTTAATCATTAGGGGGTAGTGAAGTCTTGGGGATGAGAGGTTGTTTGCTAAATATGATAGCTATGAAAAAAGGATAGAGAGAAAGTGGTTTGCATTCTTTAAGAATGATGATATGAGTGTGCATTATCTCCTTATTGAGGCTAACGTTGTGGTTGATGGTCTTAGTAGGGTGCCTAAGGGTAGCCTAGTATATGTGGATAATGGTGGCAAAGAAGAGACTAGTGGGGCCTATCGGTTAGTTAGATTGGAAGTCAGGTTGAAGGAAGTTGATGCATGCTGTTGTAGTATTCTTGATGGTTCCAAATCTTCTTTGGTTAGAGAGGTCTAAATTAAGCAAGGCCTTGATTCTGTCTTATTAGGGTTGGAAGCTTTGGGTGAAGAGATGGTAGAGTGGAGGTTGTCTTCTAAGGGGGAGATCGTGGTTTATTGTACGAAGTGGACTATATGGGTTTAAGGTTGACAATTGAGTTTAGGATTGTGAGTCCTTGTAGAATGTAGAGGGATGTTGGAAAGGTTGCTTAAGGATTGGAATCACCTAAGGATATGGTTATGATGTTTTTCGTTTTCATGCTTCTAGGTTAAAGGGATGTGGTGATGACTCTAGTGACATAGAACTCAGGAGATTGTAGAGGATGTGGAGCATAAGTTGTCTTAAGAGAAGTCTCTGGTGGACGTGTTGGATGAATGAGTGGAGAAGTTCACTAATAAGGATGTGATGTTTGTTAAGGTTCTTTAGAAGGTTCATCATGTCGATAGTACCTCTCAGGGAGTCGGAGCGGGCATGGTGGGGAAATATTCGTATCTCTTTCATTCTATTAAAGCTTACAATAACACGTCGAGTCCTTTTATGATTCCAAGTCTTATGTTTCAGCCCCTATGTCATTCAGATGCATTCATGTTTAAATTGGCAAATTCATGATGATTTTTACACTTACGTTCAGATTTTTAAAATAGTGTTTTAACTGTAATGTTGCATTCTTATTGGGGCTGATTTGTTAATGATCACTCTTTTCATGTACGTTTCCTTGATATTTGGGGATGAATTATCCAAAGGAGATATTGAAACGCCCCACACCTTCCTAGGAATTCCCCATAATCATAATTCCCTTATATCTCAAATTTGCGATATTTAAACACCTCTCCTCATAGCTCAGAAAGACCCCATGATGTAATTCTTTTCTAATATCTAAAAATCCATGCAAAATTTTGCAAACCCAGCTTCATATTCTTGTTCAGAGGGAAATATTGTGTAGGAAAACGAGTACCTACAAGGTATAATTTTTTTGTGCCAAGAAAAATAATTTTTGGTAAAACTTCACAAAAAAAGCAGTTGTCTGCGGCGGGTCTGCGATGCGGACCTGATGCGGACTAGTTCAAAGGTTTTTAAAAATTGTTCTTTTTCGATCCAGGTCAATTGGGTAATAACCCTATACCTATATATGTGACAATCCCTCGTTCTTTAGCCGTTTTGAGCCCTAACAACCAACTAAAAACCTCCCAAAGTCCTCTCTAATCTTCATCAAATTCTCCATCCATTCTAGAGGTTTTCAAGAAGTTTTGTTGGAATTCAAGGAAACCAAGTCAAGCCCCAAGTCCTTCCTCAAGATTCAAGTCTCTTTCTAGATCTAAGGAATTCCTGCAAGCTTCAAGTCTCCATTAAGTCTTCTTCAAAAAATTCTTCAAGGTGAAGGTATATAGGTTTTTGCCATTGGATTCTTCCACCCACGGTGCGCTAATCTCCTTTTCACTCAATTTCCATGATTTAAAGCTGATTTACAAATAGGTTTATTAATATGAGCATGACTATGAACTATGTTAAAGCTATGTAAAGTTGTGACTATTTTGCTATGTTTTGAGCTATAAATCTTTGATTGAATGTATGATTTGATGAGGGGTTTAGATATATATTGCTTGAGGGTATTGCAAGGTATTGGTTGATTGTTTTACAATGAATTTTCTTACATGATTTCATCTCTAAACTACACGATTTTATACTACCATTTCACACCCTCTAAGTATTTGATAAAATGTCCAGTTGTGGCTTCTTGAGGAATTGAAGGTCCAAAGTATGAGATATGATATAATTATGTTATGATGATGGAATGACCTTATGTATATGATAAATCCTATATAAAGTGTTGCATTAGACCATGCCCAAACCGTGGGATCCAAGAACCCTGATAACTAAGATAGGGTTTTGTACTCATTAACTGAGGGAAGGGTTTGAACTTCTCAGCCTAGTGATGGGGTGACATCATCACTAACCAAGTTGGGGATTTGTAGTCATCAACATAGTGAAGGGTTAGTACTTCACCACCTAAGCGATGGGGCAGCATCATCACTAACCGAGTTAGGGGTTTGTACTCATCAACTGAGTGAAGGGTTAGTACTTCATCACCTAGGCGATGGAGAGGTATTATCACCAACTGAGTGAATGGTTAGTACTTCACCACCTAAGTGATGGGGCGTCATCATCACTAACCTACCAAAGGGTTTGTACTTTGGAAATCTAATTTGGTATATTCTACACAGATAATATTTTATATGAGCATGAGTTATTTAAGCATGTTTTACTTTAGCATTGATCATACATGTCATATTGCTATATTATGCCTCTTGTTTATCGTTATGCATTTTGGTTACGATGCCTATTTCCGGTTGCATTGCGTCCTACATAGTACATTCAAACATACTAACATATACTATAGACTACATGATATCACCATGTATGAGCTGGAGCCCAAGTTGATCATCCTTCTCCTCCACGTGGCTAGTTGGTACTACTCATGCTAGTTGGTGAGTCCTCCACTCTGGGGACCTTAGTCTATGTTTTTCTTATTATGTATTGAGAAATTCTTCTTTATGTTCTATTTTGACTATGAGGGTTAGCCCCGTTGCTTTCTCTAGGCCCCTGGTCTTACCTATGTAGTACAGGTGTTGTTGGACATGGTATATATCTATGATATGAGCCTTGACTCTTTTGATCTCTTGATGTTGTTGATATACAAGCTTTCCCTTAGTCCCTTGCCCCTAATTTCAACTCTTTTATATCAATTACTCATTTCTGCAACTAAGAATATGTGATGATATGCTAAGAGATTTATTTGGGATTCCTTCAGGTTCCCCATTTGACGGTCACGTCTCGTCCCTTGGCTTGAGTCATGATAATGATGGTTTCAGAGCCCTAGCTTAATAGATCCTCAAAGTCCGACTGACCATTTCGATTAGAGTCTTATTAATATTTGTGTTGTGCACTACAACTATAAGTAGGAGACTGCGAGACGTTTTAGGAAATGTTTCATTTCTTCCCGATCAACATCGTGTGATAGAGTTAGATCCCTTAGGGATTATTGCTAACCCCTAACCATTACATTACAAGATATGTCGCAAACTACTCTGGACGGTGTTATGATGAATGTGGAGATTTATAATGCTCTAGGTAAAGTGGCCAAAGTGGTGGCAAAATTGGCAACTCACCTCGATCAACAAGTGGGTGCTCCTAAGACTTCTAGTGGTGAGAGGGGAGGTAGTGAATCTAAGAGGTCCCATAATGTAGGTAAGTTCTAAAGCTCCAAGAGGAGAGATGGAAGTGGTGTGGTGCCTTATGCTAGTGCCCAAGATGTGGTAGAGGCCATGATGGCCTATGTTTAAGAGGTACTAACGCTTGTTATGGAAGTGGAAAGATGGGTCATAAGTCCTCGTAAATGCAATAAGAGCAAAGAAGGTGATGGGGGAGTGACAAATCTCAAGTGCTCGACGTGTAGGATGGACCATGGTGTCTTGTGTTGGGAGAACAAGGGTATATGCTTTGGGTCTGGTGAGATAGGCCACAAAATTCTGGATTGCAGATATGGCCGACTCTTAGATCGAGATACTCATGTTGATCAAGTGGCTCAAGGAAGAGATGAGGTGCCTAATGTTATTACCTGTAAGTTAAAGTTCCCTGGGCTTTAGTGTACATCATTAATAGGCCTGGTGTGCCCTAATTCTTCTCTATTCTTTTTGGTTGCTAGTGGGGCCTGTTGTGTGCCCAAGTTTTTATGTTGACCTTTGGAGTCTATCCTTTTGTTGAGTATGTTGTTACCAAAAAAAGGTTCATAGGTGTTGATCCAGGTCCGTATTGCATTATGTCTTGCTTTGTTCTTCATTGGAGTTGGCTTGGTGGATTTGGATGTCATTATAGGAATGGAATGGTTGCATGCATGTTGTGTCTTCATGGATGGAAAGACCCAAAGAGATAGCTCCTGATTCCCTAATGAGCCCATCTTTAGCCGGGGGTTGTTGAATGGTAGCAAGGGAGGTAGGTCCATTTCTTGTCATAAGGTACAATTGGTCTCTAAGGGGTCGCGTTTTATAATGTTA
This sequence comes from Solanum clarkiae, assembly GCA_011800125.2. NCBI lineage: Eukaryota > Viridiplantae > Streptophyta > Magnoliopsida > Solanales > Solanaceae > Solanum > Solanum clarkiae. The sequence continues at coordinate 14,242,748 of JAABOM020000092.1, read as the reverse complement.
TAAGAATTGGAGGTGTTTCACCTAAGTTGATTTGTTTACAGAATTGTTGGTGGTGGTAGATGAGGCCTTGAATGTCCCTTTCCGTTATTTCGAATTTTGGGTGGTGTCTTTTGGTTGGACAAGTGCACCAGCTATTCCTTTAAGTCTCATGAATAAGATTCTTTAGCCCATACTCTAATAGGTTTATAGTTGGTTTGGTGATGATAATATGGTTCGTTCACTAATAAAGTAGTGCATGTGAGTCATTTGAGGGTAGTACCACAAGTTTAAGGAAAAAGGTTGGGTGCTAAGAAAGAGAGATGGGAAATTTGGTGGTAAGAAGATGCCTTCCTAGGTTGTATGGTGCGGGGTGTGGTATTAAGGTGGACCTTGTAAGAAGAAGGTGATTACAAGTTAGCCTAGACCTTTGAATCCATCGAATATTAGGAGCCTCTTGGGTTTAATGGGCTACTACCGGAGATTGTGAGTAGGCTCTCTTGTATTGTTGCTCCTATGACTTAGTTGACCCTAAGTAAGTCCACATTGTGATTGACATTTTGGAGTAGGGTGATTTGATAGGTCCGACAGTTACTATTTCTTATGTTATTCCTTGGTGCTAGTAGGATTCATGTGTATGTGGTTGATCCTTCATTCCTTCCAATCAAGGAGACCCAAAATTATTTTCCAGAAAACCTACATAGATTTTGCTTACTTTAATTTGGGGTTTGAATATTGTGATTCCTTAAATTGTATTGATGCATGGGTAGTGTTTATTTGATGATTTTAATGCGATTTGAAACATTATATGAGGATTTACTTTGGGTTTATAAAGTTATAAGTATGCATGTTCTCTTATTGAATAATTTATGAATAAGAGATTACACTATGGATTTAAATATGGAATTAATTATCTTTTCACTTCAACTTCATATTATGAATGTTTATTTAAATGGAGTCTTAATTGCCCATGTAATTTTCTCGTTGTTCATAGCATATACATTCGTGTACACGAATTATTTTGAAAAATTATGTTATGGGTAAGCCCAATTTTGTTTTATTATATGATTTTAATAAAATATTGGTTATGACAATATTGTGATCGTATATATATCTTTGATATTGGATCTTTGAGCATTTTGGGTGATTGCACCATTTTCTATACGAATGAGTTATTCCTATGCATGGGTATTATGACTATGAAATTATGATTTGATATTTGAGCCTAAGTATGAGTTATTATGAGTGGTGTTTGGCTTGTAAGCCCAACTGTGCCTTGAATTAATCTGGAAAATGACTATTGCCTCTTTAAAAGTATGTACATGCATATTATAAGTATTCTTGTGGGATGACGACTTAGCTTGATGGGGTGGAGGTCTTGGGGTATTTTGGGCTTCTTGTATGGCATGCTTTCAATAAGTGTAGAACCCGTAAGGTTGTAATATGATGGTTTAGGGTGGTCGGTCTATTTGGTCAACTATAATGGGTTAGTAACTTCTGTAAAGTTGATTAGAAGTTGGGGTTTTACTCCTATATGTGGATGAGGGTAGGTGATAACACTAAGTGTCCTATTGAACTAGGTATGAGCATTTTGGTTATTGGTGGAGTTATTTGGTGGGCTTGTGCACTATTTGTGTCTATTGGGTTTCATGAATAGGGTCTGAAAACCCTACCTTGGCCCGTTTGTGGAGGTCTCTAGTGGTTGAGCATTGGTTTATTTAGAGCTTCTTAATCATTTGGCAGTAGTGTTGCAAGTCTTAGGGATGAGAGGTTGTCTGCTAAATACGATAGGTGTGAATGAAGGATAGCGAGAAGGTGGTTAGCATTCTTTAAGGATTATGATATGAGTGTGCATGGTGGATAAGTTTATGGTGTGTACGTTTTCATGCTTCTAGGTTGAAAGGCTGGGTGATGACTCTAGTGCCATAGAACTCGTGAGATTGTTAAGGTTTTGGAGGATAAGTTGGCCTAAGAGAATGGTCCGGTGAAGGTATTAGATGGATGAGTCACGAAGTTGATTGATAAGGATGTTGTGTTCGTTAAGACTCTTTGGAAGGTTTGTCATCTCGATAGTACCTCTCGGGGAGACAGAGCGGGCATAGTGGGGCAATATTCGTACCTCTTTCATTCTACTCAAGCTTATAATAACACGTTGAGTCCTTTTATGATTCCAAATCTTATTTTTCGGCCCCTATGTCATTCACATGCATGCATGTTTAAGTTGGCAAATTCATGATGATTTTTACACTTATCTTGAGATTTTGAAAATGGTGTTTTGAATGTAATGTTGCATTCTTATTAGGGCTGATTTGTTCATGATCAATCTTCTCATGTACGTTTCTTTGACATTTGGGGATGAATGTCCCCAAGGGGAAGATATTGAAATGCTCCACACCTGCCTAAGGATGCCCCACATTCGTAATTCCCTTATATCTCAAATTGGGGAAACTTAAACATCCCTCCTCGTAGCTCAGAAAGACCCTATGATGCAATTTTGTTTCCACTATCTCAAAATCCGTGTAGAATTTCGCAAATTTGACTTCATATTCTTGTTCAGAGGGAAACATTATGTGGGAAAACGATTACCTACAAGGTATACTTTGTCTGTTCAAACAAAAATAATTTTTAGAGAAACTTCGCAAAAATAGTAGCTGTCCGCGATGGGTCCGCGATACGGACCTAGCACGGATTAGTTCACAAATTTCTAAAAATTGTTCTTTTTCACTTCAGGGCAATTGGGTAGTAACCATATACCTATATATGCGAAAATCCCTCATTCTTTAGCCGTTTTGAGCCCTCATAACCATCCAAAAACCTCTAAAATCCTCTCTATTCTTCGTCAATTCTGCATCCATTGTCAAGATTTTCAAGAAGTCCTGTTGGAATTCAAGGAAACCAAGTCAACCCACGAGTCCTTCCTCAATATTCAAGTCTATTTCCGAATTTAAGGAATTCCTTCAAGCTTCAAGTCTCCATTAAAGTCTTCTTCAAGAAATTCTTCAAGGTGAAGGTATTTTGGTTTTAGCCATTGGGTTCTTCCACCAATGGTACCCTAATCTCCTTTTTACTCAATTTTCAT
>JAABOM020000092.1:14182869-14239593 GCA_011800125.2 Solanum clarkiae | reverse complement strand
GTGCCAAGGAAAGATCTATGTTTCATGCCAAATAATACGAAGTCAAGTAGCCTTACATACCTCGTTGTATGACCTTGATACTATCTCGAAATAACCTTACCTTCCTTCAAATACTTGTCTACAACAAAGTAGATAATAAAACTAGTATTAGCAGCCAATAGATACATTTTGGAAGCCCAATCTCATAGAAAAACAACATACGGGCAGCAAGCGGACAATCATAAACCCTAGCGTATTCTTTCAACCATTTCACCTCTAATCGTATTTTCTAGTATATATTCTCATGTACACATCATGTCCAGCTCTTTTTAGTGCCGTAATAGTCTTACAACATCCCACAAAGTACAACACATAACAATTCTACACAACCTAAAAATGGACCGCATAACGTTACCTTCCTTCGCTACATTTCGACGTCGACAACTCCTAACCTATTCCTAATCTAACCAAACTATTCCAGCAACATTTACACATAAAAAAGCCTTGAACCAGTTCCAAAATAGTAACAAATCAGTCATTAAAGACGTGAGGCAATAGTCTTTCATCTATCAGCCCACAAGTTCAAATCAAAATGACACTTAAGATAACACAATAAAACACGCTTGTTAAATGAAACCGAAATCAGGGCAGCAATTTTAGGATAATATTTATAACTCAAACTATGATAAGAACGTCAACTTCTCTTCATAATATAGCCCACAAACCATAGAAATATCACTAAAACAAAAGACAAGTATGCAGCAACTTTCTCAACACAAGCTGTCTCAAATTTCCAGCACAACATACTAGCATATACTTCTTATTTTTCATAAGAAAAGTAGACTAAACACATGTGTAAACTTATTTACCACTTACTTCAAGGAGTAGGTCTTATTCAAGAACCCTATAAATCCCTTTTAGCTGCTTTACAAAGTTAAGAAAAGTTGAGAGGAAATAGAGAGAGCAATCTAATTTTTTTGTGTTCAAGTTGAGAAATGAATGGTGGAGATTCTTTGGAGCCCTTTATAAAGTGGTCTTTGGCCGATCATCTATTGAATTTTTGACCACCTTATACGACACATTATCAATCTAGTTATCCACCAGCTTGGCCCTCATACTTGGGCCTAAATGGGTCTCCAAGTCGATGGGCTTAGGCTGCCTATTTTCCAACTTTCCTTTCACTTATTTTATACTCAATTTGTTAGGTGTGTTATGATGTATTTGGGATCTTTTTATTATCCTTCTTGGGCTAAAAATATAGTCAATTTATGATGCTAAAACATGGGCCAAGGTGACACACTTAACACGGACTTTATTCATAATCGAGTTTGGACAAATTTGACGTCAAGCCTCGTCTCCGTTTAGCTAGCAAATTTAAGCTAAGCAAGTAGGTGACTCATCTTATAGCTTGTTAAGTCCTATAAGAACCTCAATTCTCTCACTTTATTTAAGGCCGTAATCTCCTCAATTCGACACAAAACATGTATACACTTGACCCTCTTAAGCGTTAGACGCCCATATAGCCCATTAGCACGAGATTCAAGAAGTTTTAAAAATTAGCGCTAATTTGACCAAACCATGTCATATTTCATTTGCATCGTACTAGTATTATAAGGTGTGATGGTCAGGGTCAAGTGGCCCAGGGTGATCAAGGCCAGCGGAGAGCTCCACAAGGTGGTGCCCCTAGACATAAGCCTTTGATTTTGATGCGTATGCTTTTCTTGATTTGGGTGCAAATTTATCTTTTGTGACTCCTATTTTTGTTGTTAGGTTTGTGCCATAATCCGAGCCTAATTCCTAGGAGTTACATGGCGAATAGGAGCCCGAGGGTCCCCAAATAATCCTCATAGCATCCACACACACATCATCGGTTCAGAAGTGTATGATTAAACAATAAACACATAATTCTAAGGGATGGTGAAGTATGACTTACGCTACAGGGATTTCATAGGGATAAGGATTTGCATGGATTCATATAGCACATAAGAATTAAGGGCCAGCAAGTATGACTCATGCTATGGGTATAGAAGGGACATAGGACATTCCACATTTCCACATCTCATCAATAACATGATATCATCCTATCAACATTAATAGATAACGATAATCATAATTTTCATAAGAAAATAACTTATCATATCACGATTCCCTACCAAGAGTTTACATGATGTCAAACAATGCCTCTAAGTTACGGAATAGTATGGGGTCCAAGACATGTCTGAGCTCACTCTCGAAGTAAAGATGTAAGAGAATAGTATGATAGGGAGACATAAGGTAGCTTGTCCTTGAATAATAGGACTCACCATAAGCAACTCTCATAATCCAACCTAACCATTAAGAGGTAGATGAAGATAGTCTCCGGTCCTAACATGGTTAGATCATCTAGGCAAAGAGCATGCATTAGTATATTTGAATGTAGTAAGTATGCGTGCATGCAATGCATATGAACTCACTAAACCTTCATTAAATGTTAGATGACAAGGGAACGTACATAAAAAAAAGTATATACAAAAAGGAGTAATAGATCAATATGCCATGAAATTCATAATGCATGAAATTTGATAATGCATAACATAGCAGGGATGTAACCTCAACCGACATGTAAGACCATGCGAGGTATTACATGGCTTCTCGATGTTACCCCTACACCGAAGGAAAAGGGGAGTCACTTGCCAAGGTGAACATCCATAATGCCTAAGTGGATCCACTAAAGTTGTATAATTGACCAAGCCTTTACTAATAGGTCATCCATCAAAGGAATCAGGTCTCATCTAATAGGTGATCCGTCCGAGGAGTCGACCTCACATAGTGGGTGACCCTTCTAAGGATTCAACCTTATCTAATGGGTGATCCTTTAACCTATGGTGGCACATAGTTATCGGACAATGGGATTCACATCTAATGGGTCATGCCTCAACTAAGGGGATGAGCCGCAATCTCAAGGTCCTCTCACGACTAAGTCATTATTCCACATGTATACATATACATATACATATTTGAAATAGGAGTATCAGTCTTTGGAACTCAAAATCATGCATACTTGGGCGCCAAAACATGTTTCATAATCATGCTTACTTAAGTTAAAGAGCCAAATCATAGTTCAATTCATACTTTCATGCATAAGAATAACTCATTCACATATATCATATTAGTATAAACACCTAAAATTTTCTCAAAGAGCCATATCATAGATATTTTGTGATCACTTATCATATCATAATCATACATTCTTCAATATCATATTCATAACGTTAATTGGGCTTAAACCACTTCATAATATTCATGAAAACCAATGCTCATATATGAATATTCCATGAATGATGAGAGGATAGCACGGAGAATAGAGATTCATACTTAAAAATCAACAATATAATATGTAATTCAAGTAAATCCATAAGTAAATTTACATTTAAACCACAATTTAGATCACTCATGCTTAAATCAACCTTTAATGGGGACATACGTATTCAAATCTTCACAGTATCAATGCAATCCAACATATTAGGGATTAAATTACTTTTAAAGTAACAGTTAAACATAGCCCATATCTCAATTAAATCATATAAATAATAATTTAAAAGAACACATATTTAAAAGCTTAAATTTCATAAATCGAATAAAAACGAGTTTGGAGTCTTCATGGTTGAAAGGGACAATGAACCAATCCCATATACCTTGAAAGATGATTTGAGAATAATTTAGCTTGAAGTTGAAACCCCAATTGAATCCTAGCTTGAATCTTGAAGATGAGACTTGGAGAGAATTTTGAGAGTTTGATTCGAAAAACTAAGTGTTAGTCTTGAATGAGGGTTTATGTAAATAGATAGAGGTTATTTAGGAGTGTAAATAGAGGTATAAAGGTCTTTAAAATCCTTGGGGATGGGCCAAAATATCAAAAATACCTCAATAAAATGAAACTTTGAAGTTTATCCTGAACCTACCACGAGGGGCTTCATGGGTCGTGAAGATTTTCACAGTCCATGAAAGCACACTTTCCCCACCCAGATAGGTTCTACAAAGAAGGACATAACTTCCTACTCCAAACTCGTAATTGGGTGAAACAAGATGTGTTCGAAAGATAATTCAAATAGTTTTAGTTTGGTAGGTGTAGGTAACCTAGTTCTTTTTGTGCTATGAGATATGACTATTTAAAGTTGATCCTTTTACTGATTCATGTGAAAAGCTTAGCCAATAGAATTTCTTTGAATTTAACTTGATGAAGGAGACCCATGATGTCCCTAAACCACTTTAACATTCTTAGAATGAAGGCTTGAAGGTGAATGTAGCTTGAGCTTGAAGGTTCCATGGGAATACTCCGATTAGAGCTTGAAAAGAAGATTCGAAAAGTGTTTGAGCAAGTGAATGAGAAGCTATGTATTAGAATAAGAACGATTAGTAATGAAGGAGTATAAGATGATTTAGGGGTTTAAGATAGCTGAGATATTCATAAAATACCCTTATAATAAAACAAAATTTTCATAAGACCATTCATGAAACAACTTTCTGAACGAATCTATCGTATTGCAAGGGTCAAAGATATGGAGTCTGAGTGACCTACTGTTAAATCAGTTCCAGTGGTGAATGAGTTTCCAGATGTGTTTCCCAAAGATTTTCGCAGTATTCTTCCAGAAAGTGAAGTAGACTTTGACATAGATCTTCTCCTAGATACTCAAGCTATATCTATTCCTCCTTATCATATGGCACCAACTAAGTTGAAGGAGTTCAAAGATCAATTGAAGGACTTGTTCGAGAAAAGCTTCATTAAGCCAAGTATATTTCCATAGGGTGCTTTGGTGTTATTTGTAAGAAATAAAGATGGGTCTCTTCAAATGCGCAATGATTATAGGAAATTGAATAAAGTAACCATCAAGAATAAGTAGTCGTTGCCAAGGATCGATGAATTGTTTGATCAAATTCAAGAGGCCACCTAATTCTCAAAGATTTACCTCCATTTCAATTATCATCAATTGAAGGTTATGGAGTGTCACATCCCAAGAAGACTCTTCAATCTAGATATGGGCACTTTGAATTTATGTTGATGTCATTTGGATTGACTAGTGCTCTGGCTATGTTTATTGATCTTATGAATAGTGTTCTCAAACCATTTCTTGATAGTTTTTTGGTTTTGTTTATTGATTATTTCCTTATTGGTGTTAAGTGTGGTCATTGCCAGGTAGGCATGTTAGACCTTTTAGGTGGTCCTGTCGCTAAGATAACACTAGAGAGATTGATGAGGTAAAACCAAGAAGACTTGTAAGTTATAGTGAACCATTGTTACTATGGGGTAATACTTGTTTGAAATTTGAATATTAATTCTTGTATGATCATATTTTGAAAAGTATAACATAGGCATCTGGACAGTATTTCTTCAAAATGAGTCAAAATATTTCAAATACTGTTAATATGTCTTCTAAGGCAACTGAGATTGCCCAAACTGAGTCTAATATGGATAACTGGAGTATCCCTGAAAAACCCTTTAACAAGATCTATCAAATACGTTATTTTAATCTTTTTAAAAAGCATAATATTAAGACTTGTGAGCCTACTATTGCTATCAATAATTCTTTAGAAATTATTAGACTTCTAAATGAACAAGATATAGGCAGATACGGATCTCAGTTTAATTATCTGCATATTGGACTTGTTCAAATTGCTGTCAATCCCTTTCTAGAAAAGGTCTTAATATTCCTATTTGTGCCTTGTTGCGTGATGCATGATTTATGAATTTTGATGATTCTTTGTTAGGAGCTTTGGAAAGTAAATTTGCTGATGTCCCGGTTTACTTTAACTGCTATCCTAACTTCTCTGTTGATATTAATGATCCTAATGTCATGGATACTTTAACTCTTAATCTTAAAACTAAAAATATGAATAGCAAATCTGAGACTAGAAGTAAGCTGTGATCTACTGAGTCTATTACTGACTCATGGGTACCACTCTAGCCCCGAAGGCTAGAGTCAAGAGTGTGAAAGGCGTGACTATGCTTATGGAAGCAAACCATGAACATAGTACCGTCTTTGTTCCCCGGCTTATAAAATGGAGTGACCTTCTTGCTAATACTGATTGGCATTTTGAAGCCATTACCCGGCCATCACCTTCTCATCTCGAGAGAAAACAGATCGAATAGATCATCTAGAATCCAGATGGTTCAATCGATCTTAAATTTCTCGACACTCATGCTCGTCGAAGTTTTTCCTCTGCATCAACTTCATAAAAACTCCCCGAGGAAGAGATGCGTTATTCGCGCAGCCAATCTTTTTGCTCTTCCGAAAAGGTTCCGGTCAGCGGTGTAGATTTTTTGGGAGAAATCCCTAAAGTGTTTTATAAACCTAAGGTCCATGAGCCTAGCAGTCCCACAGAATCTGATATGGAGCCACCAAGGCAATATACAGACCCTGTATTGGGTGTTATAACTGCTGAAGATGATGAATTTTCTCCTACCATGAAGTCTTTAAAAGCTCTTTGGCTAGCACTCGAAAATAAAATAAAAGTTTATGGTATGGAAATACCTTTTCTAAACAATAATAGTTTTTGTTTTCAAAACAATGGACTTTTGATATGAAGCATTTAAAATGTGAAATTGAATTTTTTAAATGGCTTGAAATCACTGGTAAACTTGATGACCAAAAGGAGTCACTTTCTATTCTAGTTAATAAGTGGTATACTCAGACTAATAAAGTCGTGGAGTCTACCCTTCAGCCCCTTGAAGGCATAAAAATCCCTCATTCTAATCACCTCATTCCTGCTTCACCTTTTAAACGAAAGAGTGATAAGCCGCATCTTGCACATTATAACAAGGATTTGGACAAAATTATTGAACAAAATAATTATACAAATTGCCTTTTGTATACTGTTTCTCAACAAATTGAAGAAGCAAAAGGAAAGTCTATTTTCTCTGCCCCTGTTCCTAGTCTTTCCAAGGCTAATACTAGCATTAGTACGTTCGAGGCTAATCCCATTTTTAAACCTCCTGAGTTTTCAAAAGATAGATTTTCAAAACTAAGTGATGAGTTTAAAGTTTCAGGAAAAATTCTTGAGCAGATCAATGAGCAGCTGTCTGAGTTCAGTATTTCTTATAAAGGAAAAGAGAAGGAGACTGTTCAAACTCTGACAAGAAATTCTCTTTCCAAGTTGTCTCAGTTCCGATATCATACTCGAAATAATTATTATAAGCGTCCTTTTTTTCACGATACCCAATTCGAGGAAAATGCCTATCTTTCCACTTCTTCTTATACTGGCAGTGATATCACTGAATGGAATATTGATGGATTGGCAGAGCACCAAATCTACAATAAACTCCATGAAATGGGTATTTCCATCACTGCCTATAAGATACGTAGATCTTCAAATAGAGAAGCGGCGACTCTAATTGCTGCAGGCTTTTCCGACATTCTTAGACATTGGTGGGATAATTATTTCATTGATAGTTTAAAGAATAGTATCTTTAACGCTACCACTATTGCCACCACTATAAAAACTGAAAGTGGTGTTGAAACTGTTGTTCAAGAATCTCGCGAAGATGCCTGTGCTACCCTTCTTTACGACATAGCTAAGCACTTTGTAGGTGAACCTAAACTCTTCCAAGATAGGAGCCTTGAGATACTTAACAACTTGTCTTGCCCTAAGTTAACTGACTTTAGGTGTACAAAGACAACTGCCTTGCTAAGGTCATGATTAGATCTGACTTTGACAGTGACTTATGGAAGGAGAGATTCATTAGTGGTCTTCCCCCTTTGTTTTTGGATAAGGTGAGAACCAAAATTAGAGATAGATTTGAAGGCAAAATCCCCTATAGTTAGATGACCTATGGAGACATTGCTAGTTTCATCAACACCGTAGTTCTTGAGCTATGTTCTGACCTCAAGCTTAAGAGTCAACTCAAGAAAGATAAGTTGACCACTAGAGCCGAATTAGGAACTTTCTGTCATGATTTTGGATTTACCAAAATCGACTCTCCTCCTTCTAAGGTTGCCAAGAAAGTGTCTAGGAAGTCCTCTCATAAATCTAGAAAACATAGACCCAGCACTTCCAAATACAAGTCTGATAAACCTAAGAAGAAGTTTAAGAAGCGTAGACCTTCCAATAAGGAAGATGTTTGTTGGAATTGTGGTAAGACTAGTCATAGGGCAAACTAGTGCAAGTCTTCTAAGAAAAAGAAGAAGATCAATCTCCTAGGTATAGATGATGATAGTAAGGAGAAACTCTTTTCAATCCTTCAAGATACTGAGTTAGAATCTTCCTTAGGTTACTCTTCATCAGAAGAATATAGCGACGAAGAAAACATCAATGTTGCATATGAAACTAATGATAGTCAGTCTGGAAAGGAATGTTCTTGTGATAGTATTTTTGATGACTGTATAAAAAATACTGTTCAAGTTATTACTAAGGATTCTAAAGAAATTCTCTTTGATATCATTGAACATATCCAAGAGGATGAATCTCGTGCCAAATATCTCGTAGAACTGAAGAAAATTATTCTTAGCTCTCACGAGAAGAAATCCTCTAGGTCAGTGGAACCTTTTAGTCTCAATAAGGTACTTACTAGATTTGACAAACCATCTGAGCCTTCTATTTCTGAGTTAAGAGAAGAAATGAATTCTCTTAAACAAGAAGTCAAGGATATTAAAACTAGACTTGAGAAAGTCGAACTTGATAATCTCACCTCTCAGGTCCTACGAGACGTTTCCCCTCAAAATGATAAGGGAAAGTCTGTTTCATTTCCTGATTCTGATCATCTTGTAGAACCCAGTTTTCCAGGAGAACATCCTGTAGAGTTTGATTCCTCTCAGGATCGTCATCTTGTAGTTACAACTATCAAATATCTAAGTCAACATATACCCATTAAATTGGTTATTGCCAAAGATTTTGTCCTTAACAAAATTGTACTGCTTGACAGTGGAGCAGATCGCAATTGCATTGTAAAAGGCCTTGTTCCTTTTAAGTACTTAGAAAAAAATACTACCCGATTATATTCTACCACTGGTGAAAGAATGAAGATCAATTACAAATTATCTAAAGCACTTATTTGTAATAATCATATCTGCTTCACCAATGATTTTGTTATCACTGAAGACATCATTTTGGGTTTACCTTTTATTAATCAATTAAAACCCTACACTAATGATTTTGATGGAATTCATGCTACCGTCTCTAATCAAAAGGTTTTCTTCCCATTTGTTAAATCTTTTTCTCCTGAAGAAAGATCTTTTCTAAAAAACAAAACTATTTTCCGTATCAACCGACTTTCCAATCATATTTCTTTTTTAAGAGAAGAAATTAAAATTGAGAAAATCAAACAAATTTTAGAAACCCCGAGAATGGTCTCTAAGATTAATTCTCTTCAAAAAACTTTTGAAAAAGAAATTTGTTCTGATTTACCTACTGCTTTTTGGAAAATAAAAAAGCATTCTGTTGAGCTTCCATATATAAATGGTTTTAATGAAAAGGATATCCCTACCAAGGCTAGACCTATTCAGATGAACCATGAAATGATGGAAGTCTGTAAAAAGGAAATTGATCATTTGTTAAAAAATGTTATCATGCGTCCTTCTCATTCTCCCAGGGGTTATTCTGCTTTTTATGTAAATAATAGTGCAGAAAAAGAAAGAGGAGCTCTGATACTTGTAATCAATTACAAGCCTCTAAACTCAGTCCTTAAATGGATCCGGCATCCGATCCCCAATAAGAGGGATCTCCTGGAGTGAACTTATAAAGATAATCTTTATAGTAAGTTTGACATGAAATCTGGATTTTGGCAAATCTAGATTGCTGAGAAAGATAGGTACAAGACTGCCTTTAATGTCCCCTTTGTCCATTATGAGTGGAATGTTATGCCGTTTGGATTAAAAAATGTTGCTTCTGAATTTCAAAATATTATGAATAGCATTTTTAAACCTTATAGCTATATGTCTATTGTTTATATTGAAGATGTGTTAATCTTTTCTGAGGACATAGATTCTTATTTTAAAAATTTAAATACCTTCTTTAATGTCGCCAAGAATAATGGTTTGGTTTTTAGCACTAAGAAAATTAAGCTCTTTCAAACCTCTATTAGATTTCTAGGTCATGACTTATATCAAGGGAGTCATAAACCTATTTGTCGAGCCATAGAGTTCTCCAATAAGTTTCCTGATCAGATTAACGATAAAACCCAGCTGCAGAGGTTCTTGGGAAGCCTTAATTATGTTGTAGATTTTTTCCCGAATATTAGGAAGGTCTGTGAACCTCTATACCAAAGACTTAGGAAAAACCCTTCACCTTGGAGTGAAATTCTAACCGATAGCATCACGAAGATTAAGAAATTAGTTCAAAATCTTCCGTGTCTAGGGAAAGCAAATCCTGAAGCCTTCATGATTGTTGAAACTGATGCTTCAGATACAGGTTATGGAGGAATCCTTAAGCAGCATATCAACGCAGATAGTTGTGAGCAACTAGTAAGTTTTACTTCTGGAGTCTAGAACTCCGCCCAAAAAAACTATAGTACCGTAAAAAAGTAGGTATTATTTATAATGCTATGTATCACTAAATTTCAAGATGATTTGGTGAACAAAAGTTTCTTATGAAGGGTTGATTGTGAATCATCCAAAGAAATTTTGCAAAAGGATGTTAAAAATCTGGTTTCTAAACAAATTTTTGCCAGAAGGAAAGCTCTACTATCTAGCTTTTATTTTGAAATTGAATTTATTAAAGGAGAAAACAACTCCCTTCCAGATTTCCTAACCCACGAATTTCTGCAGGGTCATGAAGCCTTCAAGACCTAACTCCCTTTTCAAAAATGTTGGACCTGGAAGGCAGCCACTAACGGCCCGACCTTTCATCCCTACAGGCCTAGCCCAATTAATGCCTTCTTTTCCTCCTTCGCCATCTCCAAGCCCAAGCACCAATAAATTTGCCGTTCTTGGAAACCTATCCAAAATCTCTAGCCCAAAACCTGAGACTAGTTCAAAACCCGAACCTGAATCTTCATCTCAAGCTCATTCTATCACTCAGGACAAAATATTTATGAAATGAATCCTTGAAACCTTTTCTCAAGCTGTAGATCCCAGAGTCTCCACTCCAACTTCTCAGGCCCCTTAAGAAGAGACCTTTGAATACATTACTTTTAAGGTAATCCCTCTCCTTGCCCTAGACAAGGAATACGAAACTGGCAGAGTTATGGATTTAGTAAAACCCTACTACAACAACAATGACTACGTTGATAGTCATGATCCTTTCAAAACCCGCCAATACTTTGAGGCCATTTTAGTTGACACTGACTCGATTGAAATTGAGTATACCTATGGGAATAAAGACCCCAATTTTATTTAGTAATTCAAGATGTACCATCAAGAAAATACTCTCTCCATTCGAATGGAACGCAGACCATTTACTCACTCCCATACCTTTTGACTATGGCTCACTGACCTCAGATATACAATTGGTTCACTTACCAAGAGGCATGGTTCAATTTCATGTATTTTAGACCAGATCATACTTGGTTTTTTAAGTATAGTCCTGAATTGTCCAAGGCCATCATTCCTAGATGGTTTTATGATTAGTGGAAGACATTTGGAGGAAGATTGGAAATTCTCCCCCAGCAGTTCCGGCAAAAGTTTGAAGAATTTCAGATCCAGCAAGAGATCTCTACCTTACCCGTGCATATAAAAATGTGCAAATATTTTGTTCAAAAAAGAATTTGTTATATTGTTTCTTAGAATTTTTCCATTTCTGAAATTGATAGAATCAGGTATTTGTCTAAAGAAGTAAAGGTTAAAGGATGGGTTCCAAAACCCAAGTCTCAGTCTTCTAGCAAGGGGAAAACCCCAGTACATGAGGCTATTGAGAAGGTGAAATTTATTAGGAAGAGGTTGAAGATGGCTCAAAGTCACCAAAAATCTTATTCAGATGTTCGGATGAGGGATCTTGAGTTTCACATGGGTGATTGGATGTATGTGAAGGTCTCACTAATGAAGGCTGTAATTCATTTTTGTAAGAAGGGAAAGTTAAGTCCCTAGTATGTCGGCCCTTTTGAGATGATTGAGTGGATTGTGAATGTGGATTATAGATTGGATTTTCCTCCGAATTTGAGTTTAATCCACTTGATTTTCCATGTGTCTATGTTAAGGAAATTTATTGATGATCCTAGTACACTTTTGTCTTTGGAAGGTGTTGAAGTTGAGGAGAACTTGTCTTATAATGAAGTCTCGGTTGAGATGTTGGATTAGCAAGTGAAGCAACTTCACAACAAGGATGTGGTTTTGGTTAAAGAGCTTTGGAGAAATCAACATGTAGAGAGTGATACACGGGAGGCGGAGTTGGACATGATGAAATGATATCCCCATCTTTTCTAACCTACTCAAGTCTAAGGTTTTAAGTTCTTTCTTTTTCAAGTGATCCTAATCCTTTTGCATTTGAGTTTCATGACATGACATGCATACATGTGCATGAAAATGACTTAAAGATGTTTTGAATGATTTAAAGATATTTTGAATGATTTAAAGATGTTTTGATATGAGTTTTAATGACTTTATGATTTTGAAATGATGAAAATGCATTGTGTACTTGTGTTTAAATGTTTCATGTTCATGTCAAGCCTTTTGAAGACTTGTTTTAGCACATTCAAGGACAAATGTTTCCAAGGGGGAGATGAAGTAAGGACCCAGACGTTGTATGACCTTAATGGTGCTTGCATTTTGATTCCAGAAAGTTTTTGACCAAGGTGAAACCTTATGGGCACCTCCACGGGATGTGTGATTCCCCGCGGGCCGTATACTGGAGCCATAAGGTGGCCCTTGGACTTGTGCATTGAGTGTTTTCCTTATGATGGAGTTTGAGACAAAGGCGTGCACCATATGAACCCCACACGGTCTGTGCGGCACTTTATGAGCCGTAGTGCCTTATGTAGTAGCCTTGGCCTTGAAAACCACATTTTGGCCAAGGCACACCGCACATGAGCCTCATACAGTCCATATAACGCTTCATTGGCCATATGGGCATTGATGTGAAAATGTCCTAAGTATGGAATCACTGTCTCAAAATTTCATCAGTGAGAATTTTTCTAAGTGTAGCTATACTAAAGGCTATAGGGTCCATATGTCCTTAAGAGATCTGTATAGTCTCCACAAGGACCCCTGGCAACATTTTGACTTTCGTTTCATTAACGACATTGTTGTAATTTGGGCTACTCCAAAGGGTTGTTTGTAACATCCTATCGTATTCTAATACTTTCAAATGACCTAAACTCTTCTTCTCTCATTCAGATTCAAATCAACACTTTTGAATTTATTCAAGCTCTCTCTTAAGAACTCCTCTCAAGTGAACTAGTGAAGGCTTAGATTGGGGATTAAGGAAAGACACTCTTCTTTATCAAATTCTTCTTGTTTCTTCTTGGGTAACTTAAGTATGTGGGATTGATTCATGGTCCTTTTAACCCATGAAAACCCCTGTCATGGCCCAGACTAGGGTCTAGGATTAACATGGTGAATGGAAACCCGAGAGTCCCCAAACAAGCCTCAAAGTATCCATATTCACATCATTAGTTGGAAAGCGTATACAAATAATAAGCACATAGTTCAAATTGACTGGAATGTAGGACTCACACTATGAGGATGTCATGGGGAAAGGAATTTACATGGATCCACATAAGACATAGAATATAATGATTGAGGGGCGGGTAAGTATGACTCACTCTATGGGGGAAATTTAAGACTTAACAGCCTCCATAACATAACATAACATAAGAACACATCATAATACACATGGCCCATCCATATAATTATACCCATTAGATAGATATATCCATAAACAGAATCTCCTAATACAAAACTTAGCATATAAATGCAAAAGATTCTACAGGATGTCCAATAATGCCTCAAGTCATAAGATAGGATGGAGGCCAAGACATATCCTGGGATCACCCTCAAAGTAAATAACATAAACAAAAGCACCATAGGTAGGGAAAGGTAGTTTGTCTTTGGAACATTAGACCTACCACAACAAGCGAATCTCAAGATCTAAGCTAATTGTCAGAAGGTGGATGAAGGTAGGCCTTGGTCCCTACATGATTAGATCATGTAGGAAAAAGTATGAATTACTACGTTTAAATGTACAAAAAATGCGGGTATACAATGTAAATGACTTACCAAATCTACATTCAATGTTAGATAACAAGGGCACATAATATATAAAGAAGTATATATCCAAAGGAAAGTAGTATAATAATATGTCATGAAATTCATGATGCACGAAATTTGATAATGCTCATATAAAGTGGGATTGAGTCCTCAACCGACATATAAGACCAAGCGAGTTATGACTTGAAATTCTGATGTTATCCCTACAATGAAAAAGAGGTGGTCTACTTCCAAAGGTAAAAGATACTTCTCCTTACGGTCCTCCCATTTCGGAGAAGTAACCTTCCTTGCGAGTATCCCATATTGGATAGGATTTTCAATTCATATCATCTTATATCAATATTGTAACCACACTTTATGAGCCTCTCATTTCAGTTAGGGTTACCATATACATATACCTATGTTGGCACATAATTTATGGAAAAGGAGAGCACCCTTGGGAATAGCCCTGTCACCCCCAATCCATCGGTGCTAGTTCGTCATCCCACAAGAATACATATACATATACATGCTTTCAAAAGAGACACAAGTCATTTCAAGTAGTTTCAATGCATACATGGGCTTAAAAGCCAAATATTATTCATAATGATTCATACATGGGCTCATATTGCAAACCATACTCCATATCATACTTTTCATGCATAGGAATCGCTCATTCACATATACAAAATAGTGTAAACATGCAAAATGTTCAAAGAGACATATCATAGATATTTATGTGATCATCTCGTCATAACCATAATCTCATCAAGATCATATACATAAACACACTTGGGCTTAACTCACTTCATAATTTTCATAAAATTCTAATGTACATGAATATATATGCCATGAATGATATGTGAATAGCGATGTGTAATATAGATTCAATCTAAAATAAAAACTATATAAGATGAAATTCAAGTAAACTCATAAGTAAAATCCAGATTAATTTCATAATATTGATTACCTATGCTTAGATCAAACTTTAAAGAGACAATGAATCATCAAATCTTCATAATAATCAAGTAATTCAACATATTAGGGCTCATTTCAATTGAAAGTCAACAATAAAGTATAGCTCATATTTCAATTCAATTTAAGAAATAATAATATTCAAAATCCATATTTAAAGTAAGCAAAATTTCATAAAATCCAAGTGAAAAGATTTTGGATCTTCTTCGTTGAAAGGAACGAAGAATTAATCCCACATGTCTTAGTTAATGAAGAAGATTGAAGAAGAAATTGATGAAGAAAAGTGTTTTTACTTGATTTCCATACTTAGTCTTCAAAAGATCCTTAGAGAGAGTTCTTAAGGAGAGCTCAATGTAACTCTAGGTGTAAGAATGAATTTGAATGAGGGAAATAAAGTTTAGGTCATTTAAATGTCTTTAGGTATCATAAAAAGTCACAAAGACCCTTACGATAAACCATAATCATGAAAATGCCATTAATGAAATAAGTAGAAAAATTAAAGTCAAGGTCTTAGAGAGGGGGGATATGAGCCGTGAGGCACTATACGGACCATACACTTTCCTGTGGTCCAACAGTTAGAAAACTTCCACTTGATGAAGGTTCGAGCAATCCAATACTTAGAAAAATTCAACATAGGCACCCCTATGGAAGGGTTATATGAACCATACCAAGCCATGCGGTTCATGTACTCCTCTATGTCACATCACTTTAAAAAAAATTCTCCGCGATGAAGTTCATAGATGATGATCCAATACTTTAAAAATTCTCACTCCAACACCTATATAGAAGGGCCTCATAGACTGTGAAGCACCATACAATACATGAGAGGGGCCGTAACACTTTCCTTAGGCTCAAAACTCTGGAGTCTCAATCCCAAGGCTACCATACAGTCCACCACATGGTCCATATGGCCTCACACATACCGTGTGGTGTCTAAGTTTGGTATACCTTGGTCCCAAACTCCATATTAAGGCCCTCACTTCCCACACAATGCCAAGGGCCAAAGGAGGCTCCACACAGTCTGTATAGAACTACACGGACCATCAAGACTTCTATGAAGTGTCACGTTGGTCTAAAACGTTCCGCAACAAAAATTTTCAACCTTTATTGAGGTCGTACAATGTTCGGGTCCTTACAATCCAAACTCTTTTACACTTAATTTTTATGAAATTGAGCTTACTTTAACTATGTGTTTTTAAGATTATTACTTTATTTGATTCAATTGAGATATCAGATATGCTTTAATGTTGATTTTAAAGTGAATTAAGCCCTAATATATTGAATTGAAGTGATATTATGAAGATTTGAATATGCACTGTTCCTTTAGAGTTTAGACTAAACATGGATAATCTAAATTGTGAATTGAATGTGGATCTTACTTATGAACTTACTTGAATTTCATATTTAATTATATCTCTACTATCCATTGCTATTCTTATATAATTCATGGCATATGCGTAGATAAGCATTGATCTTTGATGAAAATTATCGGTGGATTAAGCTCACACATGGTTTTATGAAAATGATTTGGTGAGTTGAGCTCATAAATATTTATTATTCGGTGAGTTAAGTTAACAAATATTTATTATTCGGTGGGTTGAGCTCACATATAGTTATGACAAGAATGTCATCACATAAATTTCTATGATAATTTGATGTTTACACCATATTGTATATATGTGAATGAGTTATTCCTATGCATGAAAGTATGGATTGAATTATGACTTGGCGTTTGAGCCCAAGTATGGATGATTATGAAGAATGGTTAGCTTTTAAGCCTCAGTATGTATTAAAATGATTTGAAATGACATATGACTCTTTTGAAGGCATGTATATGTATAAGTATTCTAGTGAGATAATTGTCACGACCCAAGCCTAGGGTCCAGATATGACACAGTGCAAGGGGAACCCGAAGGGACCCCAAGCAAGCCTCTTAGAACATCATTACACATCCTTAGATACGGAAGCAATAACATAACAACAAGACATAGTAAATAAGGATAATAGGGGCTTATGGACATATTTCATGTCATAAACAATAAGAGTTAAGAGACAGTCAAAACTTATAACATTACACATGACATATCCAACAATACCTCTACTACATAGATAAGAGCGGGAGCTAAGAAAAGCAACCGGGCTCACCTTCATAGTCAATATATACATAAAAGAAAGATAGTCTTACAACACATCATGAGGTCATAGTATAGTCCCCTAAAAGGAGGACTCACAAACAAGATTGAGAGAAATCATACTAGCCACGTAGAGGGAGATGCTCAAGCGGGGATCTGGTTTCTACATGGTGACATCATTTAGGCATAGAGTATGCATTAGTATATTTGAATGTACTAAATGTGTAGGATGCAATGCAACAAGTGATAAGCACAATAAGCAAAATACATAACATAGACAATGGGTAAACATATAGCAATATGGCATGTATGAATGATGATCGAAGTAAAACCATGTTGATATAGAACATAATACATGTGTAAGGAGAGACCATTGTTTGTGCATATCCAAGGCCTACCACTCCCTTGGAGAGGCGAATGTGGTACGAATCCCTCAATAGGTTGATGAGGTACGAACCCCCCAACATAGTTGATGAGGTACAAACCCTCTAACATTGTTAATGGAGTACAAGCTACACAACATAGTTATCAAGCTATAAAACCCTCGTTATGCTTGCACCAGCCTACCATCTTCCGAGAGAGGCAACTGAGGTACAAACCCCTCAACAAGGTTATCCGGACCTATAACCCCCCGAGGGAGGTTTGGAATATTCCCAATACTATAGAGATAATATCATATACATACATTCCTTTCATGATCATATAGTCATTCAACTCATAAGATATGTATTGGACCTTCAATTCCTCCAGAAACACATAATTGGATATTTTATCAAACATTTGGTGGGTGTGCAGTCCTAGTGTAAAATCATGCAATTTAAGAGTGTAATCATTCTAGAATGTAAAACCTTTAATAAATACTTGATAACACTATCAAGCAATATACATCAAAAACCTTCATCAAATCTCTCAACCTATCTTAGAATCATAGCTCAAAACATGATAAAACAACTATAATTTCATGAAACTCCAACATAGTGTGCATGAAAATTCATAATAATTAAGACCTATGAATAAATCAACTGTAATTCATGCAATTTTAAGTAAAAGGAAGCTTGTGTATCATGGTGAAAGGAACCCATAAAAGAATTTGACATACTTTAGGTTTGGAGAATCGCTTAATGAAGATTAGAGATAGAGACTTGAAGGTTGAATGATAACCTTAGAATCCGGATGAGTTTTGGGACTTGAAACTTGGAGATGAAATATTTTCTAAGTGTTTAAGAGAATATTTGGGAATGTTATCAGTGATGTGAGGGTGAAATGAAGATAATTATGGAAATTTTCACGTGTGAGAAGGCTTAGGCCTAAGATATAAAGGCCTTGGACTGAATAAAATAACTGGGCACAGAATAAGGCACTTACGCGCCCCAGCTGTGTCGCGCTAAAGGTGCTCAGGCACACAATTTTTGAGTCACTTTGAAAACTGAAATTGTAAGTCGTTCGCTCTAAAATCAGGTTTAGACCATCTTCCATTCAATTTGACACTCTAAACAAGAATATGAATTCAAATTTTTCTTATCACACATGGATTTTATAAAATATGAAAATTACGATTCCTGGCACTTTCGAGGCACATTTTCAGGCACTTTTTGGGGTTATTTAAATGATAACTTAGCACTGAATGTGATTGAAGGCATCAGGGCTATCCTCAAGGGTCCTCTTCCTCTCTCTTGAACTATGTCACAGCATAGATATATAGTAATCCTCTACCAACATGACTTAGTGGTAAGGTATGGTTGCAAATTTTGATATGATATGACATGATATGATATGGAAATCCTTCTAAAATGATCAGGTCATAAGGAAGGTGTCCATCACACCAAAATGATCAGATCCTATGGTATGGTGTAGATTAACTTTGGTAAGTAATCTTCTCTCACCCGATGGGAGGTCTTCATCGGGCAAATTCATGTAATAGCTCGCATGGGTTTGAGATATCGATTATGGTCACATTCATCTCTATATGGAAGCATTATGGAATTTCATGCATCATGGATTTCATGGCATATTGTTCATCCACCTTTTGAAAACTAGTCGGATTCTTGGAAGTTGTTGTGGTGAGTCTTATCATCCAACGACAAGCCATCATCCATCTATCTCTTATGTTGCAATCATTTATATTATATTTACTTTGAAGGTGAGATTGGGATATGTCTTTGACCCTATCCTATTCTATTACTTAGAGGCATTATTGGGCATCTTGTAGACTCTTGTACGGATATATGCTATGTGTACTTATTCAGAGATTATGGTTATAGCTATCTATTTGATATGCTTATTATGATTTGTTTATGATATGATATGGATTTATGATATGATGTGGAAATGTAGAAGATCCTAAGTCCCGTTTCACCCCCATAGAATGAGTCATACTTAATCGCCCTTTAGTCCTTATGTGCTATGTGTTATGTGAATTTATACAGATCCTTATCCAGTGATATCTCTATAGCGTGAGGCATACTTTCCTGTCCCTTAGATCTATGTGTTTACCATCTCTTTATGCACTTTTGAATTGATGATCTGAGTTTGGATACTATGACTCTTGTTTGAGGATTCTCAGGTTCCCATTCGCCATGTAACTCCTAGACCCTGGGTCCGGATCATATCAAATCTACTAAATAATTCCAAAATAAAAAATGATGATCCTCATCAATCAAATTTAATATTGGAAAGCTGATGAAACTGATAGAATTTAATTCTGAGACTCATACATCTAATTTGTACCACGAATCATTTCAAACAACTTAAACTTTTAAAACTCAGAAACTTCAAAATATCTCAACTTTTAACTAAATTTCAAAATAAAACCCATAAGCTGATTAAACATGAATCAGATCGATTTGCAAGAGGGGAAAAAGTAATATTTTATAATTTTCCAAAAATAACACTTAGGATCATTACATAAATCCTTAATGTTATGACCCGGACCTAAGGCCTATACATGACACTGTGAATGGGGAACCCAATGGACCCCAAACAAGCCTCTTAGCATGTCATTGCACATCCTTGGTCGTCGAATCAATCAAACGTCAACAAAAGAACATAAAATAAGGATAAAACGGGCTAATGGAATCTTTCATATCTTAAAACATACAACAATCAAGATCCCACACACAATTAGTTACAAATGCTTTTTTACAAGCATTTGCCGCAACAGGTCGGTTAAACCAAAATCCTATTAATAAATAGTAACACAGCTCAAGCAATTCCCAAAAAATATAAATTTGATGATCCAAGATGATCCATATTGATAAAAAGAACTGCTATCGATTTGCTCATTACATAACTTGTCCAACAACACCTCTAAACATAGAATTGCGCGGGGCTAATACAACATTCCGGGCTTAGCTCTTGATAGTGAATATAAAGGATTTGGAGTTCCCTTTCTTACAATGATAAACTTTAAAAATTAGAAACAGACTAAAAATAAATTAAAAACTACATAAAGGACTTATTCCCACTAAATATCCTGAAAAAAGTACTGCCCAATTTGTAATCAAATCCTTGAAGCTTATAGTTAGTCGATTATTAAGGATTTCAACTCATAAGACATGTATTGGACCTTCAATTCCTCAAGAAATCATAACCAGATATTTTATCAAATACATGGCGGGTGTATAATGCTAGTGTAAAATCATGCAATATAGGGATAAATTCATGTAAGAAAATTCAATATAAGATCATCCAACAATACTTGGTAACACCCTCAAGAAAAATATGTCAAAACCCTTCATCAAATCCCAAAATTGATCTTAGATTCATACAGTAAAACATGTTAAAACAGTCATATTTTCATCAAACTCCAACATAGTTCATAGTGGAATTCATAATAAGTAAGACCCTAAGTAAATCAACTTGAAATCATGCAATTTAGGTAAAAAAGAAGCCTGGGCACCATGGGTGAAAGGACCCAATATTGAAATCCACATATATTGACTTTAGAGAATTCCTTGAAGAAGATTTGAATGGAGGCTTGAAGCTTGGATGAATTCCTTAAGATCCAGAAGAGATTTGGACACTTGAATTTCGAGAGGAATATTAGTCTAAGGGTTCGACAGAGTATTGGGGAATGTCTTGTATGATGTGAAGATGAAATATGGCTAAGTAAATAGATATTTTCACGCATAGGAAGGTTTAGGCCTAAGACGCAAAAGTGTTGTACTGGACTAAAATAATTGGCATAAAAATAAACTGAGGTGCGCCCTTTGCACGTCGCGCTAGCGGCCCGCTACCTCACTAGAAATCGCATTTTTGTAATTTTCAAATTTTTCTACGATTGCTCTTAAATTGGGGTTAGACCCATCTACCACTCAATTTTGCCCCCTGAACAAAAATATGAAGTCAAATTTTCGATATAACATATGGAATTTGAGATATACGGAAATTACTATTATGGCCACTTTTGAGGCACATTTTCGGGCACTTTTTGGGGTCGTTTGTGGTGGGTGTGCAATGCAAGTGTAAAAACCTACAATTCAAGAGTGAAACCATTCAACAAGTCTTAATGTAAAACCACCCACCAACACTTGGTAATAACCTCATGTAAACATACATCAAAATCCTTCATCAATTCTTAATATTAATGTAAGATTCATGGCTCAAAACGTGCTTAAACAGTCACAGTTTCATAAAACTCAACATAGTTCATAGTCAAGTACATAATAGAAGACCCATAGATTAAATCAACTTAGAAACATACAATTTAGGTAAAAATGAAGCTTAGGCTCCATGGGTGAAAGGACCCAATTGTTGAAACCTACATACCTTGACTTTGGAGAATCCTTGATGAAGATTAAAATTGGAGACTTGAAGCTTGAGTGAAATCCTTAAGATCCGAATGAGTTTTGGGACATGAAATTTGGGATGAAATATTTGTCTAAGTGATTGAGAAAGTATTTGGGAATGTCTTGTATGATATGAAGGTGAATATGGCTAAGTATAGGTATTTTCACATATGGGAATACTTAGGCCCAAGACCCAAAACCAAACTAAAAACAATTGGGCAAAAATAACACTAATCGGCGCCCTGGCTGCGTCGCACCAGGGGCGCAGACTCATTCTGGATAAGAAATGTTTTAGAATATTGTGATTCCTTTGCTCTAAAATCGGGGTTAGACCTATTTCCCACTCAATGTCGCCCCCTGATCAAGAACATGAAGTCGAACTTTTGATATCATTAATGGATTTTGAGATATATGGAATTACGATTTCGAGCACTTTCGAGGAACATTTTTGGGCCCTTTTTGGGGTCATTTCAATATCTCCCCCTTTGGAACATTCGTCCCCAAATGTCAAAGAAACGTACAGAAGAAGGATAATCATAAAGACGTCATCCCAACAAGAATGCAACAATGCACTTAAAAATAATTTTCAAAAATCTCAACATAAGTGTCAAAATCACCATGAACTGGTCAACATAAACATGAATGCATGCAATTCACATAAGGGCTGATACGTAGGACTAGAAATCACGCAAAGGACTTGTAATTTGTACCTTAGGCTTGAGTAGAATGGAAGAGATAGGGATATAGCTTTTTCATGTCCGCTTTGGTCTCCCATGTAGCACTTTCAACTTGTTAATTTCTCCAAAGGACCTTAACAGAAGCAACATCCTTGTTCTTCAACCGCTTCACTTGTCTATCCAAAATCTCTACTGGAAACTCTTTATAGGTCAAGTTGTCTTCAACAACACCTAGCATTCGGATCACCACACACTTCCTTAACATAGACAAATGAAAACTGGATGGACCAAATCAATTTCACTAGGCAATTTCAACTCTTAGGCCACCTTACCAATCCATCTCAACACCCTATAAGGACACACAAATCTTGGACTTAATTTACCCTTCTTACCAAAATGAACCACACCTTTCATGGGTGACACCTTCAAATAGACCCAATCACAAACTTTAAATTCAAGCTCTCTTCTCCTCACGTCATCATAAGACTTTTGATGACTTTGGGCTATTTTCAACCTTTGTTTAATTAACCTTACCTTCTCCATATCCTTCATAACAAGATCCGGACCCTATAAAGCCATTTCTCCTACTCCAACCCACCCAATCGATGATCTACAAGGTCTACCATAGAGGGCATCAAAAGGAGCCATACCAATGCTAGAGTGATAGTTATAGAAGATGATCATCCCAACTACCCTTAAATGCCAAAACACAAGCCCTAAGCATATCCTCAAGAGTTTGGATAGTTCTTTCGACCTGGCCATCCATTGAGGGGGAAATGTTGTGCTAAGCTTTACCTTTATCCCAAGACCCCTTTGGAAGGACCTCCAAAAGTATGAAGTGAATTGAGCACCATGATCCGATATGATAGAAAGGGCACCCCATGAAATCTCACCAACTCATGAATGTACAATTTAGTATAGTCTTCGGCCCCATAAGTAGTCCTTACTTGTAGGAAATGAGCCGACTTTGTCATGCTATCAACGACAACCCAAATGGAACCAAAACCCTTCCTAGTCTTAGGCAACCAAACCACAAAATCCATGTTAATTTCCTCCTACTTCCAAGTAGGAATCTCTACGTCTTGGGTGAGGCCACTTGGACTTTGGTGTTTGGCTATGACTTGTTGGCAACTATGACAACCGATTACAAATTTGGCAATGACTTTCTTCATGCCTCCCCGCCAAAACACATCCCTCAAATCTCTATATCTTGGTGAAATGAGGTGAGTAAAATAGGAAGAATTATGAGCCTCATCAAGAATCTTCTCTCTCAAGCCCTCAATACTAGGAACACACAACGTACCTCGGTACCTAAGGGCACCATCTCCCCATTGGGAGAAAACCTCCACCTTGCCCTCTTTCACCAAAGCCTTCAATTCTAACAACGAGGGATCAAGATCTTGCTTTGCTTTTGCCTCATCCAACAAGGAAGATTTTCAACCATCAACAACCATGGCACCACCATTATCAACGTCTTCTAACCTAACCTCCAATCTAGCCAACTGATGGACCTCCCTTGCCACCTCTTTGCCCCTACCATCAACATGAGATAGGCTACCCATAGACACCCTACTCAAAGTATCCACCACCACATTAGCCTTACTGGGATGATAATGCACACTCATATCATAATCCATAAGAAGTTCTAACCGCATTCTTCGTCTCAAGTTAAGATCTTTTTGAGTGAACACATATTGGAGACTCTCATGATTGGTGAACACATCAAAACGCACCCCATACAAATAATGATGCCAAATTTTCAAGGATAGGCCAATTCAAGATCATGAGTAGGATAATTCTTTTCATGCACTTTGATTTTCCTAGAAGCATAGGCTATCAAGTTACCATCTTGCATCAAAATACAACCCAAAAAAATTTGGGAGGAATCACAATATTGAACAAACCTTTCCAACCCTTCCGGTTTGGACAAGATAGGAGCGGAGACAAGCTTATCCTTCAAGGTTTGGAAACTCTTTTCACACTCATTATTACACACAAACTTAGCCTTCCTTTAAGTCAACTTAATCATGGGAGAAGCAATAGAAGAGAACCCATTTACAAACCTACAATAGTAAGCCGCTAAGCCCAAGAAACTTCTAATGTCCGACAGGCTGAATGGTCTAGGACAATTTCTAATCACATCCATTTTTTTAGGGTCCACCATATTACCCTCCCCCGACACCATATGACCTAGAAAGGCAACCTCTTTCAACAAAAATTCACACTTCTCATATTTAGCATACAACTTCTCTTCCCTTAATCTTTGTAGCACCATCCTCAAATGAGTTGCATGCTCCTCCTCACAATCAGCATAGATAAAAATATAATTAATGAAAACCATAACAAACAAATCAAGGTAGGGTTTAAATACCCTATTCATAAGATTCATGAAGATAGTCGGTGCATTGGTCAACCCAAAAGACATAACATAAATTAATAATGCCCATACCTAGTCCAGAATGTCGTCTTGGGAATGTCACACTCCCTAACCTTCACTTGATGATACCTAGACAAAAGATCAGTCTTAGAGAAGTGACTATCCCTTTGAAGTTGGTCAAACAAATCATCAATCCTTGGGAGAAGGTACTTATTCTTTATGGTAACCCTCTTAAGTTATCGGTAGTCAATACATATTCTAAGAGACCTATCCTTCTTATTCACAAACAACACTGGTGCACCCTAAGGTGATTGACTAGGCCTAATAAAACCCTTCTCCAACAAGTCCCTTAATTGCTCCTTCAACTCCTTAAACTCCGCCAGGGCTATACAGTAAGGGGGAATAGTAATGTGTTGAGTATCGGGAAGGAGGTCAATACCAAAGTCTATTTTGCTTTTGGGAGTAACACTGGGAAGGTCACTTGGAAAGATATCAAGGAACTCATTTACCACCATAACCGACTCTATAGAAAGGACTTTGGACTCAACATCCTTAATGCTAACAAGATGATAGAGACACCCCTTAGAGATTAACTTTTGGGCATTAATGCAAGAGATGAACCTACCCTTGACCACCACATCATAACTCTCACACTCTAGGACGGGTTCATTTGGGAATTGGAATTTGACCTTGTGGGTTCTATTATTAATAGAGGCATAATATGCATACAATCAATCCATCCCATGAATGACATCAAAATCAACCATATCCAACTCAATAAGATCACAAGGCAATATTTTATGCAAGATACAAATGGGACAATTCCTATAGACATTTCTAGCAACAACAAATGCACCAATAGGAGTAGAGACATCATAACACTCATACAAAAATTCAGGCTCAACATAAAACTTTTTGGCAATAAGAGGACTAACAAAAGAAAGAGTGACATCCGGGTCTATCAACGCATACACATCAAAATCAAAGACTTTCAATATACCGATGATGACGTCAGGCACCTCATCAATCCTTGTCTCCTATGCAAAGCATTAAACTGATTGTGCCTTAGGGCACCACCTTATTGGCCTCCTCTACCCAAAGGAACCGCATTAGCACCCCGGCCTTGAGGGCGAACATCCTTAGTATTGTTATGATTTTGTGGACAATCAATCATCTTATGGCCTACTTTCTCACAACCAAAACAAGCATTGGTATCCCTTAAGCCTGGTCCACCATGACCCCTACCATACTTAGGACACATGTGTCTAGGTATCACACCACCACCCTCTTGGGGCCTTGGATAGTCATTGAAAAATCTTCCACTAAGAGCATAAGAAGAACTTTGGCCTTGGTTAAACCAGCCACCTTGGGGACTTTGGAACTTACCATCAAAGCGAGCCTTTTGGCATCACGACCCCTTCTCTTCCTCAACTTTCCCCACTCCATTTATTCGTATAAGTCATCAAGCGGGCCAAATCCATGTCACTAATCAATATAGTGGATCGGCACTCGTCACTCACCAACTTAGATATACCCATCACGAACTTGTTCATTCTAGACCTTGGTCGATAATCAAGTGTGGAGCATATTTTAAGAGTTGGTTCAACTTTAGTGCATACTCTATCACACTCGTGGATCCTTGCTTCAAATTCATGAACTCCACCATTTTCGCCTCTCTACGCTCAAGAGGAAAGAACTGGTTGAGGAAAGCCTCCTTAAACTTCTCCCGTAGAACTATATTTTTGTTCCTTTTCTCCTCCTTCCATTGAGTATACCATATTTGGGCCACCACCTTGGGTTGGTAAGCCACCAACTCAACCTTCTCTTCCAACCTCACACCCATGATGGACAGCACCTTTTATACCTCAGTACCTTTGATGCATGAAACTCTGATGGATTCATCCTCAAAAAGTCTCCTACCAAAGATGCCAGAGTAGGAGCATGAGGGTCTTGGGCACCTTGGTTAGCTTAGTTAGCGATAACATATGCTCGCAAAGTAAGAGCATCCCGAAGCTCACCATGAGCAGGTTGTCTCTCGGTGTGGGAGATCTTCTTCCTCTTGTGGTTGGCATGATCTAGCGTAGCAAATAACAATCGTTAGGGGGAAAACCTTACCTTAACTTCTATAGCATGAGATAGAGTAAGAAGAAAGGAATCATTTCCTAAAACATCTTATAGCCTCTTACTCAAATTTGTGGTACACAACACAACTATGAACAAGACTCTAATCGACGTGTTGTGTTGGATGTTGATGACCATTAACAACCCAGTGCTCTGATACCAAGATTATCACCAACCCAAGCCTAAGTCTTAGACGTGAAATGGTGAATAAGAATTCGAAGGGACCCCAAGCAAGCCTCTTTAGAAATTATTACACATCCTTGGTCACAGAAGCATTAAAACAACAAGAGATAGTAAAAAAGGAACATGGGAACAAGGGACATCATTCGCTTTATAGAAACATAATACGCTAAATAGATTATAACATTAATACATCATAAGGTTCAACAAACACCTCTACTACATAGATAGGAGCGAGGGACCAGGACAAGCAATCGCGCTCACCCCTCTTAGTCATAAGCATACATCAAAGAAAAGAGTCATAATACACAACATAGGATCAATGACATTATCTCCGAAATGGAGGACTCACCAAACTTGCTTTAACAAATATCACGCAAGCCACGGGAGGAGGAGGATAATCAAGTGGGGCTCCATTTCCTACATGGTAACATTATGTAGGTATAGAGTATGCATTAGTATGTTTGAATGTACTAAGTATATAGGATGCAATGCAACAACAGATAAGAAACATAGTAAAAATGCATAATTAAGCAATAGATGATCATAAAACAATATGACATGCATGAATAATACTTGAAGAAAACATGCTTATATATAGAACATATTACAAGTGTACGAATAGATGATCATCATAGACCAAACAACTTAGTACTTGAAAGCTAAGGTAAACCACCCCATAGAAGTGATTGAGGTACCAAACCCTTAATTGGTTGATGGCTTACCACCCCCATCCAAGGTGATTGATGTACCAACCCCTTAATTGGTTGATGGCTTACCACCCCCATCCTAGGTGATTGAGGTACCAACCTCTCAATTGATTGATGACTTACCATCCCCATATGAGATGATTAAGGTACCAACCTGTCAATTGGTTGATGGCTTACCACCCAATCTGAGATGATTGAGGTACTAATTGCTTTATTGATTGATGGCTTACCACCCCCATCTAGGTGATTGAGGCATCACCCCTCAATAGGCTGTGGTCAACCCACAACATGATAGATACTTCTCATGGAATCAACACATATATATCATCCCTTCATCATCATAAAGTCAGTTAACTCATATGCCAAACATTAGGCCTTCAACAACTCAAGATACATTAACTAGTCATTTTATCAAACACTTGGTGGGTGTGAAATGCTAGTGTAAAACTATGCAATTCAAAAGTGAAATCATGCATGAAAACTTAACATAAAACCACCCACCAACACTTTGTAATTCCCTCCTGTCACATGTATCAAAACCCTTCATCCAATCTCAAGATTGATGTAAGATTCATAGCTCAAACCATACTCAAACAATCACACTTTCACAAAACCCCAACATAGTTCATAGTCGAGTTCATAATAGAAGACCCATAAGTCAAATTAACTTAGAAACAAGCGATTTAGATAAAAATGATGCTTAAGCTCCATGGGTGAAAGGAACCAATAGTTGAAACCCATATACCTTGTCTTTGGAGAATCTTTGATGAAGATCGAAAATGGAGACTTGAGTGAAATCTTTAACATCCGGATGAGTTTTGGGACTTGAAATTTGGGGTGAAATATTTGTCTAAGTGTTTGAGAGAGTATGTGGAAATGTATTGTATGATCTGATATCCTTGATGAAGATTGAAAATGAAGCTTGAGTGAAATCCTTAAGATTCGGATGAGTTTTGGGACTTGAAATTTGAAATATTTTTCTAAGTGTTTGAGAGAGTTTTTGGGAATGTCTTTTATGGTATGTAGGTGAAATATGGCTAAGTATAGCTATTTTCACACATGTGAATACTTAGGAAGAAGACCCAAAAGTCTTGGACCGAACTAAAAATAATTGGGCAAAACTAACACTAGTCCGTGCCCTGGTAGCATCGCACTAGGGGTGCGGACTCATTCTAGATAAGGAATTTTTGGTAATTAGAAATTGTGATTCATTCTAAAATCAGGGTTAGACCCATTTCCCACTCAATTTTTCACCCTAATCAAGAATATGAAGTCAGATTTTTTATATCACGCACAGATTTTGAAATATATGGAAACTACAATTTCAAGCACTTCCTAGGCGCATTTTTGGGTACTTTTTAGGATCGTTTCACTAGCCAGCCGATAGACCTCTCTATCCACCTCTTTTCCACCACCACTAATATGAGCTAGGTTACCCATAAACGCCCCACTGAAAGCATCGGCCACAACATTGGCCACACCAAGATAATATTGCGCACTCATATCATAATCCTTAAGAAACTCTAACTACCTTCGTTGCCTCAAGATGAGATCTTTTTGAGTGAATAGATATTGGAGAATCTTGTGATTGGTAAACACATCAAAATACACCCCATACAAATAATGATGCCAAATTTTTAATGCAATAATTATAGCATCCAATTCAAGATCATGATTAGGATAATTCTATTCATGCACTTTGAGTTGCCCAGAAGCATAGGCTATCACCTTACGATTTTCCATCAAGACACAACTCAAACCAATCCGGGAGGCATCACAATAAACAATGAACCCTTCCAACGCATTCGGTAAAGACAAGATAGGAGCGGACACAAGCTTATACTTCTTTCGCACTCCTCGGTCCATACAAATATAGCCTTCTTTTGAGTCAACTTAGTCATGGGAGAAGCAATAGAAAAGAACCCATTCACAAATCTCTGGTAGTAACTTGCTAATCCCAAGAAACTTCTAATGTGTGATGGAGTAAATGATCTAGGCCAATTTCTAATCACATCTATCTTTTTTAGGATCCACGTTAATACCATCCCCGACATCACATGACCTAGAAACGCAACCTCCTTCAACCAAAATTTACATTTTTCATACTTGGCATACAAATTTTCTTCCCTCAATCTTTGTAGCACTACCCTCAAATGAGTCACATGCTCCTCCTTACTTTGAGAATAGATCAAAATATCATCACTGAAAACCACAACACAAAAATCAAGTTATGGTTGAAAGACCCTATTCATAAGATCCATGAAGATAGTCAGTGCAGTGGTCAACCCAAAAGGCATAACCACAAATTCATAATGCCCATACCTAGTTCAGAACACCGTCTGGGAAATGTCACACTCCCTTACCTTCACTTGATGATA
Source organism: Solanum clarkiae (assembly GCA_011800125.2). Lineage (NCBI taxonomy): Eukaryota > Viridiplantae > Streptophyta > Magnoliopsida > Solanales > Solanaceae > Solanum > Solanum clarkiae. The sequence continues at coordinate 14,209,187 of JAABOM020000092.1, read as the reverse complement.
CCCGGACTGAAGATCAATCTTAGAAAAGTGACTAGCCCATTGAAGTTGGTCAAACAAATCATCAATCCTTGGTAGAGGGTACTTATACTTGATGGTAACCCAATTATGTTGTCGGTAGTCAATACAGATTCTATGAGACCCATCTTTCTTCTTCACAAACAACACTGGTACAACCCAAGGTGATTGGCTAGGCCTAATAACACACTTCTCCAATAAGTCCCTCAATTGCTCCTTCAACTATTTAAATCCATGGGGGGCATACGGTAAGGGGGAATACAAATAGGTTGAGTATTGGGAAGGAGGTCTATACCAAAATCTATTTCTCTTTCGGGAGGAACACCAGGATGGTCACTAGGAAAGACATCAAGGAACTCATTTACCATCGGAACTGACTCTATAGGAAGGATTTTGGACTCAACATCCCTAACCCTCACAAGTTGATAAGATATCCCTTAGAGAATAACCTTTGGGCTTTAATGCAAGAGATGAACCTACCCTTGACCACAACATCATGACTCTCCCACTCAAGAACGGGTTCATTTGGGAATTGTAATTTGACCCTACGGGTTCTACAATCAATAGAGGCGTAATACGTATGCAACCAATCCATCCAAAGAATAATATCAAAATCAGTCATATCCAACTCAACAAGATCACATAGCAATTTTTATACAAAATGCAAATGGGGCAATTTCAATAGACCTTTCTTGCAACAATAGATGCACCAATGGGAGTAGATACCTCATAAGACTCACACAAAAATTCGGGCTCAATATGAAACTTTTTGGCAATACAAGGAGCAATAAAAGAAAGAGTGGCATCCGGTTCTATCAATGCATACACATCAAAATCAAACACTTTTAACATACTAGTGACGACTTAGGCTATCACCTTGTTGACCTCCTCTCAAAATGGAACAGCATTAGCACACCGACCTTGAGGACGAACATCCTTACCTTTGTTGCAATTTTATCGACAATCAATCATCTTGTGGGCTACTTCCCTACAACCAAAACAAGCACTGGTATCCCTCAAGCATGGGTGACCATGACCCCTACCACACTTTGGACGTATAATACTAGGCACCACATCACCATCACCTTAGGTCCTTAGGTAGTCATTGCAAATCTTCTATTAGGAGCATGAGAAGACCCTTAGCCTTGATGAAACCGGCCACCCTAGGGAGTTTGGAACTTACCATCAAAACGGGCCCTCTTGGCCTTATGACCCCTTCTCTTTCTCAATTTCTCCCCCTCCAATTGCTTGGCATAAGTCATCAAACGGGACAAATCCATGTCACTAATTAACATAGTGGCCTGGCACTCCTCATTCACAAAATCGAATACACCTATCACGAACTTATTCATCCTAGAGTTTGAGTTGGTAACAAATTGTGGAGCATACTTAGAGAGTTGGTTGAACTTGAGGGTATACTCTCTCACACTCATAGATCCTTGCTGCAAATTCATGAACTCTATCATTTTTGCCTCCCTAAGCTCAAGAGGGAAGAACCGGTTGAGGAAGACCGCCTTAAACTTCTCCCAAAGAACCATATTGTTGTTCTCGTTATCCTCCTTCCATTGAGTACACCATATTTGGGCTACCACCTTGAGTTGGTAAGCCGCCAACTCTACCTACTATTACGACCTCACACCCATAATAGACAACACTTTGTATATCTCATCAATAAACACTTAAGGGTCCTCATCCACTTTAGACCTGTTGAACTCTGATGGGTGCATCCTCGTAAAATCTCTCAGCCGAGATACCGGATAGGTGCATGAGAGGCTTGGGTCCCTTGATTGACTTGATTAGCCACAACTTGAGCTAGCAAGGTGAGAGCATCCTGGAGCTCTCCATGAGCCGGTTGTTCCTAAGGTGTGCAGGCTCTTCTTCATTTTGTGTTAGGCATGATCTAGCGTATCAAAAACAATCGTAAGGGGAAAAACCTTACCTTAACTTCTATAGCACGACATAGAGTAAGAAGACAAGAAATATTTTCTAAAACATCTCATATCTTCTTATTAATAGTTATGGTGCACAACACAACCATGAATAAGAATCTAATAAGAGGGATGTGTTGGATGTCAAGGACCATTAACAACCTAGTTCTCTAATACCAAGTTTGTCATGTGTCACGCCCAAAGTCCCATTAGGGCAGACTGGCACCCGTTGCCAATAAGTCCCCGGAAAACCAAACTGTATCTATGCGCTTTCTATACATATTATAAGGGGTTTCTACAGTTAACATGCCTTTGTGAAATTAAACAGTAATAACAAGTCAAAAGGAAATGCATATGGCTAGGCCGATGGGGCCACGGTGTTTAAGGCACGAAACATGACCACACTTTAATTTACATAGTCTACAAAACCTTTAGATAAGGGAAAGTATTTGATAAGGGTCGGGACAAGCCCCACCTCGACTAACTGTAAAATACAAAAATATAAGCTCTAGACACACAAAAAGCTCTGAAGCAGCCTGGAGCTTGGTAACAGCAGCTAGGTATCCTGCACTCCTACTGGGGAGATCTACTAGCACCTATACTTGCATCATGAAATGCAGGTCCCCCGTAAGGGACGTTAGTACAAGATAATGTACTGAATATGTAAGGCAGGAAATGTTGTATATGAAGTAACAACTCAAATGAAACAATGCACTGGTGTAGGTTAAGAGACCACCTTTAGTTATACTATGGGATCATGTACTTTATGTGCTTTTTATTACTTTACCTTTATTGTATAATCTGTGCATAACATGTAATACAAATGGCTGGCTGATTAGTGGTAAAGCTATATCGGGATCGGTCGTGGCTAGGCTTTTGCTTTAACCCCTCGGGCTACCCCCGCTAATAGGATCGACCCTTGCTAGGTTATTCTTCCACCCCTCGGGTTAGCACCCATCAATAAGCAATATATTTTACTTTATCTTTCAATTACCCTTGAGATAATTCTTTTGGTGGTCGTAATATTGGAGCTGTAGGACTATAGATACAACATATGACATGTAAAAAATCCCAAAAGACAACACCATAATGAAAGGACTAGGTTGCACAAATAATGAAATGCATAGGAGGTAGAACAACAAATGAATTTTATGTAGTAGAACGAACTTGTGTATCTTGGTATCCTAGAATGTATGTAGGTTTGCAAGTGACTATGTATGAGAGCATATAAGCATGTGAAAGAGTGGATACATGGTTGTTTGTCATGTCGAAGTAGATAAGAGCTTCTATGTACCGAGGAAGAACCTAGGTTTCATGCCAAGTAATACGAAATCAAGTAGCCTTACGTACCTTGTTGTATGACCTTGCTATTACCTCGAGATGACCTTCCCTTCCTCCATATATTTATCTACAACATAGTGCATGATAAAACTAGCACTAGAAGCCAATAGGTACATCTGCCCAATCTCACAAAAAAAACAACATACAGGCAGTAAATGGGTATTTATAAACCCGAGCATATTCTTTCAACCTTTCTGCCCCTAATCATATTTTCTAATGCACATTCTCATATAAATATCATGTGCAGCCTACTATAGTGCATAACAGTCTTACAATAGCCCACAAAGCACAACACACAACAATTCTACGCAACATATAAATAGGCAGCATAACGTTATGTCCCTTTGCCACATTGTGACGTCGACAATTCCAAACCTGTTTCAACTTTACCCAAATTTTCCAGAACACATATATACATTAAAATAGCATGAAAATAGTCTAAGAAAGGTATCAAAGCATTCATTAAGGACGTGAAGCAATAGCCTCTCATCCAACAGCCCACAGGTTCGTATTAAGAACATAATTGTGGTATCCCATAAGAACTCACTTTGCGGATTGTAGAAGTGGTGCAGCAGCCTTTATACAACATTTAAGAACCAATACTCATTAAAAACTATAGTATCCCTTCATAATAAATCAAACCAAAAAGAGAAAAGCTTCCAAATAAACAAGAAAAATGTATAACAATCTTGGAACACATGCTGTCCAAAATTTTCAGCATATACCTAACCAATATAGTCTCTTGTTTTTCATGAAGAAACCTTATTAAACACACAACTATAATCACTTAACTTTAACTTCACGGTTTAGGGCCTCCTTAAGAACCCTAAAAGATTCCTTTGGCTGCTTTATAAAGTCAAGAAAGGGTTGAGAGAAAACATGGAGAACAATCTGATTTTTTTGTTCAAGTTGAAAATGACTTATGAGAGCTGTTTTAAACCCTTTTTAAAGGGTGAATTTGGCTGATCTATTAAGGCATTTTTAGACTTACTTTACCAAGATAGTGATGCAGCTCCTTGGTCTTTTCACTTGGGCCTTATTGTGTTCAAATTGGTTGGGCCTTGGCTGCCCATTTCTCCCTTTTCTCCTTACCTAGTTTTGGGCCCAATTAGTCAAGTGGGTTGTGGTGTACTTGGACCCTTTTATTATTTATAGTGGGGAGAAAATAAAGTCCATTTACGATGGTAAAACACGGGCTAAAGTTACATCCTTAACTCGGACTTTATTCATAATCGGACTTGGATAAATTCGACATCGGGCCTCGTCTCAGTTTAGCTAGCAATTTAAGCTAAGCAAGTAGGTGACTCACCTCCTAGCTTACTAAGTCTTATAAGCATCTCAATTCTCTCACTTTTTTTAGGGTCGCAATCTCCTTAATTTCACACAAAACATGTATACACTCAACCCTCTTAAACGTTAGACGCACATATCGCCCTATAACATGAGATTCGAGCACTTTAAAAAATGGGCGCTAATTTGACGAAACCATAAAATGTTTCATTTGCATAGTACTAGTATTGTAAGATTTAGGATGTTACATCACGACCTAAAGTTTAGGGCTTAGACGTGTCATGGCGAATAGGTAACCCGAAGGGACACCAATCAAGCCTCTTAACATATCATTAGACATCCTTGGTCATGGAACCAATTAAACAAAAATAAAATAATAAAAATAAGCGCATAGGGACTAAGGGATGTCCTTCATTTCATAAAACATCAAAAGAGTCAAAGAGAGTCAAGCTTATACCATAATTACATAACTTTTCCAATAACATCTCTAAACATAGAACTTAGCGGCGGCAAAGACAAGCAACCTAGCTCACCTTCATAGTCAAACAATACAATAAAGGAAACAGACTTTTATACATAGCGTAAGATCAAAGCAATTGCCCTCGAAATTGAGGACTCACTAATTTGCTTTGTAGAGATAGTACTAGCCATGGGGAGGATAAGGATGATCGTGAGGATCTTCGATTCCTACATGGTAACATTATGTAGATATAGAGTATGCGTTAGTACATTTAAATATACTAAGTATGTAGGATGCAATGCGACAAGAGATAAGTGACATATTCGGTATGCATAATTTAAGAAATTAACTGACATATAAAAAGATGACATGCATGAGTGATGCTTGTAGTAGGGGCATACTTCATATATTCTAATACAAGTGTGAAAATGGACCATACTATGGTGGCTTGTTGCACCATACCACCCATGGTGAGTGAAGTCCAAACCTCTCAATAGGTTGCCATGGTACAGACCCCTTGATAGGTTAGAGGATGGTCACACCCTACCTCTCATGGTGCCAATGTACAAACCCCTTGATAGGTTAAAGGATGGTTACACCCTACCTCCCATGATGCCAAGGTACAAACCCCTTGATAGGTTAGAGGATGGTCATACCCTATCTCCCATGGTGATTGAGACATACCCCTCAATTGGCTATGGTCAATTAATCACTATAGAGAGAAATACCATATACATACTTTCCTTCTATTCTTCAAGAACCTATAATCGGACATTTAATCAAACACTTGGAAGGTGTGTAGTGCTAGTGTAGAACCATGCAATTTAAGAGTGAAATTATGCAAGAAATCCACCGTAAAACCATCAGTCAACACCTTGCAACACCCTCAAGCAATATAGATCGAAACTCTTCATCAAATCTTACAATAGACCTTGGTTTCATAAATCAAACATAGCAAAACTGTCACAATTTTATGAGCTTCAACATAGTGAGTAATGATTTTCATAATAAGATAAACCCAATTATAAATCAACTTTCAATCATGCAAATTAGAGTAAGAGGAATCTTGACTATCATGGGTCAAAGAAAGCCATAAAAGAAAGCCACATATCTTAGCTTTGGAGATGAACTTGATGAAGATTAGAGATGGAGACCTAAAGCTTTAATGAGAACCTTGAAATCCGGATGAGGGTTTTAGACTTGAATTTAGGAGTAAAATATTTTGCTAAGTGTTTTGGCGAGTATTGGGGAATGTTCAGGATGATATGAGGGTGAAAAATGGAAAACTATAAGTATTTTCACATTTGGGAACACTTAGGCCCAAGATTTAAAGGATTGGACCGAAGTCAGAAAACTATCCCCATTTTAACACTGTTGCGCATCTCGAGGAGGGCGCACAATAGCTACTGGAATTCATCATTTTCAAATTTGAAATTGCAATTCATTTGCTCTAAAATCGGGGTTAGACCATTTTTCCCACAGAGTTGACCCCCTGAACAATAATATGGAGTCAGATTTCCAAAATAACACACAAATTTTGAAATATATGGATATTACAATTTTTCGGCACTTCTGAGGCACATTTTTGGACACTTTTTGGGTTTCTAAAATATCACCTCCTTGGGAACATTCATCCCCGAATGTCAAAGAAACATATATGAGAAGAGTAACCATAGAGAGATCAACACCAATAAGAATGAAACAATACAGTTTAAAACACCATTTTAAAAATCCCAACATAAATGTAAAATCACCCTGACCCTTTCAATGTAAACATGAATGCATGCAAATAACTTAGGGTCTGGATCATGAGACATGAAATCGTAGGAAGAAGTTTGACATATTACCATAAGCTTGAATAGAATGATAGAGGTACGATTATCACTTTTCCATGCTCTCCTAGGCTCCCTGAAAGACACTCTCGACTTGACGATTCTCCCAACAAACCTTGACAAACACTACATCCCCACAAATCAACCCTCACTTACTTCCACCCCACTTCTCTTCCGAACCTCCTCATAAGTCAACACATCCTCCACAATGTCCACAACCTCAAGAGTCCTATAACACTTGAATCACCAACAAACCTCTTCAATCTAGTAGTATGAAGAACCGGACTAACCATATCCTTATCCAAAGGCACTTCTGATTCGTATGCAACCTCGCCAATATTCCTGAAAACTCTATGAAGATTCACAAGCCACAAACTCAATCAATGGGAGGTAATCATCCCAACTACTCTTGCATTCCAATACATAAGCCCTAAGCAAGTCCTCACGTAATCTCACCCACTCCTGAGTGTACAATTTAGCATTCTCTTCGGCACCATAAGTAGTCTTAACTGGTGGAAGGTGAACCAATTTCATAATCCTATCAACCACACCCCAAATAGAATCAAAACTCTTCCAAGCCTAGGGCAATCCAACCATAAAACCCATTTTAATCACCTCCCACTCTCATGTAGAATTTTCTATGTCTTGGGTTAGGCCACTGGCCTTAGATACTCGGCTTTAACTTGCTTACAACTATGACAACTGGAAACATTTTATGCAGTGCCCTTCTTCATGCCTCCCTACCAATACACTTCTCTCAAATCTCCATACATTTTGGTGGATCCAGAGTAAATAGAATAAGAAAGAGTTATGAGCATTATTAAGAATGTTCTCTATCAAGCCATCAACACAAGATGCACACAACCTTCCTTGGTACCTAAGGGCACTATCTTCCCCTTGGGAGATACCTCCATCTTGCCCTCTTTCACAAGGCCTTCTATTCTAACAAGGAGGGATCAAGATCTTGCTTTGCTCCTACCTCATCATTCAATGAAGATTTAGAACCATCAACAACAATAACACCACCATTTCCAACCTTTTCTAACCTAAACCCCAATCTAGCCAACCGATGCACCTCCCTAGCCACCACTTTATCACCACCATCAAAAAGAGCTAGGCTACCCATAGACACCCTACTCAAAGAAGCAGCCACAATATTAGTCTTACCGGGATAATAATGCACATTCATATCATAATCCTTAAGGAGCCCTAACCACCTCCTTTGTCTCCAGATAAGATCCCTTTTGGTGAACTCATATTAGAAACTCTATTGAACGGTAACCACACCAACATGCACCCCTTAGAACCAATGATGCCCAATTTTCAAAAGCAAATGCCCCGGCGGCTAACTCAAGGTCATAGATAAGATAATCCTTCTCATGCATCACAAATTAATTAAAAGTATAGACCTCCACCTAACCATCTTGCATCAACACATAACCCAAACAAATTTGGCAACATCAAAACACACAACAAACCCTTCCAACCCTTCCGGTGGTAACCCTGTAGGCCCAAGAAACTCCTAATATCCAAGGGAGTCAAAGGTCTAGGCTAAATTTCCGATCACATTTGTCTCCTTAAGATCCAACTCCACATAACCTAGGGAGGTAACCTCCTATAACTACATTTCGTACTTCACATATTTAGCATACAACTTCTCTTATCCCAAGTTTTGCAACCCCTAAGTGGTTCACAAGCTCTGAATAAATCAACACTTCATCACTAGAGACGAACACAACATACCAAGGTAGAGACTAAAGACCCTATTCATGAAACCCCATAAACATAGTCGGTGCATAAGCCACCCAAACAATTCCAACATACTAAAAAGGCTCACTCATAATCTAAAAAGACACTTAGGGGTATCACCTATCCTAACCATCACTCGGGTACAAAACCTGAATCAAAGATCAAGCTTAGAGAAGTGACTAACCTATTGTAGTTAACCAAATAGATTAACCATTATCAACTATCATATTACAACCTTACGGGTTCTACAATCAAAAGAGACACAATACGTAAGTAGCCGAACCACCTCAAGAACTCCAACCAACAAACTAAGCTCAGCCAATATCACAAGAAAAAACCCTATGCAAAAAGACCATAGGGTAGCCCTTAGAGATCAATTATACCTTAAGACAAGAAATGAACTTACCTATTAGCAACCACATTACAAGCCCCCTCCCCCTCGACTCAAGGACGGACTCAATCGAGAATAGGAACTTAACTCTATGGGCCCTACATCAAGGGAGACGTAAGATGTATGCAACTAATCCATCCCAAGCATAGCATCAAATGCACCACAATAGACCCAACAAGTCACAAGGCAAGACCTAATGCAATATGAACACGGAACCACACCTATGAACTTTCAAACAACAATAGGCTCACCAATGAAATAGACACCAAAGGGAGTTAGAGACACACATGAAACCCACTAGAAACCAAAAGAATAATGAAAGGCATAGTGCTACACCAGGTCTATCAATGCAAATACATCAAAGTCAAAGGAAATTTCAACATACCAGTAGCAACATCAGGCACCTCATCCTCTTCATGAGCCATTTGATCAACATGACTACAGTGCTCTAGTGGTCGGCCTTCTATACCTTTGGGATGCGCATGTGGACAATTTGGAATCTTGTGGCCCATCTCACCATAATAAAAACATGCACCCATGTTCTTCCAATATACGCCACTATGAGTCCTCCCACATTTTGGACATCTAAGACGAGTCTTCCCGTCATCCCCCTCCTTACTCTTATTACATTTCTGAGGGTAATCCATTACCTTATGACCCATCTCTCCACAACCATAACGTGCATTAGTACCTCTAAAGCATAGTCCATCATAGCATCTACCACATTTTGGGTACCTAAAATAAGGCACAACACCACCACCACCTTTACATTTGGAACTTTGGAACTTACTGCTAACATAGGCCCTCTTGGACCCACTACCTCTCCTCTTACCATTAGAAGTCTCGGGGGCACTCACTTGTTGATCGAGGTGAGTTGCCAACTTTATCGCCACTTTGGGCAATGCCCATAGAGCATTTGCGAAACTTTGTATTTGTCATATCACCATCTTGAGTAGCTTGAGACATATCCTGTAATGTAACGGTTATGGATAAGCAATAAGCCATAGGGACCTAACTCCATCACATGACATACATAATGAAGAAGTGAACATTTCCTAGAATACCTCATAGCCTCCTATTCATATTTGTGTCGTGCTTCAGAATCATGAATAAGACTCTAATCAACGCAATATGTTGGACTCTGAGAATCTAACAACCTAGGGCTCTGATACCACCACTGTCATGACCCAAGCCTAGGGTCTAGACGTGACCGGCCAATAGGGAACTTGAAAGAACCCCAAACAAGCCTCGTAGCACATCGTTATATATCATTGGTCGCGAAAGCAATAGAATACAACAAGAAATAACAAATTGGGACAACCGAGGCTAAGAGAACACTTCCATAGCATGAGCAGCAAGAGTCAATAGATGTCAAAGCTCATAGCATGGATGCATAGTTGTCCACCAACATATCTATTATGCATATAAGAGCGGGGGCCACGACAAAGCAACTGGGTTCACCCCCATAGCTAAAGTAAACAATAAAGAATACTATCTAAATATATAATAAGAGAAGCTTAGAATAAGGTCACCAAAGTGGAGCACTCACCAACTAACTTCATACCAAAATAGCCACATGGAGGAGGAGGATGATCAACTTGTGCACCGATTCCTACAAGGTGATATCATATAGGCAAGAGTATGTGTTAGTACATTTGAATGTACTAAAGTGACATTTGTTATGCATAATTTAAGTAATTAACTAACATGTAACAAGATGACGTGCATGAGTGATGCTTGTAGTAAGGGCATGGTTCATATATTACAACACAAGTGTGAAAATGGATCATATTATGGTTGATTGCTACACCCTACCACCCATAGTTTTGAGGTATAAACCCCTCAATAGGTTACTAAGGTACAAACCCCTTGATAGGTTGGAGAATGATCACACCTTACCTCTTATGTTTCCAAGGTACAATCCCCTTGAAAGGTTAGAGGATAGTCACACCCTACCTCCCATGGTTCTAAGGTACAATCCCATTTATAGGTTAGATAATGGTCATATCTTACCTTTAATGGTGCCAAGGTAAAAACCCCTTGATAGGTTAGAGGATGGTTACACCCTACCTCCCAAGGTGATTGACGCATACCCTTCAATTAGCTAAGGTCAATTCAACACTACATAGAGAAATACAATGTACATACTTTCCTTTTATCATCATCATAACATCATATAAATACTCGTATTTCATCATTAAAACATCATTCATAACATAAGACATATATTGAGCCTTCAATTCTTCAAGAAACCGTAACTGGGTATTTTATCAAAACCATTGAGAGTGTGTAGTGCTAATATAAAATTATGCAATTCAAGAGTGAAATTATGCAATAAAATCCATTGTAAAAATATTAATCAACACCTTGCAACACCCTCAAGAAATGTACATCAAAACCCTTCATCAAATCTTACAATAGACCTTGGTTTCATAACTCAAAACATAGCAAAACAGTCAAAATTTCAGGAGTTTCAACATAGTGTGCAGTGATTTTCATAATAAGATAGACCCCATTATAAATCAACTTTAAATCATGTAAATTAGAGTAAGAGGAAGCTTGGGTATCATGGTGAAAGGAACCCATGTAAGAAATCCACATACATTAGCTTTAGAGATGAACTTGGTGAAGATTGGAGATGTAGACTTTAAGCTTGAATGAAAACCTTGAAATCCAGATGAGGGTTCGAGACTTGAATTAAGGATTGAAATATTTGGCTAAGTGATTTGGTGAGTATTGGAGAATGTTTAGGATTATATGAGGGTGAAAACAAGATGAGTATATGTATTTTCACGTTTGGGAAAACTTAAGCACAAGACATAAAGTCTTGGACCAAAGTCAGAAAACTGCTCCCATTTTAGCACTATTGCGTGACCCGCGTAGTAGCTATCGGAATTCGTCATTTCGAAATTTGAAATTATGATTCCTTCACTCTAAAATCGAGGTTAGACTCTTTTCACCATAAATTTGACCTCTTGAACAAGAATATGGAGTCAGACTTCCGAAATAACGTACAGATTTTAAGATATATGGAAATTATAATTTCGGGCACTTTCGAGCAAATTTTTTGGGCACTTTTTGGGATCGTTACAGAATCCTCATTCTTTTTATTTCTTCCATTTTCTTAAAATTCTAAAGCATTTATTCTCTTTACGAACCAAAAGCGAAAACGCCTAGGGTTTCAAGATTTTCCCAAAGGTTTCAAGATTCATCTTCATAAGCTTCAATCAAGGTATTTGAGTTTATTTGTAGGTTCCTTTAAGCCACGAAGCCCTTCCTTGAAGCTTTTTATCATTTCTTTAAGTTCCTTTAAATGTTTCCATACAAGCTAATGATGATTTCATGATGCACTATAATGTACTTTGCCTTTAATATCATCATGTAATGTTTTGTTAAGTATTTATATGAAGTTTGAGTTGATGATAATGATCCTAATATTTAGGGTTTTAAAAGATGACATGTGGGCTATTATTGCATATTTTAAATAAGCATATCTTTTCCATGTTTATGCATGACTCTCTTAGTTCATGAGTTCTCCAGTAAATGATTAAGCCTAGTAAGTTTAAGTCAACCTTTGCATGACCTATTTATGATGAATAGGGCATAAAAGAAGAGTTTTAAGTTGTTCTTTGTTAAAGATATAAACATGTGAATAATATCCCAAATGATGTTTATGATGATCCCTAGATTGAAAGGACAATTCTCACTTGGTGGTCCTTAAGTTCTGAGAAAAAAAGGTGGATTTGACATAATTCAAACCTTTTTCTAAGGCAAGTAGACTTCTAACCCTTTGTTAAGTATGATTGAACCTTGTATGCTCCTATCTGTATAGAATTGATATTTTGGTGGTAGAATTGCATCATCATAGGCTTTGATCGTGGGATTGCTGAAACGACCGCAAAAGGTGCCCAAAAATGTGCCTCGAATGTGCCCGAAATCGTAATTTTCATAAATCTATAAATTCGTGCATCATATAGAAGATCCAACTTCATATTCTTGTTTAGGGGGTCAAATTGAGTGGAAAATGGGTATAACCACAATTTAAGAGAAAACGATTAGCAATTTTGATTTTTCAATAATGCAGATTCCAATGAGGTTTACATGCCCCTGGCACGACGCAGCTAGGGCGCGCAGATGGAGAAAACTTGATTTTGCGATAGGTCTACGATGCAGACCAATGTAATTTCTGCCAAATTAAATTTTGTGCGGTTTAGGACTTTTAGGTCTTGGGCCTAAGTGTTTCCGAATGTGAAAATACCTATACTTAGTCATTTCTCACCTCATATCATCCTAATCATTCTCTAATACTCGTTCAAACACTTATCCAAATATTCTACTCCTAAATTCAAGTCTCAAACCTCATCCGGATCTAAGGATTTCCTCTCGAACTTTAAGTCTCCATTCCAATCTTCATCAAGTTCATCTCCAAAGCTAAGGTATGTGGGTATCTTTCGTGGATTCCTTTAACCCATGAGACCCAAGATCTGTTTTACTCAAAATTGCATGATTTAAAGTTAATTTACAAATAGTCCTTATGTATTATGAAATTCACTGCAGACCAAGTTAGGGTTTATGAAATTGTGACTGTTTTACCATGTTTTAAGCTATGAATCTAAGATCTATTGTAAGATTTGATAAAGGATTTTGATTTATATTGATTGAGGGTGTTACTAAGTTTTTACATTGAATTTTCTAGTATTATAACACTCTTGAATTGCATGGTTTTACCTAGTACCACATACCCCCTAAACGTTTGATAAAATGTCAACTATGGGTTATTAAGGAACTGAAGGACCAATGCATGTCTTATGACTTATATGTATATAATGATGAAAGGAGTGTATGTATGTATATATATATATTATCTCTATAGTGTTGGGGATGACTAATCCTAGCTCATGGGGTTGTAGGCCCGGGTAATCATTTTTAGGGGCTAGTACCTCGATCACCTAGCTCGGGTGGTGGAAGGCTTGGTTTAGTTCAAACATCATTCATACATGTCATATTGTTCGTATGCTATTTATTGCTTATGATTATGCATTTTGCCTATGATTCCTATCTCTTGTTGCATAACATCCTACATACTTAGTACATTAAAATATACTAATGTATACTCTATGCCTATATGATGTCACCATGTAGGAACCAGAGCACCGCTTGATCATCCTCCTCCACATATCTAGTACGATTGTCTCTCAAGCTTGCGATGTGTCCTCCATTCAGGGGACATTACTTATGATCTCTTTCTATATAATAAGACTATCTTTCTTTTATGTTATGTATTGACTATGAGGTTGAGCCTGGTTACTTGTCGTGGCCCCCACTCTTATCTATGTAGTAGAGATGTTGTTGGACATGTTACGTATTTATGCTATGAGCCTTGACTCTCTTCTTCTTGATGTCTATGATATGAAAGTGTTTCCCTTAGTCTCAATTGTCCCAGTTTAAAACTTCATGTTGTGTTCTACTGCTTCCACGATCTATGATGCATAATGATATGTTAAGAGACTTCTTTGGAGTCCCGTTGGATTCCAACACATCGTGCCGCATCTAGGCCCTAGGCTTTGGTCGTAACAAACTTTGTATCAGAGCACTAGGTTGTTAGATCCTCGACGTCCAATGCACCGCATCGATTAAAGTCTTATTTATGGTTGTGTTGTGTACCACTACTAAAAATAGGAGGCTACGAGGCGTTTTAGGAAAAGTTTCCCTTTTTCAAGTTCTAAGTCATGCTATAGAATTGAAGTATGTTTTTCCCCTAACAATTGTTCTTTGCTATTCTAGATCATGCCTAACACGAGAAAAAGATGGGCCTGCACACTCGACGTGCCACTAAGCAGTGGAGAGCTTAGGGATGCTCTCACCTTGCTTGCACAAGTTGTGGTTAATCAATCCAATCAAGGGGTCCAAGCCCCTCATGCTCCTTCACCGACCTCTCGAGTGAGATACTTTATGAGAATAAATCCCCTAGAATTCCATGGGTCAAAGGTGAATGAGGACCCTCAAGAATTCATCAATGAGTTCTACTAGATTTTTTCTATCATGGGTGTGAGGTCAGAGGATAAGGCAGAGTTATCGGCCTACCAACTCAAAGGGGTAGCACAAATATGGTTCATACAATAGAAGGAAGAGAAGGTAGTCAACTATGTGGTGCTTTGGGAAGATTGCAGGGCGGATTTACTTAATCGGTCTTCCCCCTTGAACTTAAGGAAGTTAAATTGGTGGAATTTATGAATTTGAGGAAAGGGCCTATGAGTGTGAGGAAGTATGCCCTCAAGTTTACCCAACTCTCTAAGTATTCTCCACATTTGATGGCCGACTCATGATCTAGGATGAACAAATTTGTGATGGGTGCTTCCGACTTGGTTAGTAAGGAGTGCTGATCTACCATGTTGATTAGTGACACGAACTTGTTACGTTTGATGACCTATGCCGAATAAATGGAGGAGGAGAAATTGAAAAAGAGAAGGGGTCGTGAGACCAAGAGGGCCCATTTTGAGGGTAAGTTCCAAAAGAGTGGTTGGTTCCATTAATGCCAAAGGTCTACTCATGCATTGGATAAGAGGGTTGCAAATGATTTTCTAAGGGCCCAAGGTGTTAGAGTGTGGCTCCTATTGATGTGTGGTAAGGGTCATTGAAACGAACCCAAAAAGTGCCTGATAATGTGCCTCAAAAGTGCCTGAATTGTAATTTCCATATATCTCAAAATTTATGCATCATATCAAAAATCTAACATCATATTCTTGTTCAGGGGGTAAAAATTAGAGGGTAAGGTCTAACCCCAATTTCAGAGAGAACAAATTGCAATTTCAAATTTTGAAATGACGAATTCGAGTAGCTACTGTGTGCCCTCCACACGACGCGCAATAGTGTTAAAATAGGGGCAGTTTTCTGACTTCGATCCAAGACTATAAGTCTTAGTCCTAAGTGTTCCCACAAATGAAAATACCTATACTTAGCTATATTTCACCCTTATATCATCCGAAACATTTCCCAGTACTCACTCAAACACCTAGCTAATTTTTTCACTCCTAAATTCAAGTCTCAAACCCTCATACAGAACTAAGGATTTCCTTCAAGGTTCTTCTTCAAGATTCACGTCTCCATCTCCAATCATCACCAAGTTCATCTCCAAGCTAAGGTATGTAGGTTTCTTTCATGGGTTCTTTTCAACCATAATACTTTCTTCTTCTCAATTTGCATGATTTAAAGTTGATTTACAATTGGATCTATCTTATTATGAAAATAAATAAACACTATGTTGAATCTCATGCAATTATTGCTATTTTGCTATGTTTTGAGGTATGAAGGCAAGGTCTATAGTAAGATTTGATGAAGGGTTTAATGTCAATTTCTTGAGGGTGTTACCAAGCATCTATTAAAAGTTTTACATTGAATTTTCTAGCATGATTTCACTATTGAATTGCATGGTTTTATAGTAGCACAACACACCCTCTAAGTGTTTGATGAAATCTCCAGTTATAGTTTCTTGAGGAATTAAAGGTCCAATTCATGTCTTGTGAACTGAATGACTATATGATAATGAAATGATGACGAATGAATGCATGTATATGATGATCTATATATAGTGTTGGAATATGACCATGCCCTACCCTGGGTTTCTGCGCCGGGTAACCTTGTTGGGGGTTTGTACACATCAACCTATCGGGTGATTTGTACTCTTACACCAAGGCTAGTAGGGTGAAATAATCCACCAACCTTGTTGGGGATTTGTATCCATCAGCCTATCGAGGGATTTGTACTCCGGCACCAAGGGTGGTAAGGTGCGACGATCCACCAACCTATTGATGGGGTTTGTACCTTAATCACCAAGGGTGATAAGGTGTGACAATCCACCAATAATGAATGGTCTCTTCTTACACATATGTTATATCCTATGTAAATATGATTTAACTAAGCATTAATCATGCATGTAATATGGTTAATATGCTAGTGATTGTCATTTCTATACATTACAACTATGATGCCTATCTTTTGTTGCGTTGCATCCTACATACTTAGTATATTCAAATGTTAATGTATACTCTATGCCTATATGATGTCACCATGTAGGAATTGGTGCACAAGTTGATCATCCTCCTCCTCCACATGGCTAGTTCGGTACTACTCAAGCTAGTTGGTGAATCCTCCTCTTCAGGGACCTTAGTTTAATTTTCTCTTGTTATTTATTGAGGCACTCTTCTTTATTGTTTACTTTAGTTATGAGGGTGAGCTCGATTTCTTTGTCTTGTCCCCCATTCTTACCTATGTAATAGAGATGTTATTGGACATGATATGTATCTATGTTATGAGCTTGACATCTATCGATTCTTCTTGTTCATGATATTGAAGTGTTCCCTTAGCCCTGGTTTTCCCAATTTGTTATTTCTTGTTGTATTCTATTGCTTCCGTGAGCAAGAATATGTAATCATATGCTATGAGGCTTGTTTGGGGTTCCTTCGGGTTCCCTATTCACCGGTCACATCTAGGCCCTAGGCTTGGGTCATGACAAAGGTAGTATCAGAGCACTAGGTTGTTAGATCCTCAGATTCCAACACACCATGTTTATTAGAGTCTTATTCATAGTTGTGTTGTGCACCACAACTATGAGCAGGAGACTATTAGACGTTCTAGGAAATGTTTCCCTTCTTCATATTCTAAGTCGTGCTATAAAGTTGATTGTAAGCTTTTCCCCTAACGATTGTTGTTTGTTATGCTAGATCATGCCTAATATGAGGGGAAGATGAGCCCTCATACCAGAGGACCAACCGATCAATGGAGAGCTTAGGAAAGCTCTGACCTTGCATGCAAAGTGGTGGCTAATCAAGCCAATCAAGGGGCCCAAGCCCCTCATGCTCCTACACTGGCCTCTCGAATAAGCTTCATGAGGATGAATCCTCCAGTGTTCCATAGGTCAAAGGTGGATCAAAATCCACAAGAGTTCATTGATGAGGTCTACAAGATTTTAACTATCATAGGTGTTGGGCTAAATGAAAAGGAGGCATTTGTGGCGTACCAACTCAAAGGAGTAGCCCAAATATGGTATGACCAATGGAAGAGGGAGAAATGAACTGGTAATATGGTGCTTTGGGAGTAGTTCAAGGTGACCTTCCTTAATAGATTCTTCTCCTTTGAACTTAGGGAAGCTAAGTTGGTTGGATTTATGTATTTGAAGCAAGGGTCTATGAGAGTGAGGGAGTATGCCCTCAAGTTTACCCCACTTTCTAAGTATGCTCCTCATTTGGTGGTCGATCCTTGATCTAGGATGAATAAGTTTGTGATGGAAGTCTCCGACTTGGTAAGTGAAGAATGTTGGTCCGCCATGCTAATTAGTAACATGGACTTGTCTCAGTTGATGACCTATGTCTAGCAAATGGAGGAGGAAAAATTGAGGAAGAGAAGAATTCATGAGGCCAAGAGGGCCCATTTTGAGGGTAAGTACCAAAAGGGGGTCCAAGTCCGCCAAGGCCAAGGGTCCTCTCATGCTTCCAATAGGGGGTTTTTCAATAACTTCCCAAGGTCCCAAGGTGTTGGTGTTATGGTTTCTAATGAGGTGTGTCCTAAGTGTTGCAAGAGGCATAGGGGCCCACGATTGGGAGATACTAATGTATGTTTTGGTTGTGGGGAAGTGGGTCACAAAAAGGTGGATTGCCCCCGAGATCGCAACAGGGGCAAAGAGGTTCATCCACAAAGTGCTAATGTGGTTACTTTGGGGAGAGGTGGCAGATAAGATAGTGCCCCAAGGCATAATAGATTTTATGCTTCGCATGCAAGGCAAGGGGTTGATGAATTCCCTGATGTCGTCACCGGTATGTTGAAAATCTTTGACTTTGATGTGTGTAAATTGATTGATCTAGGTTCCATTCTTTCTTTTGTTACCCCTTTATTGCCCAAAAAATTCCATGTTGACCCCGAGTTGTTGCATGAGTCATATGAGGTGTCTACTCCTATTGGGGCATCCATTATTGCTAGAAAAGTTTATAGAAGTTGTCCTATTTGCATTTTGCATAAAATCTTGCCTTGTTATCTTGTTGAGTTAGACATGGTGGAATTTGATATTATTCTTGGGATGGATTGGCTACATTCCTACTATGCTTCTATTGATTGTAGAACCCGTAAGGTCAAATTCCAATTTCCAAATGAACCCATCCTTGAGCGGTAAAGTTAAGATGTGGTGGTCAAAGGTAGTTTCATCTCTTACATTAAAGCCCGTATGTCGATCTCTAAGGGGTATCTTTACCATCTTGCAAGGGTTAGGGGTGTGAAGTCTAAAGTCCTTCCCATAGAGTCGGTTCTGATTGTAAATGAGTTTGTTGATGTCTTCCCAAATGACCTTTCCAATGTTCCTCCCGAAAGGGAAATAGACTTTGGTATAGACCTCCTCCCCGATACTTAACCCTTCTCTATTCCCCTTTACCGTATGGACCTGGCAGAGTTAAAGGAGTAGAAGGAACAATTGAGGGACTTGTTGGAGAAGGGACTTATTACACTTAGCCAATCACCTTGGGGTGCTCCAGTGTTGTTTGTGAAAAAGAAGGATGGATCCCTTAGGATGTGTATTGACTACCGGCAATTCAATTGGGTCACTATCGACAATAGGTATCCTCTTCCAAGGATTGATGATTTCTTTGACCAATTGCAAGGGGCTAGCTGTTTCTCTAAGATTGACCTTCGGTTCGAGTATCATCAAGTGAAGGTGAGGGAGTCTGATATTCCCAAGACAGCCTTTCAGACTAGGTATGGGTATTATGAATTTGTGGTAATGTCTTTTGGGTTGACCAATGCATGGCCATTTTTATGTACATAATGAATAAGGTCTTTATACCCTACCTTGATTCCTTTGTTGTGGCCTTCATTGATCACATTTTGATCTATTCTCATCGTCAGAAGGATCCTAGGGATCATTTGAGGGTTGTGTTGCAAAGATTAAGGGAGGATCAATTGTATACTAAATATGAAGGTTGCCTTCCTAGGACATATAGTGTCGAGGGATGCTATTAAGGTAGATCCAAAGGAAACCTATGGGATTGGAAATTGGCCTAGACCATTGACCCCGTTGGACATTAGAAGTTTCTTGGGTTTAGCGGGCTATTATCGGAGGTTTGTCAATGATTCTCTTCTATTTCTTCTCCAATGACAAAATTGACTCAAAAAAAGGTTAAGTTTGTGTGGACAGATGAGTGCGAGAGGAGCTTCCAAACATTAAAACATAGGCTTGTGTCCACTCCTTTATTGTCACTACAGGATGTGTTTGAGGGATTTGTTGTGTATTATGATGCTTCCTGGGTTGGTTTGGGTTGTGTTTTGATGCAAAATGCTAAGGTCATAGCCTATGCTTCTAGACAACACAAACTACATGAAAGGAACTACCCTACCCATGACCTAGAGTTAGCCGCCGTGGTGTTTGCATTAAAGATTTGGCGTCACTGCTAGTATAGGCTACATATAGATGTGTTCACCGATCTTAATAGCCTCCAATATGTCTTCACTCAGAAGGATCTCAACTTGAGACAAAGGAGATAGTTAGAACTTCTTAAGGACTATGATATGAATGTGCATTATCATCTGGGTAAGGCAAATGTTATGGATGATGCCTTCAGTAGGGTGTCCATGGGGAGCCTAGCTCATGTTGATGGTAGTGAGAAGGAGATGGACAGGGAGGTGCATCGGTTGGCTAGATTGGGAGTTAGGTTGGAAGAGGATGGTAATAGCGGTATGGTTGTTGTTGATGGCTCTAAGTCTTCTTTGATTGATGAGGTGATGGCAAAACAAGATCTTGATCCATCCTTGATAGAACTGAAGGCATGTTGCTTGTCCTCAAGTGATAACTCAATCTATGCAACAATGAGAAATACATAACAGCTATACTAATGACATGCACATCAACTCCTCTGATTCAGGTACCCACTTATAATTTTCAAAACCAGATTGCAAAGTTACTGAGCATAAAAAACAAGATGATGAATCTGACAATCCAACTATGATAAGCCAAGGAGCATCAACCATCCACAATCACTAGCATAGCCATATGGTAATCAAGTAGTGTAAATGCCCTCACAGAAAAGAAGTCCCTCTCACTCACTAAAGAAGCATTTACTAGTCAAGTACTGAGGAAGCATTCTCACTCTCACAATTGAAATTCATGCATACTAACTAACAACATATGCTTGCCTCTATACTCATTTTTGGCTTGGTGGTAAAGTGGATTTGGATCACTTTAGGACTTATGGGCTTGTAACATAGGTTCAGGGGTCTTTGGTATGGCATTTTAGGCAATTAGTGACTAAAAGCTATCCTTGAACTATATTTACCAACACTTTTTGCTTTCATAGACCAACCTTTTTCAAAAAATCCACCCTTATTCTCCTGTTTCAAATTTTTTCTCGAGTGCTTTCTTTCTATTTTCTGCTATACCTTATTTCTGAACTTAATTCTTTTTACTTTTTCTCAACTCAAGTCACTTTTATTTTCTTTCTCTTCACTTGAATCATGATTTTTCATTTCTTTCTTTATTTCTCAACTAACCACCTCATTATTATTATTTTACCATTATAAGGGCCACCCTCAACTTAGGCTTTTAGCCTGAGGTGAAGTACACAATGTTTGTTCCCAAACCAGGGCCACAATTTGTAGCCACCCTCAACTTAGGCTTTTAGCCTCAATTAAGATTCATATGTTCAAGGATAGATCAGGGCAAATATCAAGGTATTGCATCAAATAAGGTTAAACTAGCAAGGTGTCTAGAAAGAATGAATAAATGAGAAGCTAAAAAATTTGGAACAAGGGTCACTTAGGCTAAAAGTGGGTTCATTCAAAGAACAAAGGCCTAAGATCCTTTCTATATCAACCACATTGCAAAACCAATCTTAAAGTACTAAGGCAAGTTCTGATTCCATAAAAGATGAATGAATGCAGCAAAATACTCTCACAACACACATGACATTCCACTCACAATCAAGTATAGACTCACAGGTCATGCTTCAAGCCTCAGCTTACCTTCACAATTACTAGAACAAACATTGCTAGATAGCCAACATGCATGAATGTTTCAATAATTACGATCTCAAAGAACTTTTTGAGCATACCCAATTTTTCATCAAAACTTTAAAAAGCATCTAAATACTACGTATATACCAACATATAACACTACTATGAATTTACACATCATCTACACTACCTAAACATGCCGATTCAAAAGAAAATTAAATATCCACAAGGAAAAAGAAATACAGCAAGAAAACCTTTGGATCAAAAATAGGAGAAGTTATGGACTTGAGGCTACTGAGACTTCACCTTAATCCATAAGTTCCCATACCCCACCAAAATCGGATACTTTTTCCTCCAAAGTAAAAACACATACTAAGACGAACATAACAATAACATAGACTTTGATGTATATATATTAAAAACCAACATTTGAAAACCAATATGCAAAACCAAAATAAAAACATTATCCAACATAAAACATTTAAAAACCAATATAAAAATAATATTTTCTAACAAGAGAACAAAATATCCATAAATATAAGTAAGAAGTGGGGTCAAAAAGGATCAAACATCATGGTGCATCAAGCACCGGTCTCTGGCTGATCTGTGGAGTCCTGGGGCACTATCTCTTCCTCAGCAATCTAGGTCACATCAGTACGTGAACTACCTTATCCATGTTGAAGTTGTTGCTCCCTATCTCGCTGTATGGCTGCAAATAGAATCGAGTCCTACACTACCTCCTCTGGTATTGGCTCCTCAACTGGGTCTGCTATGTCATCAAGTCAAGGCCTCTTATGGCTCATCTCTTGAGCATCTATCTTGAGGGGCCTCTTTCCATGAACATATAGGCGCTCAGCTAGTCAGTAAACACCTCGTCGCCCATTAGTGTCGCCTTTGGTACTGCAACAAGGGCCGCTAACATCTGTAATAGGTCGGCGTTGAACTTGGCCAACTCCTTTGTCACTACGCTCACATCAGCGAGCCTAGCTCCCTCACATCTCCACTAGAATCTTTCATCAAAAGCATTGACTCGGGTATCCACCGCTCTAACTCGTTCATCAATCAAATCACAGCTGAATGCCTTTATCCTCTCATCTGAGTCACACACGGTTTGGTCATCCCATATTCTAACATTTGCAGATAGAGCGTGCAACCTAGATTCCACCATATCCATCTTGCATAGTAGTGCATGACAAGCAACAGCAGAAAGAATAGAATTAGCCTGTATACCGGACGATATTGGTGCTGGATGCTGGAAGATGGCTTGGACTCAGTCACAACAGCTGGTGAAGCTTTTGCAGCAAATGGAGTAGTGTTTATAACAACAGGAGTCAAGCTCTAAATCAGAGGCTCTACCGGGAAGGCATCTAGAATGGGGGAATAGCTCTTTGTAGGGCTATTGGGTTCTCATCAACCTTGATTAGACTAGTCCCATCATACGAACAACCTCTACATGAGGGTCCAAGTGGAGGGAGACCCATACACCAGCTTCCATGCATAATCTTTGTATTAATATGGGGAAAGGAAATGCCTGCTGGGTGCGGACTACTACCTCGTGAATCTACTCCGCCATAACATAGGCCCAATCTATTTTATAACCTGCCAAGATTCTAACCAATAACCCATCCCTCTCTAACGTGATCACATTATCCATGAACATTGGTCTGATGCACCACTAGATGATGGACCACCAAAACTTTTCCCTAAACGAGATGTGGGCCTTCAAAATATGCTCAGTGAGATTTGTAACCCATATCGGCTCAACCCCTTCCTCGCAGAATTTGCTTTCTATCCACCTAAGAAGCTCTTTTCTTAGCCCGATATCTTTCTGATTAACTGCCTTCCTCATTTCTGCAATCCTATAATCATACTTTGCTGTGGATTGTGGCACTCTGTAATTCAGCCCAAACTGTACCCTCTGAATAGTTTCTTCTAAGATATCAACAATCTCACCTCTGACCAGTAGTTCACTCAATCGTGGCTGCTCAATGGGCTTTTTATGCCTCTGAAGATTGCTATGTAAAGTAGCATAGTAGGAGGAATAGAATTCTCGGACCAGGTAGGGGTATACTTTCCCAACACTTGTGATAGCCATCCTAGTCCATGGTGCTCAATTTCAGCCTCTTATCCTGGTGCACCACTTAGCCCTAAGTCTTTTAACCTTACTTCCTCATGAAATCTCCGTACCAGCCTCCCTTGACTTTTTGGTTCCAGTCCTTTTCATAAATCTCTCTCATGCTTAGGACACAACATCTTGTGCTTTGGGCGTCTGTGGAGGTGACAGTGTATGTCGAATTGGATGGATATTGTGGAACAGTCTCCTCTGGCTGACTTTGAGATACCTCGAGAGTACCCGACTCTGAAAGTGAGGCATCATCATCTGATCCTTTATTGTCACCCTCCTCTTTAGACTTGGAGGGACTATCCACTTCCATCGGGACCCTTGTTGTTTGTGATCTCGTCAAGGGCACATTAGCTTCAGGATCTAGTTGAACATTTGTCTTTTCAGAAAATTATTCATCATCCAATGTCTCATCTCTCAGTCAATGTCCTGAAATAGAAGCATCACCCCTTCGACCTCTTCAAGACATTATCTCTGCAAAATTGGCAATATATCAAAGGATGAGTCCCATGATGTTTGTTCCAATCGAACAAGTAACAAATGAAACAATCAAACAAGAAACAACAAGATCACTTGAGTAAAACAGCTGAACCAGGTGCATGGTCACAGGTACAAGGTAATAGTACAACTCATAGGATGACCTATGAGTTATATTGCAACCTCGTTGAACTAAGGCAACAAATAGAAATGCATTCTTGAATCAGCTATAAGACGTAACCTACGAGTCGTAGTCTGGGCTCGTATCTCATTCCAGAAACATTTTGGAAATTGAGATCCAGGCCACGAAATGACCATTACGACTCATAACAAATGCTATGAGTCATAGGTAAGTCTCACATGGAAAATGTTAAGGCACTATGGATGACTGTTTCCTCCTACGAAAGGCCACTATGACTCATAGTGAGTCCTCATAGCACAAAATAGAGAGCACCGTGGGTGTCTCTAACCTTCCCACAAAGACAAAGAACTAACCAGAAAGCATCAGGGGTCACAAAAACAAAGACATAGGTGACACTGCAATAAACCTAAAAACTCTTCGTTACCAATTATCTCAAAACAAAACATGAATCCTTTCTATCTGTTCAAAACACTCTAATATTGAAAACAAGAAAGCGAATTCAAGAGATACATCAAGTTTATGCATGAGTAATTTGCCTTAAAAGAATTTTAACATCCCTCAACCCAAATAATTCAACCCCAAGGCTCTTCACCAGATAATGGCCCATAAAATACAAAGCAAAATCACATGGCCATAACAACCGACATCAAAGTCACCTAACAAGAATAGAAGTAAATAATCAATTCTTTATAGGGATATAGACAATCACACATCACATTCTTCCTACTACTACAGTCATTTTCACATGGTTTTCCTAATCATGATCATAAAACATTTAGTTAAGCACCTATAAGACAAGGCTATTTCAGAGATATATCAAACTTAACCATGAGAACTACCAAATGAATGGATGAATGAATAATGAAAAGAAGAAAAATAAGAATGAGTTCCTGGTGCCAATTTCACTTGTTGGGGAATGTTAGTGGAGGGGTGATTTAGGGGATGAATGAAATAGTGAAATGTGAGGTTAGAGGGAGTTATAAGGTGAAAAGAACCGTTTCATGAAAGGGACATGAAGAGCCAAAAGATATTAGTCTTTTAATATTCCAAATGGGTCACCTTTGAAAATTCTATGGATTGGGTCTGCGAGACCCTAAATACGCGTCGTAGATGTCATACGACTCATAGGTCCCGATCTCACAGCAGACGCAACACTTGAGAACTCTTTTCATACCAGGGTAGTACGACCACCACTTATGACTCTTAAGGAACCATACGAATCGTAAGGTTGGCTCGTGGTGTGTGTGCCAACTTCTTATACTCACTGTTTTTCTCTATGAGGCATAACTACGAGTCGTAGTAATGACAATGACTCGTAGGCCTGTTCATAGATTAACCATGGAAAGGGGGAAGGCTCGGCGGAGATAGGGTAGTCCTAAATGCCAATTTGTCATTAACAATAATGTAAGCAAGTAAGGACCTCAAGCCATTGACGCACCACAACTCCGCTTAACGGCCTCCTTGCCTCAGCGCGGAAACTGTGCTCGGCTAAGTCCACTTTTGCTATAGTATCATCTATAACTCTTAGCATAATACTACTACGCCTATTTCTTCAGAGTTTCCTTTGTTAAGGAATCACAGGAT
>JAABOM020000092.1:14141799-14182769 GCA_011800125.2 Solanum clarkiae | reverse complement strand
GCAGGTGGGGTTAGTCAGTAAAACAGAGGAAACTCTGCCGAAATTTGGATAAAAATCTGTAACTGAAACACAGTTGGGAAGTTAGTTTGATATCGTTTGGGTGTCTTATTGGCACCAATCGCGATCCCTGGGAGGGGTCGTGACAAATATGAAGTTGGATTTTTGATATTATGCACCGATTTTGAGATATATGAAATTTAAAATTTTGGGTATTCCGAGGCACATTTTCAGGCACTTTTTGGGGTCGTTTCAATATCTCCCCTTGGAAACATTCATCCCCGAATGTAGAAGAGACATACAAGACAAGAGTTATCATAACAAATCTTCCCAAACAATAATGCAACATTATATTTAAAACATCATTTTCAAAACCTCAAAATAAGTGTAAAAATCATCATAAATTTGTCAACTTAAACATGAATGCATATGAATGACATAGAGGCTGAAATATAAGACTTAAAATCACATAGGGGACTTAGAGTTAGTATCTTAGGCTTGAGTGGAGTGGAAACGATAAGGATACTGCTTTTACATGTCTGCCTCGGCCTCCCATGTAGTACTCTCAACCTGTTGGTTCCTCCAAAGGACCTTAACGGATGCCACCACCTTGTTCCTCAATCTCTTCACTTGCCTATCCAAAATTTGAACCAGAGTCTCCTCATAAGTCAAGTTATCCTCAACAATACATCATCAAGAGGCACAATAGCATTAATATTACTAATACATTTTCTCACCACAGAGACATGGAACACCGGATGAACCAAATTCATTTCACTAGGTAACTTAAATTTATAAGCTACCTTGCTAACCCTCTTCAATACCTCATAAGAAAAAACATTTCTTGGACTCAACTTCCCCTTTTTACCAAAATGGACTACACCTTTCATTGGAACATTCAAATAAACCCAATCACCCACTTTGAATTCAAGGTCTCTTTTTCTCATATCGACATAGGAGTTTTGATGACTTTGGGTTGTCTTCAATCCAGTCTAATCATGCTAAGCTTCTCAAGAGCCTCCATAACAATATATGGCCCCAATAAATCCACCTCTCTAATCTAAAACCAACCAATCGATGATATACAACGTATCCCATAAAGAGCCTCAAAAGGATCCATGTTGATGCTAGAGTGATAGCTATTGTTGTAGGCAAACTCAATCCAAGGATGATGATCATCCCAACTACCCCTCAACTTCAATACTCATGCCCTAAGCATATCTTCAAGGGTTTTAATGGTTCTTTCGGCATGGCCATCCGTTTGAGGGTGAAAGGTCGTACTAAGGTGAACTTTTGTACTAAGACCCCTTTGGAAAGACCTTTAAAAGTGTGAATTGAATTTCGAAGCACGATCCAATATGATAGTTAAGTGAACCCCATGTAACCTCACTAACTCATGGATGTACAACCTTGCATACTCTTCAGCCCCATATATGGTCTTAACCGGTAGAGAGTGGCCCGATTTTGTCATCCGATCAACCACCATCCAAATGGAATCAAAACCTCTTCTAGTCTTGGGCAACCCAACCACAAAATCCATATTAATCACCTCCCACTTCCAAGTCGAAATATATCTGTCTTGGGTTAGACCACCCAACTTTTGATGTTCAGCTTTGACTTGTTGACAACTATGGCAACCGGAAATGAATTTGGCAATGTCCATCTTCATGCCTCTCCACCAATACACCTCCCTCAAATCTCTATACATTAAGGTGGACCCGGGGTGGATTGATTAAGAAGAATTGTGGGCCTCATCAAGGATATTCTCCCTAAAACTATCAACACAAGATACATATAACCTACCTTGGTACCTAAGGGCAATATCTCCCCCTTTGGAGGAAACCTCTACTTTTCCCTCATTCACAAGACTTTAATTCAAGCAAGGAGAAGTCTAGATCTTGTTTTGCTATCACCTCATCAACTAATGAAGACTTAGAACCATCAACAACCACAACACCATCATCACCAACCTCTTCCAACCTAACCCCCAATCTAGCCAATTGATGTACCTCCCTAGCCACCTCCTTATCACCACCATCAATATAGGCTAAGCTACCCTTAGACACCCTACTCAAAGCATCCGCCACCATATTTTCCTTACTCAGATGATAGTGCACACTCATGTCATAGTCTTTATGAAGTTCTATCCATCTCCTTTGCCACAAGTTGAGATCCTTTTGAGTGAAGACATATTAGAGGCTCTTATGATTGGTGAACACATCCACATGCACCCTATAGAAGTAGTGACACCAAATCGTTAATGCAAACACAATGGAGCTAACTCTAGATCATGGGTAGGGTAGTTCCTTTCATATACCTTGAGTTGTCTTAAAGTATACGCTATGACCTTATAATTTTGCAATCAATACATAACCCAAATCAACCAGGGAAGCATCACAATACACCGCAAATCTCTCAAGCCTATCCGGTAGTGACAATATAGGAGCGGACACAAACATGTCTTTCAATGTTTGGAAGCTCCTCTCACATTCATCAGTCCACACAAACCTAAAATTCTTTTGAGTCAATTCGGTCATAGAGGAAGCAATAGAGGAGAACCCATTTACAATCAATAAAAGCATAGTAGGCATGCAACTAATCCATCACAAGAATGACGTCAAAATCTACCATGTCTAATTCAACAAGATCACAAGGCAACAACTTATGCAAAATACAAATAGGAAAACTCCTATAAGCTTTCCTAGCAACAATAGAGGCACCAATAGGAGTAGACACTTCATATGACTCATGCAACAACTTAGGGTCAACATAGAACTTTTTAGAAACAAAATGGGTAACAAAGGAAAGAGTGGCACCCGGATCAATCAATGCATATACATCAAAGTCAAAGATTTTCCACATACCAGTAACAACATCAGGGACCTCACCAACCTCTTGCCTCCCATGTAGAGCATAAAAACATTTGTGCCTTAGGGAACCACCTTGAGGACCACCTCTACCTAATGGAATCACATTTGCACCCCAGCCCTTGCCACGATTTCTTAGAAAATCCATCCTTTTATGACCAAGCTCCCCATAATCAAAGCATGCATTAGAACCCTTTAAACAAGCACCCCTATGACTCTTCCCATATGTAGGACACACATTAATAAGAGTCACAACCTAAACAACTTGAGGCCTAGGGATGTCAATGGCAAACCCCTTATTAGTAGCATGAGATGGCCCTTGGTCTTGATAAAATCTAGCACCCTTTTGGAATTTACCCTCAAATCGGACCCTCTTGGCCTCATACCCCCTTCTCTTCCTCAATTTCTCCTCCTCTATTTGCTCGGCATAAGTCATCAACCCAGACAAGTCCATGTCACTAATTAGCATGGCAGACCAGCATTGTTCACTTACCAAGTCGGAGACCACCATCATGAACTTATTTATCCTAGATCTAGGATCGACCAACAAATGAGGAGCATACTTTAAAAAGTTGATTAAACTTGAGGGAATACTCCCTCACATTCATAGCACCTTGTATCAAGTTTATAAACTCTACCAACTTAGCTTCCCTAAGCTCAAAAAGGAATAAGCAATTAAGGAAAGCCAATTTGAACTCCTCCCAAAGTACCACATTACAAATTCCTTTCTCACTCTTCCATACGTCATACCATATTGGGGCTACTCTTTTGAGTTGGTACGCCACCAACTCTGCCTTTTCATTCGGCCCAACACTCATGATATTTAAGATTTTGTAGATATCATCAATGAATTTTTGTGGATTTTCATCCATCTTTGACCTATAGAACACCAAAGGATTTATCCTCATGAAGTCTCTTACCCTAGATCTCGATGTAGTAGCATGAGGGGCTTGGGTCCCTTGGTTGACTTGGTTGGCCACATCTTGGACAAACATAGTGAGAGCATTCGGTAGCTCACCATTGGTAGGTTGCTCCTTGGGAGTTTGGAATGATCTAGCATAGCAAAGAACAATCATTAGGGGGAAAATATACCACAACTCTATAGAATAACTTAGAACATGAAGAAGGAAAACATTTCCTAAAACGTCTCATAACCTCCTACTCATAGTCATGACGTGCTTCATAACTATGAATAGGACTCTAGTCGACGCGGTGTATTGTACTCCTAGGATCTATTAACCTAGTACTCTAATACCAAGTCTATCATGACCCAAGCTAGGGCCTAGATGTGACATAGCACAATGGGAACCCAAAGGGACCCCAAGCAAGCCTCTTAGAACACAATTACACATCGTTGGTCGCAGAAGCAATAAAAACAAGCATCAACAGTTAATAAAATGGGACAACATACATTCAGTATGTTTGAATGTACTAGGATGTAATGCATCAAGAATTAGGCATCATAGTCAAAATGCGTAACAATAGGCAATAGGTATAATATGACAATATGGCATCTATGATCAATGCATAAGCAAAACACGCTTCAGTAGCTCATGCTCATATAGGATATCATATGTGTAGAAGAGATCTAGCTAGATTTTCAAAGCACAAACCCCTTGATAGGTTGGTGATGATGTTGCCCCATCACTTAGGTGGTGACATATGAACCCCTCACTAGGTTGGTGATGATGCCGCCCTATCACCTCAATGGTTAGGTACAAACCGCTCACTAGGTTGACGAGTACAAACCCCTATCGAGGTTAGTGATGACGCCACCCATCACTAGGTGGAGAAGTACAAACCCTTCACTAGGTTGATGAGTACAAACTCCCATCTAGGTTACCGGGGTTCTTACTCCTCCCGGATTAGGCATGGTATAATGCTATACTTTATATAGAATTTATCATATACATAAGCTCATTTCATCATCCTATGGTCAATCATATCATATCTCAAGTTTTGGACCTTCATCACCTCAAGAAATCACATTCGGATATTTTATCAAACACTTAGAGGGTGTGTAATGCTAGTATAAAACTATGTTAGAGATGAAATCATACAAGAAAATCTATTGTAAAACCATCAGTTAATACCTTGCAAAACCTTCAAGAAACATACATCAAAACCCCCCCTCAAATCTTACAATAGATCTAAGATTTATAGCTCAATACATAGCAAAACAGTCATAATTTCACATAGCTTTAACATAGTGTGTAGTGAATTTCACAATAAGAAAGACCCATTTATAAATCAACTTTAAATCATTAAATTTGAGTAAAAGTAGGCTTGGAATCTTGGGTGAAAGGAACCAATGAAAGAAACCCCCATACCTTAGCTTGGAGATGAACTTAGTGAAGATTGGAGATGGAGACTTGAAGCTTGAGGAAGAACCTTGAAGGAATACCTTAGCTTAGGATGAGGATTTGGGACTTGAGTTTGGGAGTGAAAATATGGTTAAGTGTTTTAGTAAGTATTGGGGAATGTTTAGGATGATATGAGGGTGAAATAAGGCTAAGTATAGGTAAAAACACAGTTGGGAACACTTAGGACCAAGACCCAAAAGCCTTGGACCGACAAAGAAATCACTGGCAAAAAAATACACAGATACATGTATGATCCATGATGTGGACCTATTGCAGAGGTTATATAAACACAAATCCCCGACAGTTGCGCATCGCGGTGCTGTCGCGGATCAATTCTAGACAAGAAAAATTGTAAAAATTGAAACTTCTAATTGTTTGCTCTTAAATTAGGGTTAGACCCTATACCATCTAATTTTGACCCCCTGAACAAGAATATGAAGTCAGATTTTTGATATCGCTCACAGATTTGAGATATAATGAATTTAAAATTTCTGGCATTCCAAGGCACATTTTTGGGCTTTTTTGTGGTCGTTTCATAAACCTTCAATATAATTTACAGTCATCATTCATAATAAGAAATACCCATGAGTAATACAACTTAAAATCATGCAATTTTCATTAAAAGAGAAGGCCATGGATTAGACCCATATATCTTAAACTTTGAATTTCTTGAAATGAACTCGAAGGAGACATGAAGCTTGAGATGAGTTCTTGAATTCCAAAATTGAGCTTGAAATCCTTGAATTTGAATGAGAGATTTGATAAAGTCTTGGAGAGGTTCTAGAGACAAGTTTGTGAATTATAGAGTTGAAAAATCGCTAAGTAAGGAAGATTTCACGTTTAAATGGGCATGGGGCTATTACCCCAATGCCCTTGGAAGAAATAAGAAAATTGGGGAAAATTTTACACAGGTCTGTGCCCCAGGTGCAACGTTGACCAGATGAACGGTACAATTTACACTAGTCCGCGCCCCAGGTGCATCACGGTCTGGGCATGGACAACCACTGAAATTCAAAAATTAGTGAATATTATTTTTCACTACTGGTCTTCTAAAATCTAAGTTATACCTATTTCCCGCTCAATTTATCCCTGATTAAGAATATGAAGTCAGATTTTTGAAATCATGCATGGATTTGAGATATATGAAAATTACTGTTATGGGGCATTCTGAAGCACATTGGGTGTTTCAAGAAATATGCTAGCTTAATTGGAAGTTTGAGATATTTGACTGATTGGACTAGCCCTGATATTGTATATACGGTAAGAGTACTTAGGAGATTTACAAGCAAGTCAGGGAATGAGCATGGGCATGCTATAATAAGAGTTGTGATATATTTAATTGGAACCTATAGAAAATATTTTGTTGTACTTGAAGGATTTTCTAATGCAAATTGGAAAACTTTATGATTTTCTAATGCAAATTGGAACACTTTATCAAGTGATTCTTATTCCACCACTAGCTATATTTTACTTTGGGTGATGGTACTATCTGTTGAAAATCTAAAAAGCAAGCTATCATTGCTAACTCTACCATGTAGACTAAGCTAATTGCTTTAGCCTCAGCTACTGAGAAAGCCAATTGGTTGAGAGATTTGTTATTACAAATTTCTTATTTTGAAAGATCAATTCCTCTTATTTTAGTTCACTATGATAGCACCGCTGTAATAGGTAGAGTCCAGAACTTTTATACAATTATAAATCCAAACCTATAAGAACGAAACACAGTTATGTAAGATCATATTTGACAAGTGGTACCATTAATATTAATTATGTCAAATTCTTTTGATAATCTTGCAGATCCTCTTACTTACACCTTAACAAGAGAAAAGGTCTGGAGCACATCGATGGGGATGGGATTGAAGCCTATAAATGCTTGAATCATATATAAGGAAACCCAACTTGGGTACTAAGATCTTACAACCAAGTTCAATAGGAATAATGATTCATAGGATGACTTGTGAATAATACATAAGTTTTTATTCCCTCTTTATGATGTAAGTGTATTATTTTCTGTAGTGAATTATGGAGGTTGAGTTTAAAAACTCTTAATGAAAAATTTGTAGTTCGTATAGGTGGGGTGTTAAAATTACAGGAGTACTCTCGACAGATTTCACCTATGCAAGTGAGAAGTAGGCCACTTCCTGGGAGAATTAAGCCCATTCTGAAAGACACTCATGAAGCTGGGATAGCACAACACTGTAATGTATGGGTTAGTAAAGCTCATGTCAACACCTTGATTATTACATATATGCAGTAATATTTTATTTCATTTAACAAGTCATAGTTCTTGTTTTAAACCACTACGACTCTAAAGTAAAAGTTACTATATCAATAATTGGAGCAACACAGAGCACACCTTCATTACGCATACTAGTCTTCCTTCTGCTGATAAACTCTCTTATTTAATATTAAAATGATTGGGGGATTATTGGTGCATTTTAATATTAAATTATTTTTTAATATTAGAAATGCTAAGGGTCAAAATAGTTATGTCCCTTGGTAGGTAGTGCATGTTAAATTGCATGCCTTCATTATTGTGCATTACTTAGCACATTGATTGTGCAGTTCGGCCATTGAATTTTGCATCCATTGGATTCCTTCATTAGTAGAATTTGTTGCCCCCTTTTTGTTTTGTTCTTTTGATCCTCCATTACACCTTGTAACCTATGTAACTTATAGGCAATTATTATCTTCTCTCTTGACTATCTCATTATCTTTCTATTCATTGCATGGAAGACTTCCACAGCTATATATAGTGGTGGTATTCATTTGCTTTCGGTACACAACATAAGAAAAAAAATATGGAGTGCATAACATTTGTCAAAAAGAAAGTTCTTATTAGTTGAAGAGAGATGTTCTTTTTGTGCAGCATGCGACTCAACTCTTGTCCAGAGTTTTTTAAGTTACACTTTGTGTTTCGGCTATTGTATCCTAGAGGGGACAAGTCAAGAAGAATAATATTAGACAAGTGGAAAATTTTTTTACAATGGACTTGAATCTTCTTAAAGAGAGCAAGATATCTGCACCTCTGCCTGGAGAACTTTTGTTTTTTTCATTTTACTTTGCAATTGTTGATGGTAATTAATTATAATTTCACCAATACAAATATCAAACACTATTCTACTTTCTCCTTTTCTTTAGAATGAAAAGTGATTCTATGTAATACTTCAATAGTGTAACGACCCCGAATTTAGGAGCCTAGAGTATAGAAAAGTTGGCCTAAAAAGTAACGTCAAATCTGGTTTATGGGACAACTTATGGGCTCATAAGTTGTTCTATGACCCATAGAATTGGTTCTTAAATATGGAACTTCTGGAAGGGAAAAAGCTTTCAAGTGTGAGGTAACCCATGGACCAAGTTATAGCTCGTAGGAAATCTTATAGTCCGTAGATGGGTTCATAAATGGGACCCTACAAATGAAAGAAATTTGATGTTCTTAGAAGGTGACTTATGAGTTATCAAACAGCCCATGGACCAAGATATGACCTATACATGATTTTTTACAATGAGGTCAAGAATAAGGAGAAAACTTGGCTATGTGTAGAAGGAGTCTACAAGTCCAACCATGGCCCAAAAGTAGTTTCATAACCTAATACTGTTGATCATGGTTTTCAATCTAGCAAAGGTCGAATTCAGGATTCTCAGGTGTTGAAACACCCCTCATTTTCTTCGGAATGCCCCATAATTGTATTTTCCAAATATCTTAAAAAGCGTATGTGATTTTAAAAATTCGACTTCGTATTCTTGATTGGGAATAAAATTGAGTGGGAAATGGGTAAACCCTAATTTTTAGAACACCTGTAGCAAAAAATAATTTTTGCAAGAAAAACAATTTTTGGTGTGCATCCACGTCCTAGGCACGATGCGGCCTAGGCACGGACTAGCACAAAATGTTTTTCATGTTTGGTTCGCATTGCGAACCAGATGTGGACCAGTGTAATTTGTCCCTTGTTTTTCATATTTCATCCAAGGACATTAGGGTAATAACCCAATGCCTACTTAAACGTGAAATCCTCCATACTTAGTCATTTTTCAACTCTAGAACTTACAAAACCCTCCCTAAACTTGTCCAAAAACATCATCAAATGCCCCATTCTAATTCAAGGAATTGAAGCATAAGTTTTAGAACTTAAGAACCCATCACAAGCTTAAAGTCTTCCTCAATTCAGTCTAAAGAAAATTCAAAATTTAAAGTATATGGGTCTTCATCCATGGGTCATTTCACCTATGGAGCCCAACATTCTCATTTTATGAAAATTGTATGAATTCAAATTGTATTACTTATGGGTATCTCCTATTATGAATGTAAATTATGTTGGGTTTTATCAAGTGTTGATTGGTTATGCATAAATATCTATTTTAATCTCATTCAATGAGTAGATTTATATCAATTGAAGAAATGCACGATGTGAACTATGAAGACTATGAACTATTGTGAATTTTGAGATGAATTTTAAGATACCCAAAATGAGAGTTTTACTACAATATTGGTGGCTAGTTCGGTTCTTGAAGAAAGCTTTTGATGAGTCCTCAACTCCGAGGAAAAGATCTATTTTATCCATGATATGTTGAGACTTGTTCCTTATGTTAGATACTTAATATCATTAGGGTAAGCCCGGGAAGTATCTTGGCCCCTGCTCCATTCTTAAATAGAGGTGTTGTTGGATACTATGTTTGTATATACTTATGAGCTCGACTCTCCTATGTTTGTATGATTATGAAAGATTTCCTTTAGTCCCACTTCCCTTTTGAATAATTGACTCTTGTTATTGTTTTATTTTACTTCTGCAACAAAGCATGTGTACATGATATGCTAAGAGGCTTGTTTGGATTGTCTTCGGACTTCTCATTCGCCGTGTCAGATCTAGGCTCTAGGCTTGGGTCATCACAAGCTTGGTATCAAAGCACTACGTTGTCAATGGTCCTCGAATATACAACACACAGCATCAAATAAAGTCTTATTCATGGTTGTGAAGCACACCACAACTATGATTAGGAGGCTATGAAGTATTTTAGGAAATGTTTCACTCCTCATTTGGTTGTCGATCCTAGATCAAGAATGAACAAGTTTTTGTCAGAAGTGTCTGACTCAGTGAATTAAAACTGTTGTACCGCCATGCTAGTGAGTAATATAGACTTGTATCTACTCATGACATATGCCGGACAAC
Source organism: Solanum clarkiae (assembly GCA_011800125.2). Classification (NCBI taxonomy): domain Eukaryota; kingdom Viridiplantae; phylum Streptophyta; class Magnoliopsida; order Solanales; family Solanaceae; genus Solanum; species Solanum clarkiae. The sequence continues at coordinate 14,172,374 of JAABOM020000092.1, read as the reverse complement.
TTGAGGATGGGAAACTTAGGAAGAGAAGAAGTGGAGAGTCCAAGAGGGCTTGGTTTGAGGATGGCTTCCATGGTACCAAGGGTGGTCGTTTCCAGCAAGGGCACACGTTTCAAGGTCAAGGGTCCTCCAACGCTCCAAATAAGAGTTTTTCTAATGACAGAGTGTCTAACACAAGGTTTCAAGGTGGCAATGGTGGGATGACTACTCCTAGGAGCCTAAAATGTGGGCAAATTGTGATGGTTTATGTTTGAAGAACTCTAATGCTTTCTATAGTTATGATGAAGTGGGTCACAAGGTTGTTAATTGCCCTCATGCTCAAAACAAGTATAGAGATGGTCATCCTCAAGGCTAAGGTGCTAATGTGGGTCAAAGGGAAAAGGGAGGCCAACAAGGGGGTGCTCCAAGGTAAAACAGGTTCTATGATCTCAAAGGAAGGCAAGGAGTGGATGAGATGTCTGATGTTATTACTGGTATATTAAAGGTTTTTTACTATGATGTGCATGCTTTGATAGATCCAGGTGCCACTCTTTCTTTTATTACTCCTTTTGTTGCCAAAAAGCTTCATGTGTGTCCCGAATTATTATTTCAACCTTATGAAGTGTCTACCCTAATTGGTGAGTCCATCATTGCCAAAAGAATCTATAGATATTTCCCTGTGTTCATATTACATAAAGTCTTACCTTGTGATTTTGTTGAACATGATATGATGGATTTTGATATTATTCTTGGGATGGATTTGTTATATGTATATCATGCTTCCGTTGATTGTAGGACCTGTAAGGTTAGATTTCAATTCCCAAATGAGCCCATTCTTGAGTGGGAAAGTTGTAATGTGGTGATCAAGGATGATTCATTTCTTGTCTTAAAGCCCAAAAATTGAGTTCTAAAGGTTTCATTTACCACCTTGTAAGGGTTAGGGATGCTGATTCTAAACCTCTTCCTATTAAGTTGGTTTCGATGGTCAATGAGTTTCTTGATGTCTTTCTCGATGAGCTTATTGGTGTTCCTCCCAAAGGGAAAATAGACTTTGTTATAGACCTACTTCCTGATACACAACCCATATCCATTCCCTCTTGTCATATGGCTCGGGCGGAGTTGAAGGAGTTAAAAGATTAATTGAGGGATTTGTTAGAGAAGGGCTTCATAAGGCCTAGCAAGTCACCTTAGGGTGCACCAGTGTTGTTTGTAAAGAAAAAGGATGGTTTTCTTGGAATGTGCATTGATTACCAGCAACTAAATAGAGTTACTTTATAGAACAAGTATCCTCTACCAAGGATAGATGACCTTTTTGATCAACTACAATGGGCTAGTCACTTTTCTAAGATTGATCTTCAGTCTGGATACCACCAAGTGAGGGTGAGGGACTGTGAAATTCCCAAGATGACTTTTTGGACTAGGTATGGGCACCTTGAGTTTGTGGTGATGTCCTTTGGTTTGACTAATGCACTAGCAACATTTATTGATCTCATGAATAAGGTCTTTAAACCCTACCTTGATATGATAGTGGTAGTTATTATTGATAATATATTGATTTATTCCTAGAGTGAAGAAGAGCATGTAAATCAATTGAGGGTGGTGTTGCAAATTTTGAGGGATGAGTGGCTATTTGCTAAATATGAGAAGTGTGAATTTTGTTTGAAAGAAGTTGCATTTCTAGAGCATGTGGTATCAGGTAATGGAATGAAAGTGGACCCCTCAAAAAACATAGATGATAAGAAATTGGCCTAGGCCCTTGACTCTAATAGATATTAGGAGTTTCTTAGGTTTGGTAGGTTACTGCAGGAGGTTTCTGAATGGTTTCTCTTCTATTACTTCCCCTATGACAAAGTTGACCCAAAAGAAGACAAATCTGTTTGGATCGATGAATATGAAAAGAGTTTTCAAACCTTGAAGAACAAGTTTATTTCGCTCCTATCTTGGCTTTATCAGAAGGGCTAAAAGGGTTTGTAGTTTATTGTGATACCTCAAGGATTGATTCGGGGTGTGTTTTGATGCAAAATGGCAAGGTTGTAACATATGCCTCTAGATAACTTAAGTTGCATGAGTGAAATACCAACCATGATCTTGAATTGGAGGACGTGGCGTTTGCTTTGTAAATTTGGCATCATCATTTATATGGGGTTCATATAGGTGTATTTACCAACCACAAGAGTCTCCAATATGTGATGACACAAAAAGATCTTAACTTGAGGGAAAGAAGGTAGTTAGAGTTCCTTAAGGATTATAATATGAGTGTGCACTATCACCCCGACAAAGGTAATGTTGTAGTCAATGCTCTAAATAGAGTGTCCATGGGTAGTCTAGCCTACATTAATAATGGTAACAAGGAAGTGGCTAGAGAAGTTCACTGGATGGCTAGGTTGGGAGTAAGATTAGATGAAGTCGAGAATGGTGGTATAGTTGTTTTTGATGGATCCAAATCTTCCTGGATTGAAGAGGTCAAGTCCAAACAAGACCTTGATCCCACCTTGCTAGAATTGAAAGTTTTGGTGGAGGATGGTAAAGTGGAGGTTTTCTCCCATGGAGCAGATGGTGTCCTTAGGTACCAAGATAGGTTGTGTGTTCCTAATGTTGATGACTTGAGGGAGTTGATTTTGAAGGAGGCCCATAATTCATCCTACACTATTTACCTCTATTCCACAAAGATGTATAGAGATTTGAGAGAGATGTATTGGTGGGATGGCATGAAGAGAGATATTGCCAAGTTTGTAGCCGGGTGTCACAATTCGCAACAAGTGAAAGCGGAACATCAAAGGCCGGGTGTCCTAGCCCAAGACATAGTGCATGGTGTACCGTTGTCTATTATTTTGGATCATGGTGCTCAATATACTTCACATTTTTAGAGGTCCTTCCAAAAGGGTCTTGGTACCAATGTTAAGCTTAACACAACTTTTCATCCTTAAATAGATGGCCAAGCCGAAAGGACTATCCAAACTCTTGAGGATATGCTTAGAGCTTATGTTTTGGAGTTTAAGGATAGTTGGAATGAACATCTTCCACTTATTGAGTTTGCTTACAATAATAGCTACCACTCAAGCATTGGCATGGCTCGCTTTGAAGCTTTATATGGTAGGCATTGTAGATCCCAGGTTTGGTGGTTTGGTATAGGGAGATGGCTTTGTTAAGGCCAAATTCGATTATGGAGGCTTTATAGAAGGTGAGGTTGATAAGGTAAAGGTTAAAGACGACTCAAAGTATACAAAAGTCTTATTTTGATGTGAGGAGAAGGGACTTTCAGTTTAATGTTAATGATTAGGTTTACTTGAAAGTCTCACCCATGAAGGGTGTGGTCTGGTTTGGAAAGAGGGGCAAGTTGAGCCCAAGGTTTGTAGTACCTTATAGAATTTTGAGGAGGATTGGTAAAGTTGCTTACAAATTAGAGATTCTTTGGATATGGGTATGGTTCATCTGGTCTTCCATGTGTCAATGTTGAGGTATTGTGTGGGTGACCTGAGTGCTATATTGCCTTTAGTGGTTGTGGGTGTTGTGGACAATAATTTGACCTAAAATGAGGTCCTATTAAAGATATTGGATAGACAAGTGATACGGTTGAGAAACAAAGATGTAGTATTCGTCAAGGTCCTTTGGAGGAATTGACAAATTGAAAGTACCACATAGGAAGCCGAAGCGGACATGATGAAGTGATATCCGTATCTCTTCCACTTTACTCAAGCTGAAGGTAATAAATTAAGTCCTAGCCATGGTTTCAAGTCTTATGTTTCAACCTTCATGTCATTTTTGCATATATACATGTTCATGTTGACAAGTTTTGATAATTTCGATGCATATATGTGAAACATTTTAAGAATGATGTTTAAGTATATTTGTTGCATTCATGTCGAGATTAAAGTTCAATGATTACTTCTCTTTCACATGTTTCTTTGACATTCAAGAATGAATGTTCCCCAGGGGGAGATATTGAAAATCCCTCGTGTGCTTTGGAATGCCCCATAATCGTATTTTCCAAATATCTTAAAAACCATGTGTGATTTTGAATGTCCAACTTTATATTTTTAATCAGGGGGCAAAATTGTGTGGTAAATGTGTAAACCCCAGATTTTAGAAGACCTATAGTGAAAAATAATTTTCGCAGGAAAATGATTTCCATTGTGCATCCGAACCCCAGGCGCGACATGGCCTGGACGTGGACTAGCATAAAAAGTTTTTCGCGTTTGGTCCACGTCACGGACTAGACGCAGACCAGTGTAATTTTTCCCCTGATTTTCATATTTCATCCAAAGGCATTGGAATAATAACTCAATGCTCATTTAAACGTGATATCCTCCATATTTAGCTATTTCTCAACTCTAGGACTCACAAACCCCTCTATAAAGCTCTCCAAAAACATCATCAAATCCCTCATTCAAATTCAAGGAATTCAAGCACAAGTTTTGGAACTTAAGAAACCATCATAAACTTTAAGTCTTCCTCAATTCAATCTTAATAAAATTAAAGGTTTAAGGCATGTTGGAATTCATCCATGGTTCCTTTCACGCATGGAACCCAACCTTCTCATTTTATGAAAATTGCATAAATTCAAATTGTATTACTTATGGATATCTCTTATTATGAATTATGAATGTAAATTATGTTGAATTTTATCAAGTATTGATTGATTATTCATAAATATCTATTTTAATCTCATTCCATGAGTTGATTTATATCTATTGAAGTAATGCATGATGTGACCTATGAAAACTATAAACTATTTTGAATTTTGAGATGAATTTCAATATACCCAAAATGAGGGTTTTACTACAATATTGGTGGGTTGATTTGAATCGATTTTACTCCTTGTTGTACTCTTGAGTTGCATGATTTTGAACAAGTGTCATGAAACCACCATGTGTGTGATTAAATTATGTGACAAGAATTCTTAAGTTGTTGATGAACTATTACATGATTTTACAAGCCAAGCCTCTTCAAGATAATTATGAGATCCCAAGCATGCATTAAATTCATGAAAAATATCTATGATTTTACAAGTGACAAGTTGAGCCAAATTTCAAGATTCTATCCTCTTGTGAGCCATCCATGTCAAGTTGAGGGATCAAGCATGATTACTATTTTACCCTAATGTTCAGGTTAAGCTCACTAATAGAGGTCAAGGATGTGAATGAGCTACTCATGTCATGATTCGTGTCTCTTACGAGTTATGCATGCTATGATTAAACTTATGAATATTTCAAGTATTCTATGGGATTAGACTTAGCACCATCGGAGGCTTAAGGTGGGGGCTCGACTCAAGAGATCCTTGTATAAAGTCTTTAGTCTCTAAGCTATGTACCACCATAGAATTATACTATTTCCTTAAATGGGCTTTACTAGTGGATCCACATAGTTCATGTTTTCCCCTCAAGTGGGGTCATGTTTGGTTTACCTTGGCAAGTATACTACACCTTATCGAGGGGGTGTCATGCTTTGGATTCCAAGTAGTAGCTCACTTGTCTATGTCAGTTATGGTCTTCTCCCACATATGTATGTTATATATGCAAGTTGAATGTTTACCATGCATGATTCATTACAAGTAATGCTCATACATGTCATATTGAATATATATCCATTGATTATAATATGCATCTAGCTTATTATGGCTTATGTCTTTGTTGCATTGCAGCCCCCATACTTAGTACATTCCAGGTACTAGTGCATAATCTATACCTACATGATATTACCATATAGGGACCGTAGCTCCTATCGATCATCCTCCTCCACATGGCTAATTCGATTCTTAAAGAAAAATTTTGATGAGTCCTCAACTCCAAGGATAAGATCTATTTTATCCACGATATATTGAGACTTGTTCCTTATGTTGGATACTTATTATCATAAGGGTGATCCCAGAAAGTGTCTTGGTCCCCACTCCATTCTTAAGTAGAGGTGTCGTTGGATACTATGTTTGTATATGCTTATGAGCTCGACTCTCCTATTTTTTTATAATTACAAAAGAATTCCCTTAGTCTCGCTTCCCATTTGAATAATTGACTCTTGTTATTATTTTATTTTGCTTCCGCAACCAAGGATGTGTACATGATATGCTAGGAGGCTTGTTTGGATTGTCTCCGGAGTTCCCATTCGTCGTGTCATGTCTAGGCCCTAGGATTGGGTCTATGACATTAGAGAGGGGACTTATATCCCATAAGTCAACCTATGGTCTGTGATCAGGGTTTCATAAGTCGCTTTCAATGGTTTTTAATAAGGGACAATTTGGTCATTTCTCGCAATTCTGTTCCTATACTCCATTGTTCAAAGGGACCTCTTTGAGCCTTCAAGCCCTAATCCATATCATTCTTTACCCTCCAATTCTATAAGGGAAAAGAATCTCTCAAAATTAGGCAAGAACAAGGCTAGGGTTACCAAGGTTTCTTCCCTAAAGGCTTCAATTAAGCCAACTTGTTTCCAATGAAAGTTTCCTATGAATTATGACTATGATTAGGGAATTTATGAAGAGATTCAAAGATAAGATTACCAGTGATATATGTATGATGATTATCACCCTAAAAGATGTTTAAAATGTTAGTACTAATTTTGTTTTGAATGATGACTAATTGCAGGAAATAAATCAAAAAGGAAACATATCTCAATAAGGAATAAAGATAAACAGGATATGGCAAAAGTGATAGAATCTTGGCATAAAAGGAAGGAGGTAAATTGCTGATACTTTAGTAAATCAGTCACAAACTTGACATAGATCAGTGCAAGAAAGAATCCATGATTAACGAGAAAGATTGATCAAAAAATTAGCAAATCAGTCGGTACCAGGAATAGACCCAAGATATCGGCAAATAAATTAGAAGATCGGCATCAAGAATAGATCCAAGACTGAAGATCCAGATCAGTAGCAAATCAAGGAAGAAGTATCTGATCTGTTGCCTTTCTAAAAAGAATTTCCTTATTCTTGGAAATAGGATCCATCAAAGCCTCAGTCCAAGGATCAACTCCCTTGGCATGCCATCTCTTCTATACAATGTTTAGGATATCTCAAAGATATAAAATCCTATAATGTTTCAAGCCATTCTTCAGAAGCTCTTCATATTTAGAAAATCATTGTAATCTCTAAACTAGTTACTGTGAAAGAAAAAGAGAGAAAAAGAAGAAAAAATTAAAAGAGTGGACTGTATCAAAAGAAAAAGAAAAACAAAAAAAAATAGAAAATATGACTTTAGTGTTTAAGTTTCAATTCTTGTAACCATCACTCATTAAAGGCTTGAAGAGATACCTTTTGCAACCCAATGGGACTGGATTTAGGATTTACATAGAATCCAACTAGTATAAAAACATCTGGTATTGATTTTTATTTTACGCACTTTAATTTTCTGCTTACTTATATCTATATATGTTTGATTCAGTCGAGTAACTAGCATATTAATTGACTCACTGATTATCCTGACCCAGGCCTAGGGACTAGATGTGATCGGCTAATGGGGAACCCGAAGGAACCCCAAACAAGCCTCATAGCATATCATTACACATCCTTGGTCATGGAAGCAATGTAAAACAACATCAGAAACATAAACAAGTGGAATTGGGACTAAGGGAGAGAGAGATTTAAACTAAAATAGCTTGAATATCATAAGTGAGTCAAAGCTCAAGCATAGTACATAACATGTCCAACAACACATCCACTACATAGATAAGAACGGGGGCCAAGACAAGCAACCTGGCTCACCCTCAGAGCTAATACATACGTAAAAGAAAGATAGTTCTAGAACATAGTATAGGAGAATAGTCATTGTTTGCGGAATGGAGGACTCACCAAAGGCTAACTTGAACAATCCATCTAGCCACAAGAAGAATCAATAGGAGTCGGTTCCTATATGGTAACATTATGTCGGCATAGAGTATGCACTAGTATATTTGAATGTACTAAGTATGTAGGATGTAATGTAACAACAAGTAGGCATCATAGTCAAAATGCATAATATTAAGCAATAAACATAATATAACAATATGACTTGTATGATCAATATATAATTAAAACATGCTTAAGTAGCTCATGCTTATATCGGATATCATATGTGTAGAAGAGATCAAACTAAATTTCCAAAGTACCCCCTTGGTAGTTTAGTGATGTTGCCACCCCATCACATAGGTGGATGAGTACTAACTGTCATCTAGGTTGGTATAATACCGCCACATCACCAAAGTGGAGAAGTACAAACCCTTCCCTAGGTTAATAAGTACAAACCCCCATCTAGGTTAGTGATGATGCCGCCCCATCACTAGGTGGAGAAGTACAAATCTTTCACTAGGTTATTTGGGTGCTCAACGCCATGGGATTGGGCGCGGTCAATTCTACACTTTATATAGGATTCACATATGCTCTAGTGCAACAGTTCATATCGGGATAATCATATACATAAGCTTACTTCATTATCATAACTTCATTCACATTATATCCCATACTTTGGACCTTCATTTCCAAGGAACTATAACCAAATATTTTATCAAACTCCTTGGGAGTATATAGTAGGGGTAAAAGACCATGCAATTTGGAGATGAAATCATACTAGAAAATCTATAGTAAAACCATTGATGAACACCTTGCAACACCCCCAAGACATTCACATCAAAACTCCTCAACAAATCCAACATTATATCCAAGATTTAGAGCTGAAAACATGCTAAAATAACTATACTTTCATGAACTAAAATAACTATGCAGTAAATTTCTCAATATACAAGACCCATATGTAAATCTCAACTTTAACTCATGCAATATTAGTAAAAAAGAGGCTTTGGAACCATAGGTGAAAGGACTCAATGGTTCAACACCACACACCTTGACTTTGGAGAACCCTTGAAGAAGATTGAAAATGGATACTGAAGATTGAATGAGATCCTTGATGAAATACTTAAGATTGGTCTTGATTTTTAGGACTTGAATTTAGGGTGAAATATGAGTCAAAGTGTTTGAGAGGATATTGGGGAATGTTATGGATGATATTAGGGTAAAATAAGGCTAATTATATCTATTTTCAAGTGTCGGAACCCTTAGGCCCAAGACGTATAAGTCTTGGACAAAAAAACTAAAATATGCACCAAAAACAATAGGGGTGCGCCGCGGAGGCGACGTGAAAACCCAACTGGAATTTGCATTTTCTACACAAATGAGTTCTACGAAAATGGACATAAATCCTTCATCTGAACTCAGAATGAGGTGAAACCAAGTGCATTGGAAAGCTAATGCAAAGGGATTTAATTTAGTAGCTTATGGGCCATCAGTTCTTTGTTTGTTAAAAGATATGCCCCTTCAAAATTGGCCCTCGTAAATCGCATTTTTTGCGATTTTCGAATTTTGATATGGTTGCTCTAACATTCAGATTAGACCTATTTCCCACTCAATTTCACCCCTAAAACAAGAATATGAAGATAGATTTTCAAAATAACGAATAGATTTTTAGATATATGGAAATCACAATTCCAGGTACTTCCAAAGCACATTTTTGGGCACTTTTTGGGGATCGTTTCACTGATTACAGACTTAAGCTTAAATAAAAGGGGAAGACAATTCAATTCACCCCCCCCCCTCTTGCACTTTCTATTAGTGTCAGATTCTGGTCTTACTAATTTTTCTATCTAATCATAAGTGAGAAAAATATCATGGCAAATCAAAATTAAACCATTGGAGCACTATTTCAAGAGGGAACTTCTCAAACTAGACCTCCATATTTCAATGGTAAGCATTTCTCACACTGAAAAATTAGAATGGAGACCTTCATCAAATCCTACGATATCAAGGTTTAGAGGGTCATCAAGCTTGGTGATATTCCCATCCCTGCTGCTGAAAATGCAAATGGAACTTCATCAACTACTGAAAGAAGTAAGACCACTATTATTCCTAGCTTGGAAACTTATACTGATGACAGATGGAAATCATTTAGATAAACTCAAAGAAAAATAATGTTCTGTAAAGTACAATTAATGGTGAAGAATATGAGAAAATCTCCAGTTGTGAAACTACTAAAGAAATATGGGACAAATTGGAAGTAACCTATGAAAGAACTGACAAAGTAAAAGAAACTATTGTCAGTCTCCTTGTCTATGAATATGAACTCTTCAAAATGAAAGAAGGAGACTCTGTTGAGAGCATGTTCCACGACTGAACAAGATCATTAGAGAACTCAAGCTTTGGAGGGTTATCAAGCTTGGTGATATTCCTATCCCTGCTGCTAAACCTGCAAATGGAACTTCATCAACTACTGAAAGAAGTCAGACCATTATTATTCCTTTCTTGGAAACTTACACTGATGAACAAATGGAAATCATTCAGATAAACTCAAAGACAAATAAAGTTCTGTAAAATGCAATTAGTGGTGAAAGATATGAGAAAATCTCCAGTTGTGAAACTGCTATGCTTCTAAACCTGCAAATAGAACTTTATCAACTACTGAAAAAAGTTGGACCTCTGTCATTCCTAGCCTGGAAAATTTCACTAATAAACAGATGAAAATCATTCAGATAAACTCAAAGACAAAGAATATTCTGTAAAATGCAATTAGTGGTGAAAGATATGAGAAAATCTCCAGTTGCGAAACTGCTTTTGAAGTAACCTATGAAGGAACTGACAAAATAAAAGAACTATTGTTAGTCTCCTTGTTTATCAATATGAACTTTTTCAAATGAAAGAAGGAGACTCTATTGAGAGCATGTTTGCACGATTGAACAAGACCATTGGAGAACTCAAAGTTGCTGGAAAGCACATAAGGAGAGTTCTAAGAAGTCTACCTCCTCAATGGTATGCCAAAGTCGTTGCACTTGAAAGCATGGATATAAAGAAACTAACATATGATGAGGTTCAAGGAGATCTCATTGCTTTCGAGAAAACTCATCTAAACAAAAAGAGTAAAGAAGATGAGAAGAAGAAATTTGTGGACTTCAAAGCAACTAATGATAATCAAGAAGATGAAGATGAATTCAATGAGGGTTAAATCACACTAATTATAAGATCTGTCATGGAAACTTTTCGGCTCAATAGAAATCGAAGAGGAGGTAAGCCAAACAATTCCAAAAATAAATAAATTACTAACTATAATCGAAATTATGGAAGATGTTATGATCGTGGCAAATTTAAACACATTGCAAGCCAGTGTCTAGAAGCTAAGAAAAGATACCCTGAAGGATATAGATGAAACAAATCCCTTAGCAGCTGGAGTGATGAAGACATATCGGCATATAATCAAGATGACTCTTGAAATGTGTGTTTCATGATTATTGGAGAACCCAGTTAGGTAAAACTAGACTTCTGTAAAAATTGTAATGATTTAAGAGCTTTATTGGATTAGGCCATCACAGATTTAAAAAGTCTTTTGAAAATCTTAGAACTATTCAAGATGAGAAAAGAGCATTGGAAATTCAGCTCGAAGTTTGCTTTGTTGAAACAGATCTTTTTGATGAAGAAATTTTTGAATTTAAAAATTATTTAAAAAATGCTCAAAAACTTTCAAGTCCTAATAAAATCAAGTCAACTGGCTCAAATCAGTTGACTTAGTCTCAAAGTGAATATTATAGTCTCTCTGGATCTGATGAAACTGGTAAAAGCTCATGTTATTATTGTGGTAAATCTAGTCACTCATATTCCAGGTGCGAATTTTGTCTCTCTAAACCAACCAATTTGGTTTGGAGAGTCAAAAACAATCTTAACCAAAAAGGACCCAAAGCATATTGGGTACCTAAATAAGTAATCTTATTTTGCAGGAACTCCACGTGAAATCTAAAGGCAAATGGTATCTTGACAGTGGAACAGTGGATGTTCAAATCATATGACTGGAAACAAATATCTGTTCAAATCAGTTGCTGAATTTAATGGTGGAAAAATTTATTTTAGGGACAATTCAACTGCAACTGTCATTGGTATTGGTATTATTTATTTCAATGAAACTTGTGAAATCACTAATATGTATCTTATGAATGGTTTGAGGTGCAATCTATTAAGCATCAGTCAACTATGTGATGCTGACTTAGAAGTAAGATTTGAGAAATATGGGTTCATAATTGAGGATGTATCATGAAAGGAAATTCTTATAGGAAGTAGGGACAAAAATGGCTACATATTGAACTCAATCAAAGATCTACAAACCACATTTGCCTGGCATCCATCTCTGAAGATCCTTGGATATGGCATAAAAAACTTGGTCATGCAAGCATGAGATTAATTGAAAAGCTTGCTAGACTAGAACTAGTTATTGGACTCCCAAAGCTAGCTTACACTAAGGACAACACCTGTCATGGTTGTCAAATGGGTTAACAAACAAGGAACTTTTTTCAGTCAAAAGACACTATAACTACTATAAAACCACTTCAACTTTTTCACATGGATCTTTTTGGTCCAATTAGAATGTCAAGTATTAGTGGTAAGAGGTACGCCTTTGTTATTGTTGATGATTATTTCCGTTTTACTTAGGTTATGTTTCTAGTTAACAAGGATGATACCTTAAAAAAATTTTGAGTTCTTTTGTAAGAAAGTATAGAGAGAAAAGGGTTACTACATCACTCCTATCAAAAGTGATCATGGAGGAGAATTCAAAAGTAGAGCTTTTAAAAACTTCTGCAATAAGGAAGGGTACTGATGTAATTTCTTAACTTCTCACTCTCCATAGCAAAACGAAGTAGTTAAGAGGAAGAACAAAACCCTTCAACGCATGGCTAGAACCATGATATATGAACACTCTCTTCCTCACCACTTCTAGGCTGAAGCGTTAAGTACGGCTTGCAATATTCTTAATAGGTGTTTAATCTGACCCATTCTCAAGAAGACTCTATATGAACTATGGAATGAGAATAACCAAATATCAGCTACTTTCATCCATTTGGTTGCAAATGTTTTGTTCACAATAACTGTAATGATAATCTAGGTAAGTTCGACCCTCGCAGTGATGAAGGTATCTTTCTTGGGTACGCTAACTCAAGTAAAGCTTATTGAATCTCTTAACAAATGTACCTCCAATATTGAAGAATCCATTCTTGTTGTTTTTGATGAATCTAATCCTATTTTTGAGAAAAGATGCAGTTCGGATGATGAAGATGCTACTAACAGTAATACAGTAACTCCACAAGCAGTTGTAGAAAAGGATCAGTTGACTACTGTTGAAGAAAGTCAACCAGCAATAGAAATTGTTCCCAATTAATGGAGCAGTGAGCCCAACTACCCCAGAAAGTTCATCATCAGAGACGTTAATGATGGAATGAGAACAAGGGCATCAAGCAAAAGAAATGTCAACATTGCTCTTATATCTCAACTTGAACCGAGAAATATTAAAGAAGCTCCAAAGCATAATGATTGGGTGAACACAATAAAGGAATATTTGGATCAATTTGAAAAGAATCAAGTCTGGACTCTGGTTCCTAAGCCTAAAAATGTTATTATTATTGAAAAAAATGGGTATTCAGAAACAAGCTAAACGAGGCTGGAGAAGTGACTAGAAATAAAGCTAGACCAGTAGCTCAAGGTTACTCTCAATAAGAAGGAGTCGACTATGATGAAACTTTAACCCTTGTAGCAAGGTTAGAGTCCATTTGAATTCTTCTTGCTTATGCTGCTTTTAAAGGTTTTAAACTTTTTCAAATGGATGTTTTTAAACTGTTAAAAGCTCTCTATGGACTCAAATAAGCTCCCCGAGCTTGGTATGAGCATCTAAGTAAATTTCTCTTATCGCATAGTTTTTCACGAGGAAGCATTTACACTACCTTGTTTATTAAAAATTCTGCCTCAGAAAATATTTTTATTCAAATTTATGTTGACAATATTATCTTTGAAAGTACTAACCCTGATTTGTGCAAAGACTTTGCCAATCTTATGCAAAGTGAATTCGAAATGAGTATGATGGATAAGTTAACATTCTTTCCGGGTCTTCAAATTTTTCAAACTAATCAAGGAATTTTCATCTGTCAAAGTAAATATACATTGGAACTTGTGCAAAAATTTGGCATGAAAAATGCTAAAGCCATTGGAACACCTATGAGTCCCTCCTACAATTTGGAACTTGATCCTAATGGTAAGAGTGTTGATGAATCCAGGTATCGACGTATGAGTTGGTCTTTACTTTACCTTACTGCCAGTCGCCCTGACATTGTTTTCGGTGTATATAAGTGTGCTAGATTTGAATCTTCTTCTAAAGAGTCTCATTCAACTGCTGTTAAAAGGATAATTCATTATTTTATTGGAACAATTTTTTTGGACTATGGTATGAAAGATCATCTGCACTTAATCTTTGTGGATTCTCAGATATAGATTATGTAGGTGATAAAATAGATCGTAAAAGTACAAGTGGGTCTTTCCAATTCCTTGGAAACTCTTTGGTATTTTGGAATAGCAAGAAACAAAACTGTGTATCTATCTCTACCACCGAAACTGAGTATGTTGCTATTGGACTATGTTGTACCCAGGTTTTATGGATAATTCAACAACTAAGTGATTATGATATTTTTGTTAAGTGTGCTCAATTACTTTGTGAAAAGTCGAGTGCTACTTGTTTGACTAAAAATCCTATGCATCATTTTAGGGCTAAGCATATTAATGTCAAGCATCATTTTATTAGAAATCATGTTTTAAATAGTAATGTTGAAATATTTTTGTTAATTCTGAAGATCAATTAGCTGATATTTTTACGAAACCTCTTCTTGAAGAGAGATTCTGCAATCTTAAAAAAGCCCTATGTATTATTTTGAAACCGATTAATTTTAGTAATCCTTAGCTGTTGTAATTATGTATTTGTATGGTAATTATTACTAGCATTAATTGCTTGACTATTGTAATTATTATTTTCCTTTTAAATCCTTGAACGTCGTATCCCCTCATTTATTACATACCCCTTTCTCTCCCCTATTTGATGGCTGACTACTGACTTTTCCTTTCTTGTGTCAGTGTCTCTTCATTTTTCTCACACATCCATCATTCTTTTCATGCCTTCTTTTTCTCTTCCTCTTCCCTTTCTTTATTTGTTCTCTCCCCTTTCACTTCTCTTCATCTTCTTCCTCACTGTTATCATGCCTCCTATAAAAAGCTCTCGTGTCAAGGGAAAGGGAATTGTCCATTCCCCTATTCCCATAGACTATGAACACTCCTTCTCCCCGTCATCCCCTCCCTCCTCCACCTCTCCTCCTTCCACCACTATTAAATATTCTGCACCCCCCTCTTCAGTCTGGTGACTCCAAGAAGAAATTTTTTCTTGACTTTGATAAATCTCTGGATCTTAAGGATGACTTTTGGTACTCCTCTTATGAGACTTTGTTTTCGTTTCTTAAATCCAAGACAGTGGTGCATGGGCGCATTGTTGACCCAGATCTTCTCTTCTCCATCCATTTCCCAATTAAAGAGTTCTTTGAATATCAAGGATGGGCTAAAATCTTCTCATCATCTCAAGAAGTGATCTACAAACCCTTGGTTTGTCTCTTCTATGCTAATCTGTGCCTCTAAACCTGGTGAAGTGGAACCTCTCATCTTAGGTAAGTGTATTTTTCTTGACCCCGATATCTTTGATGATATTTTTGGAATCTCCCATTCTGGGTTCTCTGATTCTTTTAAAAATTTGTGGCCCTCTGGTTTTGAAGTTTCCTTAGAAGTGGCCAAAAGGGCACTGTCTTCCAACCCTTCTGGACCCCGTCCCTTATATCTAGGACCTAAGGATGTTTCTTTTGAGGCAAGAGTACTCGTTCACATTGTGGAGACTACTCTCCTTCCTAAGGTTGGTTCCTTCTCCACTCTGTCTGTTCGCGACAACTTTTTTGGTTACTATCTTCTTTCGAAAAAATAGTTCAAACTCTTTTTTTACATCCTTAACTACATGATTGACTCTACTATTGAACCCCTTAGTCTACAATGTAAAATGATTATCTCTAGAATTTTAGAAGCCAATTTGATTTGTTTTGATAACGACCTTTTAGTTCTGTGAAGCAGTGGTATTTTTCTAGGGCTTTTGAGAGTATTGATTATGTCTTGTCCAGTGATTCCTAGTTTATTAAAACTGACGCACCAGCGACTGCTCCACTTGACTCTCGTACTCCCTGTACACCTAATCTTGTGCCCTCTCCTTCTATGGACTCCAAAATCCTCGAAGAACTTGTCACGACCAAAGTCTAGCGCCTAGATGTGACAGGGCGAATGGTGAACCTGAAGGAACCTCAAACAAGCTTCTTAACTTATCATCATACATCATTGGTTGCAAAAGAAAATAAAAGGCATAAAGAGTAAGAATAGGGGCAAAGGGGCTAAGGGGAAAGCTTGCATAGCATCATAATCAAGAGACAAAGAGTCAAAGCTCATATTATAGATACATAACATATCCAACAAACACCTCTAATACTTAGATAAGAGTGGGGGCCCAGACAAAGCAATTGGGATCACCCTCATAGTCAAAATAGAACATAAAGAAGAATATCTCAATACATAATAATAGAAACACAGACTAAGATCCCTGAAGTAAAGGACGCACCAAATAGCTTGAGTAGCACCGAACTAGCTACGTGGAGGAGGAGGATGATCAACTTGGGCATCGGTTCCTACATGTGATATAATGTAGGCAAGAGTATGCGTATTCATCATATACTTAATCTTATTTCATCATCATTCATATCATATCTTATTCTTTGGACCTTTTATTCCTCTAGAAACCATATCTGGACATTTTATCAAACACTTAGGGGGTGTGTAATGCTAGTATAAAACCATGAAATTTGAGATGAAATCATGCAAGGAAATCCATTGAAAAACCATCTATCAACACCTTGCAATACCGTCAAGCAACATAGATCAAAGCGCCTCGTCAAATCTCACATTAGATCCAAGATTTATAGCTCAAAACATAACAAAACAGTCATAACTTTACATAGCTTTAACATAGTTCATAGACATGTTCATACTAGTAAACCCAATTGTAAAACCAACTTTAATTCATGCAAATTGAGTAAAAATGTGATTAGGGAACCATGGGTTGAAGGACCCAATGGCTAAAACCTACATACCTTAGCTTCGAGAAAGCTCTTTATAAAGATTGAAAATGGAGGCTTGAAGCTTAAAGGAACTCCTTAGTTCCATATAAGGGTTTTGAGACTTGAATTTGTGAGTGAAAAATATGGGTAAGTGTTTGAGAGGATATTGGGGAATGTTTGATATGAGGGTAAAATATGCTACATATAGGTAAAAACACGTTTGGTAACACATAGGCCCTAGACCCAAAAGTCTTGGACCGAGATAGAAAAACTGGACACAAAAATGTATAGGAGTGCGCCCTTGGTGCGTCGCGCCAGGGGCGAGGATAGTCTTTGGAAATCACATTTTTGCAATTTTAAATTTTTCTACAGTTGCTCCTAAATCATGGTTACACCCTTCTTTCCCTAATTTTGACCCCCTGAACAAGAATATGAAGTCAAATTTTCGATATCGCACACGTATTTTGAGATATATGGAATTTAAAATTCTGGGCATTCTGAGGCACATCTTCGGGCACTTTTTGGGGTCGTTTCAATAGCTTTCCCTTGGTAACATTCATTCCCAAATGTAAAAGAAACCTATAAGGAAAGAGAATTCATGAAGAAATCAGCCCCAACAAGAATGAAACATTACATTTAAAACACCATTTTCAAAATCTCAATATAAATGTAAAATCATCACAAATTTGCCAACATGAACATGAATGCATATGAACGACATAGGGGTTGGAATATAAGACTTGAATTCACATAAGTGTCTTAGAATTACTACCTTAGTATTGAATGGATGGAAAAAGATAAGGTACCGCTTTTGCATATCCGCTTCGGCCTCCCAAGTAGCACTTTTGAATTGTTGGTTCCTCCAAAGGACCTTAACAGATGCCACCTCCTTGTTCCTCAATCTCTTCACTTGCCTATCCAAAATCTGAACCTGGACATCCTCATAAGTCAAGTTATCCTCAAAATACCCACAATATCAAGAGGTACAATAGCATTAGAATCAACAACACATTTTCTCAACATAGATATATAGAACACCGGATGAACCAAATTCATTTCACTAGGAAACTTCAACTCATAAGCTACCTTGCCAACCCTCTTTATCACCTCTTGAGGAGCAACATACCTTGGACTCAACTTCTCCTTTTTACCAAAACGGACCACACCTTTCATTGGAGAAACTTTCAAATAGACCCATTCACCCACTTCGAATTCAAGGTCTCTTCTTCTCACATTGGCATAGGATTTTTGATGGCTTTGGGCTGTTTTCAACCTCTCCCTAGTCATCCAAAACTTCTCAAGAGCATATATAACTAGATCTAGTACCAACAAAGCCACCTCTCTAACCTCAAACCAACCAACCGGTGATCTACAACATCTCCCACAAAGAGCCTCAAAAGAAGTCATACCGATGCAAGAGTGATAACTATTGTTGTAAACAAACTCAATCAATGGAAGATGGTCATCCCAACTACCTTTAAGCTCCAAGACACAAGCCTTAAGCATATCCTTAAGTGTTTGAATGGTTCTTTCGGCTTGGCCATCCGTTTGAGGGTGAAAGGTCGTACTAAGGTGAACTTTTGTACCAAGACCAATTTGAAAAGACCTCTAAAATTGTGAAGTGAATTGTGCACCACGATCTGATATAATAGACAAAGGAACCCCGTGTAGCCTCACAAACTCATGGATGTACAACCTTGCATTCTCTTCATCCCCATATATGGTCTTAACCGGTAGAAAGTGAGCCGATTTCATCATCCTACCAACCAAAGCCTAAATGGAATCAAAACCTTTTCTATTCTTTGGCAACCCAACCACAAAATCCATATTAATCACCTCCCATTTCCAAGTAGGAATCTCTACTTCTTGGGTTAGGCCACCCGGCCTTTGATATTCGGCCTTGACTTGTTGACAACTATGGCAATCGAAAATGAATTTGGCAATGTCCCTCTTCATGCCTCCCCACCAATACACATCCCTCAAGTCTATACATTTTGGTGGAACCGGGGTGGATAGACTAAGAAGACTTATGGGGCTTATTAAGGATTTTCTCCCTCAAACCATCAACATAAGGCACACATAACCTACCTTGGTACCTGAGGGTACTATCTCCCCCTTGGGAGAAAACCTCTAATGTTCCCTCTTTCACCAAGGCCTTCAATTCAAGCAAGAAGGAGTCAAGATCTTGTTTTTCTATCCCCTCATCGACGAATGAAGACTTAGACCCATCAACAACAACAACACCATCGTCATCAACCTCTTCCAACCTAACCCCTAATCTAGCTAATTGATGCACCTCCCTAGCCATTTCCTTATCACCACCATCAACATGGACTAGGCTATCCATAGAAATCCTACTCAAAGCATCCACCACCACATTTTCCTTACTCGGATGATAGTTCACACTCATATCATAGCCTTTAAGAAGTTATAACTATCTCCTTTGCCTCAAGTTGAGATCTTTTTGAGTGAAGACATATTGGAGGCTCTTGTGGTCGGTGAACAAATCCACATGCACCCCATACATGTAGTGATGCCAAATCTTCAATGCAAACACAATAACAGCTAACTCTTGATCATGGGTAGGCTAGTTCCTTTCATGACCTTGAGTTGTCTAGAAGCATAAGCTATGACCTTACCATTTTGCATCATCACACAACCCAAACCAACCCGGGAAGCATCACCATACACCATAAATCCCTCAAGCCTATCTGGTAGTGACAATACAGAAGCAGACACAAGCTTACTTTTCAATGTTTGGAATCTCCTTTCACATTCATCGGTCCACACGAACTTAACCTTCTTTTGAGTCAATTTTGTCATAGGGGAAGCAATGGAGGAGAACCCATTTACTAAACCTTCTATAATAACCCGCTAGGCCCAAGAAGTTCCAACTATCCGATGGGGTCAAAGGTCTAGGACAATTCCTAATAACATCATTGACCCTTGGCCTTGATGGAACCGGCCACCCCTTTGGATCTTAACCCCAAGATGGGCACTCTTGGACTCATGCCCCCTTCTCTTCCTCAACTTTTCCTCCTCCATTTGCTCAGCAAATGTCATCAGCAGAGACAAATCCTTCTCACCAATTAGCATGGCAAACCGACATTCTTCACTTACTAAGTCAGAGACCCCCATCACGAACTTATTCATCCTAGAACTAGGAACGGCTACCAAATGAGGAGCATGCTTTGAAAGTTGATTAAACTTGAGGGCATATTCCCTCACACTCACAGCACCTTGTTTCAAGTTCATGAACTCTACCAACTTAGCTTTCCTAAGCTCAGGAGGGAAGAATTGATTAAGGAAAGCCAATTTGAACTGCCCCAAAGCACCATATTACCAATTCCCTTATCACCCTTCCATTTATCATACCATATTTGGGCTACCCCTTTGAGTTGGTACCCCGCCAACTACTCCTTTTCATTCGGCCCAACACCTATGATATTGAAGATCTTCTAGACCTCATAAATGTACTCTTGTGGATTTTCATCCACCTTTGACCCATAGAACACCGAAGGATTCATCCTCATGAAGTCCCTCGCCCTAGCTCTCGGGGTATTAGCATAAGGGTCTTGGACCCTTTGATTGACTTGATTGGCGACAACTTGAGCAAGCATACTGAGAGCATCCTGAAGCTCACTATTGGTAGGTTGCTCCTCGAGAGTTTGGACCCTTTTTCCTCTAGTGTTTGGCATGATCTAGCATAGCAAAGGATAATCGTTAGAGAGTAAAACTTACCACAACTCTATAGCATGACTTAGAACATAAAGAAGGGAAACATTTCCTAAAACGTCTCATAGACTGCTATTCATACTCATGGCGCGCTTCACAACCATAAATAGGACTCTAATAGACATGGTGTGTTGAACTCCGAGGATATATCAATCTATTGATCCGATACCAAATTTTTCATGATCCAAGCCAAGGGTCTAGATGTGACACGGCGAATGAGGGACCAAAAGGAACCCCATAAAAGCCTCTTAACTTATCATCACATATCAATGATTGCGGAAGCACATAAAAGATATAAAGAGTGAGAATAGGGGCAAAGGGGCTAAGGGGAAAGCTTGCATAGCATCATAATCAAGAGAGAAAGAGTCAAAGCTTATATTATAGATACATAATATATCCAACAAACACCTCTAATACTTAGATAAGAGCAGGCACTTTTCCAAGACAAAGCAACCAGGCTCACCCTCATAGTCAAAATAGAACATAAAGAAGAATATCTCAATACATAATAAGATCAACATAGAATAAACTCCCTGAAGTGGAGGACTCACTAACTTGCTTGACTAGTACCGAACTAGCCATGTGGAGGAGGAGGATGATCAACTTGGGCACCTGTTCCTACATGGTGATATCATATAGGCAAGAGTATGCGTTAGTACTTTTGAATGTACTAAGTATGTAGGATGCAATGCAACAAGAGATAAGCACCTTAATCAAAATGCATAACAACAGCCATTAGACATAATACAATAATATGGAATGTATGATCAATTCATAAGTAAAACATGTTTAAGTAACTCATGCTCGTATAGGATATCATATGTGTAGAAGAAACCAAGCTAGCTTTCCAAAGTACAAACCCCTTGGTACATTAGTGATCATGCCACCCAATCACCTAGGTGGTGAGATATGAACCCCTCACTAGGGTGATGTGTACAAACCCCCGTCTAGGTTGATGATGATGTCACCTTATCACAGTGGTGGTGAAGTACAAACCCTTCAATAGGTTGATGAGTATAAATCCCCATCAAGGTTATCCGGGCTCTTGGTCCCCCCTCCCCCCTACCTTGATTGGGCATGGTCTAATGCAATACTTTATACAGAATTCTTCATATACTTAAGCTCATTTCATCATCATAACATCATTCATATCATATCTCATGCTTTGGACCTTTAATTCCTCAAGAAATCATATCAGGACATTTTATCAAACATTTAGGGGGTGTATAATGCTAGTACAAAACCATGAAATATAGAGATGAAATCATGCAAGAAAATCTATTATAGTACCATTAATCAACATATTACAATACCGTCAAACAACATACGTCAAAACCCCTCATCAAATCTCATATAAGATCCAAGATTCATAGCTCAAAATATTGCAAAACAGTCACAACTTTACATAGCTTTAACATAGTTCATAGACATATTCATACTAGTAAACCCAATTGTAAAATAAACTTTAAGTCATGCAAATTGAGTAAAAAGGGGATTAGGGAACCATGAGTGGAAGGACCCAATGGCTAATACCTACATACCTTAGATTTGAGGAAGCTCTTGATGAAGATTGAAAATGGAGGCTTGAAGCTTGAAGGAATTCCTTAGTTCCAGATGAGGGTTTTGAGACTTGAATTTGGAAGTGAAAAATATGGCTAAGTGTTTGAGAGGATATTAAGGAATGTTTAGGATGATATGAGGGTGAAATACAGGTAAAAACATGTTTGGGAACACTTGGGCCCAAGACCCAAAAGTCTTGGGTCAAGATAGAAAAACTGGACACAAAAATGTAAAGGAGCGTTCCCTTGGCGCATCGCGCCAGGGGCGCGGATCATCTTTGAAAATCATATTTTTGCAATTTGCAAATTTTGCTACGGTTGCTCCTAAATTGGGATTAGATCCTCCACACCTAATTTTGACCCCTTGAATAAGAATATGAAGTCGGATTTTAGATATTACGCACGGCTTTTTAGATATATGAAATTTAAAATTCCAAGCATTTCAAAACATATCTTTGGGCACTTTTTGAGGCCGTTTCTGAACTGCTCTCCAAAGTATCTGAGATCGATGCTAAGTTTGAAGAACTACAGGACAATTTTCTCTCTAACCATAAAAAAATTGACACACTGTTGCTGACTCTATTGAGAAAGTTCGAGCCATTGCTAAAGAGACTGGAGTGGATGCTGCTAAAATTCGCATGAAACTTGATCAAGTTATCAACGAACCTGTCAAAGTTGTTGAGAAGATTTAGACCAACACTAATTCTCTGACAACTTGCCTAACTAATCTCTTTGAAAACTTGAAGACTGCAACCGTCAACACCCTGACCTACTTCCTTCACCCTCGTGGATAACTATCTTAGTTTCTTCTTGTTGTTGTTTTTTTTGTGATGTAACCTGTGCGGTGCTCTGAACACTATAAATTTTTTCTATATTATGTGTATGTTACATTATGCTGAAGAATATTTTATTTTTTTTCTCTACTGTTTTCTTTTTGTTGATGTCAAAGGGGGAGAATATGCAAACACATTAGTCAACTAGAAGTATGCGAAAATTTAGGGGGAGCTCTCCACAAATTACTATGCACTCAATCAAGGGGAGACATCCTAGTCGACTCAAACTTTAGGGAAGTTGACGACATCCTTACTATTATTATTATCATCAAAAAGAGGGAGATTGCTAGTGCTAATTTTGTCTTGAATGATGACTGATCACATGAAATAAATTAAAAAGGAAACATGTCTCAATAAGGAACAAAGATCAGCAAGATATGGCAAAGGTGATAGAATCTTGGTACAAAAGGAGGGAGATAAATTGCTGATACTTCAGCAAATCAGTCACAAATTTGACAGATATCACCACCAAGAAAAAATCCATGATTAATGCGCAAGATTGATCAAAGAAACAGCAAATCAATCAGTACCAAGAATAAACCCAAGATATCAGCAAATCAACTAGAAGATCAGCATCAAGAATAGATCCAAGACCGAAGATAATTATAGATCCGAATCAGGAGAAACTCAAGGAAGAAGGATCTAATCGACTGCCTTCCTAAATAGACTTCTGTTATTCTTGGAAAGAGGATCCATCAAAGCCTCAATCCAAGGATCAACTCCCTTGGGATGCCATCTCTTCTATATAAAAAAGGCATCCAAGATATCTCAAAGATATACAAGCCTACTACATTTCAATTCATTCTTCAAAAGCTTTTCATATTTAAAAAATTATTATAATCTTTAGACTTGTTACTATGAAAGAAAAAGAGAGAGAAAAAGAAGAAAAATTGAAATAGAAGACTGTATCGAAAGAAAAACAAAAAAAAAAGAAAATCTGAGTTCAGTTTTTAAGTTTTAATGCTTGTAACCATAACTCATTAAAGACTTGAAGAGATATACTTGCAAATCAAGAGGACTAGACCTAGGATACACATTGAATCTGAACCAGTATAAAACATTTGGTGTTGGCTTTTCTTTTACACACTTTAATTTTCTGCTTACTTACATATCTGTTTGAGTCAGTCGACTAACTAGCATATTAGTTGACTCATTGATAATAGACTTAAGCTAAGGAGTTCATTGGATTCCATGTAGTAGCTCACATGGTCTTACTATCAGTTATGGCCCACTCCCACGAATTGCATGATCTTATGATATGACTCTACTTTACGTGTTTTCTCATGCATTGTCTCATATTGATCTAAGCCTTATCAGTAGGTATTCTTTAAGCTTATCTCATGATTCTTGTATCTTATGTAATATGTTATGTTTAATTATGATGGCATTATAATTTCATCCGTACATTGCATCTCACATACTTAGTACATTCAATCGTACTAACACATATTTGCCTACATAATTTAACAAAGTAAGGATAGTTACCTCTCCACCAGCTCATGGCTAGTAGTTGGCGTTCGAGACTAGCTTATTATTATGGTGAGCCCTTAGTTTGGGACTCCACCTATTTTCCACTGTATTTTGTACTTTTGTTTAGACGATATATTTGTAGCCCTTCTAAGGCTTTCACTTTCTATGATGTCTTTTATGGATTTTTTTCTATTTGATGAAAACAAACCGTACCGGTTTCGTTCATTATGTATTAGTGGTATTCTAATGGACAAATGATATTTTTTAATTTCACTGCTTTTTAATGTTGCTTCATTATATAAAATGGCCCCTAGTAACTCCCCCTATGTTTTCTCCGCAAAAGCTTTAATTTAATGCCTATGAACGCTTAAGTTTCTTAGATGGCTTAGGTGAGGCGCCTTTGAGTGTCTCAATCACCATGTGACGCCTAGGCCCCTAGGTCGGTTCGTTAGAAATAGCTTGAGGTTCTCATCAAAGGATTTGGCTAGAAGTAGTCCTAATCTGATTTAAACTTCATCTTATGAATAGATATAGTCTAATTCCACTCATGCTAACATTTCATTGATAATGTATTGTGATTTTTGATTTTGAGAAAACCCACAATAAACACACTCATTAGGTTGAAAAAATTTCTGTGTAGTTAGAAAAACAAAGGCTATTCATATGGTAATTCATTCTAAGGAATTTCGATAATGTCTATCAAATTGGAACCTCATCAAATTTCACACCCCTAATCTATCAATTCTTGTTTAATCAAGAGTTTTGTTACATATTGTAATTCAATATTGAAATTGATTACTTAAACTCAAGAATTTTCCTCCCATTCACATTTATGTTGGTATAATGCGCTTTTTTTAATTTATTTATGTATTTTGTTAAATTCTATCTTCATTTTTTGTGTGATTTGACTCTCAACTCTTATTGGATAAATATTTTACATATAATCGTAGCCACTTTCTTAAAATTTTGAAAGTTAATAGACTGCTTTCAGAAAAAATACTAGAAATAAATAGTGGTGATTTACATTAGGAAGGATTTGACAACCACTATCACAAAAGATTTTTGGAATTATTAAACAATGCAAAGCCTTTATTTAACTTCCATAATTAATTATTGTAGTGCATATCAGCAAAGACATCAATATGTTATAATGAGTTAATTATTATCATAATGATCTAATGGTTCCATATATAGAGTTAATATTTCATATTTACATTAGCAAATACATTTATCCAAAAATGATACTGCTTTTAATTCAAGAGATAAATAGTAATTATTTTCATCTATATCCTTATGTTAAAGGAATACTTCTTAATATTGTTCAATTATCAAATATAACTTAGTAAACATTTTTTTTATAAATTAATTTTTCTAAATGTGCGTAAAAAAAACTAATGTGTTACTTATTTTAGGAAAGGGTGTATGAAATAGAATCAAATAAAATTTGATGTCGGGGTATTGAATTCAGATACTATTAGAAAGTATTATTACTTCTTCAATCCGATATATTTGTAAACATTTCTATAAATATTCATTCAAATACTTTTCAATTTACAAAATAAAGATAATTAAATTACTTTTACATATTTTACTCGTAAAAAGAGAGGTTAATGTTGTTCTTCAATAATATTTAATTTATTGATGAACCCTAAGGATAAAGTAGTTAAAAAAATATGCTTTATTTATGATTTTTTAAAGAGGTACATAAGAAAAATGTAATCACTAATATGGTATAGGGGAGGGAGTAATTTGAGAATTCCTTTTTAGCTACTTCATTCACCATTTTCTAATAAGTAACAGGTAGATGAAATTGTATATTATCTATGTATATACATAAGAAATGAGAAAATAAAAACAAAAAAAAAGTTAGAAAGTAGTGGTAAAAGTTGGTATGATGAAGTATTCATAGGAAAACTATATTTTATGTAAACAAATAAACTAAACCCCCTCCCCTAAAGAAAATTTTCTAATGGATAAATAGGTGGATAAAAAGAATTCCACTACTCCATAAACATAATATGTTTGTTATATACTACAACAACAAAGAAGTGGACACTCAGTTGTGGCTCATATATATATAGACACACACACACATTCTTTTCTCAAGTATAATATTACATTAAATCATAATAAATATCTATTAAAGTTAAAGATAACAAATAAAACATATTTATTTTAGTTGTTATATCATTACCAGTGACCCATAGAATCAACATGTTCCTGTTTAGGTAATTGTGAGTGGATTGTATTAGGGGAAAATGGCAAAGGAAATGATTGATCTGCCGAGACATATGATGTTTGAGGAATAATGCCAGTGGGAGAATATACACTATTGTATGAGAAAGTTGACTTCTGGTCATGTTGTTGTGGTTGTTGCTGCTTTGGAACATTTATCTTTTCACCTTCTAATTCTCTATATTTGTTAAGATATTGTTTAAGAGGGGGAATATAATCTTCAAACCCGAGAATTGTGATGGCCCAAATGATGTCATCACCATTGATTGTCTTTCTCTTCTCCCGTTGGCATTTATCTGATGCTTCTCCGGTGACAAAACTTATAAATTCTGATACACACTCTTGAACCGTTTCTTTTGCATCTTTGGAAATCTTTCCGTTTCCTGGGATGACCTTCTTCATGATTCGGCCCACATTAGCTATAGGAAGGAACCGATCTTGTTCTTTATTATTAGTAGTATTATTATTGTTGGTCGGAATTATTGTCATAGTAGATGATGTTGTTGATGTGGGCAACATACTACTTTCTGGATAATTTTCCTGTCTTTCGTCTTCCATCTCTGATACCTCTACCCTTTCTTACACATAAGATACTATGCTTTTTATATTATATCACATACATGCCCGTACTACCAAAAAGTTAGGCATAAAAATGGGGTATTTTGATGAATTTCCATCTGTGTAGACCTACAGACTCGTTCTAACTTTTAAAAATCATGATAAAAGATAGAAAACATTTTTAACTTTTAAAATAGAAAATGAAGTAATATTTAGGTAATTTTAATATACGTTCTTACATGACTAATAATTTTTTCACCTTATTTATATTTTTCTATTAATATAAAACCACATTACTATTTCTATATTTGACTTTTTCATTTCCTTTTTATTATCTTTATTCTCTCATTATTGAATATTTTAAGGTGCAGCGGCCTACTATTTTAGACCACAGTGACCCCTATTATAACAAAGAAATAGGTAAACCTTACTCATAGATAGAAACCATAATCAACAGAGAATCATAGGAAAAATGACAAATAAAAGCAAGAAACTACGAATAAAGAGAAAAAAAGAGGGATATAGTACACAAGAACATATCCCCAAGGCTTGACTTGAACCAGTAATCGAGTATCTAATCATAATAAGATTACAAGACTTTTACAAAGACAATATCATTTTTGTGACCTGAGCCTAGGGTCAAGCGTGACACGGTGAATGAGGAACCCCAAGATGCGACAAACAAGCCTCATAGCATATATAAATTATATCATTGGTACAGATAATAAAACAAGCAAAAACTAAGGGATATAGTCTAAGGGATAACCAACGAAGGCATAGGAACAGGAGTCAAGAAGATACATACTTGTCCAAATATCCAACAATACATCTAAGTCATAGATAGGCCAGGGGATTAGACATGTCCCAAGATCACTCTCAAATGTATATAAAGTTGCACGAAATATCATAGCTATAAAAAAACAAGCTAGATAGCAAGGCTATTGTCCTCGAACTAGAGGACTCACCAATGAAAATGAAGTCTTCAATTCACAAGCCAACCACGAGTATGAGGAGGAGGAAGATTATCGTACCCTACATAGTGACATCATGCTGGAAAAATATGTTTCAGTAGTTTGGAATATAACAAGTATGTGTGATGCAATGAATCAAGAAAATTATATATCATAGTAAGTAAGATGCATAAACATAGAAAGGATACTAAGATCAATATGTAATGGATGATCAATTCCTCATTGAAAAGATGCACGAAGGAACATAAATATCATAATATATCATGTACATAACTATGTCAGAGGAAACCATAACTGAGACTAAGACCATGCGAGCTACTACATGAAATCTTGATGGTGTCTCATCACTAAAGAAGAATAAGTTTACTTACCTAGGTAGAACTCTAACTCACGTTGTGGGTGTCATGAGCTAGGTGGATTCACTAGAGAATCATAAAGGTAAATTATAATTTCCTATGGTAGCATGTAGTTATATAAAAAAGTCTTTATATAAGGATCCATAGGGATAGTCCCCCACCTCAAGCCTCATTCGATGCTAAGTCAAGTCTCAAGGAATAAATATCATGAAAATATACTAGTCATGTGTCCATAAGTTAAGAAATAATCATAGTTAAAAGCTTATCAAGACTTAATTCATGCATATCGAGTAGTTCATTCAAAACCTTAAGTGCTTCAAGTATATGAGCATTGTTCTTTCACATAAAGAATCCATCATATAGGGTGAGAAAATCCTTCACCAACATTAGCTTATTATTCCAAAGGACTCCCATAAACATAGTCAATAGATTTCATAAACATGTGATTGGAGCCTTGGCCATACAATTCATGCTTTCGTCGAAAGTAGAATAAACTAGGTGGCTTCAAGTCAAACCATCTTAAAATAATGTATTTCAATGAGATTATGCATAAACACCATGAATCACCAATTTAAATTACAATTCAAACAACCCACCATGCATTTCAAAGACCCAATATAGCTTGATATAGGAATACTTAGTAAAACAACAACGTCATACAATTGAGAGTCAATTTATATCAAAATAGGTAAATAAAGGTCAAATGACTCATTAGTTAGACATTAGGAGTCATAGCATGAAAACCCATGAAAATACATAATTTAAATTAGGAGAAATTGGTAGAGAAACCTTTGACTTAATGGGTGAAAAGAACCCATGAATAAATCCACATACCTTAGAGAAAAGTAGATAAGAAGGTTGAAGAAGTCTTGAATTGGGTGAAGAACTTGGAAGAACTTGGATCTTGTTCTTTAATGGAGAAATTAAAAAATAAATGAAAGAGGAAGACTATTAAGGCACAAAACAGACTTGCGAGAGTGAATTTTGGGAAACAAGGTTGAAATATCCTTTTGGGAATATTAAAATATCATCAAAAGTTAAAAGATGACAATTAATAAGTCCTGAAACAAAGTCAGCGAGCTGGAGTTCTGCTCATTGAACTATTTGGTGACTCGCTGAAGGGGACATTCACGTTGCCTAATATGATAATTTTTGAGAGTTT
This sequence comes from Solanum clarkiae, assembly GCA_011800125.2. Lineage (NCBI taxonomy): Eukaryota > Viridiplantae > Streptophyta > Magnoliopsida > Solanales > Solanaceae > Solanum > Solanum clarkiae. The sequence continues at coordinate 14,142,569 of JAABOM020000092.1, read as the reverse complement.
TTGGGGTCAGTCGGTGAGCACAATCAAGGATCATTGAATGTATTCAGCGACTCTCCGAATTGACACTGAGCTTGCCTAATTGTACAACCCAAACATGATTCAGTAAAATGGTTATAAGGTTTCACTCCAAACTCCAAATAAGAAAAAAATTGATGTGTTGGAAAGATAATTTAAAGACTTTTAATTTGATAGGTAGTAGGTCACCTAGTTCATTATGTGCTAAGAGATATAGTCATTTAAAATCGACCTTTATATGAACTAGTACCGATACTTAGCCAAAAGGAATTCTTTGGACTTGGCTCATTGTAAGACCCTTTATGATCCTAAACCATATGTAATACACATTAAAGACCTAATAATTGATCCTATTACTTTAGAAGTCATCAAATTGACCCTAAACGTGTCCGAGGAATGACTCAGGTCTTAGCTTATGTAGAGAAAAATAAAGAACACAAATAATTTATGATGTATAGAAAAATAAAGAACACAAATAATTTACGAGGTTCGGGAAGTGGTGCCTACATCCTCGGGCTAAAAGCTCTCTCAACTGTGTTGTCAGAGGTATGGCATTACTTCAATATATACAGAAGCTTGGGCTCTATACAAGGCAGCATAATATTTTTAATGATTCTAAAAATCCCTATAATTAAGGAATCCCTATAATTAAGGAATCTAACATTCCCCCTCAAGTTAGTGCATATAAGTTTCTCATGCCCAACTTGGATACAAGACAATGAAAATCTGGACAACCCAACCCCTTAGTAAATATA
>JAABOM020000092.1:14067806-14141699 GCA_011800125.2 Solanum clarkiae | reverse complement strand
TTAATGGACTTAACACCCTCCATCAAAGTGGTCAAGGTACCAACCCCTCAACAAGGTTAATGGACTTAACACCCTCCTTCAAAGTAGTTAAGGTACCAACCCCTCAACATGGTTAATAGACATAACACCCTCCATCAAAGTGGTCAAGGTACCAGCCCCTCAACAAGGTTAATGGACTTAACACCCTCCGTCAAAGTGGTCAAGATACCAACCCCTCAACAAGGTTATGGTCAACAAGTAATACTATAGAATCTTATCATGAAATTAAGAATATACAATATACTTTCATCATCAAAACATCATACATCTCATATGCCAAGCATTAGGCCTTCAATAATTCAAGAATCATAACCCAGATATTTTATCAAACACTTGGCGGATGTATAGTGCTAGTATAAAAATATGCAATTCAACAAAAAAACTTGAAGTAAAATAGCCCACCAATACTTAGTAATCCCATCTTGCAAAAAAAAAAAATTGAAAACCATCATCAAATATCAAGAGAGATCATAGTCCTATAGCTTAAAACATGCATAATCATAATAGGTAAATCATCTCATGGTATTAATTAAAAAATGAGTAATCATTTATTTTCAATCAAACTCTCATAAAATCTCAGCATAGTATATGATCATGATCTCTAATGAATAATAACCATAAGCAACACAACTTGAAAACATGTAATTTTCATAGAAATGGAACAATGGGCTTCATGGATGAAAGGTACCCATGAATGAAAGACTTAAAATTTGGAAGTGTGTCTTGGAATCCAAAGCTTGCTCTTGAGTTTCCTTGAATTTGTATTGAGGTTGTGATGGAGGCTCTTCATAGGATTCGAGAGTGTATACCAATTGGGAGATGTTAATTTGATCTTTAGGAATAAGGTCAGTTCTTTAAGAGGTATTAAGATAGCATAGAAATTCCCAAAATACTGATAGAAATGGCTTAATTTATGGAATGCCATTAATGAGGAGGAATTTGGCAATAAGAAATACATACCCCTGCACATACATGATCGTAGCAAACAGAAATTAGTCAACATAAAGAGAGATATGTCCCTTTAAATTTGACTGTCCTACCGATACTTATGCAAAACTTAGCCAACAAAAATTATTTTGAATTTGGCTTGATGTAGGGGACACATGATGGTCTTAAACAACATAAATAATCTTGAAATAGATTTGAATGAGAGCTTGAAGCTTGAATGAGTTTCTTGAGACCCGGAAGTGAGTTTAGGACACTTGAATTGTGTGAAATATTTGTCTAAGTACTTGAGAGAGTATTGGGGAATGTCTTGTAGATATGAAAATGAAATATGGCTAAGTATAGGTATTTTCACATTTGGAAACACTTAGGCCCAAGACCAAAAAGTGTTGGACTAAACTTGAAAACTAGCACCAAAATAAGGCACTAGTGCATCGCGCCAATGACGCGCCTACCTCATTGGAATTCGACACTTTAATACTTGAAATTATGATTCATTCACTCTAAAATCAGGGTTAGACCTATTTTCCACTCAATTTGACCCCCTAAAAAAGGAATATGAAGTCGTATTTTCGAAATAATGTATGAATTTTGAGATATATGGAAATTATGATTATGGGCATTTTTGAGACACATTTTTAGGCACTTTTTGGGGTGCTCAAGTCAGCATTGGGGCATCCTCTCCTTTACCCTTCTTCCACTGATCAAACCACAGCCTAGCAAAACCTTTGAGCTTGTAGGCAACCAACTCAACTCTATCAACGTCAGCAACATGCATCACCTGAAACTATTTTTGGAGCTCATCAACATAGTTTTCAAGATCCTCATTGGATGTAGACCCTGGAACTCAGGCAGGTTCATCCTCAAGAATTCATGGACTCTAGATGTACTTGGGGCATTCAGTATGTATGTTACCTATGTTGCAACAGGTGTTTTCATAGCCTAGGCCAAAGTTTGGATGGCCTTGCGAAGCTGAGCATTTGAGATTTCAACTTGTGGTAGCTATTCAAGGATAGCTAGACCTATGAGGTCATCCTTATTTTGGGTTACAGGTTGGCTGTATTCTATCTAGTAGCACGCCCTATTCCTCTAATGAATCTTGTTGGAGGCATGGTCACACTTCTGTAAATGCATAACGCATGAATTAGAAGAGAGTTTTCAAAGAGTTTTAACTCTATCGCAACTAATTGGAATAAGAAAGATGTGTAACATTTCCTAATGTCCTATAGCCTCTCTATTATGGATGTGGCATGCTTCACACTAATAATACAGACTCTACTAGACATGTCTTCATAGACTTCCAAGGATTCTTGTGCTTTATGCTCTGATATTAATTTTGTCATGCCCTGGCAGGGTACTGTAGACATGGCTGGCACTCAGAGACTATTGCTAGTCAAAAAATGAACCACTTACTCTTATCACATTCATCCATTTAACAACACAGAAACTCAGTAGAAGTCTAAAGATAATAAATGGTGGAAGTCTCATAATATATAAGTAAACAGGCTAGTATGAAAGAAACTAGCTCAACAAGTCTCAACATCAATAACTCAACTCTAGTTTATGAAGCATCTATCACTAATCAAATAGTGCTAATGCCAAACTCATAGCTACCTCAACTCAAAAATAAATCTAGTCTATAACAAGCCTAATCTATAAGCTAGATGAAAACAAAATAATGATCCTCCGAAGTAAGGAACCAACTCTGCTGATTGCAATAGATCCTCAATGATACACCTATTGACGATTACTAGTATCTGCCTCTGCATTGTAAAATGATGTAGTCCAAGGGAGGTATCAGTATTGTAACACCCTACATCTTACAATACTAGTACAATGCAAATGAAACATGATAAGGTTTGGCTAAGTTAGCTCCCAAATTTGTAAAAGTGATTGAATCTCGTGTTAATAGGCTATATGTGTATCTAACACTTAAGATGGTCGAGTGCATATGTGTTTTGTGTTGAATTAAGGAGATCACAACCTTAAATGAAGTAAGAGAATTGAGATGCTTGTAGGACTTAAGAAGCTAGCAGGTGAGTCACCTACTTGCTTAGCTTAAATTTGCTAACTAAATGGAGATGAAGCTCGACGTCGAATTGTCCAAGTCCAATTAGGAATAAAATTCGTATTAAGGGTGTACATTTGGCCCATATTTTAACATGACAGACGGACTATATTTTCAGCCCAAGAAAGATATAAAAAGGGCCCAAAGACATCACAACATACTTAACAATTTGGGCCCAAACTAAGTGAAGGGAAAGTTGGAAAATAGTCAACCCAAGCCCATCAACTTGGAAACCCATTTAGGCCCAAGTGTAATGGCCAATCAGCTGGATAACTAGCTTGATAATGTCTAATATTAAGTGGTCAAAATGTCAAAAGAAAGGCGGCCAAATTAGTCCTATAAAAAGGGGTTATAAGCAGCATCATTTATTCACTCTTAGACTTGGAAAAAATTCAGCTTTCTCAAAACTTTGGTGTTTTTCTTTCTTGACCTAGCAAGCAGCTACAAGGGGACTTCTAAGGTTCTTGAAGAAGCCCTACACCTTGAAGTTAGTGTTAAGTAAGTTTACACATGTGTTTAGTATCATTTTCTTATGAAAAACAAGAAGTATATGCTAGTATATTGTGCTGAAAATTTGAGACAACATGTATTTAGAAAGTTGTTGCATACTTGCCTTTTTTTTAGTGACTTGTCTATGGTTTGTGGGTTGTATTATGAATAGAAATTTATGTTATTAATATTTTTTGAATTGTAAATATTTCCCAAAGGTTGCTGTCCTGATTTTGGTTTCATTTAACAAATGAGTTTTATTGTGCTATCTTAAGTGTAATGTTGACTAAAACTTGTGGGTTGTTGGATGGAAGGCTATTGGCTCATCTCCTTCATGACATCTTGGGTGCTGTTATAAGACTGTTTAAGGACTGTTTGAATGTGTAAATGTTGTTGGAACAGTTTGTAATTGTCGACGTCTAAATGTAGTGAAGAAAGTAACGTTATGTTGTCCTTTTGTAGGTTGTATAAAATTGTTACGTGTTGTGCTTTGTGCGATGTTGTGAGACTGTTATGGCACTACAATATGCTGGAAATGATGTGTACATGTGAAGGTGTATTAAAAAATACGATTAGGGGCCGAAAGATTGAAAGAATACGCTCGGGTTTATAAACACCCGCTTGCTGCCCGTGTGTTGTTTTCTTATGTGATTGGGCTGCCAAGGTGTATCTATTGCCTGCTAATGCCAGTTTTATCACCTACTATGTTGTAGATAAATATTTGGAGGAAGGAAAGGTTATCCCAAGATAGTAACGAGGTCATACAACGAGGTATGTAAGGCTACATGATTTCGCATTACTTGGCATGAAATTTAGATTCTTCCTTGCCACATAAAGGCACTTGCCAACTCCGACACAACTATTAACTGTGTCTACACTCTTGCACATGTGCATATGCTCCCATACATAGTCACCTTTAAATCTGCATACATACATGGATACCAAGGTACATGGGTTCATTTTGCCAAATAAAGTTCATGAGTTATTTCATCTCATACGCTTTTCATTATTTATGTAACGTACACTTTTCATTGTCATATTGTCTAATATGATTATCTACATATCACATGCTACATATCAATTCCTACATCTCTAATATTATGACCACCAAAAGAACCATCTCAAAGGTAACTGAAAGATAAAGCATATTGTTTACTGATGGGTGGTAGCCTGAGGGGTGGAAGAATCACCTAGCCAGGGACGATCCTATCACAGGTGGTAGCCCGAGGGGTTAAGGAAAAACCTAGCCAGGGATGATCCCGATAAATGTTTACCACTGATCAGTTGGTCATTTGTTACATATTGTGCACAGATCATACAATAAAGGTAAAGTAATATAAAGAACATAAAGTACGTGATCCCAAACTATAGCCAAGGGTGGTCTCTAATTTTACACCAATGCATAGTTTTATTTGAGTTGTTACTTCATGTAAAATATGTCCTGCCTTACATATTCAGTATATTATCACGTACTGACGTCCCTTATGGGGTACCTGTATTTCCTGCTGCAGGTATAGGTGCAAGGAGATCTCCATAATAGGAGTACAGGATATCTAGCTGCTGTTACCAAGCTCCAAGTTGCTTCGGAGCTTTGTTTGTCTAGAGCTTATATGTTCGTATTATACAGTTAGATGAGGCGGAGCCTGTCCCGACCCTTATTGGTCACTTTTCCTTATTTAGAGGCTTTGTAGACTATATAAATTAAAGTGTGATCATATCTCATACTTTAAACACCGTGGCCCCAATGGCCTAGCCATATGCATTTCCTTTTGGCTTGTTATCACTATTTAATTTCTTAAAGACATGTTAAATGTAGAAATCCCTTATAATATTTATAGAAAGTGCATAGATACAGGTTGGTTCTTCCCGTCCTTATCAGCAGCAGGTGCCACTCTGCCCTAATGGGACTTGGGGCGTGACAAGTATGTGGAATGTACGAGTATGTAAAATGGTTGAATGATACATATAGTTAAAATAATATAGAAATAACATCAACTCAAAATATACTTGATCAGAATGTCAAGTTCCTATCTAAAGCAAGAATAATGAGTAGACAAATGAACCATCAATCAATCAAACCACATCAATCGACTCAAACTCAACTCAACTCAATTGGACTCAGAGTACTATCAGTGTGGGATGTATCTGAGAGTTTCTCTTATCCGATAACAATCACTTATGAGACAGTGATTTTACAACAATCTCGCTTATGTTGCCACAACAGTTTCGTACTGCTAGGTAAAGAATGAAATGAATCCATAATGGATCTGGACAACTGATCAATCAAGTCCTATTGTTTCAGGATAATAGAAAGGGGCATGTCTGACTTTAATGGACTTAGTCCTAAAATAAGGAACCTATCCAACTTTAACAGACTTAGTTCACAAATTGGGGACTTGTTCGACTTTAATGGAGTTAGTGTACTCCTATGCTTAGCGACGTAGTTAATGAGTGAGAGCTTGATTTACTCTTACTCATTTTGGTTCTTGATACACCTCCTAAGAATTAATGCTCATGAGACTCCTCATCTCAACTTGTCTCATCGAGACTCTCATTATCTCATTAACTCAAACTCAATTGGCCCTTTCGGCCTATCATCTCAATCATCTCATTAACTCTATTATCATTCAATAACTCAAGAATTCAATCAATCACTATGAATAAGTCAATTATATCAAACTCTAGAGTTCAATTATGAATACTCAAGGGATCATCAATCTCTATTAACTCATCGGCAACTCATCGGCATTCTCACATAACAATCATAATCAACATAATCAAGTTAAAGATCTAGACTCAACCCCTAGGTTCATTCATGCATTCTTTTACAAAATAACATATAGGGTTTATGAAGTAACACATGTAAAAGAATGTATTAAGTAAAATAAATTTATGATGATCATTAACACATGAAAATACTTGTAATATGTATAATCTACAAGAAAATACTCAAGAAACATGTATGAAGACTTATGATACTCACAACTCCTCTAGTACCATCAATGGGGGCACATGGAAGAATAATTTCATGTTTTATTTTAGCTTTACATACATGGTATGAAGCTTTTGACAATCAACCTCGAAGAACACTCAACACACTCCTTGAATTTACACTCCTCTTCTCTTCTCTTTAGCCCTAGCCTTTGTCAAGAACTTAGAAAGGCTTAGGAATGGGTACGTGATATGCCATAACTTTATACTCATATGAACCTATGTTTTAAGACTCATTTGTTAAATGGGAAGTTTATTAGGGTTATGCGAGACTCCTCGTACTTAGACGAGTTTAAGACTTTCTTATAAATTGAATTTTAAGTGTTAGATTGTGCAATGGTCAACTTCAAATGATCATAATTTTTTAGCACATAAAGAAATGGATGAACTGTGACATACCAAATGAAAGCACTTTGAAGTGGCTTTCCAATGCAACTGGTTTCACCTTATTTGGAGTTCAAAGTCAAAAGCTATGGCTATTTTACTAAAGACTACCAGTGTAGAGTTGTACTACAAAACCTTAATTATGAAGTCGTACTGTAACTCATAGAAAGTTCCAGAGACTCCTTAATTGAGCCAAAGTGTTACGAGAGGGGTCCTACGAGTCATAGTACTTTTCATGACTCGTAGTGGGGCTCGTAAGGGACGTTTGACAGCTTTTTAGGAAGAGTTATTTTGGCCCTTTCCTACCCTTTCTAAGCCCAAGATTGACATTTTTACACTCATGTAAGGTCTCAAACCTTTCATTTCATCATTTTATTGCAAAATTATTCTCTCTAGAAACCTATCCAAGACTTTATCAAGATCTCTATTCAAATTCAAGGATCTCAAGAACAACTTTGGATTTCGAGGACCCAATCCAAGCTTCAAGTCTCCCTCATGTATACTCATGAAATTCCATGTTTAGGTATGTGAGTCTTCATCCATGGGTACTTTCACCCATGTAGCCCAACCTTCTCTTTTTATGAAAATTCCATGACTTCAACTTGTATTACCTATGGATATCTTTTATTAAGAATTATGAATATAAATTATGTTGGGGTTTTATCAATTGTTGATTGATTATGCATGAATATCTATGTCAAGCTTATTCCATGAATTGATTTTGTCTATTGAGATGATACATAATTTGAGCTATGAAACTATGAATTATTATGAGATTTTGTGATGGATTTCAAGATATCCTAAATAAGAGTTTTACTGTTATATTGGTGGATTGATTTGCATGAGTTAACTCATCTTGTTTTACTCTTGAATTGCATTATTTTGAATATGTATCCTGAACCCACCATGTGTTTAATAAAATTACTGGACAAGAATTCTCAAGTTGTTGATGAACTATTACATGATTTATAAGTACAGTGTTTTAAGATATTTGTGGGCTCTCAAGCATGCACTGAAATTATGATGAGTCATTATGATCTACAAGTGAACCATTCAGCCCTTATGCTATGTTTTATCTTCATGTGAATTTTGAAGCCTACTAAAAGGGTTCATGAATGATATTGTACTCGTCACCCTCTAGTACAAGGAAAATGTCTACTTGAAGGGGTCATGAATCATATTGTACTCGTCGTCCTCTAGTACAAGGGAAATGTCTACATGAAGGGGTCATGAACCATGTTATATACCTTACCTCATGTAAAACTTATTATGATGCATTACCTAATGCCTATGTGAAGGGGTCATGAACCGTGTTGCAAGTGTTACCCTCATGTATGACTTAATATCATGTACTATCTGCTACCTACTAAATGGGGTCATGGCTCATGATATACTCTTTACCCTCTAGTACAAGGTATTTGGATGAGTCATTCATGTCACGATAGTGTGTGGGACAAGCTATGCAAGTATGATTACTCTCAAGCATGTTACACCTAAGCATTTATTGCACATGTCATACTGAACTCATGTCTATTCCCTATGACTATGCATCTTAATTATTATGCTTATGATTCTTGTTACATTGCACCCCTCATACTTAGTACATTCCAAGTACTTACACATACTTTATGCATACATGATGTAACCATGTAGGGACTGAAGCTCTTATCAATCATCCTCCTCTACGTGACTAGTCGGACTGTTCAAAGCTAGCTCTAGGTGAGTCCTTACAGCTGGGGACGATATCTAGTTTCTTTCATGTTATGTTAAGACTTCTTCTTTATGATGGATACTTAATATTATGAGGGTGAGTTTGGGAAGTGTCTTTATCCCCACTGCATTCTAAGTTAGAGGTGTTGTTGGATACTTTTCTTTGTATATGTTATGAGCTTGACTCTTTCTATGCTTTTATGATTACGAAAGGCTTCTCTTTGTCCCGGTTTCCCCTTTCTATTAATTGATTCTTATTATTGCTTAATTTTGCTTCTGCAACCAAGGATATGTGCATGTGTACATTCACTGTGTCACATCTAGGCCCGAGCCTTAGGTTGTGATAGCGTGTAAAACCCTTTTTATATTCAAAATGACCTATTGTCATTGTATTTTAAGTTTAGGAGGGAATGGGAAAGGTCTAGAACGCCCCTCACAAAAAATTGAAAAAGAATTCACCTATGTAACCCATGTCCACGTTGTGGACCCTATATATTGTCGAGGTTTTTTCGCTAAAGATTCTCTGATCGAGTTTTCTAATCATGTAGAAAATACTTGGAACAAATCTATGTTTAGGTCCACGGCAAGTATGCGTCATACACTTGTCATACACTCTAATTGGAAATCATTTTCGCATCGAAAAATTCTCATTTGATCTGATTTCTCTAAAAATAAAGCGATACCATTTTTCAACTCAGTTTTTCATGTTATCTCATATTTGGCATAAGATTTACCATCTGAGCATGGAAAGATTCATTATGCACACAACCTCTTCTCTAGAAGTATTTTAATAATTTTATCGGATTTTACATTCATGTAATGACTTGGCCCAACATTGTGAAGTATTACTTGCTCTTGCGCCTAGCCTATCACGGATTTGTTCCTTTGGGCTCAGCCCAAAAGGCGCCTCGTAGTATATAGACTAGTCCTTACTTATATATCCAGAATCTCTCTTGTGTTTTTGTTGATGTGGGACTTCTCATCTCAAGGTGCGTTGTTATACATACCTCCTCTATGGACTCAGCGTCCTCGTTGAGGTTTGTCCCACTGCATGAGATTCGCCTAGATTCAGTACTATGATTAGCCTCGTTTCACCAGAATTCACTAAACTTAGTTGAAATCTGACCCATATCCACACGACTGATACAAGATTGGCTTTGATACCACCTGTAATGACCTGTTATGCGAGAAAATGACTTGGGTTTTTAAAATTTGATTTGTCACTTAATTGATTTGAGTAAATCGAATTCTCAAAATTAAAATAGAGTCGCCACATAAATTTTTAGGAAAAATCAAGAAAATCATTAAATCATTTTAAAAATACTTAAACAGAAAAAATTATTTTAAAATTCAAAGAATGGTTCGGGTTCACATTTCCACGTCAGGAAGGTTTTACGCACTTAAAATGATCGCTAACACACGATTGTCCGATGATTAGGAAAATATGACTAACTTTGAAATACTAGTTAAAGAATTAAAAGAAAAACTTAAAGTATATTGAAGGATTTTCCAAGTAATATAAAACTTAACCAAACTTTAATTAGTTAAATAAAAATGGCGCATTTTATCTTAAAAAGACTTAACCAATTGAAACAAACAAAATTCCTCAAGTACTTAAAAATATATATAAAAAAAATCTAAAAGGAAAAAATATTTTTTTAAAAAATAAATTAGAAAAAATCAATTAAAAATGATGAAAAATAACACAAATGATTTCCATTTTGGGACTTTAATTAGATTGAAACAATTAAACAGTAAATTGAAATTTTAGTATAAGTAACAAATATCACAATCAAATAAATAGACCATAGACAAGAATAAAGTAAAGTTGGGCTTAATTTTAATATTCTGTCACCCTGCCTAACCTATTAAGTTCTTGTAGCTGCCTTTTGAATTGGGCCCTTAGCTCTATTCCTAATGTATACACTTGGTGTATATCAATATATATTAGTGTATACACACTGCCTTTCCATCTTCAAAGACCCTGCAAGCTGCTTCCTTTGTCTTATATATCACGAGACTGACTTGAAGGAGAACTTGGGCCTCCAGGGACTATCAAAACGCAAAGGAGAGTGCAAGAGTCCCAATGGACTCGGAGTAGATTTACATGCATCGACAGAGAAAGGGGAAATTAGTATTAATTCAAAGGAAGGTAGTATAATACTTCTAAACTACTACAATAAATTGAGTCCAATATAGAGAGTGAATAATCAAAGAATAAACAACCAGTGTATGCCTTAACACATTAAAGGACCAAATAGATTCATACTTGCCTAAACGTGATTAAGTGCAAGACTCATGTTATAGATAACTATAAAATGCAATAGACACCGAAGCCTATTCTTAGGATGATTCAAAATAATAAGAAAAGCAAAGAAGAGAATCAAAATAATGTTGTAACGAAGAGGACAAAACGGGAAGCTAGAAAGGTATCATACTCTGAACACTAAGTTGCAGACAAACAAAGTACGCTATCTAGAATTATTTAAACCAACAATAACATGTAACTTAACTTAGTTCTTAATAAAGGGGAGGATACTTTTTCTCAATAAAGTATCTTTACGAGCTTATCTATGAGATTGAAAATTATTGCCATGCCTTGTTAACTGAATTCATGAAACATAAGATTATACATAATATGAAAACCAGCAAATCGACAAGGAACAGAATGCACTAACAGCCAAACAAACCCCAGATGAATAGAAGATTTCAATCAGATATGAACCCCAAAAGAAAAAAACATAATCTGAGAATTAAACTTAAAAATATAGGAAGATTATGAGTTGATTTGTGAAATTACAATGAGGAAAGGTCTCAATGATGTCACAAACCACAGATACTAGAGCATAACAGATTAGTTTTTCACTTGTTAAAGCCAAATAATGCCAAGTATATAGCTATAAAGAGAAAATAGAGAAGCAAATCAACTGTTGTGCTACCAAATGAAAGCATTCTAGGCCCTCTAAAAGCACTAGAACATGATCAGATATCAATGAGATGCTATAATGCATGCTTGAGTGAAAATAAGACTTATTTTATCACCTTCTAAAGTTGCATAATGTCATTAACTGAATAACATTCCAGAGATGAAAAGATAGACTTAGAGCGTAATGGCAAACTTTCATTTTACACTAACATCTAATGCAACACTCAAAAAATAAACATGACAATAACTTCTACTAGACGTGGACAGTAGTTTTAAACAAGTAAAAGATATCAAAAGAAAGTACGAAAGAAGAAAGAGTGTGAGTAAAATAGATACAAAGCTACTAGTTCATGCTACGTGCAAGTTAAAGAAATAACACATACCCCTTAATAGTGAAAGAAAACAAAAATATTATTTCGGCTACATGATCGGATGAAAAGTGAAGTGATGATGCATATTTTGCAACATGTAGAAGAACTTTTTGCAACTGAACAGACTCAATTTCTTTTCTAACAATGTGCTTATTAAACAAAGAATATGAAAGGGAGAAAAAACTCATTTTTTAGAGAAAGGGGGAATGAAAACCAACTATGTTGGAACCACAAAAAATAGGAAACCTTCATACAATCAGATATACCTAACGAAGGCTTACTCTACGAATTGGACCATAATAACCGAAATGCAGATTAGAAAATCCGATGAAAGTTTTTGAGACCAATAAACAGAATGTTCAGCCATTCAACTTCATAGCAAGATCAATACACTATCTATTAAAAACAAACATGGCTAGAGAATACTAAAACAAAATGATAATCAGTGGCTCAAGACATTGATGCCTGAATGTAGAAGAACTGAAGTTGAAATGGGAAGAACATTTCAAATTATACAGATAGGAAATAATGACAAAGAGGACTAAATCAAATTCATGAAACATTCGAACATATAGCTTCGATGCAATGATCAACAAGCAAACCAATACCTCCACATCTAACATCTAGCATTTAACTGCTCATATAACATCCCAACCATCAACAGTTACCGGCACAATCGGGGAAAGAAACCCAATTGGGTGTCAGAAGTGGATAAGATGGCTGCACTAGAGATTCAGTCGAAGGTATTACCTATTTAAGAGCAGTGAACTGGGACGATGAGCTTGAGGAAGAACTCTTCACAACAACGCAACTTGTACAAGAATTCTTCGACTCAAAACCCAGACACTCTGGTTTCAACCTCTTAGAATCGCCGAACTTTTTATAAAAAGTAGTGCGTAGAAACAAGAACTTTTACTAAGGTATTGTAGGTTAAGAACAACTCAGGGTATATTTTTTTAGGGTAAAAATGATGGCTGCCTTGAAAATATGAAAATCTTCTTCGGTTTTTGTCCATTCCCAATCCTTTTACAAGTGAGGAGAAAAATGGGATTATATAGGGGACAGATTAGGGAAGAAAAAGGGGGGAAACAGGTTGAATTTCAAATTCTCAACGGATTGAAAACCTCTACCATTGTTTGACGGATTGAGAGAGGGATGATGGAGAGATTGAGATGCGTAGATGACTTTTTCAGCAAATTCCCACTAAAGTGTTGCGTTTGTCGGGTCTATTGGGGTCGGGGTTTTTGTTTGGTACTGTTCATCATTGATGATGAAGAATGAGTGAGGGAGGTGAGCATGCACGTGAGATGAGGGAAAAAGAAAGAGGGGTGCGTGTGTTTTCGTTTAAGACATATATGAATAAAAATATGTATATATTGAGTTGTAGAATTAAAAGTGGTGGGCCAGGTTAAGGGTCAATTGGGTTGCGCTTCATTGATATGGGCACAAAAATTGGTCCATTTGAAGTTGAAAAATGGGCTCAAGGTGTAAGGAGAATTGGATTTAATAAATTAGCCACTTCGATTGCAATTACGACTAATTAAATATAATCAAATCGAATTCTATTAACTAATTTGACTTTAATATAAACTAATGCAAATTAATTGAAGATCTTTCAAAATTAATGAGCTGAGATGATTAAACTAACCACAAAATAATAACTTCTAAAAAATGAAATTCATTTGAGAAAATATTTTTTTACATTTTTGGAAGCTAATTATTCCAAATTGTTAAAATTACAAGCTCGACGATTAACTCATACTATGGAGGGTTAAAATTGAATATCAACAATTGTCCCTTACTTCGAATATGATTGATGAAAGAGATCATGGACAAAGAAACTTGACAAATCCACTTTTTAGCTGACCATATCTTAATCTTCTGAAAGGCTTTTGGCATGGACTTTTGAAAATTGTGGCCAGACCTTAATTTTGAGTTTTCGACATATCTCAGGTTACATGAGAATTGAGGACAACTTATAGTTAAAAATAGTTTATTTTACGTATTATTTTAAAAAATTCAAAAGCTATCCTAGTATCGAAGTTTCGTGAAATTGAAATGCTTAGGAAAGAGATTAAGAGCATTTGTTAGAATATAGCCATGTTTTAAAAATTGAACCCGCCTAAATATCATTAGTCTTAGGAATCAAGATGCTTGTAGTTCGACTCTATTGGTTGAAGAGGATATCTCTTATTCTGAGATAACCTCTGGTTTGGAAGGAGTGACAAACAAATCGAATTATGAAAAAGAAGCTTGCAACCTCTTAGTCATGAACGTGACATGATTCACACCTATAATCAATAACTTACATGGACATAATTTTATAAAATTCTTTGTACCTCATCATCCAGATTGGAAAAATCGCTTCGAGTAAGAGTTGACATCACCTAGATGCAAAACTGAAAACTAATAGACCGAAAGAAATACCCATATTCTTTTTAATATAGGTGTGGTTGGATTGAGGTAGGAGTCGTCCCTCAGCTCACACCCGAAAAGTTTGACAATCCTCTTCATACTATGTCCTAGTTCGCCGCTAAGAACAGGTTCCACGTTGCACTGCATCCTATTTGATGACATCTACACCATGTTCGACACATATTTCTCTTCTTGACATGATAGATAATAAGTCAATATGATGTAATACGATAATGGCTCTCTCAGCAATAAAGGATGTGATGCCTTTCTTAACAGTTTGAAAATGCAATGACCCTCTTGATAGTTAGAACATGCAATCGCCCTTTCGGAAATGGATGATGAAATGGCCCCCTCGGCAGCTTGAAAATAAAATGGCCCTCTTAGTAATGATGATGAAATGGCCCTCTTGGCGATGATGATGAAATGACCCTCTTGGATACATAAAAATAAAATGGCATTCTTGGCAACTTAGAAATAAAATGACCTTCTTGGAGATGATGAGGAAATGATCCTCTTGGCAACTTGAAAGTAAAATGACCCGCTCAGGAATGATGATCAAATAGTTTTCTTGTCAATGATGATGAAATGGCCCTCTTAGAAACTGAAAATAATAATAGCCCTGGTGACAATGGAAAATTAAAATGGCCCACTTGGCGATGATGATGAAATGACTCACTTGGCAATTTGAAAAATAAAAATGGGTCTTTTAGCAATTTAAAAATAAAAATTGCCCTCCTGGAAATGAATGATGAAATGGCCCTCTTGGAAATGATGATGAAATGGCCCTCTTGACAACTTAAAAGTAAAATGGCCCTCTCAGTGATGATGATCAAATAACCCTCTTGGAAATGATGATGAAATGACCCTCTTGGCAACTGAAAATAAAAATGTCCCTCTTGGAAACGAAAAATAAGAATGGCCCTCTTGGCGATAATGATGAAATGGTCCTCTTGGCAATTTGAAAATAAAAATGGTCCTCTTGGAAATTTAAAAATAAAAATGACTGGTACAAATGAGGTATCGGCCTAGCTTGTGCCTGCTTAACTTTCTTGTTAGATGTCTCCCATTCATCGTCTTCTAAGGTAATACATTCCAAACAAAACTTTGACAGCTTCATCGGCAACCAGATGGGCTTGACGATGCCTTGCAAGTATTTCTCCAGCCCAAAGACTGCTTCAAATCCGCTGTTGAGCATAATTGTGGCTATCATCTAAAAGACAGTTTGACATAGAAGGTCCAGGTGCCAAGCCATCACCGGTGGCATTCACTAACTCTATAGTGTAAAAATCAGACCCTCTAGCGACATTATCAACGATGGGAGAATGAATGCTTGAATAACTTCCTTCACAATAAATGACCACTTCACTATCATTCTACACAAACTTTATCATCTGATGAAGGGTAGAGGGCACTGCTCCCACCATATAAATCCAAGGCCTCCTTAATAATATGTTATAGCTAGTGGTAATGTCCATACTTGAAATTCAGCTATGAACTCAGTAGGTCCTACATGGATGACTATATGCACAACTCCCAACGTATTTCTTTGACCTCCATCGAACGCTCTCATATTAACCTAGTTCTGATGAATCTTTCAAACATCAAAATTCAGTTATTTAAGAGTAGACAAAGGACATATGTTCAGCCCATATCCATCATCAATCAAAACACAATTTAGAACTATATCTCAACATTTAATTGTGATGTGGGGTGCTTATTATGCATTGATCCTTCAAATGACAATTCTTCATCATTAAAACTGATGTGATGTCGTCGAGCGACTTGGCTTATTGTAGCTGCAAGATTATCACTACTTAATCCCCACGGGCACATAAACATCTTCTAATACTTTCGCCAATGCTTGCCTATGTTGTTGTGAACTCATCAACAATGCCCATATGGAAATTTGGGTCAGTGACTTCTCAAAAAGCTTCACAATGGAATATTCCTTATGTTGCATTTTCCTCCAAATATCTTTCGCTTCCACTTCACTTATTGGCCTTTTATGTTGATCTTTCTTGGTTGTTCCTTGGGCCAAATTCTTCCATCGCATAATATCTACCAGACCTGGTCAATCCCTGTGTGTTGGTTGTACTATTGTTTTAATCACGCACCAATTCTCTTATCTCTCAATCATATCAATAGTTTTTCCTCCATGATTAGGAAGAGGATTATTGTTGACATTAGGAGTGGCGGTCTAAATAACAACCATGTCCTTTTCAATCAAATCTTTGATGTTGTGCTTTAGATTTATGAAGTCTTCAGTATCGTATCCAATACTGTTAGAATGATAAGCACATGTTCGATCACCTCTGAATAATCGATAGTTTGTGTCTATTGGTTTTGGAGGGATAGGATGGATCATTCCTATAACCAATAACCTTTTAAATAATTTTGTCTGACTTTTGGCAAGTAGAGTGAACACCATTGGAGGCCTCTTTTCTGAGCTTGGATGAGGAGGATTATAATTATTTTGTGGAGGTGGGGGCACTTGATAGTAATTTTGAGAGTTTTGGCGGGAAGGAAGGGGAGTTTGAAATCATGGATAGGGTTGGTTTTGGTAGCTTGGTTGTGGGCTTTGGTAGTTTGGGTTGAAATAATTGGCAGGGGGATTTTGGTAGATTGGTTGAACATTTGAGCAATTTGGTGATGAAGGCTGATAATTTGGGTAATTACTTAAGTATTGTGGAGAGGCTTGGTGTATTAGGGGTGGAATTTGGTATCCAAGGAATGAATTTTGAGAACAGTGAAGGTAGTTTTGGAAGGGTGCAGATTTTTCTAGGATTATTGCTAAAGGGTTTCTTCTCATCCGGTATATAGGAAATAGATGACACGTCCTCTCTCTTCTTTCATAGTAATCGGAGGATACAACTGAATTAGACACAGGAGCAATCTTCCCTGTTCTAAGCCCATCCTTAATAGTCTCCCCTATCTTGACTATCTCAGCGAATTTTTCCCTAATAAGCAATATCATTCGGTCATAGAACTCTGGCTCATAGATGCGTATAAATATTTCAATGACCTCTTTCTCGGACATGGGAGATCAAACCCTGACAACCTGTTTTTACCATCTATAGGCGTATTCACGATAACTCTCGACAGATTTTTGCTTTATTTTTTTCCAAGGAATATTGATTCGGAACAATCTTGACATTATAAGCGAATCTCTCAACAAAATCCTTTGCCATAGCACTCAAATTAGCCCATTGGTCTAGTTCTTGGGAAGTAAACTATTCCAAGGCCTCCCTGCTCAAGCTTTCACTGAAAAGTCTCATCAGTAATGCCTTATTCTTTCCTACACCTATAAGCTAATCACAAAAGGCTCTCAAGTGGGTAAGAGGATTTTTAGATCCGTCAAAAACACCAAACTTTGGTATTTTTAATCCTTATGGAAGGTTCAAATCAGGATGCATACATAGATTCTCATAGTTCAATCTTGCAAGATCTAGTGCAATGTCAAATTGTTTCATAGCCTTTGCAATTTCTTAATTTATGTTCAACTTGGTCATTTATTCCTTAGCCTTCCACTCTTTTTCCTTCTCCTCATAATGATCGATTTCTGGGAATGTGGCATATGAATTGCGGCTCGGGAAGGATGAGAATATGGAAAGGATTTTTAGGAGGCGAGCGTTGAGTAGGAGGTTGGTTTTGGATGTGGTGTTCTTGATCCTCTGGAGGGGCTATTTGGGGATTAGTAGTATTGGGGTTTTGAGGAGAAGTGAAGGTTTGTATGTTGTTAGCATTGGGATTTAGTAGCAGAGGAGGCGTATGGCATGAAGATCTGGCATGATATGCATCAATAGTAGGGGTATTTTGAATAGAGATAAAGGGTAGGTTGTTCGGGGTTGGTTCACAAGTTGGGTTCAAATGAGGAAAGGAGAGTGGAGGCCTCTTATTGTTAAGACCGGGAAGGTTAGTAGAAATGACCAAGTTCGTCAAATCTTGGGGCTTTTGCATCTCAATCCTCATCTTATCTACTTGTTGTATAAGATGCACAATGAATTTGTTTTGCTCAGCAATAACAGTATCTACTACAATAATTTCAGTCGAGCCCATATCCTCATTATTTCCGGCCATAGTTGCCTTTGACGAGTCTTGATCAGGGAAGGAACCTTTGCGAACCTTTGATCTGATAAAGTGTGGATGGTCGGACAAATTATCAACACAGATTAATTCAAATTACCTGACAAAAGAAAAAAAACTCAAAAAGCAAGTATGATAGTTTCTTTTGATTGACATGTAATACAAGATAGCACACATGAAAACACAACAGTTTTAGCAGGTAGCACAAATATTGTTATTGCATGTCCTGAATGCAGGTGACCCTTTTATGCCCGGGGTAGGCCTATACATTAAATATACGAGATTATGATAGATTAATCCAAGTCATTAAGGAAAATCGAGTTTGAAATATAAAAGATTAAATACTAATAAAAGAGTACATGGCTAGGATTATAAGGTCGATATTAATATTAAAATAACATAGCATAAGGAAAACACTAGGACTTGGGCTAGATCTGCTTCTGATCAAGATGAGGATGATGGTTCAATATTGTTCGATCCCATTTCCACATTCTTCAAATAGTGCATTATATTTGCTATTTGAACCTGCATCACTTGAGATGTCATATATACCTCCTCAATGGACTCAGTGTCATCGCTGAGATTTTCCCCACTGCATGGGAATCGCCTAGATTCAACACTGAGGTTTGCCTCGCTTCACCAAAATTCGCCTAAACTTAGTTGAACTCTGATCCACATCCACAACTAATACAAGATTATCTTTGATGCCATATGTAATGACCTGTTATACGAGAAAATGACTTGGGTTTTAAAAATTCGATTTGTTACTTAATTGATTTAAGTAAATTGAATTCTCAAAATTAAAACAGTGTTGCTACTTAATTTCTTAGGAATAATCAAGAAAATCATTAAATAATTATAAAAAGACTTAAACAGAAAAAAATCCTTTTAAAATTCAGAGAAAGGTTTGGGTTCACGTTTCCACGTCAAGAAGGTTTTATGCCCTTGAAATGACCTCTAACATGCGGTTGTTCGGTGATTAGGTAAATTTGACTAACTTTGAAAAATTTGTTTAAAAGAATTAAAAGATAAACTTAAAGAATATTTGAAGGATTTTCAAGGTAATATAAAACTTAACCGAACTTTAATTAGTTAAACAAAAATGCCGTATTTTATCTTAAAAACACTTAAGTAATTTAAACAAATAAAAACTTCATAAGTATTTAAAAATATAAAAAAAATCTAAGGTAAAAATATTTTTTTAAATAAATAAAAAAATCAATTTTAAATGATGAAAAATAATACAAATGGTTTGTCTTTTGGGGACTTTAATTAGATTGATACAATAAAACAACAAACTGAAATGTTAGTATAAGTAATAAATATCACAAACAACCAAATAGACCATTGACAAGAATAAAGTAAAGTTGGGCTTAGTTCTAATATCCTGTAGGCCTGCCTAGCCCATTAAGTTCTTGTAGCTGGCTTTTGAATTGGGCCCTTGGCTCTATTCCTGCTGTGTGCGACTACTTCTTTTGTTCTAGATACCACAAGGCTGACTCGAAAGAGTACTTTGGCCTCCATGGCCCATCATAACGCAAAGGAGAGTGCAAGAGTCCCAATGGACTAGGAGAGGATTTACATACATCAACAGAGAAAGGGGAAATTAGTACTCATTCCAAGGAAGGTAATATAATACTTCTAAACTCTTACAATAAATTGAGTTCAATATAGAGAGTGAATAATCGAAGAAGAAACAAACAATGTATGCCTTAACACATCAAAAGACCAAACAGATTCATACTTGCCTAAATGTGATTAAGTGCAAGACTCGTGTTATAGATAACTATTATATGAAATAGACACCGAAGCCTGTTCTAAAGATGATTTAGAACAATAAGAAAAGCAAAGAAGAGAATCAAAATAATGTCTTAACAAGGAAGACAAAATGGGAAGCCAGAGAGATATCATACTCTGAACACTAAGCTGCAGACAAACAAAGTACCTTGTCTGGAATTATTTAAATGAACAAAAATATGTAACTTGACTTAGTTGTTAATAAAGGGGAGGATAGTTTTTCTCAATATAGTATCTTCAAGAGTTTATATTATGAAATTGAAAATAGTTGCCACACCTTATTAACTGAATTCATGAAACATAAGATTATACATAATCTGAAAACTAGCAAATCGACATGGAACAAAACACGCTGGCTAGAAAACAAACCCAGATGAATAGAAGATTTCGATAAGATATGAACCCTAAAAGACAAAACATTATCGGAAATTTAAACATAAAAGTACATGAAGATTATGACTTGATCTATGACATTACAATGAGGAATGAAGGTCTCAACAATGTCACAAACCGCATATACTAGAGCATAATAGATTAGTTTTTTTCACTTGTTAAAGCCAAATAATACCTATTATACAGCGATAAAGTGAAAATAGAGAAGGAAATCAACTGCCGTGCTACCAAAATGTCCTTGCTGTGGTTTGCCCTACCCTATGGGATTCGGCTAGACTCAGCACTGAGGTTTTCCCCACCTCACTAGGATTCAACTAATCATAGTTAAAACTCTGACCCACATCGACAAGGCTGACACAAGAATGACTCTGATACCACCTGTAATGACATAGCCTAACACCGTGATGTATTGTCGGCTCTAAGACCAAGCCTATCACGGATTTGTCCCTTTAGGCTCAAGCCAAAAGCCATCTCACAGTATATAGACTAGTCATTTACTTATACACCCAGCATCTCTATTGTATTTTGCCAATGTGGGAGTTCTTATCTATAGGTGGGTTGTTACACTGTGCCAGATGATGAGTATATCTATATTGCCATGAATTGTATATATATAGTGCTGGGACTTTTCTAAGTGCTGGGTCACAGTTCGATGGATTATGGTTGGGATTTAAGGGGTTACTTGTGTTCTTTATCTTTTTATCGTAGGTTAGTTCCATTTTCTAAGTACTCTATCGTTTGGTGCTCACCCCTTGCCACATTTTTGTAGGTTGTTTCCCCCATCTATCCTACGCGACTTCTTTCTTGTTAGATTGAGCTTCTGAATTTCTTACAAGGTAGCTGCTTATGTTTTCAACAGGTGTAGAGGATTCCATTTTTACATTCTTGTTCAATTTGAGGACTACAGATGATGATATGTATTTCATTTAAGCATTCTATACTAGGCGTGTACATGTGACACCATTCTGGGTTGGTTTTAGTGTTTTTTTTTTCTATTCATCTATGTTGTTAGAATATCATCTTCTATATATGTTGTTATTGTTAAGTTGTTTGGGTTTGGACCGATTCACTTTGGTGGGCTAGATGAGTTCCATCACACCCGGGATTCGGTTCGTGACAATTTGTATCAGAGCCAAGGTTCATAACTCTCACATATGTACAAGTCCAATCTAGTAAAGTCTTGAGAATTTTTGCAAAGACATCTGTTACTTATCCTTGAGAAGCTATGGAGACTATTAGGAAACTCTCATTCATTTTATTTTAATCAATTCATGGAGAGGTTTTGTACTTGGCATGGCTAAGGTTACGTTCTTTGCATATCACTCAAGAATAACATGATACAAAGATAGCCATACCATACCCAAAATAACATTGAAGTCTACATATCTAGGATAATCATGTCCATCCAAGTCTTATAACCTACAAACGACAAAATAAAAAATTGGTACACCTGATCTACTACTAAAGTCTTACCTACTAGGGTCAAAACATGATCAGGCACAAATATATGATTATATGGCAAATAAAATCATGATGAGAAATTTACAGCTAGGATCAAATAACAATGATGTAGGGTGATAGTAAACTAGAATAATACCTGTGATAAAAACATCAAAGGCCTCAGCCTCGGGTCTACCAGGGAAACCATAACACTTACCTTTTTATCCTCCACCAGTCAAAGCGACCCCTATGCCACTAGAATATGCAGGAGCTTCAACAGCTCCCCAACCTCCAATGCATCTACTATTAGCACAATGACCTCTACCCCAAATGCTAGTTTGTTAGGCATAACATTGAGCTTGTGGTGTTAGATATATGATCGGTGCTACAGTGTAAGAGAGATGGTCCCCAATATAAGTCCTCATCGGACAATATCTAATCAGATGATCTGGAGATCCACACCCAAAATTTGATCTAGGGGTGAATAGCTTCAAAGAAAGTAGTAGAGAAATATTGTAGGCACCCCGGCTCGTAAGCCTTTACTATGAATTGGAGGAACTCTTGAAACGTCCCTCATGTGTTTCAGAAAGCCCCCTAATCATAATTTTCGTATATCTCAAAATTCATGCGTGATATCAAAAATCCAACTACATATTCTTTACCATGAGGCAAAATTGAGTGGGAAATGGGTATAACCCATATTTTGGATGACCTGTAGCGAAAAATAATTTTTACTAATTTTCTATTTCTAGTGTGCATCTGTGACCAGGTCGTGATGCTGACTAGGCATGGATCAACACAAAAACTGCCTCCACGATGGGTCCGCATAGCGAATTGGTCTCGGAACAGTGTAAGATTTTTCTTACCTTTTCTGTTCCAGTCAACGGTATTGGAGTCATAGACACATGCCCACTTAAATGTGAAATCTCTTATACTTACCCATTTTTCAACTCTATAACTCATAAAATCCTCTCTCAAACCTCTCTAAGATTTTCAATTCTCTTATTCAAATCTAGGGATTTCAACTCAATTTAGGGACTCAAGGATTCAATCCAAGCCTCAAGTTTCCTTCAAGCTCATCTCATGAAAACCTAAGTTTAAGGTATGAGGGTTTCATCCATTGGGTCCTTTCACCCATAGAGCCCAATCTTTCTTTTTACGAAAATTGTATGATTTCAAGTTGTATTACCTATGGGTATCTCTTATTATTAGCTTTGAGCATAAATTATGTTGGCGTTTTGACAAGTTTTGATTGATTATGCATGAATGTCTATTTCAAACTTATTCCATGAATTGCTTTCGTCTATTAAGACAATGCATGTTTTGAGCTATGAGACTATGATCTATTATGAGTTTTGATGATGGATTTCAAGATACCCTGCACGAGGGTTCTACTAAATGTTGGTGGGTTTATTTTCATTAAGTTTACTCATCTTGTTTCTCTCTTGAATTGTATGATTTTGAACATGTATTACGAACCCGCCATGTGTTCGATAAAATGACATGACAAGGTTTATTAAGTTATTGATGATCTACTATGTGATTTATAAGTTAAGTGACACTATGATGATTATGGGCTTTCAAGCTGATGATGTTCACACTCCAATAAGCAAGTAGTCGTTGTCAGCAATTAACCTAACTAAAGGCTAGGGTCGAATCCACAAGGAATACGAGACTTGACTACAAGAATCCACTATTAATCGTTTCAATTATCTATAACTAAAAATCTTTAAATGAGAGGTTTTATTTATAATGCACGAATAAAAATAAAGACTAAACTAACTAAGAATGAAAACACTCAAATGTGGGGACAACTTAGGAATTGTGTTCCCGATGGTTCGTCGACTCAACTACCCTAGACAACATAACTACAATTGGAAATGTTTATGCAGGACGGTAACTTGGGTTCTTCTAGCCATTTTGTGAAGGTAAAGGTCGAATTTCACTATAGTTCTTGGTGGGCAACCATGGTGCACCAACTAACCGTTGTCTATTGTCCCAGTCAACCTCTCTTTGGCCAGGTTTGGTTGATTAGACGAGAACACATGAATCGAATCTTGTCATTTACTTCCCTTTTCTATTCGTCACTACTTTCGTCAGGATCATGATAATAGGCAGGATTTGGTGTTGGCCACCACCAAACAATAATCAAAATGAAGGGAAATAAATAATATATGCAAAACCCCAATAATAGAAATGTAATAAAGCTAGGTTATCTCGAGTCACCTACCCATGGTTCCCACAACCCCATGTTGTGGGTGCTTAGCTACTCTTCGCTGAAGCAAAACAAACAAAAATACAAAGACTAGACATAGTTGAGCGGTTTTACCCAAAGCAATGAAGAATGATAGCATAACAAGTTGTAAGCCACACGCTTGACATGTAGAGAATGAATACAATATGGGATTTGCACTCCCCAAAAGTGGGGTTTCCAAGAGAAAATGAAAATCTATACTACAACCCTAAAATATTCTCGGGAGAATATTCAAAGGTGAAGTTCAATGTTTACAATCTGGTCTCCCACAAATAAAACCCTAACTTAAAGTATTTATAGTGTTTACAAATTTACCCTAAAAATTACGCAAAAAAGACAACTGGCATCTGGTTCGTCTCACAGGTACGACCCGTAGGATGACCTATAGTCGTAATCGGGGTCTCATATCAGTTTCTTTGCATTTTGGACTCAACTGGTATGACCCACTAGTACGAGTTGTTTCTTGGGCTACGACTCGTATGCTTCTCTCATAGTCTAGGCCTTTAGTTTTTTGTCCAAAGTTTCGGCTCTCTATTTATTACTATGAGTCTGCCTACATGAGTCGTAGTGAGATCTACGACTCATAGGGTAGCCTTATAGCTGACCTCCAATTGGTAGATTTTTGGTTTTTGCTCTCTGTTTATGTCTATGAGATCGCCATACGACTCGTAGCTTCGGCTATGACTCGTAGGTGAGCTCATATGTCTTGTGCTTCAGCAAAATCTGCAATGTTCCTCCAAAATCATGCCAACCTACCTTTTCAGCAATAACAACACAAAAATACATAAAAATCATAAAAAGTCGCATTAATAAGTCACAAAATTCCTTGTTTTAGCCATCAAATATGTTGTATTTAGACAACACATCAACATCCTCAACTTAGAATTATTACTTGTCCTCAAGAGACGACTCAATCTAAGCAGACAATGAGAAACACAAAATAGTTATACTAATGGCATATGCATCATTTTCTCTAATTCAAGTACCTTACTTTCATTTTCAAGACAAGATTGCAAGGCTACTAAGTAAAACAAAAACACAAAGACGTATCTGGCAACCCAACTATGATAAGCCAAGGAGCATGAACCATCCACAATCACTAGTATAGTTATATGCTAATCAAGTAGTGCAAATGCACTCACAGAAAAGAAGTCCCTCTTACTCACTCAAAAAGTATTTAGAATTCAAGGACTATGGAAACATTCTCACTCTCACAAATGAAATTCATGCAAAATGACTAACACCATTTGCTTGCCCCTACACTCAATTTTTGGATTGGCAACAGAGTGGATTTGGATCATTTTAGGACTTAATGACTTGTAACATAGGCTCATGGTGCTTTGGTATGACAGTTTAGGCAATTAATGACTAAAAGCTATCCTTGAGCCATGTTTACCAACACTTTTACCTTCATAACCCAAACATTTTCACTAAATCCACCCTTATTCTCCTATTTCAAGCTTTCACCGGGTACCTTCTTTTTCTTTTAAGTTGTGCGTTATTTCTGAACTCATTTTTGGTATTTTCTTCAATTCAAGTGCTTATTTTCTTTTTCCTTCCCGAGTCATGAGTTTTCATTTCTTTCTTTATTTCCCAACAAACCACCTCATTTTTATTACTTTACCACAACAAAGTCCACCCACAAGTTAGGCTTTTAGCCTGAGGTGAAGTACACAATATCTAAACCAAGGTCCACATGTTCAAGGATAGACCATGGCCAAACTCAAGGCATTGCATCAAACAAGGTTAAGCTAGCGAAGTGTCAAGAAAGAATGAGTACATGAGAAGCTCAAAAATTTGGAACAAGGGATTCACTCACTCATTTGGTAGGCCATTTAGGCAAACGTGGGTTCAGTAAAATAACGAAGGCCTAAGATCCCTTCCAGATCAACCATATCACCAAACCAATCTTAGAGTAACAAGGAAAGTTCTGAGTCTATACATGATACATGAATGTAGAAAAATAAGCCAACAACACATATGACATTGCACACACAATCAAGTATAGACTCGCAGGTCATGCTTCAAGACTCAACTTACCTTTACATTATCAGAACAGACATCACTAGATAGTCAAAATGAATGATTGCATTCATAACGACAGTCTCAAAAATTTTGAGGGTTTCTAATTTTTCAAATAATTCAAAAAGCATTCAAAGACTATGCATATATGCCAAAAGACCATACTACTATGTATTTACACATTATCTATACTACCTAAACATGCTGGTTCAACAGAAAATTAAAACATCCATAAGGAAAAAGAAACACGACAAGAAAATCTTGGAATAAAAAATAGGGGAAGTTATGAACTCGAGGCTACTCAGACTTCACCTTAATCCATAACTTCCCATATCTCATCAAGATAGAATACTTTGTCCTCAAAGTAAAGATATGAAAAAAAACCAAATAATGGAAACACACACATACACACACACATATATATATATACACACACACACTCTCACACACATCTCGAAAACAGCCTCTCTACTTCCAGGAAGTAGCGGCAAGGTTTGCGTACAATCTGCCCTCCCCAGACCCCGCTTGTGGGATTTTACTGGGTATGTTGTTGTTGTTGTTGTTGTACACTCTCACACACATAGAAGAACCAACAATCTAAAACTAAACATACAAAATGTATGTAAAAACAATATCCAACATAAAATATTTAAACAAATCCAAAAGCCAACATAATAAAAATATTGTCTAACAAAAACAACAAAGTATCCATATATAAAAGATAAGGGCTGGGGTCAAAAGTCAAACATCATGGTGCTCAAGAATCGGTATCTGTTTAGTCAGCAGGATCTTGGGTCACGACCTCCTCTTCAGTTATCTGGGTCAGAGCTATACATAAACTACCCTCTCCATGTGACCTCTACTGCTCCCTATCTCTCTGTATAACCGCCAACAGTATCGACTCTTGCACCACCTCCTCTGGTATCAACTCCTCCTTTGGTGATAATGGGCCATCATGTCTAGGCCTCTTTTGGATCATCTCTGGTTCGTTATGCTCAAGAGGCCTCTTCCCATGGGCATGCGAGCGGTTAGCTAACCAATCAAAAAACTCATAACTCGCCAGTGCCACCTTCGGGACTACAACAGGGGCTGCTAACATCTGCAATAAGTCGACCTTAAATTTGTCCAACTCTTGTATCACTTCACTCATATTAGCAGGCTGAGCACCCTCAAGCCTCTGCTTGACTCTCGCCTCGAAAGCATCGACTCGGGCATCCACCACTCTAACTCCCTCATCAACCAAATCATAGGAAAATGCCTTAATCCTCTTCTCTGAGTCCCGTACGGTCTAGCTGACCCAAGGTTTGACCTGATATGCTAAAGCCTATAGCCTGGACTCTGTTGTAGCCACCTTGCGCATCAGTGCCTGAAAAGCAACAGTAGAGATAAGAGAATCAACCTGAATAGTGGAAGATGCTATTGCTGGAGTACTGGAGGATGGCGTAGACTCAATCTAAATAGTTGGGGAAGGCTCTATATTAGCTGTAGTAGTGCCAGTGGTAGCTGGAATTGAACCCTAAGTTTGAGGCTCAATCGAGAATGGACCTGGGATGTCTGAAGGAGTTTTATGTGGTAGGACCACCAGGTTCTCATCATCCTTTATTAGGCTGGGATCCATAGTGCATGTGGCCTCGACATTTTGGTCCTGGTGGGGTCTATAGGAACACCTGCTGCACTGCACAATCAGTAGATCAAAACGTGAAATGGCAGTGAGGTATAATCTGGATCACAATATATCTCATTACTAGCTAGAATGCTGGTTAATAACACAGCTCATTCCAAGGAGATCACATTATCTATGAAAGTAGGCCGGATATACCAACGGATAATGAACCAGAAATATTTGGCCAAAAAAGAGAGGTGGGCTTTCACTATCATATCTGCATGGTTTCTAACCCACGTCGGCTCTAATCCTGCTCACATATCAAGCTGGCTATCCATTGTAGCAGCTCGGTCTTGGCCCCAGCATCTTTCTCATTCATCGCTCTCTTTATTTTATCAATTCGACCATTGTACTTTGCGGTGGACTGAGACACTCTGTAGGTGGGCCCAAATTGAATCCGTCGGAAAGTCTACTTCAAATTAGGAAACTTTGACCCTGGACTAGCACCTCTTGTAACCTAGGCTACTCGATTGGCTTCTTCTTCATTAGTAGCCCTCGACGAAGTGTAGCCAGATAGGCTGCATGAAACTCATAGATTACATAACATGCATACTTGTCCAGTTGGTGTGTAGTCCATTGTAATCCGTGTCTTTCTATCTCCGCATCTTGCCATGGCACCCTATCTAGCCCAGAGTCATTCAACTTAGACTCCTCATGGAATTGTCGAACTGGTCTGCCCTGACCCTTTGGCTCTAGCTCCTGGTTATATCTCATTCATTCCTGCAATGCACCATCTTCAATCGGCTAGGGGATGTGATTGGACTTCCTCCTGCTGGGCTTGTGATCCCTCATCAGAATCTATCTCAGTATATGTAGGGGTCATCTGTGGTGAACTACTCTCGGACCAATCTCCAACACCCTCCTGTTCCTCCTCTTCATACTGGGAGGAACTATTCACTTCCATAGGTATCTGAGTTGTATGAGCCTGAGTCTGAGGTACATTAGCCTCGGGGTCTATTCTGTTCCTGTGAACTTCTAAAGACCCCTCAAATCTCTCAGTCTAAGAAGATTCGTCCACCGGCCTCCATTGGAATGTTTGGATTGCTCTCTTGTTATTTGGAAGCATGATATTTGCAAACCTAACACACAACAACATGTGAACTTCAAGATGTTTGACCAAACAATGTTCACATAACAAAGAACAAAACAAAAACACTGAAACATAGACAGTTATTAATATAGTTGTAGGTCTTCAGCTACAAGGTGCAGGTACGACTCGTAGGCTATCCCACAAATCATACTCTAGCCTCAAAGTACCATGGTTTCTAGGAAAAATACAATCTAAGATCAGATACGAGGTGCAGTTACGACTCATATCACAATCTGGCCTCGTACCTCATTCTAGAGGTATTTTTGAAATCCTAATCAGACTTAGAGACCCCTACCATAAGTCTTAGCAGATGCTATGAGTGATAGGTGGGTCTCATATGAGGAATGTGAAGGAACCACAAGTAATTGGTGACTGCTACGTGGAACCACTATGACTCGTAGGGGGCCTCATAGCTGAAAATAGAAGGCACCTTCAGTGCGTATAACATTTCCACAAGAACAATTATCATATTAGACACAAAATAAGAATTGGCAATTATAAGAGCAACATAATAAATTTGACACATAAGTAGACCCACTATGATATAAGATAGTTATAACAAACATTACCCCCAATGATAAAAGTCAACCCCGCATTAACTCAAGCGAAACGAAAAGTAATTTCATCTCAAAACTCACGCTCGTTATCAACAAAACATTCAATTGATATACAAATGAAATTCAAATACTTTCAACAAAATCAAACAATATAAGGCATATTAAAGCACATCCACATTTTCAACATCCCATTCTGAAAATAATTTGCCTAATGTTCAGTCCACACTTAAGCACTACAGTTAAGGGGCCTGTATTCTCACAGTTATGACCATCCACATAAGAATTTCGAACAAGGCTTAATTCATAGCAACAATTTCAAAGCACTCAACCCTAGTTTGTATGTCTAGACAATAGTATCACCATATGATTATGAATCTTCATGCTTAAACCAGATACACTATCATTTAAAGAAAGAAAATCACTGTAATAGTGTATTAAAATTAACCTGAAGCTTACCAAGTGGTGGAAGAATTGAACCAATGCAAAGTGGACAAAAAATCACGCCAAACGCCTAGGGAATGGTGTTTTAGTCGGAGTACTCACGGGAAAATGACCTGGGTAGTTGGGATTTAAATCAGTATAGTGAATAGGGGGAATGCTTTGAGGGTTTTTGTCAGATTTAGGGCAAAAGGAAATGAAAATGCGGGTCAATTTTTATTTTGACCCCTTTTATATTAAACCAGGTCGCCTTTTTAAAAAGTTACAAATCAGGGCTACGAGAACCCGACTACAAATCTTAGGGTGTTCTACGACTCGTAGGTCCCGGTCTCGTAACATATCCAATACAGAGAAAAAAAGTGAAATTCACACCTGGGCACTACAAACCCCACTTACGACTCATAGGGGACCGTACGAATTGTAAGACTGGCTCGTAGTGTGTGTGCCAACTTTTAATGCTCACTATTTCCTTTTACGAGTCATGACTATGAGTTATAGTTGTGACTACGACTTGTAGGCCTACTTGTAAAGGTAGCTCCAAGTGCCAATTTTTCACATCTTCAGTTTTTCACTTCCTCCTGCAGACCAATTCTCAAAACATAACAATCTTCAAAACATCACAACTGAATCAATGTCTTTCAAATTTAAAGCAAACAACATGTTACCACCTAAAAGCATCAAAAACTAAACAAAACCAAAACAAACCAAAAATCATCATATATGCTTCGGTTGCCTCCCAAGAAGTGCCTTGTTTAACGTCGTGGCTCAACTTTGTAATCATCCATTATCAACAATCATCAAGGGACCAAACCTCACTCTTCAACTCATCCGGATGTTTCATTGGCTGATAGATGTCGAACATTAACTCTGCATCGTTGACCCTAAACTAAAGTTGACCCGAATTCGTATTCCCAAAAGCTCTCCAGTTGCCAGAAATGGTCTTCCCAAAATGATGGGCACCTCAAAATCAACTTCACAATCAAGGATCACAATATCCATGAGAAAGATGAATTTATCAATTGAACAAGCACATCAAGAAGTATTCCCTCCGTCTTTTTGATAGTTCGACCCGCCATAAGCAATCACATTTGTCGGAATCAGAGTACCAAGCCCAAACTTTTTAAATATGGAAAGAGGCATCAGATTGATGCTCGCTCCTAAATCACACAATGCTCTTGCGAAATTCAAAATCGCTGATGGTTCAAGGGATGGTTAATGCACCAGGGTACTCAGGTTTTTAAACAAGGAATTTGGTCATCATTGCACTACATTATTAGAGTTCCTGCGAGAACTCATGGCTCAAAGTGCGCTTCTTTGTCACCAAATCCTTCATACACTTATCATACCCAAGCATCTTCTCCAAAGCATCTTAGAGTGGAATGTTGATAGACAATTGTTTCAACATTGAGAGGAATTTCCTGAATTTGCCATCCTCTTCCTTTTTCTTAAGCCTTTGAGGGAAAGGAGGAGGAGGCTTTGGAATTGACTTAATTTTTTCGTGCTCCCTCACCTATTCTCTTTGTATCCCAAATATCTCTGGACCTTCTCCCTCAACCATAACTTCACCACCAATACCCTTCTCATCAACTTCATCCATAATCACTGGCATAGGGGGATCTATGGTGTTTTTACTACTCCGAGTAATGACTGCCATACAATTCCCTTCATTTTTAGGATTTTCAGCCATATTGCTTGGTAAGACGCCCTTTTGGCGTTGGTTTAATTACGAAGAGGCTTGCCTAAATTGTTGTGCTAGTTGTTTAATCGCCATAGAGTAAGACTCTATCTTTTTGTTAATGCTTGAAATATAATCTTTCATTCCCTTGAAGGTCTCTCATCTTGGTGATCGACTCTCTTCAAAAACTTGTCAAACATCTCTTCAAGCCTCGAAGTTCATTGCATGGCATCATGGTTGTGTGGAGGCACATAAGGACCATTCCTATAACCATATCGTCTTCCCGATTCGGTGTCAGACACTCTTTCCTTTTCATAGTGTCCACCCCGGTTGCCTCTAAATGCACCATCACGGTTGTAGTCCGACCTTGATTCCAGGAACCTTGCTTCAAATAATCCGATTTGGACCCTAGGGGTTACTCCGGAAACTCGCCACTTGGTTGCCTATGAATCAAGCCTATTCATCAAAGAAAGGAACTTCATATATGAGAGCCTTTTAGGAGTTTGGTGAGTGACCGCTTCGACACTTGCTTGGTTTTTCTTCAAGGCCAAGTCAATACTTGTGTGAAGTTGAGCAAGTTGCTCCATGATCTTTTCATAGACCCTTGCTTGCTCATTGTTTGTGTTGACCGCACAAGAAGTCTTCACTGCACCTCGCTCTTTTTGACCCCATGCAATGTTGGTTTTCACAGACTTGCTCCATTATTACAGATATTTATGCAAAAGATTGGTCAAGGAACATGCCTCCAATGATAGTGACGGCGCAAGCTTTACTATTTTCATCAAGCACCCGATAGAAAATTTCAACCAAGGCATCATCCACCATTTTATGATCGAGAACCATCCTCAATCATTTGGTGAATCTCTCCCATGTGGTACTGATAGAATTGCCTGGCAATTGCTCAAAGTTGTTTATATGATCCTTGAGCTTTAGCTTCTTTGATCTTCGAAAATATCTTTTTAGAAGCACTCTCTGAAGCAATGCCCAACTTGTTATTGTACCCGAGAAAGCTCAGATAACCACACTGCTGCATTCTGAGTTAGTTACAGTGGAAACACCTGCAAACCAACGAAATCAAGAGCAAGATGTTGTGTCCCCATGACAGTCTTACATACAAATACCCTATAATGGAGGTGACGATGGGGATCCTCTGAAGGTAGCCCTATGAATAACCCGTAGTTTTGGAGCATTTGAAGTAACCCACTCGACACCGAGAAATTAGCATCTACTAGTAAAGGAGGAAGTACTATAGCACCGGTAACATCCATGGCCATAGGGTTCAAGAGATACTAGTTCTATCCATGAGCATTTTAGTTGAAGTCCCTAATTTGTGGCCGATCATCCCTTGGTGGTGGATTATCTTCTCTTCCCATATCATCATTCATATTCATGTCTTCCTCAACCATAAAATCCTCATTCACTTGAGCCATTCTTCTAAAATGTTGATAGATCTCCAAATTGGTCAGAGCTAAGGGAATACCTTGGCTCCTTGTGTTGGACATACAACCTAGTACACCCTGCAAGTAAAATACAAGAGAGTCTAGAAATTAATACTTGAACTAACTAATAGTGAAATCAAGTCAAAATCTTGCTGTATTCACCGGCAATGGCACCATAATTTTTGATGATGTTCACGCTCTAATAAGAAAGCAACCACTATTAGCAATTAACCTAACCGAAGGTTAAGGTCGAACCAACAGGGAATATGGGGCTTGACTACAAGAGTTCACTATCAATCTTTTCGAGTATCTATAGCTAAAATCTCTAACTGGGGGTTTTCTTTGTAATTCATGAACAAGAATAAAGACTAAACTAATTAAGCAGAAAATACTCAAATTTGGGGACAACTTGGGAATTGTATTCCATATGGTTCGTTGACTTGATTACCTTAGATAACGTAACTACAATTGGAAATTCACATGCAAGATGGTAACTTAGGTTCTTCCATCCCTCTTGTGAAGGTGATGGTCAAATTTCACCGTGGTGCTTGGTCAGCAACCATGGTGTGCCAACTACTGTTACCTATTGTCCTAGTCAACCTCCCCTTGGTCAGGTTTGGTTGATTTGACAAGAACACATTAATCGAATCCTGTCATTTACTTTCCTTTTCCTATTCATCACTACCTTTGTTTGGATCGTGATAGTAGGTGGGATTTGGTGTTGGCCACCACCAAACAATAATCACAATGAAGGGAAATAAAATAATTCGTGCAAAACTCGAATCATTAGAAATGCTATAAACCTAGGTTATATCGAGTTAACTACCCATAGTTCTCACAACCCCAAGTTGTGGGTGCTTAGCTACTCATGGATAAAGCAAAACCAACAAAAATACAAAGACAAGACTTAGTTGAGAGTTTTACCCAAAGCAATGAAGAATGATAGCACCATATATTGCAAACCACAAGCTTGATATATTGAGAATGAATACAATATAGGATTTTCACTACCCAAAAGTGGGTTTTCCAAGAGAAAATGAAAATCTATACTGTAATCCTAAAATATTCTTAAGAGAATATTCAAAGATGAAGTTCATTATTGACAATCTGGTATCCCACCAATAAAATCTTAACTTAAAGTATTTATAGTGTTTACAAATTTATCCTAATAATTACATAGAAAAGATAGTTGTCATCTGGATCGTCTGGTAGGTATGACTCATAGGGTGACCTACGAGTCATAATCGGGGTCTTGTATCAGGTTCTTCACATTTTGGACTCAACTGATCTGACCTATTGGTATGAGTCATTACTTAGGGTACTACTCATATATACTCTTATAGTCTAGGCCTTTGGTTTTGGGTCCAAAGTTTTGGCTCCATGTTTCCTACTATGAGTCCATATATATGAGTCGCAGTAAGACCTACGACTCGTAGGGTGGCCTCGTAGGGTTGATCTCCACTTTGTATATTTTTTATTTTTTACGCTCTATTTCTATCTACGAGATCACTATACGACTCATAGATTGGGCTACGACTCGTAGGTGAGCTCGTATGTCTTGTGCTTCAGTAAAATCTGCAAATTTTTCTCCAAAATCATGCCAACCTACATTTTCTACAATAACAACACAAAAATACTTAAAACCATAAAAAGTCGCATTAAGAACTCAAAAAATTACTTGTTTTAGGCATCAAATATTTTATATTTTGACAACACATCACAGACATGTATTGATTTCATGAAAAGTATCTATGATGTTGTAAGTATCAAGTTAATCCCTATTTAAAGATTTGTACCTCTTACGATACATTCATGTTAAAGAAAGGGATCATCTACGTTTATTATCTATTCTCATGTGCAAGTTAGGCTCAATACTAGAAGTCAAGCATGTTTATGAGCTACTCAAGTCATATTAGCTTGTCTCTTACAAGTTGTTCATGTTATGAATAAAGTATGATTATTTCAAATATTTCATGGGATTAGACTTAGCATCGATTGATGCTTAAGATGGGGGCTCGACTCAAGGATTCCTTATATAAAGTTTTAGTCTCTAAACTATGTGCCACCTTAGGATTATGCATGATCTCTCTTGTGGTTTTCTAGTGGACCCATCTATTTATACCACACCTTGTCGAGGGGGTGACATGCCTTGATCACCATGACGAGAGGGTGACATGCCTCATATTATTCATTGTATAACTACCACGACAAGTAAGCCACACCTTGTCGATGGGGTGACATGGCTCAATCACCTTATCGAGGGGGTAACATGCCTCGATCACCTTTCCTAGGGGTTAACATGCATTAGATTCCAAGTATTAACTCACTTGGTCTATGTCGGTTAAGTTCTCTTCCTGCACATATATTATATACTATACAAGTTGAATGATTTACAAACATGTTCTACTTCAAGCATTGTTCATCCATGCCATATTGAGATATACTT
This sequence comes from Solanum clarkiae, assembly GCA_011800125.2. Lineage (NCBI taxonomy): Eukaryota > Viridiplantae > Streptophyta > Magnoliopsida > Solanales > Solanaceae > Solanum > Solanum clarkiae. The sequence goes on along the minus strand of JAABOM020000092.1, from coordinate 14,106,064 downwards.
ATCAATTGCCTATGATTATGCATTTTGACTATATTGGCTTATGTCTTGTTGCATTTCATACCACATACTTAGTATATTAAAACAAGGGAGGCCAACAAGGGAGTTCTCAAAGGCCAAATAGGTTCTACGCTCTTCAAGAAAGGTAAAGGGTAGATGAGGTGCCCGATGTCGTCACCAGTATGTTAAAGGTTTTTGATTTTGATGTGTATGCATTGATAGATCTGGGTGGTACTCTTTCTTTCATTACTTCTTTTGTTGCCAAAATGATTCATGTCAATCCCAAATTTTTGTGCGAACCTTATGAAGAGTCAACCTCAATTGGTGAGTCCATTGTTGCTAAAAGAGTCTACCGAAATTGTCCCACGTTTATATTTCATAAAGTCTTAACTTGTGATTTTGTTGAATTAAATGTGGTGTATTTTGATATCATTCTTTGGATAAATTGGTTACATGCATATTATGCCTCCATTGATTATAGAACTCGTAGGATGAAAGTCCAATTCCCTAATGAGCCCATTCTTGAGTGGGAAAGTCATAATGTGGTGGTCAAGGGTAGATTCATTTCTTGTTTTAAAGCCAAAAGGTTGATTTTTTAGGGTCTCCTTTATCTCTTATGAGGGTTAAGGATGTTGAGTCCAAAGTAGTTCTTATTAAGTCGTTACTGGTGGTCAATGAGTTTCTTTATTTCTTTCTCGACGAGCTTCCTTATGTTCATCCAGAAAGGGAAATAGACATTGGTATAGACCTCCTCCCCGATACTCAACCGATTTCTATGGCCCTAGCAGAATTGAAGGAGTTGAAATATCAATTTAGGGATTTATTGGAAATGGGTTCCATTAGGCCTAGCAAGTCACCTTAGGGTGAATCGGTGTTGTACGTGAAGAAAAAGTATGGTTCATTTAGAATGTGCATTGATTACCAGCAACTTAATAGTGTCACCATAAAGAACAAATACCCTTTACCAAAGATTAATGACCTTTTTGTTCAATTTCAAGGGGTTAGTCACTTTTCTAAGATTGATCATTGGTCTGGATATCACCAAGTGAATGTGAGAGAGCATGATATTCCCAAGTCGGCTTTCCGAACTAGGTACGGGAACTTTGAGTTTTTAGCAATGTCCTTTGGGTTGATCAATGCACTGACAATATTTATAGATCTCATTAATAGGGTCTTTAAACACTACCTTGATATGCTTGTGGTAGTCTTTATTTATCATATATTGGTTTATTCCCGGAGTAAGGAAGAGCATGTGAATCACTTGAGGACGGTATTTAAATTTTTGAGGGATTTATATGCTAAATATAAAAAATATGAGTTTTAGTTGAAAGAGGTTGCATTTTTTGGGGCATGTAGTGTTGGGTGATGGAATAAGGTGGATCCTAAGAAGACGAAGTTGATAAAAAATTGGTCTAGACCCTTGACTCCATCTGTATTAAGAGTTTCTTGGATTTGGCAGGTTATTGCAGGAGGTTTGTAAATGGTTTCTCTTCTATTGTTTCCCCTATGACTATGTTAACATAAAAGAAGGAAAAATTCGTGTGGACCAATGAATGTGAAATGAGTTTCAAGATTTTGAAAGATAAGCTTGTCTCCGCTCCCACTTTGGCTCTACCGGACGGTTTAGACGGGTTTGTGGTATATTGTGATACCTCAAGAATTGGTTAGGGGTGTGTTTTGATGCAAAATGGTAAGGTAATAGAATATGCGTCGAGGGAACTTAAGGTGCATGAGAAAATTATCCCACCCATGATCTTAAATTGGCGGCCGTGGTGTTTTCTTTGAAAATTTAGTGTCACTACTTGTATAGGATTCATGTTGATATACTTTCGACCATAAGAGCCTCCAATATGTGTTCACCCAAAAAGATCTTAACTTGAGACAAAGAAGGTGGTTAGAACTCCTTAAAGATTATGATATGAGTGTGCATTATCATCCCGTCAAAGCTAATGTTGTGGCCAATGCTCTAAGTAGAGTGTTCATGGGTAGTCTAGCTCATATTAATAATTGTGGCAAAGCGGTGCTAGAGAAGTTCACCGGTTGGCTAGAGTTGGCGTTAGGTTGGGTGAAGCTGAAAATTGTTGTGTAATAGTTGTTGATGGTTCTAAATCTTCCTTGATTGAGGAGGTAAAGGCAAAAGAAGATCTTGACGCTGCCTTACTAGAGTTGAAGGCCTTGGTGAGAGATGGTAAAGTGGAGATTTTCTTGCAAGGGGGAGATAGTACCCTTAGGTACCAAGCTAGATCGTGTGTGCCAAATGTTGATAACTTGAAAGAATTGATCTTAAAGAAGGCTCATAATTCATCCTACTCCATTCACCTCAGTTCTATAAAATTGTATAGAGACTTGAGGAAGTTGTATTGGTGGGGTGGTATGAAGAGAGATATTGCCAAATTTATATCCAGATGTCACAATTGTTAACAAGTGAAGGCCGAACATCAAAGGTCGCGTGGCCTAGCCCATGACATAAAAATTCCTACTTCGAAGTGGAAAGAGAGTAAGATGGATTTTGTGATTGGGTTGCCTAAGGCTAGAATACACTTTGACTCTATTTGGATTGTTATGGATAGGATGACATAGTCAGCTCATTTTCTATCGATCAGAACCACTTATGGTGCCGAAGATTATGCCAAGTTGTATATATATGAGTTGGTTATATTACATGGGGTGCCCTTGTCTATTATTTCAGATACTGGTGCACAATTCACTTCTTGAATTTTTGAGGTCCTTCTATAAAGGTCTTGGCACTAAGGTTAAGCTTAGCATAACTTTTCATCCTCAAATGGATGTCCAAGACGAAAGAAATATCTAAACTCTTGAGGATATGGATAGGGCTTGTGTTTTGAAGTTTAAGGGTAGTTGGGATGAACATTTTCCACTTATTGAATATACGTACAATAATAGATACCACTCAAGCATTGGTATGCCTCCCTTTGAAGCTTTATATGGTAGGCGATGTAAATCCCCGATTGGATGGCTTGATATGGAGAGATGGCTTTGCTAGGTCCGAATTTGGTTATGGAAGCCTTGGAGAAGGTGAGATTGATAAGGGACAGATGGAAAATAGCCTAAAGTATAAAAAGTCCTACTCCGATATGAGAAGAAGAGATCTTAAGTTTAAGGTTGGTGATTGGATTTACTTGAAGATCTCACGCTTGAAAGTTGTGGTCCAATTATGGGAAGAAAAGTTAATTGAGCTCGAGGTTTGTGGGTCTTTATAAAGTTTTAAGGAGAGTTTCTAAAGTTGCATATGAGTTGGAGTTTCCTATGTAGATGAATATGGTTCATCCGGCCTTCCATGTGTCCATGTTGAGAGAGTGTGTGGTGCCCGAAGTGCAATAGTGTCCTTAGAAGTTATGGGTGCCTTAGAGGATAATTTGTCCTATGAGGATGTCCCAGTTGAGATTTTGGATAAACAAGTGAAGAGATTGAGAAACAAAGATGTAGCATCCATCAAGGTCCTTTGGAGGAATCAACAAGTTGAAAGTGCCACATAGGAAACTGAGGCGGACCTGAAAAAGTGACACCCATATCTCTTCCACTCTACACAAGCTAAAGGTAATAATTGAAGTCCTGTATATGATTTAAAGTCTTGAGTTTCAGCCGTCATGTCATTTTGCATGCAATCTTGTTTACGGTAATAAGTTTATAGTGATTTTTGACATTCATGATGAGATTATTGAAAAAATAATGTTTAAATGCATTTTTTGAATTCATGTTGGGTTGAAATCTTCATAATTACATATTTTATGCATGTTTCTTTGACATTCGGGGAAAAATGTTCCTAAGGGGGAGACATTGAAATGCCTTTCTTGTACTTCGGAAAGCCCCCTAATCATAATTTCCATAAATATCGAAACCCGTGTGTGATATTAAAACTTCAACTTCATATTTTTGATCGGGGGTCAAAATTGAGTGACAAGAATAGGTATAATCCAGACTTTAGAAGACCCGTAGCAAAAAATAATTTTCGCTAATTTTGGATTTTCAGTTTGCATCTGCAACTAGGCTGCAACATGGACTGGACGTAGATCAACACGAAACATCCTCCGCGATGGGTTCGCGTCGAGTACTTGACATTGACCAGTGTAGGTTTTTCCTTTCTTTTTCTGTTCTGGCCAAGGGCATTGGTTTCATAGCCCTATTCCCACTTAAATGTGAAATCTCTTATACTTAGCCATTTTAAAACTCTATAACTCACAAAACCCTCTCTCAATCCTCACTAAAACTCTATCAATTCTCTCATTCAAATCTAAGGATTTCAAATCAATTTTGGGACTCAAGGATTCAATCCAAGCCTCAAGTTTCCTTCAAACTCATTTCAAGAAAACCCAAGTTTAAGGTATATGGGTTTCATCCATTGGGTCCTTTCACCCATGGAGCCCAATCTTCTTTTTTATGAAAATGTCATTGTTTCATGTTGTATTACCTGTGGGTATCTCTAATTATGAATTATGAGCATAAATTATGTCAGGGTTTTGACAAGTATTGATTGATTATGCATGAATGTTTATTTCAAACTTGTTGCATGAATTTCTTTCGTCTATTAAGACAATGCATGTTTTGATCTATGAGATTTTGATCTATATGAGTTTTGATAATAGATTTCAATGTACCCTACATGAGAGTTTTACTACATTTTGGTGGGTTGATTTTCATTAAGTTTCATCATCTTATTTCGCTCTTGAATTGCATGATTTTGAACAAGTATTATGAACCCACCATGTGTTCGATGAAATGATATGACAAGAATTCTCAAGTTATTGATGATCTATTACATGATTTATCGTCAAGTGACAATATGATGATTAAGGGATTTCAAGAATGAATTCATGAAAAGTATCTATGATGTTGCAAGTGTCAAGTTACGCCCTATTTAAAGATTTTTACCTCCTATGAGCCATTAATGTTAAAGCAAGGGATCATGTATGTTTATTATCTACTCTCATGTGCAAGTTAGGCTCACTACTAGAGGTCAAACATGTTTATGAGCTACTCAAGTCATGTTATCATGTCTCTTACAAGTTATTTATGTTATGACAAAAGTATGATTATTTCAAGTATTCCGTGGGAATAGACTTAGCAGCGATTGAAGCTTTAGATAGGGGCTCGGGTCAAAGGGTCCTTGTATAAAGTCTTAGTATCTAAACTATGTGCCACCATATGATTGTACGTGATCTCTCTTATGGCTTTCTAGTAGATCCATCTAGTTATACCACACCTTGTTGATGGGGTGACATGCCTCGACAACATTGATGAGGGGGTGACATGCCTTAAATTATTCATCGTATGGCTACCATGGAAAGTAGGCCACACCTTGTCAAGGGGATGACATGCTTCTGTCACCTTGTCGAGGGTTTGACATGCCTCGATCACTTTTCCAAGCGGCTGACATGCCTTGGATTTCAAGTAGTAGCTCGCTTGGTCTATGTCGATCAAGGTCTCTTCCCATGTCACGACCCAAGCCTAGAGCCTAGATGTGACATAGCGAATAAGGGACCCGAAGGAACCCCAAACAAGCCTCTTAACATATCAACTACACATCCTTGGTCACAGAAGCAAAACATCAACAAGAAGAGACATAAAGTAGGGAAAAAGGGGCTAAGGAAAGTCTTTGATGGCATAAAACCTAGAAGAGTCAAAGCTCATAGCATAATTACATCATTTGTTCCAACAATACCTCTAATTGTTGATTATAGCGGGGGTCAAAACACTTTTTGGGCTCACCCTCATAGTATCAAGAGTTCAATATAAAGAGAAAACAAGTGCCAAATGTAAGATAGCTAATGTCCCTGAACTTGAGGACTCACCAAAGCTCTTCTCCAAAAATGCCAAGACTAGCTATGAGGAGGGTGATCAAGAGGTGCTGTGGTTCCTACATGGTAACATCATGTAGCCATAGAGAATTAGTATATTTGAATATACTAAGTTTGTAGGATACAATACAACAAGACATGGGAAACATAGTAAAAATGCATAAGCATAAGCAATGCAGAAGTGTAATAGCAATATGGCAAGCCTGATCAATGCTTGAAGTAAAACATGTGTAGGAAGAGACCATACTCATAGACCAGAAAAACTATTACTTGGAATCCAAGGCGTAGCACCCCCTTGGAAGGTGATTGAGATATCTACCCCTGAACGTGGTAGATGGGCCTGGTACCCCCATCATAGTGGTCAAGGTATGTATCCCTCAACGTAGTTGATGGGCATAGTACCCCCCATCATAGTGATCAAGGTGTATACCCCTCAACATGTTGATAGGCATAGCAGCCCCCATCATAGTGGTCAAGGTATATACCCCTCAACATGGTAGATATGCATAGCACCTCCATTATAGTGGTTAAGGCATGGCACCCCCTCAATAAGGAGTGGTCAACTTGTAACACTATAGACACTTTTCATGTTCAATACATACATACAATCCCCGCATCATCATAGAGTCACTTAACTTATAAACCATATCATAGTCCATAAATAATCTAAGAAATCATGTCAAGACATTTTATCAAAGACTTGGCGGGTTTGTTATCCTAGTTCAAAATTATGCATTTCAAGAGTGAAATAATGTGAGAAAATTCAACGTAAATCCATCCACCAACACATAGTAAAACCCTCATGCAATTCACCTTGAAACCCCTTTTCAAATCTCACAATAGATCATAGTCTCATAGCTAAAAACATACTAGTTAATCAACATTTTATAAAACCCATAGTAGGATTATAATTAAATTTCATAATAAGATATACCCATAGATAATCCAACTTGAAAAAACATGCAATTTACAAAAGAAAGGAAGGTTGGGCACCATGGGTGAAAGGACCCAATGGTTGAAAACCACATACGTCAAACATGGGTTTTATTGATGTAGTCTTGAAGGAGAATTCAAGCTTCAATAGAGTTCTTGAGATCCGGAATGGATCTTGGGACACTTGAATTTGGGTGAAATAATTGCTTAAGTATTACAGAGTGTTTGGAGGTTGTATTGAGTGATATAGAGTTGAAAAATGGCTAAGTAAAGGTGTTTTTTAGTATAAGAGGGCATACGGCTATGGTCCCAAGGCCCTTGAGTCAAAACAAATTTTCAGGAAACAAACAACACTGATCCGCGGCCCTAGTGTGTCGCGGCCAGGGTGCAGATCGCCACTGGAAATTGAGTTTTTTGAAAAATTATTTTTCTCTATGGTTGCTCTAAAATCAGAGTTATACCCATCTTCCACTCAATTTTACCTCCTAATCATGAATTTGAAGATAGATTTTCAATATACACATGGATTTTGAGATATATGAAAATTACGATTATGGGAATTTCCAAGGTACCTTTCAGAGGCGTTTCAATATCTCCCCTTTGGGAACATTCGTCCTCGAATGTCAAAAAAACGTACATAAGAGAAGTCATCATGAAGATTTTAGCCCGACGTAAATGCAACAGATAGACTTAAACATTATTTTCAAAAATCTCGACATGAATGCCAAAAATTATCATTAACTTGTCAATATAAACGTGAATGCATGCAATTGACATAATGGCTGAAACATGAATGCATGCATATGACATAAGGGATGAAACTTAGGGCTTGAAATCATGTAGGGGACTTAAATTAGTATCTTAGGCTTGAGTAGAGTGGAAGAGATATGGATATCATTCTCTCATGTTTGCCTCGTCTTCCCATATGGCACCTTCAACTTTTTGATTCCTCCAAAGGATCTTGATGGAAGCTATATCCTTATTTCTCAACCTCTTCACTTGTCTCTCAAACTTTTCTTCTGGAACCTCCTCATAAGACAAGTTATTTTCTAACCTACCCACAACATCCAAAGGTATAATAGCACTTGGGTCACCCACAAACTTTCTCAACATAGATGTATAGAAGACCCTATGAACTATATTCATATCAATGGGCAATTCCAACTCACAGGCCACCTTACTAATCCTCCTTGCCACCCTATAAGGACCCACAAAGATTGGGCTCAATTGACCCTTCTTGCCAAATCGGACTGCATCCTTCATGGGTGAGATTTTCAAATAAACTCAATCAATAACCTTGAATACAAGATCTGTACTTCTCACATCGAAATAGGACTTTTTTCTATTTCGTGTTGTTTTCAATCTCTCCCTTATCAACCTCACTTTCGCCAAAGCTTCAATGACCAAATTTGGACCTAGCAAAACCATCTTCTCTACTTCAAACCATCCAATTGGGGATCTGCAATGTCTATCATAAGGAGCTTCAAAAGAAGCCATACCAATGCTTGAATAATAACTATTATTGTAAGCAAACTCAATAAGTGGAAGATGTTCATCCCAACTACCCTTAAACTGCAAAACACAAGATCTAAGCATATCTTCAAGAGTTTGGATAGTTCTTTCAGCTTGACCATCTATTTGAGGATGAAAGGTCGTACTAAGCTCAACCTTGGTACCAAGTCCTCTTTGAAAGGACCTCCAAAAGTGAGAAGTGAATTTAGCACCATGATCCGAAATGATAGACAAAGGTACCCCATGCAATCTGACCAACTCATGAATGTACAACTTAGCATAATCTTTGGCACCATAAGTAGTTTTGACCATTAGGAAGTGAGCCAACTTTGTCATTCTATCCACAACAATCTAAATAGAATCAAAACGCTTTCTACTCTTAGGCAACCCAACCACGAAATCCATGTTGATTTCATCCCACATCCAAGGAGGAATCTCTATATCTTGGGCTAAGCCACCCAGCCTTCGATGTTCGACTTTTACTTGTTGGCAATTGTGAGATCCGGATATGAACTTAGCAATATCTTTCGTCATACCATCCCACTAATACATCTCTCTCAAATCTCTATACATCTTTGTAGAATCAACGTGAATAGAATAGGAAGAATTATGGGCCTCATCTAAAATCAACTTCCACAAATCATCAACATTAGGCACACACGATCTACCTTGGTACGTAAGGGCACCATCTCCCCCTAGGGAGAAACCTCCACTTTACCATCTCTCAGCAAATCCTTCAATTCTTGCAAGCGAGGTCAAGATCTTATTTTGCCCTTACTTCCTCAATCAGTAGAGATTTTGAACCATCAATAACCACTACACTACTAATGTCAACCTCCTCCAACGTAACTCCTAATCAAGCCAACCGATGAACCTCTCTATCCACCTCTTTTTCACCATCATCAACATGTCCTAGGATACCCATAGACACCCTAAATAGAGCATTAGCCACAAAATTAGCTTTACCGAGGCGAAAATGCACACTCATATCATAATCTTTAAGGAGCTCTAGCTACCTTCTTTGCCTCATTTTGTGATCTTTTTGAGTGAACATATATTAGAGACTCTTATGATTGGTAAACACATCAACATTCACCCCATACAAATAATGACACCAAATTTTCGAAGAAAATACTAGAGCGGCCAATACAAGATCATGGGTAGGATAATTCTTTTCATGCACCTTAAGTTCTCTAGAAGCATTAGCTATCACCTTAACTTTTTGCATCAAAACACAAACCAAAACAATTCTTGAGGAATCATAATACACAACAAAACCTTCAAACCCTTTCGGTAGAGACAAGATAGGAGCAAAGACAAGCTTATCCTTCAAAGTTTAGAAACTCTTCTCACATTCATCGGTCCACACAAATTGTGCTTTCTTGTGGGTCAACTTAGACATGGAGAAGCAAAAGAAGAGAATCCATTCACAAACCTCCGATAATAATTGGCCAAGCCTAAGAAACTTCTAATATCAAGGGGTCAAAGGTCTAGACCGATTTCTAATCACCTCCGTCTAATTAGGATCCACCTTAATGCCATCACTGACACCACATGCCCTAGAAAAGTAACCTTTTTCAACCAATGCTCACATTTTTCATATTTAGCATACAACTTCTCCTCCCTCAAGATTTGCAACACCACCCTAAAGTGATTCACATGCTTCTCCTCACAATGGGAATAAATCAAGACATCATCAATAAAAACCACCACAAGTAAGTCAAGGTAGGGTTTAAAGACCCTATTCATAAGATCCATGAATATAACCAGTGCATTAGTCAACCCAAAGGACAAAACCAGAATCTCAAAGTGCCCATACCTAGTCCTGTAGGCCATCGTGGGAATGTCATACTACCTCACTTTCACTTGGTGATACCCAGACATATGATCAATCTTAGAGAAGTGACTAGCCCCTTGATGTTGGTCAAAATTATCATCAGTCCTTGGTAGAGGATACTTACTCTTTATGATGACTTTATTAAGTTGCCAGTAGTCAATACAAATTATAAGAGAACCATCCTTCTTCTTCACAAGCAACATCGATCCTCCCCAAGGTGATTGACTAGGCCTTTAAAACCCTTTTCCAACAAATTCCTCAATTTTTCTTTCAACTCCTTCAACTCTGCCAGGGCCATATGGTAAGGGAGAATAGAAATAGGTTGAGTATAGGGAAGGAGGTCCATTCCAAAGTCTATTTTCCTTTCGAGGAACATCGGAAAACTCATTGGGGAAAGACATCATGGAACTCATTAACCACTGGAACCAACTCTATAGGATGGACTTTCGACTCAACACCCTTAACCCTTAGAGACACCCCTTAGAAATCAACTTTTGGACTTTAAGACAAGAAATGAATCTACTCTTGACCACCAGATCAAAATTTTCTCACTAAAGGACGGGCTCATTAGGAAATTTGAACTTGAGCCTATGTGTTCTAATCAATAGAACCATAATATGTATTCAACCAATCCATCCAAGAATGACATCAAAGTCTACCATTTCTAATTCAACAAAATCACAAGGGACGATTTTATGCAAAATGTAAATGGGACAATTTCTATAGACTATTCTAGCAACAATGGATGCACCAATGGGAGTAGACCTTCATAAGGTTTACACAATAATTCGAAACTAACATGAACCATTTTGGAAACAAAAAGAGTAATAAAAGAAAGAGTGGCACACCGATCTATCAAAGCATACACATCAATATCAAAAATTTTTAACATACCGGTGACAACATCAGGTACCTCATCCCTTGAAGAGCATGGAAGCTATTATGCCTTCGAGCACCCCTTTTTTGGCCTCCTCTCTCCTTTGGACCCGCATTTGCACCTTGGACATAGGATGAGCATCTCTACACTTGTTTTGATTACGAGGATAATCAATCACAATATGACCCATGCAACGACTCCAAAAAGTGCTCGATAATGTGCTTTGTTTAGAAGTGCCTGGAATATTATTTTTCATATATCTCAAAATCCTTGCACAATATCTAAAATCCGAATTAATATTCTTTTTGAAGGGGTCAAGTTGAGTGAAAAATTGGTCTATTTGGTCAAGTTGAGTGAAAAATTTGTCTAACCATTATTTTAGAGCAAATAAATCACAATTTTATTTTTCAAAAAATGTTGTTTTCAGTGAGCTTTTCGCGCCACTGGCGGATGCGCTGAAGGGTGCGCCTCAATGTAAATTTCGTCCAGTTTTTCTTGTTCAGTCCAAGGCTTTTGGGTCTTGGGCCTAATTGTTTCAGTGCATGAAAATGCCTATACATAGCCTGATTTCACCACTTATCATCCAAGACATTCCCAAGTTCTCTTTCAAACTCTTAGACAATATTTTATCTCCAAATTTCAAGTCTCAAAAATCATTCAGATATTAAGGTTCTCAATCAAGCTTCAAGTTTTCATCTCCAATCTTCTTCAAGGATTCTCTAAAGTTAAGGTATGTGGGTTTCTTTCATGGATTCCTTTCAACCATGATACTCCAGCTTTCTTTTACTTAAGATTGCATGATTTAAAGTTGATTTACTCATGGGTCTTACTCATTATGAATTTCACTGAACACTGTGTTGGGGTTTCATGTAAGTATGGTTGTTTTAGCATGTTTTGAGCTATGAATTTAAGATTTATTGTGAGATTTGATGAAGGATATTGATGTACATTGCTTGAGGGTGTTACCAAGTAACTATTAATGATTTTATATTGAATTTTCTAGCATGATTTCACTCTTGACTTACATGGTCTAACACAAGCACTACACACTTGCCAGGTATTTGACAAAATGTCCGGTTATGAGTTTCTTGAGGAATTGAAGGTCCAATGCATATCTTATGAGTTAAGTGACTATATGATGATGAAAGAAATGTATGTATATGATATTATCTATATAATGTTGTGAATTGACCAAGCCTCACTCGTGGGGTTGTAGGCTCGGGTAACCTCGTTGAGAGGTTTGTACCTTAATCACCTCGCTCTGGAAGTGGTAGGCTCGTGCAACCATGTCGAGGGATTTGTACCATGATAACCTTGTTGTGGTGTATGTACCTTATCAACCTGGTTGGGGGATTTGTACCTCATCAACTATGTTGAGGGGTTTGTACCTCATCAACTATGTTGAGGGCTTTGTACCTCATCAACCTATTGAGGGTCTCGTACCTCATTTGCCTCTCTAAGGTATTGCTAGGCCTTCGATATATCCTAAAAATTGTCTCTCCTTAAAAATGTATTATATTCTATATAAGTATGATTTTACTTCATGTATCATTCATACATGTCATGTTGCTATATCCTTAACCATTGCCTATGTATTGCATTTTGCTTATGGTGTTTATCAATTGTTGAATTGCGTCCTACAAACTTAGTATATTCAAACGTACTAACAAATACACTGTACCTATATGATGTAACCATGTAGGAACGGGAGCCCCACTTGATCATCCACATCCACATGGCTAGTACAACTTCTCTCAAACTTTTTGATGAGTCCTCCATTTCAGGAATGATGTTTATGATCTTATGCTATGTTCAAGGACTAGCTTTCTTTTATGTATATGTTGACTATGAGGTTATGCTCGGTAGCTTGTTTTGGCCCCCGCTAAGTATCTAAGTTTTGGAGGTGCTATTGGACATGTTTGTATTATGCTATGAGCTTTGACTCTTTCTTGACTCTAGATCTTTATGATATGGAAAACATCCCTTAGCTTTGTTTGTCCCTATTTACTACCTTTTGTTGTATTTTATTGCTTCCGCGACCAAGGATGTGTAATGATATGTTAGAGGCTTGCTTGATGTCCCTTTGGTTTCCCCATGCGCCATGTCACATCTAGGTCCTAGGCTTGGGTCACGAAAAATTTCGTATCAGAGCACTAGGTTGTTAGATCCTTGAAGTCTAATTCACTACGTTGATTAGAGTCTTATTCATGGTTGTGTCTTGCACAACAACTATGAGTAAGAAGCTATGAGGCATTTTAGGAAATATTTCCCTTCTTCATGTTTTATGTCATGCTGTAGAGTTGAAATAAGGTTTCCCCCCACCCCCAATGATTGTTGTTTTCTATGCTAGATCATGCCTAACACAAGAGGAAGAAGAGCCTGCACACCGAGGGACAACCGACTCATGGTGAGCTCTGGGATGCTCTCACTTTGGTTGTACCACGAGTTGTGGCTCATTAAGCCCTTCAAGGGGCCCAAGCCCCTCATGCTCCTACGCCAACATCTCGGGTGAGAGATTTTATGAGGATGAATCCCCCGAAATTGCGTGGATCAAAGGTAGATTAGCTCCCTCAACAGTTCATTTTTGAGGTCTACAAGGTTTTGGCTATCATGGGTGTTAGATAGAAAGAGAAGGTGGAGTTCGCAACTTACAAACTCAAGCAATTGGCACAAATATGGTTTAACCAATGGAAGGAGGAGAAAGGGATCAACAATGTGGTGCTTTGGGAGGAGTTCAAGGCAACTTTCCTTAATCGATTATTCCGTTTTGAGCTTAGGGTAGCCAAATTGGTAGACTTTATGAAATTGAGACAAGGGTCTATGAGTGTGAGGGAGTGTGACCTCAAGTTCAGTCAACTATCTAAATATGCCCCTAGCTTGATTATGGACCCAAGGTCTAGAGTGAACAAGTTTATGATGGGTGTTTCTCATTTGGTAAGTAACGACTGCCAGTCCACTATGTTGATTAATGACATGAATTTTTCCAGGTTGATGACCTATGCCGAACAAATGGAGGAGGAGACGTTGAGGAAGAGGAGGGGTCATGAGGCCAAGAGGGCCCGTTTTGAAGGGAAGTTCCAAAGTTGAAAGGGTGGCCGGTTCCATCAAGGCCAAGGGTCTTCTCATTCATTTAAAAAGACTGTTTCCAATGACTTTCTAAGGGCCCAAGGTGTTAGAGGTGAGGTACCTAATGGTGGGTGTCCAAAATATGGTAGGGGTCGTAGTAGCCCGTGCTTGAGGGATAGTAATGCATGTTATGGTTGTGCGGAAGTTGGGATAAGGTGACAGATTGCCCTCAAAATCACAACAAGGGCAAGGAGATTCATCCACAGGGTGCTAATATGGTTCTTTTAGGGAGAGGTGGCTGACAAGATGGTTCCCCAAGGCAAAAAACATTTTACACTTTGCATGGGAGGCAAAGGGTTGAGGTTGCCCGACGTTGTTACCAGTATGTTAAAAGCCTTTGATTTTGATATGTATATACTGATTGATCCGGGTGCCACTCTTTCTTTCGTTACCCCTTTTGTGGCAAAAAAGTTTCATTGTGAGCCCGAATTTGGGGTTAAATAAATGAGGTTTCTACTCCTATTGGTGCATCTATTGTTCTATAAAGGTCTATATAAATTATCCCATCGGCATTTCGTATAAATATTTCCTTGTAATCCTATTGAGCTGGACATGGTTGATTTTGATATCATTCTTACGATGGATTGGTTGCATGCATACTATGCCTCTATTGATTGTACAACCCGTAGCATCAAATTCCAATACCCAAATAAACTCGTTATTGAGTGGGAGAGTCATGATGTGGTGGTCAAGGATAGGTTCATCTCTTGCATTAAATCACGTAAATTGATATCTAAGGGGTGTCTTTATTATCTTGTGAGGGTTAGGGATGTGGAGTCTAAAGTCCTTCCCATAGAGTTAGTTCCGGTTGTAAATGAGTTCCTTGATGTCTTTCCAAATGACCTACCCGGTGTTCCTCCAGAAAGGGAGATAGATTTTTATGTAGACCTCCTCCCCCATACTCACCCATTTCAATTCCTCCTTATCATATGGCTCTAGTGGAGTTAAAGTGGTTGAAGGAATAATTGAAGGATTTGTTGGGGAAGGGTTTTATTAGGCCTATCCAATCACCTTGGGGTACACCAGTGTTGTTTGTGAATAAGAAATATAGGTCTCTTGGAATGGGTATTAACTATCGACAACTTAATAAGGTCACTATCAAGAATAGGTATCCTCTCCCAAGGATTTATGATTTGTTTGAAAAATTGCAAGGGGCTAGCCGCTTCTCCAAGATTGATCTTCTATCCAAGTACCATCAAGTAAAGGTGAGAGAGTGTGATATTCCCAAGACAGCCTTCCGGACTAGGTATAGGCGTTTTGAGTTTGTTATGATGTCCTTTTGGTTGACCATTGCACTAGCTATCTTCATGGATCTTATCAATAGGGTCTTCAAACCATACCTTGATTTATTTGTTGTAGTCTTCATTAATGATATTTTGATCTATTCTCATAGTGAGGAGGAGCATGTGGGTCGTTTGAGGTTAGTGTTTCAAAGGTTGAGGGAAGAGAAGTTGTATTCCAAATACGAGAAGTGTGAATTTTGGTTAAAAGAGGTTTCCTTCTTAGGTCATATGGTGTCAGGGGATGGTATTAAGGTGGATCCTAAAAATATGGATGTAATTAGAAATTGGCCTAAACCATTGACCCCATCGGATATTAGTAACTTCTTGGGCTTAGTGGGTTAGTATCGGAGATTTGTGAATAGGTTCTTTTCTAGTGCTTCTCCCATGACCAAGTCGACTCAAAAGAAAGCTAAATTTGTATGGTCCGATCAGTGTGGGAAGAGTTTCCAAACATTGAAAGATAAGCTTGTGTTCACTCCTATATAGTCACCACCGGAAGGGCTAGAGGGATTCATTGTATATTATGATGCCTGTTGGGTTGGTTTGGGTTGTGTATTGATGCAAAATGGGATGGTGATAGCCTATGCTTCTAGACAACTCAATGTTCATGAAAAGAATTATCCTACCCATGATCTTGAGTTTGTCGCCGTCGTATTTGCATTAAAGATTTGGTGTCACTGTTTGTATGGGGTTCATGTTGATGTGTTAACTGATCATAAGAGACTCCAATATGTCTTTACTCAAAAAGATCTCAACCTGAGGCAAAGAAAGTTGTTATAACTTCTTAAGGATTATGATATGAGTATGCATTATCATCCTTGTAAGGCTAATGTGATGGCGAATGTTTTGATTAGGGTGTCTATGGGTATCCTTGCTCATGTTGATGATGGTGGCATAGGGGTGGCCAAGGAGGTCCATTTGTTGGCTAGATTGGGAGTTAGGTTGGAAGAGGGTGATGATGGTGCTGTTGTTGTTGATGATTCTAAATCTTCATGGTTGAGGAGGTAAAACCTAAGCAAGATCTTGATTCCTCATTATTAGAATTGAAGGCATTGGTAAAAGATGGGAAGGTGGAAGTTTTCTCCCAAGGTGGAGATGGTAACCTTAGGAACTAAGGTATGTTGTGTGTGACTTGTGTTGATGGCTTGAAGGAAAAGATTCTTGATCAGGCTCATGTTTCTTCTTAATCTATTCACCCTGGGTCTACTAAGATGTATAGAGATTTGAGAGAGGTGTATTAGTGGGGAGGCATGAAGAGGGACATTTCCAAATTTGTATCCGGTTGCCATAATTGCCAACAAGTCAAAGTAGAGCGTCAATGGCTAGGTAGCCTAACCCAAGACAAAGAGATTAATATTTTGAAGTGGGAAGAGATTAATATGCATTTTGTGGTTGAGTTGTCCAAGTCTAGAAAGGATTTTGATTCCCTTTGGGTGATGAATGATAGGATGACAAAATCAGCTCACTTTGTACCAGTTAAGATAACATATGGCTGAAGAATATGATAGGTTATATTTTCATGACTTGTTGAGGTTGCACGGTATTCCTTTGTCCATCATATCGGATTGTGGTATACAATTCACTTCACACTTTTGGAGGTCTTTCCAAAGAGGTCTTGGAACCAAAGTAAAGCATAGTATGATCTTTCACCCTCAAATGGATGGCCAAGCTGAAAGAACAATCCAAACACTGGAGGACACTCTTAGGGCTTGTGTATTGGAACTTAAGAGTAGTTGGGATGATTATATTCTATCGTTTGAGTTTGCATATAATAATAACTATCATTATAGCATCAGAATGGCTCCATTTGAGGCTCTCTATGGTTAACATTGTAGATCCCTGGTTGGATGGTTTGAGGTTGGAGAGATGACTTTATTGGGTCCTAAACTAGTTGTGGATGC
This sequence comes from Solanum clarkiae, assembly GCA_011800125.2. Taxonomy (NCBI): domain Eukaryota; kingdom Viridiplantae; phylum Streptophyta; class Magnoliopsida; order Solanales; family Solanaceae; genus Solanum; species Solanum clarkiae. The sequence continues at coordinate 14,088,782 of JAABOM020000092.1, read as the reverse complement.
TTTGGAAAAGGTAAAGATGATTAGAGAAAGGTGGAGAACAACACAAAGTCTCCAAAAATCTTATGAGTAAGAGGAAGCTTGAGTTTAAGGTCAGTGATTTGGTCTATTTGAGAGTGTCACCCATGAAGGGTATTATTCATTTTTGCAATAATGATAAGTTACGCCCAAGATATGTGGGTCCTTATAGGTTGATGAGGAGGATTGATAAGGTGGCTTACGAGTTTGATTTGCCTAGATAAATGGAATTGGTTCATTCGGTCTTTCATGTGTCTATGCTAAGGAAGAGTGTGGGTGATCATAATGGCATTGTGCCTCTTGATATTGAGGGGATAGTTAAAGAAAACTTGTCATACAAATAGGTTGAATTATAGATATTTGATAGGAAAGTGAAGAGGTGGAGGAACAAGGATGTTATTTCCGTTAAGGTCCTTTCGAGAAATCAACAAGTCGAAAGTGTTACATGGGAGGCCGAAGTGGATATGAAAAAGCGATACCCTTATCTTTTCCATCCTACTCAAGCCTAATCTACCAATCCTAAGTCTTCTATGTGAATTCATGTCTCATATTCCAGCCCCTAAGTCATTTGTATGCATTCATGTTCACATTGACAAAGTTTATGGTGATTTTACACTTATGTTGAGATTTTGAAAATGATGTTTCAAGTGTTTTATTGCATTCTTGTTGGGACTAATTTCTTCATGATTACCCTTCTTTTATATATATACTTTTGACATTTGGGTATGAATGTTTCCAAAAGGGAGATATTGGAAACTACCCAAAAAAGTGCCCAAAAATGTGCCTCAGAAGTGGCCGGAATCGTAGTTTCCATATTCTCAAAATCCATGCGCGATATTGAAAATTTGACTTCATATTCTTTTTCAGAGGGTCAAATTGAGTTGGGAATAGCTCTAGCCAAATTTTAGAGCAAATAAATCGCAATTTCATTTCCCCAAAAATGCGATTTCCAGTGAGGTTTCTGCATCCCTGGCGCAATGCTCCAAGGGCTCACCTCAGTGTAAATTTTGCCCAGTTTTTCTTATCAAGTCCAAGGATTTTAGGCCTTGGGGCTAAATGTTCCCATGCATGAAAATGCCTATACTTAACCTTATTTCACCTTCATATCATCCAAGACATTCCCAAATACTCTTCCAAACGCTTAGACAATATTTCATCTCCAAATTTCAAGTCACAAAACTCATCCGGATCTTAAGTTTCTCAATCAAGCTTTGAGTCTCCATCTCCAATCTTCTTTAAGGATTCTCTAAAGCTAAGGTATGCGGGTTTCTTTCATAGGTTCCCTTCACCCATGATACCCATGCTTTCTTTTACTTATAATTGCATGATTTAAAGTTGATTTAATCATGGGTCTTATTCATTATGAATTTCACTTCACACTATCTTGTAGTTTTATGAAATTATGGTTATTTTAGCATGTTTTGAGTATGAGTCTAAGACCTATTATGAGATTTGATGAATGGTCTTGATGTATGTTGATTGAGGGTGTTACGAAGTATCTATTGATGGTTTTATATTCAATTTTCTAGCATCATTTCACTCTTGAATTGCATGATTTTATACTAGCACGACACACCCGACAAGTGTTTGACAAAATGTCCAGTTATGAGTATCTTGAGGAATTGAAGGTCCAAGGCCTGTCTTATGATTTGAATGACGATATGATGATGAAAGGAATGTATGTATATGATATTATCTCTATAGTGTTGGGTATTGACCAAGCCTCACATTAGGGGTTGTAGGTCCGGGTGATCTCGTTGAGGGGTTTGTACCTCGATCACCTCGCTCGGGAGGTGGTAGGACTGTGCAACCAAGTTGAGGTGTTTTTACCTTGACAACCTTGTTGGGAAGTTTGTAATCGATCAACCTTCTTGGGGGGTTTGTACTCCATCAACCTTGTTGGGGGGTTTGTACCTCATCAATCATGTTGAGGGGTTTTTACATCATCAACCTATTGAGGGGTTCGTACCTTATTCACTTCTCCAAGGGGGTGATAGGCCTTGGATATACCCTAATAATGATCTCTCCTTATACATATATTATGGTCTATATAAGCATGATTTTACTTAAATTATCATTCATATATGTGATATTGTTATATGCTCATCCATTGCCTATGAATTGCATTTTTCTTGTGGTGCTTATCACTTCTTGGATTCCATCCTACATACTTAGTACATTCAAACGTACTAATGCATACCCCACACCTTCATGATGTCACCTTGTAGGAACCGGAGCCCCACTTGATCATCCACCTACACGTGGCTAGTACGACTACTCTCAAGATCTTTGGTGAGTCCTCCATTTCGGGGATTATGTTTATGATCTTATGCTATGTTATAGGACTACCTTTCTTTTATCTATATCTTGACTATGAGGGTGAGCCCGGTAGCTTGTCTTGGCCCCCGCTAAGTATGTAAGGTTTAAAGGTGTTGTTTCACATGTTTGTATTATGTTATGAGCTTTGACTCTCTCTTGACTCTTGATGTTTTTGATATAGAATTGGTCCCTTAGCCCCGTTTGTCCCTATTTACTACCTCTTGTTGTATTTTATTGCTTATGCGACCAAGGATGTGTAATGATATGTTAAGCGTCTTGGTTGGGGTCCCTTCGGGTTCCCCATGTGTCGTGTCACATCTAGGCCCTAGGCTTGGGTCGTGACAACCCACTTCACCACAACCATAGCAAACATTAGTCTCCTTCAAACATGTGCCATTATGTCCTCTACCACATCTTGGGCACATAGGATTAGGCACCACACAACCTCCACCTTGGACCCTTCAGTTGTCATTAGCAAAGCTTCTATTAGGAGCATTGGAAGACCCTTGGCCTTGAGGAAATTGGCCACCCTTAGGACTTTGGAACCTACCTTCAAAATGGCCCTCTTGGCCTCACCAATTCTTCTTTTTTCAGGCTTCTCAACCTCTAGTTGTTCGGCTAAAGACATGAGGCGGGACAAATCCATACCACCTATCAAATGCGATATAAAAGTCCTCATTCACCAAGTCAGATACACCCGACACAAATTTTTCGTCCTAGAACTTGGTTCGGCAACTAATAGAGGGGCATACTTAAAGAGTTTGTTGAACTTGAGGGCATTCTCCCTCTCACTCATAGACCCTTGCTTTAGATTAATAAATTCCCTAATTTTTGCCTCCCTAAGCTTAATAGGAAAGAACCGGTTAAGAAATGCAGCTTTGAACTCTTCCCAAAGGATAGCATCAATATTCCCCTTCTCCATCTTCCATTGAGTGAACCATATTTGAGCTACCCCTTTAAGTTGGTAGGCCGCCAACTCTGCTTTTTCCTCCAATTTAACCTAAAAAATAGGCAACAGCATATACACCTTGTTAATGAAATCTTAAGGATCCTCATCCAATTTATACCCATGGAACTCTAGTGGGTTCGTTCTAGTAAAATCCCTCACCCCTGAGGCTGGAGTAGGAGTATGAGGAGCTTGGGCTCCTTTGTTGATTTGATTAGTCACGGCATAGGAAAACATAGTTATGGCATCCCAAAAATCTTCAGGGCCACTCCCCCATCTTGAGGAGCGGGAGGGGCTGGTTGCCCCTCGGGAGAATTGGCTCTTGTTTCTCTTGGAATCGGTATGATCTAGAATAGCAAAGGACATTCATAAGAGGGAAAGTATTACCTTACTCCTAAAGCACGACATAGATCATGAAGAAGGGAAACATTTCCTAAAATGCCTCATAGCGTCCTACTTATAGTTATGGTGCACTTCACTATCATGAATAAAACTCTGATCGACACGGTGTGTTGGATTCTGAGTACCATTAACAACCTAGTGTTCTGATACCATGTTTGTCACGATCCAAGCCTAGGGCGTAGATTTGATGCGGCGAATTGGGGACCTAAGGGATCCTCAAACAAGCCTTTTAGTATATCAATCACACATCCTTGGTTGCAAAAGCAAAACATCAACAACAAGAGATATAAAGAAGGGAAAAAGGGGCTGAGGGAAGTCTTTGATGGCATAAAATATAGAAGAGTCAAAGCTCATAGCATAAGGACGTCAATTGTTCACACAACACCTCTAATCATGGATTGCAGAGGGGGCCGAGACACTCTCCGGGATCACCCTCAAAGTATCAAGAGTTCAACATAAAGAGAAAACAAGTGCCAAGAGTAAGACAACTAATGTCCTCGAACTTAAGGAGTCACCAAAGCTCTTCTTCCATAATGCTAAGACTAGCCACAAGGAGGGTGATCAAAATGTGCTTCGATTTTACACGATAACATCATGTAGACATAGAGTATGCTTGAATGTACTATGTATGTAGGACGCAATGCAAAAAGATATGGGCAACATAGTCAAAATGCATAAGCATAAGCAATGGATAAGTACAATAGCAATATGGCATGCATGATCAATGCTTGAAGTAAAAAACATGCTTGTAAAACATACAACTTAAGAACATAGATTACACGTGTAGAAAGAGACCATACTCATAGACCAAGAAAACTGTTACTAGGAATCCAAAATGTATCATCCCCTTGGAAGGTGATTGAGATATCTACCTCTCTACATTATAGATGTGCATGTCACCTCCCATCATAGTAGTCATGGTACATATCCGTTAATGTGGTAGATGGCTATAGCACCCCCCATAATAGTGGTCAAGGTATATACCCCTCAATGTGGTAGATGGGCATAACACCCCCCATCATAGTGGTCAATATATATACCCCTCAACATGGTAGATGGGAATAGCACCCCCAATCATAGTTGCCAAGGTATGTAGCCCTCAACATGGTAGATGGGCATTGCACCCTTATCATAGTGGTTGAGGCATGGTACCCCCTCAACAATGTGTTGTCAACTTGTAACACTAATAGATACTATTCATGAGTTCAATACATACAATCCCATCATCATCATAGAGTCACTTAACTTGTAATGATATCATAGTCCATCAATAGCCCAAGAATTCATGTCAAAATATTTTATCAAACACTTGGCGGGTGTGTATTGCAAGTTCAAAATCATGCAATTCAAGTGTGAAATAATGTGAGAAAAATCAATGTAAACCAACCCACCAACACATAGTAAAACACTCATGCAAGATACCTTCAAACCCCTCATCAAATCTCATAATAGATGATAGTTTTATAACTCAAAACATGTATAGTCAATCAATATTTCATAAGACCCAACAAGGTTGATAAAAAAATTTCATAATAAGTGATATCCATAGATAATCCAACTTGAAAATATTTAATTCACAAAGGAAAGGAAGGTTGGGCACCATAGGTGAAAGGACCCAATAGTTGAAACCCACATACCATAAACTTGGGTTTTCTTGATGTAGTCTTGAAGGAGACTTGAAACTTGAATAGAGTTCTTGAGATCCAGAATTGAGCTTGGGACACTTAAATTTGGGTGAAATAATTTGTTAAGTGTTAGAGAGGGTTTAGAGAGTGTATCGAGTGATATAGAGTTGAAAAATGACTAAGTAAAAGTGTTTTTAGGCATAAGAGGGCATGAGGCTATGACCCCAAGGCCCTTGGGCTGAAACAGATTTTTAGGGAACAAACAACACTTATCCGGACCCCCGGTGCATCGTGGCCAGGGCGCGGATCGCCATTGGAGATCTGATATTTTTTGAAAAACTATTTTTTGCTACGATTGATCTAAAATAGGGTTATACCCATTCCCCACTCAATTGTGTCCCCTAATCATGAATGAACTCAAACGTTTGATATCACGCATGGATTTTAAGATATATGGAAATTACAATTATCGGCATTTTTGAGGGACCTTTCCAAGGAGTTTCATTCCACAAGTTTGTTATGCACTATGCAAGTTGAATGGTTTACAAGCATGTTTTACTTCAAGCATTATTCATGCATGCCATATTATGATTATACTTATCCATTGCCTATGAATATGCATTTTGACTATATTGGCTTATGTCTTCTTGCATTGCATCCCACATACATAGTACATTCAAATGTACTAACACATACTCTATGTCTACATGATATTACCATGTATGGACCGGAGCTCCTTTTGATCATATTTCATGTGGCTAGTTTGGTACTTCAGAGATAAGCATTGGTGAGTCCTCAAGTCCAAAGATACTCTCTACATTACTCTTGCTATTTTGAGTCTACATTATGTTAAACACTTTTTATTATGACTGTGAGCCCGAAAAGTGTCTTAGCCCTCGCTCCATTCAAATTTAGAGGTGTTATTGGATATTATGAAGTACTTATGCTATGATCTTGACTCTTATATGATTTTATGACTATCAAAGACTTCCCTTAGTACCATTTCGCCTTTATTATATCTCTTGTTATTGTTATTTTGCTTCCGCAACCAAGGATGTCTAATTGATTTGCTAAGAGGCTTGTTTGGGGTCCCTTCGGGTTTCTAATTAAATGTGTCATGTCTAGGCCCTAGGCTTGGGTAATGACAACTCTAGCCTGAACTATGAGAATTTTGAGGACCTTGTCCTCCCTCTGATGCCGATTGTGCTATATGATAAACCCAATGCTGAAATGATCCATCCCCTCTAGCCATATATCTACCTCTAAATAAGGCACCTGAGAGTTGACCAGATGAACAGGCTCTTTTAGGTCCCTAAAATCCTCTTTTGCTATGAGCTCTACTCCTTGGTGGCACTAACAACTGATTGAGATGATGACCCTTCTCTAGATACCTAAAACACTTACTGCCAGGTGGAATACGTCAATCCTCTCACAAAATGGAGAACTCTCTCCGTGTCAGTAGGAAGAATGGTTGTACCTTGTCGGACTAATTAGAATTAGTGGACCTCTTACTCTGAAACTATCATAGTACCCTACCTTAGACTCTCAAATATCAAGCGAATCTCCTCCTCACACTCCAAGGGATGAATCTATCATAAAAAACATAGCAGATTGTCTCCTAAGTCATCGGAGGAGACCTAACTGAAAAATTTCTCAAATAAGTCATATAACACTACCTAGCAGGTCTTTGGAGATAGAGAGTAACTATCAAACAATGTGAGTCTCCGCTAGCCAAACAACCTGAAGTAGCTCATATGCATCCTTAGTCTTTCCACTATGAAACTGAGGTAGGTCTATATTTCTGAATCTTTCATATCTATGCTACTCATTATAAGTCAAGGCATATACTAAAACAACCTCAAGAATGGGTGTTGCTAGCGGTTGGTTTACTTATACCTAGGCCTCAAGGGTTTACTACTGACCCAGATGGTGACACTGACTCGAGTTTGAGATGTACTTTGTGTGCCATCTAGGCTGCTTATATGACCTATAGTATCGAGCACAATCAAAACCCTCAGGAGTGTATCCTATAAGAATGGTGTTGCAGCATAGTCAGGAGAAAGCTACTCCTCTCAACATTATGTAGCAGGCTCATAGTCTCTAGCCGGCGTTGCTCCTGGGCCCTAAGTCCTGGACCTTATCTCAGCCTCTGAACTTAGTTGGGGTCTTAATAGTAATATCTGGGGTTGCCTTCCCTTATCTGATAGATGCTACAAATCTAATCCTTGCCATCTATCAAAAGGATAAGTAACCACTCAATATTTAAAAAAGAACCCATACACGAAAATTGATTAGATAGAAGTAAAATTGTATTTCCTAATAGTCTTTATAGCCTCTTGATTATAAGTACTGGACGTATCCGCACCGATCCTCAAGGCTCTATTAGACTTGACTTGTGCACATATGGGACCTATGAACCAGGTGATCTGATACCAAATTGTCACGACCCAAAATCTAGGTGTGATAGTACTCACCTGTCCCACCAATTTTAGTTAGCCTAAACCTCAACAGTCCAATGTAAAAATAAAACAGAAGATGAAGTGGTCTAAAAATAGTAGATAAGCATAGGGAAGTCAAAGTAAAACCATTCCAAATAAGTGTCACATGTACAAGCCACTAAATAACACTCAAAAGAAAATACAAGTCTCAATGTCTAGTTCTAAAATATAAGAAACCATAAATGTAAAATCCTTGAGGGTATGCTGAAGAGACAAGTAGAGAGCTCTTAAGACTCTGGAAGCTCTGTCTGACAATGGGAAATCTAATCAGAAGGGACCGACATCACAACCTAAAAAAATATAACATGGTTCGAGTACCAAACAAGATGGTACTCAGCTAATAGAAGCTAAATCTAAAATGAAGCAATAAAGAATATAAGTAGTCCTATCCACCTAACCACATACTGACCAACCGGCACCTGCATTCAAAAAAGTCCTAGCGTAACAACAATATAAATACACACATACATATTATAGAATACTATCTAAGAATAATTAACTAATCCCCAGAGTCAAGTAGTACAATATTCTATGAGTAATATAACAGTTATAGTCTCATAACACAAAAACTCAAGAGTCCAATCTTCACAATATACAAGGCTCAAGTTATCAATGTGTATCACAATCTTTTGATATTTCAATCTTAGAAACATTCAAGCTTCAAGGTATTCAATACATCACACATGATATATATAACTACTTAAAGGAAAGAATGATATGAAATAGAACGAATGTTATGAAATGTAGCAATGAGATGAAATATCAACTAATCATGGTGCATGTCTATCCTACGCTACTCATCTATTGATATAGTCAAAATGGAACCCGTGGGACTTCATATGTACCATGTATTTGCCAAAACCATTTTCTTTCATCATTTCCTTTTATATTTATCTAAAACCATATCCCTACTGCTTTTCATTTTTTTCTTTTTCTGGCCGTAACCATTTCCTTTTGAATTTTTGTCTCTTTTTTTTTCCAGCAGGAACCATTTTCCAGCAGCTTTTCATCATTAATAGAATATCAAATAATACATTTCATCATAATACAATAATGACTTCCACAGGTATAAAAATATGCAAGATGTCCACTTGAATTATTTATTCAACAATCAATACCGGACAATCCACAAGTTCATAAGTATTAACAATCCTAAAATTATTTCATAACACAATCTTCATATCATCACAATCTCAATATCAGTACAATTTTCAATATCATTACCAGATAATCCACAAGATCACAAGTATTCACGATCTCATAATTATTTCACAAGTCAAGGATTCACAACATTTACAATCACCCAACTTAAAATCCATTGATCAAAACCTATAAAAGCATAATTTTATTCCATTTCATGCAACAAATCACTCAAACCCACTCACAAAGGATATACGTTGTTCAATCATACTTAATAAAAGGTTAGAAGTTCACTTGCCTTAATCGAAGTCTCAATCAACTAAAATCAAGTCTTTTTCCCTTCTAAAATACTCAAATCACCACAATCAAGCAAAATATAGAATAACAATTACATTATGAAACTAATGGATCTAAAATCATGAAATTTTTGTGGAAATAGCAAAATGGTCTAAAAATATCTCATAGTAAAAAAGATTTCCAAAATCTATAATGACCCATTAAGTCATTTTGAGATATAGAGTTTTGTATGTTATAAAAGATTGACCTCATAAATTTTAATGGGTCTTTTGAATTATTTGATAACTTTCAATATTTAGTTAAGAGGTAATTTCAAATAATTAAATTAACTAGTGGATTAAATTGATTGTTTTGCTAATACACTATACCACTTAACTTATATTAACTAAAATATTTAGTAGGATTTATCAATTTTAATAAATAGAAAAATTAGAAAAAAATAAAGAATAAGAAATGATTTTGACAAGAGCAGACCTGTGCGGCATCAAATGAATTGCTACAGGTAAGTATCTAATTAATGTCTTTAATTTGTATAATTTTAAGAAAAATATAGTATGTTGGATAGTAAGATATTAGATATGCATACTAGGCATAATGATTAGCTAATAAAATAAAGAAATGATGAATAAAGGATGTAAAGGTATAATATGTGTGTGAATGATATGATTCTTTGAATTACAGTAACATTAGACGTGATTTATTATGATATGATTCTTTGAATTACAGTAACATTAGACGTCATTTGTAAATAATTAGTTTTAAGTTTAAAATTTGGTTATTTTAAATACAACTTTATAAAATAAATTTTGATACATTGAGGTAGATAATTAAATATTAGGTGTTTGTATTATATGAACAACACTAAAGTCAGGTAATTTGGAGGAACTAAGACTTAACTCAGGTTTGAAATTTATTAAATTGATTATAAAATTAGGTGAATTTTTAGGTATAGGCTAGACATATAGTAATATGGATGTGTTCAAATCCTTTTCTTATGAATATTATATATTTAATAGATTCAAAATACTTGGAGATATTGAGAAAAGGAAAAGTATTGGCTGATTAGCTAACTTTACTTTAGTTCTTAGGTTGAGGTAGGTTATGGTTTATTCTATGTATTCGATAGATTCTTAATAGCAATTGATATTTATTGAGTGATGTTGTGAAATTAGTCCGTGCATTTAATTATTGTAGTTTGGATGATTGATATATGTTGTGGTGGGCTAACAATCCCAAGACCATGAAATCCATAATCTTGAACTTGTCCTATAAAATTATGGCTTGAACAAAGAAGACTTGATGAAATATTATTAATAAAGTGAGACGTAATGATAAAGAATGATGAAGAAAATACAACTTGATCGAGTGTCACATCCTGACATGATATAATTTGATTGAGTGTTACATTACGACACGATATAAGTGTATCGGGTATCACATTCTGACATAATATAATAGGATTAGGTGTCACGTTCTGCCATGATATATTTGGATCAAATATCACATTCTGGTATGAAATTATGGGATTGGGTGTCACATTTTGACAAGATATATATTGGATTGGGTGCCACATTGCAACACGATAATAATAAAAGAAAACATATTAAAATGGTTTGATATACTCAATCTAAAATAGCTCATTTCCCAACAGAAGAATGACGTGGAGACTTGAGTCCTCATGTGTGTTATTGATATTACTGATAGATTATATACTTGTTTTATTGTGTTATCATTTATACTTATTTTTTATTGCTATTGATAATTGCTATAGTTGGTTTCCTAATATTACTTTATTTGTATAATTTCTATTAGGTATTGGTTGATGATACCAACTCAATAAATGTGGCACCTACTGACTCCTACTTGTATTTTTCTTTGTTTTGCTTTTGTGGAGTGCAGCGAGTATTCCATCGACTTTGAGTCGCTCTCAGCTCTAGCCATTCATTGGTGTATCAGATTTTTGGGCGAGTTAACTTTCTATCTCATGTTTAATTCTATTAGTTATGGCATGATGTCCTTAGTTTTTGAACAAAAACTATTTTATTTATCTATTTTTCTATTGCTACTCCTAGACTTAGTATTTGAGATTAGATGTCCTTAATGTGATGAATTTCAGGGTTTTGGGAATGTTATGTAATAAAATTAGTGGATTTTGTTACTCCTTTCTTCATAAGTTGAGATTCTAATTAATTTTGTATCTCATAAGTTGAACTGCTAATATAGGTTGAGATTGTATCGCTCTTTCGTTCACTTAGAAGGTTAGGTGTGGATGCCACTCACGGTCCATTTTGGGTCGTGGCAAACTTTGTATCATAACTTTAGCTTCATTGATCTTATCACAAAAAGATAGGTCTAGTAGAGTGTTGTGGAATGGTACAGGGACACCTTCACTCTTTCTTCTAGAGGCTATAAGACCATAGGAAATCTCCCTTCTTTATTTCTTTCGTGCTACTAGTTGAATCCAATTGGTATATAGGCGATATAAATTAGTATATGATATTCTTGACTCTCTTTTGCAATGGCTGGAACTAGAGCCACATGTAACTATTGTAGCTCCTCATATAGATGCGTCCTTGAAGACAAACATATTTTCTCGATTGGACACAAGCCTTGATGACTAGTGGCCAACAAGATATCTTCACTAAGTTCTTAAAGTTGAAATTCTTAATCTTCAAGGATTTTAAATCTAAGGATGGTTATGATTTTCTTGTTGACTGTAATGAGTTAACTTTAGATAATGTTTCAGAAAGTAAAGAGATTGCATCAGGTTTAAGATGAGACAACTAGTGTGCTTAAGTTTATTGATTTGAAACAATATTGTCACAACCCAGACCTAGGGTCTAGGAGTGACATAGCAAATGGGAACCCTGAAGTCCCCAAACAAGCCTCAAAGCATCCAAATTCATATCATCGATTCAGAAGCGTATTCAAAGAGTAAACGTTTAACTCTAAGAGACTAGAAAGTATGTTTCATGCTATGGGATATCATAGGGAAAGATATTAACATCGATGACATATCATATAGTACATAAAGACTAAGAGGCGGGTAAGTATGAATCACGCTATGGGGGCAATTTGGGACATAGGATATTTCACATTATATCATGTAGTGAAGCCATAAGATTCATAACCAAATCACATAGCAATATCCAATATCTAACCAAGCCTAAACATAATTCTCCAATATAACACTTAGCATCTAATCATAAAGGAATTTACAAGATGTCCAATAATGCCTCCACTTATAAGATAGGTTAGGGTCTAAGACATATCTCGGGCTCACCCTGAAAGTAAGTAATATTGATAAAATAAAATCACTCTAGGTAGAAGGTTGGTGGGTTGTCCTTGGAAGATAGGACTTAGCATAATGAACAAACTTGAGATTCGAGCTAAGTGTCGTATGGTGGATAATCAAAACCCTCTGTCACTACATGATGAGTTCATATAGGCAAAACTATGCGTTAATATATTGGAATGTACTAAGTGTGCAGGATGCAATTGGTATTTCTTGTTAGAATAGGAATAGATAAATACAATCCTAATTAGAATAGGAATAGGAATAACAATAGTATTTAGAATCCAACTTAGAAAAGGATTGTATTATAGTTTCCCAGTTGGAAAAGAAGTCTTATATAGTATCTATAAATAGGGTCTCAATGTATTAATGTAGACAACAATTTAATAATATTCTTCTCTAATATTTTTACATTGTATTAAAGCTTCTACTGTCTTGGTAGAAAATCAAAGAGCTTCCACTGTTGGTGGGCGGCTATGACCTATATATACTGCACATCTGGCCAATGATTATATTAGCAAATAAAAACAAAAGAAGATTAGGTCACTATTTCATCTTTTTGGTAACTACTTTTTCATATTTATCATGTGTACCACTGTGCCATGTTTCCGGCTGAAACTTACCTCTAAGAAACTGAAAACCAGATAGTTTCTAGTGACTGCTAGGCTAGTATGTGTAATTCTTTTTTTTTCTTGAGTGTTCCTTCTATGAAACTGAAAATTGGACAATTTCTAGTGACCGCTATGCTAGTGTGCATCGTTCTTTTGTTTTTCTTGAGTTTTGAGTGTGCGTCATTCTTTTGTTTTTCTTGAGTATTGTGCAAAATTAGCATAACCACAGGGTGCAGACTACTCAAGAAACCATACCCCCATTAAGCTCCTCCGAGTCTTGCTGATTCACGCGCCCTCACGCGCCACTAGAAGTATCGAATCTGTGCTTAATGTGCTGGCACATATGACTTTTTCAGGCAAGATTTTTTTAATTCTTTTCCCAGTAGGGTCGTCTCTCTATTTTGAGGCTATCTGTGTAATCTTTTCCCAGATTCAATCTCTAGAATGAGGGTTCTGACAATTTCAAGCAATTTTCGGCGAGTTTCTAGTGTTCCAGGCAGTTTTCCCGCATCCTTATTTGCATTTTTTACCCTCAGGGAGGTCTCCTTTGCATTTCAAGGTAGAATACATATAATTTTTTTAATTTTTTGATTGATTTTTGGTGACTCATCAGATCAAATTTGCGTAAGGTCATGCCATCAAATCGATGACTTCTAGAGTTTGATTTTAAAGATGTCCTTTGGAATTGATATTTTTGGCTCCAAAAGTACAGGAATAGGAAGTTTTAATCATATGATCACTTCAGAACAATTATTGGGTAGTTCCCACTAATTAGAATGAGTTTCGTTGGTTGAATTATGGTGCATAAGCAAGTTTCAAGCAGTTTTAAAGTGACTTTCTTAGAGTAATTTCGAGATGATCCATATTGTCGTTCTCCACTAACCTTTTGATCAGTTAAGCATTAAAAATATTTTTCTCCATGATCATCTCGAGGAAGAAATCTATATGGAGCAGCCACCTAATTTTATTGCTCAAGGGGAGTTTGGCAGGCTTGAATGTCATTTGTTAGCCTTATGTCATTTGTGTAAGTCCCTTTTATGGTATGAATCAGTCTTCTGAGCTTGGTTAGGGAATTTCAACATTGTAATTGAAGAACGTATTACATTGTGTTTTATGGACATTGTGCATCAAATTCAATATTTAATGTGAAGACTAAGCACACTGAGATTGATTGTCGATTCTCCGAAGTCGAGTGATCAACTTGCAGATATCTCACAAAGCTCTTAATCGGTCCTTATATTAATTACATCTGTAACAAGCTAGGTACACGTAATGTGTATGCATTAGCTTGAGAGGGAGTGTTAGAATAGGAATAGATAAATACAATCCTAATTAGAATAGGAATAGGAATAACAATAGTATTTAGAATCCTACTTAGAAAAGGACTGCATTATAGTACCCTAGTTTGAAAAGGAGTCTAATGTAGTATCTATAAATAGGGTCTCAATGTAATAATATAGACAACAATTTAGTAATATTCTTCTCCAATATTAATCACATGACTTACAAAACCTGCACTTTCATGTCAGATGACAAGGGCACATAATATAGAATGGATAGTATATCAAAGAAGAGTATATAACAATATACGATGAAATTCATGATGCATGAAATATAATAGTGCTCATATATAGTGGAGATGTGACCTCAACGACATGAGTAAGACCAAGCGAGCTATTACTTGGAATCCCGATTAAATCCCCTAACTGATAAAGAGGTGGTCTATTTGCCAAAGGTAAATGATACTTCACCTTACGGGAACAACACCTATTTCGAATGAAAAAACCCTTCTAATGGGAACAAAAACCATTTCTGATAGGATTTCCACATATATCATATCATATCACATTATACTTCACCTTATGGGAACAACACCCATTTCGTATAAAGCAATCTTTCTTATGGGAACAACACCCATTCAAGATCTGATTCTCATAAGTTATTTTAGGCACATAGTTCAAGGAAAGAGGAAGGGCCCTTGGGGATAGCCCTAACACCCCCAATCCATCGGTGCTAAGTCATCATCCTACAAGAATACTTATACGTATACATATATATGCTTGCAAAAGAGATGCAAGTCTTACCGAATCATTTCAATGCATTCGTAGGATTAAAACCAAACACCATTAATAATAATTCTTACTTAGATTCAAATTTCAAATAATAGCTCATAGTCATAATACTCATGTGTAGGAATAACTCATTACATATAAGAGATGGTAGAAGCATCCAAGATGCTCAAAGTGCCAAAATCACAGACAATATGTGATCACATTCTTGTCATAACCAATATCTTATCAAAAACATATCATAAAACATAATTGAGCTTAACCCACTTCATAATTTCCAAAAGTTCCAATGTTCATGAATGTGCACGTCGTGAATGATGTGAGAATAACATAAGTAATTGAGATTCAATCTAAAATCAACAATACGATATGAAATTTAAGTGAAAACATAATTAAATCTACAATTAAAATCATAATAAAAATCATCCATGCACAACACAAGTTTTAAAGAGGACATGCATGTTCATAACTTCATATTTTCAATGTAAATCATCATAATAGGACTTAAAGTAACTTAAAATAATAAATAAATTCCAGCTCATACATCAATTATTTTTTAATAAATCAATATAATGGAAACCCATATAAAATAAGCTTAATTAATGAAATTTTTTAAAAGAATTTTGGGGTCTACTTGATTGGAAGGAATCAAGTATCAAGAAGCCACATACCTGCAATAGAGGAATAAGTTCAAAGAGAAATTTGAAGAAGAATTTAGTTTTCCTTGATTCTCAAGTTTGAAATCCACAAGAGTTTTTTGAGTAGATTTTGAGAGAGTTTCAAATCTGAGGATTGAATTTGAATAGTAGGAATAGGGTTTAGGTCATTAGAGAGTCTTTAATAGCATAGGAAGACCTTTAAGACCATTAGGATAAACAAAATTTACGGAAATGCTTTAATGAAACAGATGGAAAAATTGCACATCACCACCTCAAGGAGGGGCACACGGCATATGTGGAACTACACGATCCGTATACCAGCCTGTAGACCCATACACGGACAAAAAATTTCTTTTGATGAAGGTCCAGAACCACGATCCCACACTTAAACACTTTTGACGAAAGAATCTTCTACATGGAAGGGCCACACAGGTCGTATGGTGTCACACGGTCCGTGACACTATCCGTGACACCTCCCTTAGACAAAAAAAATCTCTCACGCCAATAGTGAAGTAACACTTAGAAAAATTTCTTCCGGGGAGCTATACGGACGGGCTCATGGCCCGTGACAAGTCATACGAACCCTGTGAGAGGCCATGTGACTTCACTTTGTCCCGAACAATACGGTTCAAAGTTCAAGGCTACCAAATGGCCCTCCACATGGTCTGTAAAGTGTCACATGGCCCATGTGGTGGCCAAGTGTGGAATTCCTTAGTTTGTAACTCTATACCAAGGGCCAACACAACTTTTTGAGGCCAAGTGTCACCTCATTGGAGGCCACATGGACCATTTGACCTCACATGGATTGTGAGGTCTCCCTTGAAGTGTCACTTTGGTCCAAAATATTCTGAAATCAATACTTTCAAGCTCCAACGAAGTTGCACAATGTCTGGGTCATTACATCATCTCCCTCTTCGGAACATTCATCCCAGAACATGCAAGAACAAGTCTTGAAAGGCTAGACTTAGAACATAGAACTTCCAAACACAAGATATAATGCATAATTTATCATTTGAGAATCGTATAATCATTAGAAATCTCATCAAACATATTCGAATCATTTTAAACATAACAAAAATCATTTTGGTGCACATGTATGCATGTCATATCATTAGACTCAAGAATGAAAGAGTTAGGACCACTTAGAAGAGGTAGAAACTAATACCTTAGGCTTGAGTAAATTGGAAAAGATGGGGATATCATTTCATCATGTGCAGCTCTACCTCCCATGCGACACTCTCCACGTGTTGATTTTTCCAAAGAACCTTCACCGAAGCTAAATCCTTGTTAAGAAGCCATTCCACTTGTCTATCCAACATTGCCACTGGAACTTCCTCATAAGATAAGTTCTCCTAAACATCAACACCTTCCAATGGCACAATAGTACTAGGATCACAAACTAACTTCCTTAACATGGATAAATGAAAGACCGGGCTAATGGAACTCAAATTCGGGGGAAACACTAACCTATAGGCCACATTCCCGATCCACTCAACAATCTCATAAGGGTGAACTTACGAGGACTAAGCTTTTCCTTCTTACCTAAAAGCATCACTCCCTTCATAGGTGAGACCTTCACATATACCCAATCTTTAACATGAAATTCAAGGCCCCTCTTCCTAACAACCAAACAGGACTTTTGGCAACTTTGGGCCATCTTCACCCTCTGTCGAATCAACTTCACCTTCTCCATAGCCTCCAACAACAAATCCAAGACAATAAATGCCGTCTCTCTCAACTCGAACCACCCCATTAGTGAACTATACCTTCTCCTATACAAAGCGTCAAATGGTGCCATACCAATGCTAGCATGAAACCTATTAGTAAAACTCAACGAGTGGAAGATAGTCATCCCAATTACCCTTGTACTCCAACATACGATCCCTCAACATATCTTCTAAGGTTTGAATTGTTCTCTCGGCTTGTCTATCGGTTTGAGGATGAAAGGCGGTGCTCAATTTAACCTTAGTACCAAGTCCTCTTTGGAACGACCTCCAAAAGTGGGAAGTGAATTGAGTACCATGATTGAATATGATAGACCTAGGCAGACCATGCAACTTCACCAACTCTTAGATGTACAACCTTCACAATCTTCAGCACCCAAAGTAGTTTCGACTTGTAGGAAAGGAGCCGACTTGGTCATCCGACCGACAATGACCCAAACAGAGTCAAATTACCTTCAGTTCTGAGGCAAACCAACCACAAAGTCCATGTTCACTTCTTCCCACTTCCAAGTAGGAATCTCAACATCTTGAGTCAAACCACCAGGTTGTTGGTGCTTTACCTTCACTTGTTGACAATTGGAGCATTCGGATACGAACTTGGCTATATCCTTCATCATACTATGCCACCAATATACCTCTTTTAAATCCCGATACATCTTGTTGGATCTTGTATTAATAGAATAATGAGAATTGTGAGCTTCACTCATGATCACCTTCCTAAGACCATCCACATCCAGAACATATAGTCATTCTTGATACGAAGCACACCATATCAACCTTGGGAGAACACCTCAATCTCCTTGTCAGCAACCACTTTCTTTAATTCAACCAATGACAAATCTAGGTCTTGCTTCCCTTTTATATCAACCACCACCAAGGATTCGGCCCCATTGTGTACATGTATACCACCAGCATTAGAGTCTGCCAACCTCACACCCAATCAAGCTAACTGGTGAACATACTTTGCCAATTTCTTCTTCTCCTCCTCAACACGAGTCATGCTTCCCATAGATAGCCTACTAAGGGCATTGACTATGACTTTGGCCTTGCTGGGATGATATTGAAAACTTATGTCGTAGTTCTTTAGGAGTTCCCACCATTTCCTTTGCCTCATGTTAAGATACTTTTAGGTGAACATGTATTGCGAAACTCTAATAATCGGTGAAAACATCAATGTACACCCCATACAAATAGTGTCTCCAGATTTTCAAGGCAAATACCACAACTGCTAACTTAAGATCATGAGTCAGGTAATTACGCTGGCGCACTTTCAATTGACTTAATGCCTATGTTACAACCTTAGCATGTTGCATAAGTGCACAACCCAACCCAATCCGAGACACATCACAATACACCACAAACCCATCCAAACCATTCAATAGAGTCAAAATAGGAGCCGATGTAAGCCAATCCTTCAAAGTTTAAAAACTCTTCTCGTATTCATCCAAACACACAAACTTAACCTTCTTTTAGGTCAATTTAGTCAACGAGGATGCAATAGATGAGAACCCTTCAACACACCTTCTGTAATAGCTATCCAACCAAAGAAAACTTTGATTGTTCAAAGGGGTCAATGGTCTAGGCCAATTCTTTAAGTCCTCATCCTTCTTTGGATCAACCTTAATACAATCACCGGACCCCACATGACGAAGAAAAGATACTTCACCCAACTAAAACTCACATTTGCTAAACTTGGTGTACAACTTCTTCTCCCTCAAGGTTTGTAAAACCAACCTCAAATGATCCATATGTTCCCACTCTCTTCGGGAATAAATGAGAATATCATCAATGAAGAGAACCATAAGACTATCAAGGAATTACTTGAACACTCAATTAGTGCGATCCATAAACACGGCCGGAGAATTAGTTAAGCCGAACGACATTACAATAAATTCAAAGTTCCCATACCTAGTTCGAAAAGTCATCTTGGGAATGTCACACTCCTTAACCTTCAACTGATGATACCTGAAATGGAGATTAATCTTCAAGAAATGGGTATCTCCTTGAAGTTGGTCAAACAAGTTATCTATCTAAGGCAAAAGGTACTTATTTTTTATGTTCACCTTATTCAATTGCCTATAATCAATGCACATTTGAAGAGACCTATCTTTCTTCCACACAAATAACACTGGACCACCCCATGGAGATCTACTTGGCATTATGAAACCCTTCTCCATGTAACACCCCACATCTTACAATACTAGTACTATGCAAATAAAACGTGATATGGTTTAGTCAAATTAGTGGCAAATTTTTAAAGTACTTGAATCTTCAATTAAAGGGTGATATGTATGTCTAATGCTTAAGAGGGTCAAGTGTATAGATATTTTGTGTCAAATTGAGGAGATCAAGACCCTAAACAAAGTGACAGAATTGAGGTGCTTGTAGGACTCAAGAAGCTAGCTGGTGAATCACCTACTTGCTTAGCTTAAAGTTTCTAGCTAAACAGAGATAAGGCCTGACGTCGAATCTGTCCAAGTCTTATTATGAATAAAGTCTGTCCTAAGGGTAAAACTTTATCCTGTATTTTACCATCAGAAATGGACAATATTGTCAGCTCAAGAAGATTATAAAAAGGGCCCAATCCCATTACAATTTCCTTAGTCAGTTAGGCCCAACGAACTAAGATAAAAGGGGAAAAATGAGCAGCAAAGGCCCCATCATTGTGGATCCCCTTAAGGCCCAAATGAAAGGGAAAAATGGTACTTTAATTACCTAATAAAATAAGGATTAAAAGGTAAAAGAAAGTTAGACAAATTAGTCCTTTAAAAGGGGTTATAAGTGGCAAATTTCATTCATTCTTAAACTTGGAAAATTTCAGCTTTCAGAAAACTTCATTGTTCTTCTTTCTTGACTTTGTAAAGTAGGAAAAGGAAACTTTTAGGGTTATTAAGGAGGCTCTCAACCTTGAAGGTAAAGGTAAGTGATTGTAGTTGTATGTTTAGTAAGGTTTCTTCATTAAAAACAAGAGACTATGTTAGTTATGTCTATGCTGAAATTGTTGGACAGCATGTGTTCCAGAAGTTGTTATACATTATTTTCTTGTTTATTTGGAAGATTTTTCCTTTAAGGTTAGAATGCTTATGAAGGGAGGATACTGTTATTAATGAGTATTGGTTCTATAATGATGTATATGCCCTGTTGCACCATATTACAGTCCGCAAAAGTGAGTTCTTATGTGATATCATAATTGTGCTCGAAATAGGAACTTGTGGGCTGATTGATTGAGGACTATGGTATCACATCCTCCACCTATATTGAGGACTATTTTCGAACTATTTTAGGACTTTTAGTATGTTTAAATGTTGTGGGAATAGTTTGGTTGAAGTTGGTAAAGTTTTGGAATCGTCAACGTCGTAATGTAGCGAAGGGATGT
>JAABOM020000092.1:14030343-14067706 GCA_011800125.2 Solanum clarkiae | reverse complement strand
CTACCCTCCCCAGACCCCACTTGTGGGATTATACTGGGTATGTTGTTGTTGTTGTTGTTGTTGTTGTTGTTGTTGTTGTTGTTGTTGTTGTTGCTAATAATATTTTTTTTACTTAACATTTATAATATAATTTTAATATATATTATAGAGAATTATTTATATAACATTTATAACACAAGTTTTATTGATAGATAATACATTTATCACACATTTTGATACACATTGTGTATAAATACAAATTTATCATAATATTATTATGTATTACTATAAATGATATAAATAAAATATATCACTAAAATCAATAACTATCCATCTATATCTATATTATATTAAAAGCGTGAAAGCCCTCTACTTTAGACAAAATAATCTTTTCACCATTTTATTTCAATTATTTTTTAAATCTTTAAGACTCTAAAAATTAAATAAATATTCTTATTAAATCTTTTTTGATTTGAATTGGGTAGGATTCCTAATATGTGAAAGTTTTAAATTAACTAAGATTTTGCATATTTTAGATTTTTAAAATAAAATTAATTAAAATATTTATTTGATTTAGGGAAGAAATCTTAATGGTTAAAGGTTTTCCTTAGTTGAACAATAGTCTTTACTATTTTTTTTAATTATTATTATATTATTATAATAAAATTACATATTAACTATAACAAATATAATAAAAATTAAATGAAGAAGATTTTCTTATTGTGGTATTGCGGTTAAGATCCTATTGACAATCTTTTTTCAACTAAAACAGATTTAATAAAAAAATAATTAAAAAAACTTAAAATAATAGGAATATTTTTTTTGAAAGTCCAAAAAAATAGGCATAAAACATTCAAAAGAAATATAGCCAAAAGATTAGGAAAAAACTTTTCTACAAATATTTGGATTACTAAATTTATTATACTCTTCTAAATCTATAACTTTACCTTTTACAACAACAACAACAACAACATACCCCAGTGCCTCAAAAGGCTCCCGCTCATTGCGGGGTGAGGGAGGGTCGTATGTACGCAGTCTAACCCCTATGTTTAAAAACATAAAGCGGCTGTTTCCAGATGACCCATGAGGAGCGTCAAAAGTTGCATTGACTAACTGCTACTTCACAAATGAAAAAAGCGCAGATAGTTTAAAGAGTCATTTTGCTTTATTCCATCATACTCCAAGGCCAAAAAATAGTCAATCTTTGGCTCCATCCGAGATTGATGGAAATCACCAAGATATATTTGTTTTGACCCCTTATATTTACTTTAATTTTGATATTGTACATTGGGGATAATGCACAGTTTTTTTGATGCGATGCAGGCAGTTATGGACCTAGGTGAAGTCTGAGTAGCTTATGATCCATAACTTCCTCAAATTTTTATCTCGACGTTTTCCTGTATGTGTTCTTTTTCCTCGCAGACATTTAAATTTTGTTGAACCGGCATGTTTAGGATGTCTTAGATAATATTTGTAGCATATAGTACTTGAACTTATGGCATGTACCATCTTTTGATGATTATTTTGAAATATTTTGAAAATTGGTACCCACCAAAATTTTTTATTAGTAGTTAAATTGCAACTATGCATATTTAGGTGTTTGGCAATATTTGTCTTTATGAGTGAGGGTAATTGAGATATGAAGCATGATCTGTGGGTTTCTTGTTGATAATATATGCAATGCCATATGTGAGTAAGCTTATTTTGCCAGATTCATGCATATATTCTGCTAATTCAGAACTTATCTTGTTACTCTAAGTTGGATTGTAGAATAAATGGATTAGGAGGTGATCCTAGGCCTTTGTTCTTTAAATTAGTCCAATTTAGCCTTAAATAACTAAGTGTTATACCTTGTTCCAAAAATTTGAGCCTTGCATGTACCACTTCTTTTGGAAGTACCTAATTAGCCAAGCCTTGTATAGTGATAAACCTTGCGATTGGACCGAGTCTATCCTTTAGCATTGTGAACCTTCATTGAGGCAAAATGCTTAAGTTGAGGGCGGCTACCAAAAGTGGCCATAGTCTGGGGATAGATGTTGTGTAGTTCAATATGGGCTAAAAGCATAAGTTAAGGGTGACTGGTGTAGAGGTGAAATCACAAAAATCAGGCAGTGAGTTGGAAATGAGTAGAAACTGAGGAAAATCATGTATCAGAAGAAAGAAAAAGAAAAAGATGTCTTAGATTGAGATTAAAAGCAAAATGATATGTGAAAATGAGGAAAAAAAGCTGAAAATGAGAAGAAAATACCTGGAAAAGCTTGAGTATGAAGAAAAAGGGAGAATAAGGTGAAATGATTGAGTTGGTAAGGTGAACATGGTGAATAACAGGGTTCAAGGATGGTCTTTAGTCACTAAGTTTCCAAAAATGCCCTACCAAAGCCATGAGCCTACGTTACAAACATAGAAAGTCCTAGTGTAATCCTAGCTCGACTAGTTGTAATCTGAGTTTGAGTCCGACCCCCCCTCACCCCGAATGAGCGGGAGCCTTTTGAGGCACTAGGGTATGTTGTTGTTGTTGTTGTTGATGTGTTTTTGTGTTTGTTT
Organism: Solanum clarkiae; assembly: GCA_011800125.2. NCBI lineage: Eukaryota > Viridiplantae > Streptophyta > Magnoliopsida > Solanales > Solanaceae > Solanum > Solanum clarkiae. The sequence continues at coordinate 14,065,183 of JAABOM020000092.1, read as the reverse complement.
TTACAGGAAAAGTAGGTTTGAACAATTTTGGGAAAAGTTGCAGGCTTTGCTGGTTTTTTAAGACATACGAGACCCTCTACAAGTCGTATCTCAGTATATGAGTCGTATAGGTGACATCATGGAGATTTTTAGTGTTGCAGCAAAAACTGAAGTTCAGCCACATGAAACCTCATTATGAGTCGTATATCATTCTATGAGCCGTATTGGAAGGTTTCATAGAAATTTCTAGTGTTCTCCAGTATTGGACCAGGTGCTACAGATATGGACTACGAGAGGACAATACGAGTCGCAGATCAAATTATGACTCGTGAAGATGTTTCGTAGCACTGAAGTCCAAGATCCAGAGTTGAAAACGAAAGCCCGATCACGACTCATGACCCTAGCTACGAGTCGTAACTGCAAGTCGTAGGATACATCAACCAGTTTTTCTAATTATTTTAGGGACTTATCTTTAAATATTATAAAAAGTAAATATTAGTTCGTTAAGAAAATTTTTCATAGTGTTTCATAGATTACAACATAGGATAGAGTAGGGAGCAAGAAATTAAAGCATTTTTAGGGTTTTAGTTTTGGAACTAAATTTTGTAGAAGAAATTCACTTGTGGATTCAAGTCATCTTTCAATCTTATGATTCTCAATATAAATTAAGTTTTCTTGTTCTTCAATCTTTTTGGGTAAGTTATTAACCATGTCTTCTCCATTCATAGTTTCTTTATTTTCTCAAAATATGAGCAGCTAACCCCACAACTTGGAGTTGTGGGAACCATGAGAATCTAATTTAGAAAACCCAGATTATTTGAAATTTGTAGAATAGGTATTTGCATATATTAATCAAATCTCTTTATTTTAAATGTTTTCTAGTGCTGGCCAACATTGTAACTCACCTAGTGTTACCTTCTCGATCTAGGTGGTAATAAATAGGAAAAGAGATAGGTTAACATGATTTGATGATGTGTTCTCGTCTAATCAACCGAATTAGACCAATGGGAGGTTGACTGGGAATATGGTTAATGATTAATTTAGCACACTAAGGAGATGGGCCAAGACCCATAGTTAAATTCGACCTTCACCATTGACCAAAGGGTTGGAAGAATTTAAATTACCGTCTTGCATGTAATATTCTAGTTGAGAATTGTAATATCCAAGGATGTCGAGTTAGTGAATCATGGGGAACACAACAACCAAGTTGCTCTCGATTGTTGATTGTCTTTCATTTTAGTTAATTTAGTTTAATTTCTTATCAATCATTGCAAACTCCCCTTTTTGGAAATTGAGTTGGTTAATATTTGAATTATTTATTAATTAACCAATTTGTAAAGTGCCGTATTCACTGTAGGATTCGATCCTAACCTTTGTTAGGTTTATTACTTTGACGATTGCTTTGACTTCAAAGGAGAGGTGTATCTTGATAATGTTTTGCAATGTAATGTGAGTGTGAGCTTATTTTGCTAAATTCATGCATTTTTCTGTTAATTGAAAATTTGCCCTGTTACTCTAAGTTAGATTGTAGATTAAATGGATTAGGAAGGGATCTTAGGCCTTTGTTCTTTAAATTAGTCCATTTAGCCTAAAATAACCAATCAAATGGTGTTTTATCCCTTGTTCCAAATATTTGAGCCTTACATGAACTAATTTTTTTTCTAAAACACCTAATTAGCCTAACCCTGTCTAGTAATAAATTCTGAAAGTGGCCCTAATCTGTCCTTGAGCATTGTGAACCTTGTGTAACACCCTGTAAAATTATTGAAATGCCCCTAAAACATATTGTGCACATAACACATCTTCAAAAGATTCGATTTGAAATCTGATAATGGATTTACGATTAGTGCGAAAATCGAGTGGGTAAATGGTCTCAACCTGATTTAAGAGCAATCAGATCGAAAAATAATTTTTACTAATTAATGAGAAAACATTGTCGATCTGTGCCTCTGGCACGACGCGGAGGCGCGTAGGTGGCGCAGAGACACACTTAAGTTTTTTTTAAAATTTCTACGGGAATTGAAAATTTTGGAAAATTCGCAAAAAATACACTAGTTCGCGGCCCTAGTGCATCGCGGACAAGTGTGCAAATTTTAAAAGTTTTTCTTTTAAAATCGAGAAGGGCATTTTGGGTATTCCCAGCCTATTTTAATACCCCAAAACCTATTTTAAGCCTTAATTCGTACCAAAGGGTTCCAAAAATGCATTATTTTTCTAAGTCTACAAACAGGAGTTCTGAGAGAAGAAGAAGGAAGAGTTGAGAGTTTCAAATTTTGGGTCCAAGTTCTTATTGAAGATTAGTACAATCTTTACCCCAGGTATATAAAGGCTACCAGAACATGGGATTGTTCTACTATGTGTTCCTATGATTGAGTTAGGTTGATTAGTTGAAAGTGATGAGTCTGACCTGTGATTTCTTGAATGTAATTTTGGAGAACTATCTTAAATTTTTATATATTCTCTTAATTTGAGGATCATCACACTTTTAAATAACTATTTACATTTATTATTGTATGATGATGTAATTATCCTACATGAATTCCTGTTAAAGACTTCAAGAATGAACTTAGGGGTAATTATTGGGCCTTGACTGTCTGAATGTATTGATTGCTTGGGTTTGAGTCCTGAGAGGAGTATATTGACGGTTGAAGTTGATGAAACTAGTGTCCTTAGAGTTCAAACAAGATCTGAGATAGAGTTCGAAAGAATGATTCTATTTCGTGAGTTCATAGAAGGTCAGATGAATGGGTTCCTTGTCTGAGGGAGATAGGTTGTATAACCATCCTGATGTTGATAGACTTATGAGCATGTCGAGTCTTGGGAGGAGTATTAGCACCGAAATGGGTAAGAGTGAGTCCCACTCACACTCATTAACTACGTGCCTAATATAGTAGAGAATTGGACTGTGAAAGCAGATGTTTCCTTTGTCCCATAGAGGACTTGATAGACTTCTTTTGGGCTCCTCGATGGACTTGTTCTTTACGCCAGCAAGGGAATTGGGCGGATGTGGCAATGACATCTTTTCATGGTATCATCACCAGCTTATAAGTGATGATTGTCGGTTATAGAACCTCCGAGATAGGTTTCATATTGATTGTACTATGAGGTTGATGTGATAGTTTGATGTCTTGATGGATGGTGATATGATAGATTCCTGTTGCTTACTCTGTGTTGAGGTTGAGTGATTGATGTGCTGATGTCATTTTTTGTTGTGTAGCCCATCTTGTTTATGTTATCCCATTTTTACATATAGTACATTCCACGTACTAACGCCCCATTGGCGCTGCATTATTTTATGATGCAGATTCTGTAGAGAGAGGACTTCAGCCGGCGAATCATTGAGGATCAGAGTTCCATGATTCCAGACTTGGTGAGTCCTCCCCTGCTTTCGGAGGACATATTTTTTCTTTTTATTTGTTGAGTTATTCCTTTTGATAATGGTAACCAATGGCCTGTTATGGTACCTTCCTAGACATTAGTTATACAGGCTTCATAGGCATAGACAACTAATAGTTGATGTTGAAATCGTTTCCTGTTTCTTATTTATATTGAGATTTCTCTTTTTATTATTATTCTGTATGATGGACAGAATGATGGATCTTATGATAGTTTGCAACCTACTGATAGCCTTTTAATTCTTGCGTACCTTTTGCTAAATTAGTGATTGGACTAGCGTGATGGGACTAGGTAGTTCACTTGGGGGCTGACAATAGTCTTCAAGTACCAATTACACCTAGGATACCCTCCTGGACATTACAAACTTGGTATCAGAGCCTAGAGTTTGAGTGTCCCAGGGACTATATAAAGCCGTGTCTAGTAGAGTCTTGTTTATCGGTGTGTTGTGCAACACATTTCATAAGCAGGTGGCTATAGGACATCAGGAAGTGTTACCTTTCTTCTATGATCTGAATTCATGCGATAGAGTCTAACTTTATGGAAATCTCATTTCAACTCATGCGTTATACATTTATAGAAAATACCGCTAAAGAGAATGGCCACTCAGAGAGATGCCTCAGCCCTAGCTACTGAGAACGCCGAACCAAAGGCCCAGTTCAGACAAAGACAAGGAGATGGGGATGTCCTGCTAGGATTGTTGAGGTCCCATAAGCGCCCCTTGCTTAACCCCGACAAGCTCCCAGCATAGAGGCACAATTTAGGGGAGCCATCACTATGCTTACTCAGCTGGTAGCCTCCTATGGTAATAGTTGAGGTCCTCAAGCTCCTAGTTCTAGCTCACAAGAGTTCTCAGCTGCAATCGATAAAGAGATTTCTTGAAGATGAACCCACCAGTGTATACGGGGTCTAAGGTTGAGGAGGACCTATAGAATTTTACTAATGAAACTTACAACGTCCTTAAAGCTATGCATGCTACTGAGATTGAGGGAGTTGAGCTTGCCTCCTACTAATTGAAGAATGTTACAAATGTGTGCAACAACAATTGGGAGGATAGTAGAGGTGAGGATGCAGAACCTGTAGAGTGGGAAGAGTTTGAAGCCACTTTCCTTAAACACTTCTTTCCTCAAGAGTTGAGAGAGGCGAAAGGTGGATGAATTTGTGAACCTGAAGCAAGGAGAGATAACTATTAAGGAGTACAACCTTAAGTTTATTAAGTTGTCTAGGTATGCTCTGGAGATAGTGCAAGACATGAGGGCAAGGATGAGGAATTTATGTCTGGCTTGGGCAGACATATGCAGAAAAAAGGTAAGGCAGCCTTGTTAATTCCCGAGATGGACATCTCCAAAATATGGTGTATACCCAACAGACAGATAAGGACAAGAAAAGAGATAGAGATGAGCAGATGAATAGAAAGGCAAAATCACCAGGACATGAGCCTAGACAGCACAGGCAGAACAAAGGTGACAAGTCCTACTTCCAGAAAAGATCCTCTCATTATGCACCCTTTGTGGTGAGTGCGGCAGTCCATCCAAGTAGGTATTATCAGAAGTCTGAAGGTTATCAGAATTTCAGGGCTTAGGGTGCATAACCTCATGCTAGTGTAGGCTAAGGTGCGAGGGGAAAGCCACCCTATGACAAGTGTGGTAAGCTTCATCTTGGTGAGTGTCGTGTGGGTAAGGATGTGTGCTATTCATGTGGACAGACTGGTCACTTTCATTTTGAGTGCCCAAAGAGGAAACAAGGTGAGGGGAGCAACAGACCACAATCCTCTATAGCACCCCCAGTGGGCAATCAACAGAGCGGTACTACTACAGGTGCAGGAGGCAGGACGAACCGTTTGTATGTTATGGGTAATCATCAGGATCAGGAAGCTGCACCAGATATTTTTACGGGTATGCTTCGAGTCTTTATCTTTGATTGTTATGCATTTCTTGACTCGGGTGCCACCTTATCTTTTTTAACTCTTTATGTGGCTAGTAAGTTTGGGATTCTCTCAGAGTGTTTGCTTGAACCTTTTACTGTTTCCATTCCTACTGGTGCATCTATATTAGTTGAGCGGGTTTACAAGGATTATATAGTGTCCATTTATCATAGAAATACCTTGGATGACTTGCTAGAATTAGAGATGGTTAACTTTGTTGTGATATTTGGCATGGATTGGCTTTACGCCTGTTATGCTTCTGTTGACTGTAGAACCCAAATTGTTATGTTCCAATTTCCTAATGAGCTTGTTCTATAGTGGAAAAGTAGTTCTGTTGCGCATAAGGGCAAGTTTATCTCTTATCTTAGAGCCTGAAAGTTGATCTCCATGGGTTGTGTTTACCACCTCGTATGAGTTAAGTCTATGATGTTGAACCTTCTACTCTTGAGTCAGTCCCAATAATGAATAAGTTCCCTGAGGTGTTTCCTGATGATCTAATTGGAGTCCCTCCTGATAGGGAGATTGACTTTGGAATTGATATTTTTATCGAGATCCAATCTATTTCAATTCCACCTTATAGAATGGTCCCCGCAGAGTTGAAACAATTGCAAGAACAATTTCAAGACATGTAGAGAAAGGTTTCATAAGACCTAGTGTCTCTCCTTGGGGTGCTCATGTACTATTCGTGCGAAAAAAAGAGATGGGTCTCTCATAATGTGCATAGACTACCGACAACTGAACAAGGTTACGATAATGAATAATTATCCCTGTCCCAAGATAGATGATCTATTTGACCAACTTCAGGGTGCTACCTGCTTCTCCAAGATAGACCTTAGATCGAGTTACCATCAGCTGAAAGTGAGGGAAAGTGATATTCCAAGATAGCCTTTAGGACATGGTATAACCATTTTGAGTTCTTGGTCATGTCCTTTGGGTTGAAAAATGGACTAGCAGCTTTCATAGATTTGATGAATAGAGTATTCAGACCGTATCTTGATACGTTCATGATTGTGTTTATTAATGATATTTTGGTGTATTCTATAAATCAAGAGGAGCATGCTAATCACCTTAGAGTGGTATTGCAAACGCTCAAAGACAGTAAGTTGTATGCAAAATTCTCAAAGTGTGAGTTTTGGCTCAAATCCGTGGCTTTCTTAAGCCATGTTATTTTGGGAGATAGTATTCGGGTGGATACTCAGAAAAATTGAAGCGGTTAAGAACTGGCCTAGACCGACTTCTCCGTGGAAATATGAACCTTCTTGGGTTTGGCAGGGTACTATTGTAGATTTGTGGAGGGCTTCTCTTCTTTTTAGCACCATTGACTAAGCTAACTCGGAAGAAATCAATGTTTCAGTGGTTTGAGGAATGTGAGAGGAGTTTGCAAGAGTTGAAGACTAGATTGACCATAATACCAGTTTTGACTTTGCCCAATGGCATAAGAGATTTTGTGATATACTGTGATGTATCTAGAGTTGGACTGGGTTGTTTACTAATGAAGAGAGGGAAGGTGATAGCTTATTCTTCTAGACAACTTAAGATCCATAAGAAGAACTATCCGACTCATGATCTCGAGTTGGCAGTGGTGGTATTCACACTTAAGATCTAGCGTCACTACTTGTATGGAGTGCATGTGGACGTGTTCACTGACCACAAGAGTTTGCAATAGGTGTTCAGTCAGAAGGAGCTCAACCTGCGGTAAAGGAGATGGTTGGAGTTGCTCAAGGATTATGATATGAGCATCCTCTACCACCCAGGTAAGGCTAACATTGTTGTTGATGCTCTTAACAGGTTGTCTATGGATAGCACTGCCCATGTGGAGGAAGGGAAGAGAGAATTGGCTAAGGAAGTTTATAGATTGGATCGACTGGGTGTGCAACTTGAAGATAACAATGAAGGCAGGGTCAATGTTCAGAATGGGTCTGCTTCATCCTTAGTGTTAGAAGTGAAGGAAAAGCAAGACCAAGATCCTATTTTGTTCCAGTTGAAAGAAGCGGTTCACAAGTAGAAGGTGATGGTTTTCTCCAAAGGGGGAGATGGGGTGTTGAGATACCAGGGTAGATTTTGTGTGCTTGTTGTTAATGGTGTTTGAGAGAGGATCATGGCCAAAGCTCATAGCTCCAGATATTCCATCCATCCTGGTTCCACCAAGATGTACCACGGCTCAAGTGAAGTCTATTGGTGGAATGGAATGAAGAGGGACATTGTGGAATTTATCTCTAAGTGTCCTAATTGTCAACAGGTCAAGGTTGAACATCAGAGACCGTGTGGATTGGCTCAGAACTTTGAAATTTCTTAGTGGAAGTGGGAGAAGATCAACATGGATTTCATCACTGGCTTACTAAGATCCAGAAAGATGCATGATTCGATATGGGTAATTGTGGATAGAATGACTAAATTAGCTCACTTCTTGGCAGTCAAGACAACTACTACGACTAAGGAGCGTGCCCGACTATATATTTGTGAGATTATGAGGTTGCATGGGATTCCCTTGCCCATCATGTTGGACAAAGGAGCTCAATTCACCTCAATATTGGTGATCTTTTCAGAAAGGATTGGGTATGAAAGTTAATCTGAGCTCCGCCTTACACCCTAAAACAGATGGTCAGGCAGAGCGCACCATACAAACTTTGGAGGATATGTTGAGAGCGTGTGTCATTGACTTCAAGGGTAATTGAGATGATCATCTGCCATTGATTGAGTTTGCGTACAATAATAGCTACCATGCCAACATTCAGATGGCCCCTTACGAGGCATTATACGGGAGGATATGTAGATCACCGATTGGTTGGTTTAAGGTTGGTGAAGCTGAATTGAATCGGCCTAACCTTGTCCACCAATCCATAGAGAAGGTGAAGGTCATCATAGAAAGGTTAAAGACAACGCAGAGTCGCCAAAAGTTTTATACGGATGTGAGGAGAAGAGACTTGGAGTTTGATGTGGATGATTGGGTGTATTTGAAGGTGTCACCCATGAATGGTGTCCTGAGGTTTGGTAAGAAGGAGAAGTTGAGTCTACATTATAACTGACCGTACCAGATTTTGAGGAGGATTGGGAAGGTCACTTATGAGTTAGACTTGCCTTATGAGTTAGATGGAGTTCTCCCGGTGTTTCATGTGTCAATGTTGAAGAGGTTTTGGGAGATCCTACCTTGGCAATTTCATTTGAGAGTACTCGAGTGAAGGATAGTCTATCCTATGAAGAAATTCCAGTCCAAATTCTTGATTGATGAGTTCGTAAGCCGAGGAACGAAGAGATAACCTCCATCAATGTTCTATGGGGGAACCAATTGGTTGAGGAAGCTATGTAGGAAGCTGAGGAAGTGATGAAACTCAAATACCAGCACCTATTCGTATTGAACGACAATGATGTTGAAGGTAATGCCCCATCCTTAACGCTATTGATGTCTCGTTTCATTGAGTTGATGTATTAATCCAATTCTATTCCTAAGTTTAAGACAAAGATAGATAAGTGATGGATAGTTGAGAGTTCGAGAATTCCCGAGCGAGGAATGATATTTATTTTGAGTTACTCATGCTTTCGTTCTATCTTTACTTTTCATTCGAGGACGAATGATTCCAAAGGGAAGATGATGTAACACCCTATAAAATTATCGAAATGCCCCTAAAATGTATCATGCGCATAACACATCTTCCAAAGCTCCGATGGGAATTCTGAGACCAGATTTGTGATAAATGCAAAAAATTGAGTAAGGAAATGGTCTCGACCCAATTTAAGAGAAACCAAGTTGAAAGATAATTTTTGCTAATTAATGCGAAAATAGTGTCGATCTGCGCGCCTGGCGCGATACGGTGACACACTTATGTTTTTCGTGAAATTTCAATGAGAATTGGAAATTTCAGAAAATTCAAGGAACACACTAATCTGCGTCCCTGGCGCATCGCGGACCAGCATTCAAATTTTGAAAGTTTTTCTTTTAAAATCGGGAAGGGCATCTTAGGTATTCAAACCTATTTTAATACCCCCAAAACGTATATTTAAGCCTTCATTCGTACGAAAGGGTTCCAAAAATGCATTATTTTTCTAATTCTACAAACTGGAGTTCTGAGAGAAGAAGAAGGAAGAGCTGAGGGTTTCAAAGTTTTCGGTCCAAGTTCTTGTTGAAGATTAGTACAATCTTCATCCCAGGTATGTAAAGGCTGCCTAGAACATAGGATTGTTCCCCCATGTAACCCCATGATTGAGTTAGGTTGATTATTTGAAAGTGATGAGTCTTACATGTGATTTCTTGAATGTAATTTTGGAGAACTATCTTAAATTTTTACATATTCTCTTAATTTGAGAATCATCACACATTTAAATAACTGTTTATGTGTATTATTGTATGATTGTGTAATTACCCTACATGAAGTCCTTGTTAAAGACTTCAAGAATGAACGTAATGTCTAGAGCCTTAACTGTCTGAATGTATTGATTGATTGGGTTTGAGTTCTGAGAGAAGTATATAGATGGCTGAAGTTGATGAAACTAGTGTCCTTAGAGTTCAAACGAGATTTAAGATAGAGATCGACAGAATAATTCTACTCTGTGAGTTGATAGAAGTTCAGATGAGATGGGTTCCTTATCTGAGGGAGGTTGGTTGTATAACCATCTTGATGTTGATAGACTTATGAGCATGTCAAGTCACGGAAGGAGTACTAGCACCAAATTGGGTAAGAGTAATACCTACTCGCACTCATTAACTATGTGGCCAGCATAGGGTAGGATTGGACCATGAAAGCTAATGTTTTCTTTTCCCGCAAAGGACTTGATAGACTTCTTTTGGGATCCCCGATAGACTTGTTCTTTACCCTGGCAATCTACTATGTGGATGTGGCAACGACATCTTTTTGTTGTATCATCACTGGCTCATAGGTGATGATTGTTGGTTATAGAAACTCCTAGATAGGTTCCAAGTTGATAGTACTCTGAGGTTGATGTGATAGTATGATGTCTTGATGGATGGTGATATGATAGAGTCATGTTCCTTACTCTGAGTTGAGGTTTAGTTAATGATGACCGGAAGTCATTTTATTTTGTGTAGCCCATATTGTTTATGTTAGCCCATTTTTATACAGTACATTCCACGTACTAACGCCTCTTTGGCGCTACATCATTTTATGATATAGATTCTGTAGACAGAGAACTCTAGTAGGAAAATCATTGAGGTTCAGAGTTTCGTGATTCCAAACATTGTGAGTCCTCCCCTACTTTCTGAGGACATATTTATTCTCTTTATTTGTTGAGTTATTCCTTTTGATAGTGTAGCCATGGCCTATCATAGTACCTTCCTAAACATTAGTTATAGAGGCTTCATTGACATAGATAGTTGATAATTGATGTTGAAGTCGTTTACTGTTTCTTATTTATATTGAGATTTCTTTTTTATATTCTTATCCCATATGATAGATAGAATGATGGATCTTATGATAGTCTGCAGCCCACTGATAGCCCTTTTAATTCTTGCATACCTTCTGCTAAATTAATGATTGGGCTAGTGTGATGGGACTAGGTGGTTCACTTGGGGGCTAATAATAGTATTCGAGTGCCAATTATGCCTAGGGTACTCTTCCGGGGCATTACATCTTGATTGAGGCAAAAATCGTTAGTTGAGGGTGACTACCAAAAGTGGCCTTGGTTTGAGGAATAGATATTGTGTACTTCAAAATAGGCTAAAAGCCTAAGTTGAGGGTGACCGATGTAGGGGTAAAATCACAATAATAAGGTGGTGAGTTGGGAATGAGGATAAAAAGAAGAAAATCATATACTGGGTACAAGAAAAAGAAAAAGATGCCTTAGATTGAGATTAAAAGCAAAAAAGATGCCTTAGATTGAGATTAAAAGCAAAATAAAGTGTAAAAATGAGGCAAAAGATGAAAAATGAGAACAAAATACTCGAAAAAGCTTGAATGTGGAAAAAGGGAGACTAAGGTAGAAATGTTAGAGTTGATAAGGTGAAAATGTTGAAATACGTAGTTCAAGGATGGCATCTAGTCACTATTTATTTCAAAAATGTCATATCAAAGCCCCATGAGCGTACATTATAACCCTAGAAAGTCCTACATTGATCCTAGTCCAGTTGGTTCAAAATCTGAGTCATGAGCATATCGACAAGCCTATGGTATTAGTCATTATGCATGAACATCTTTTGTGAGAGTGAGTGTTCTTGCTTAGTCCTAAGTCTGAAATTGAAATCATCACTGAATGTTAAAATGGGACTTCTTTCTGTGAGGGCACTTGTATTGTATTGTTAGCATTTGACTTGTTCAGTGATTGGGGACTGTTGATATTCCTTTGCCTATCATGGTTGTGTTGTCAAATGCACTAGTTTTTGTGATTTGCTAATAACTGTCTGATCTTGTTTTAAAAAATTGGTGTGGGTACTTGAGTTTGAAGTATATGATGTATGTCATTGGGTTGAGGTCTATGTGTTACTTTACTATGTATATAGTGCCAAAACCCAAGCCTAGGGCTTAGATGTAACACGACGAATGGGGAACCCGAAAGGACTCCAAACAAGCCTCTTAGCATATCAATCACACATCCTTGGTTGCAGAAGCAAAATAAACAACAACAAAAGATATAATAAAAAGGGAAGCAGGGCTAAGGGAAGTCTTCGATAATCACAAAAGCATTAAAGAGTCAAGCTCATAGCATAAATACATCATAGTATCCAATGACACCTCTAACTTGGAATGGAACGGGGGCTGAGACACTTTCTAGGCTTACCCTCATAGTAGCAAGTGTTCAACATAATAATGTCTCAAAATAGCAAGAGCAGTGTAGATAATGTCCTTGGACTTGAGGACTAACCAATGCTTATCTCCGAAGTACCGAACTATCCATGTAGAGGATGATAAAAAGGAGCTTCGACCCCTACATGGTAATACTATGTAGGCATAGAATATATGTTAGTACATTTGAATGTACTATATATGAAGGACGCAATGTAACAAGACATAAGCCAATATAGTCAAAATTCATAATCATAAATGATGGATATATAATCTCAATATGGCATGCATGATCGATGCTCATAATAAATCATGCTCATAAATCATTCATCTTACACAATATATATGTAGGAAGTGATAGACTAGCAGCTACAACTTGGACTCCGAGGCCTGACGCCCCCTCAGTTCAGGTAACCAGGTATGGCACCCCCCGACGAAGTGTGGTCTACTTGCCAAGGAAAACCAAACATGATAACATGAACTAGATGGATCCATTAGTATAGCAAGGATAATAATCATAATCCTATGCTGGCACATAGTTTAGAGACTAAAGACATTATATAAGGACCCCTTGAGTTGAGCCCCCATCTTAAGCCTCAATCGGTAATAAGTCAAATTCCACAGAATAAAATTGAGATAATCATACTTTAGTCATAACATGAATAGCTTGTAAGAACATGACTTGAGTAGCTCATAAACATGTTTGACCTCCACTAGTGAGTCTAACTTGAACATGAGAGTAGATCATAATCATAAATGAACCCTTGTTTTATCATGATTGGCTCACATGAGGTAAAAATCTTGAAAGAGGGCTTAACTTGATACTTGTAAAGTCATAGATACTTTTCATGAATTCAATACATGCTTGAAGCCCTTAATAATCATGAAGTCACTTGACTTGTAAATCATGTAGTAGATTATCAATAACTTGAAAATTCTTGTCATGGCGTTCTATCAAACACATGGTGGGTTCATGATACTTTTCAAAATCATGCAATTCAAGAGTGAAATAAGATAAATAAACTCAATGCAATTCGACCCACCAATATGTAGTAAAATCCTTATGTAGGGTACCTTGAAATCCATTACCAAAGCTCATGATAATTCATAGTTTCATTGCTCAAAACATGCATAGTCTCAATAGACATTATCAATTCATGGAACAAGCTTGAAATAGATGGTCATGCAGAGTCAATCAATACTTCATAAAACCCCAACATTATTTGTATCCACAATTTATAATAAGAGATACCCATAGGTAATAAAAATTGAAAACGTGCAATTTTCGTAAAAATAGAAGGTTGGGCTCCATGGGAGAAAGGACCCAATGGATAAAACCCACATACCTTAAACCTTGAATTCCTTGAAGTGAACTTGAAGTAGTTTTAAAGCTTGAAATGAATCCTTGAGTTCCAAAATTGAGCTTGAGATCCTTAGATTTGAATGAAAGAATTGATAGAGTAAGAAGGGTTTGCAAAAGGGTTTTGTAAGTTATAGAGTTGAAAAATGGCTAATGGGTGCTTTCACATTTAAATGGGCATGGGGCTATGACCCAAATGCCCTTGGCCGAAATAGAAAAACCAAGGAAAATAATACAGAGGTACGCGCCCCAGGCGCATCGCGGACCAGACGTAGACTAGGGATTAAACAGTGGCGCGACCCAAGCACATTGCACCCCAGACGCGAACAGCCACTGGAAATCGAAACTTAGAAACAAAATTATTTTTCACTACAACTCTTCTAAATCTGAGTTATACCAATTTCCCATTCAATTTAGCCCCTGATCGAGAATATGAAGTTGGATATTCGAGATCATGCACAAATTTTGAGATATATAGAAATTACGATTATGGGGTATTCCAAAGCACATGTGGGGCATTTCAATATCTCCCCCTTGGGAACATTCATCCCCGAATGTCAAAGAAACATGCATAAGAGAAGTAATTATGATGATTTTAGCCCGACATAAATGCAAGAAATGCATTTAAACATCATTCTTCTTAAAGATCAACATGAATCTTAAAAATCACCATAAACTTGTTACTATAAGCATGAATGCATGCAAAATTATATGAGGGATGAAACTTAAGACTTGAAATCATATAAGGGACTTAAATTATTACCTTCGGCTTGAGTAAAGTGGAAGAGATATGGGTATCGCTTTTTCATGTCCGCTTCGGCTTCCCATGTGGCACTTTCAACTTGTTGATTCCTCCAAAGGACCTTGACGAAAGCTACATCTTTGTTTTTCAACTTCTCCACTTGTCTATCAAAAATATCCATCGGGACCTCCGCATAGGTCAAATTATCCTCTACAAGACCCACAACCTCTAAGGGCACTATAGCACTTGTGTTACCTATACACTTTCTCAACATGGACACATGGAAAATCGGATGAACCATATTCATCTGTATAGGCAACTCCAACTCATATGAAACGTTACCCACTCTCCTCAAACCTGTATAAGGACCCCGAACCTTTGGGATCAATTTCCCTATTTTGCCAATTGGATGACACCCTTCATGGGTGAGACTTTCAAGTAAACCCAATCACCAACCTTTAACTCAAAATCTCTTCTCCTCACATCAAAGTAGGACTTTTTCTTCTTTGGGATGATTTCAATCTCTCCCTTATCAACCTCACCTTCTCCAAGGCCTACATGACCAAATACGGACCTACAAAGCCATCTCACCTACTTCAAACCAACAAACCGGGGATCTACAATACCTAGCATATAGAGCTTCAAAGAGGAGACATACTAATGCTTGAGTGGTAGCTATTGTTGTAAGCAAACTCAATAAGAAAACTCAACTAGGGATCTACAACACCCAATGCTTGATCATCCCAACTACCCTTAAACTCCAAAACACAATCTCTAAGCATATTCCCAAGAGTTTGGATAGCCCTCTTGGCTTGACCATCCGTTTGTGGATGAAAAGTTGTGCTAAGCTTAACCTTGGTACCAAGACTTCTTTGGAAGGACCTCGAAAAGTGAGAAGTGAATAGAGCACCACAATCCAGAATGATAGACAAGGGTATCCCATACAATCTAACTAACACATGGATGTACAACTTGTCATAATCTTCGGCACCATAAGTGGTTTTGACCAATAGAAAGTGAGCTGACTTTGTCATTCGATCCACAACAACCCAAATAGATTCAAAGTGTTTCCTAGTCTTAGCCATCCCAACCACAAATCCATGTTGATCTTTTCCCACTTCCAAGTAGGAATTTCTATATCTTAGGCTAGGCCACCCGACCTTTGATGTTCGGCTTTTACTTGTTGGCAATTGTGAAATCCGAATATGAACTTCGCAATATCACTCTTCATACCACTTCACCAATACTCCTTCCTCAAGTCTCTATACATCTTTGTAGATCTGGGGTGAATAGAATAGGATGCATTATGGGCCTCCTTTAAGATCAACTCTCTTAAGTTATCAATATTAGGCACACGCTACCTACCTTGGTACATAAGGGCACCATCTCCTCCTAGGAGAAAACCTCTACTTTACCATCCTTAACCAAGCCTTCAACTCTATCATAGTAGGGTCAAGATTGTGTTTTGACATTGCTTCCTCAATCAAAGATGATTTAGAACCATCAATAACCAATATACCAACATTTCCAACTTCATCTAACCTAATCCCTAATCTAGCCAACCGGTGAACTTCTCTAGCCACCTCTTTGCCACCATTATCAATATAAGCTAGACTACCCATAGACACTCTAATTAGAGCATCGACCACAACATTAGCTTTACCAGGATAATAGTGCACACTCATATCATAGTCTTTAAGGAGCTCTAACTACCTTCTTTGTCTCAAGTTAAGATCTTTTTGTATGAACACATATTGGAGACTGTTATTGTCATTAAACACATCAACATGAATCCCATACAGGTAGTGACCCAAATTTAAAAAGCAAACACCACGATGGACAATTCAAGATCATAGGTGGGGTAATTTCGCTCGTGCACCATAAGTTGTATAGAGGCATATGCATCACCTTGAGATTTTGCATCAAAACACACCCCAAACCAATTTTTGAGGCAAACCAATAAACGACAAACCCTTCTAACCCTTCTGATAGAGCCAAGGTAGGAGCTGAGATAAACTTATCTTTCAAGGTTTGAAAGATCTTCTCACATTCATCGGTCCACATGAATTTTGCCTTCTTTTGGGTCAACTTTGTCATAGGGAAAACAATAGAAGAAAATCTATTCATAAACCTCTTATAGTACCCCACTAAACCCAAGAAACTCTTATGGAGTCAAGGATCTAGGCCAATTTCTTATCAACTTCATCTTCTTAGGATCCACCTTAATGCCATCACCCGACACCATATGCCCTAGAAAAGCAACCTCTTTGAACAAAAATTCACATTTTTCATATTTGGTAAACAACTTGTTATCCCTCAAGATTCGCAACACCCCCCTTAAGTGACTCACATGCTCTTCCCCACTCCAGGAATAAATCAATATATCATCAATAAAGACCACCAGAAATATGTCAAGGTAGGGTTCAAAGACCTTATTCATGAGATCCATAAATATAGTCGGTGCATTATTCAACTCAAAGGACATAACCACAAACTCAAAGTGGCCATACCTAGTCTAGAAAGCCATTTTGGGAATATCACACTCCCTCACCTGCACTTGGTGGTATTCGGACCTATGATAAATCTTAGAAAAGTGATTAGCCCTTTGTAGTTGATCAAAAAGGTCATCAATCCTTGGTAGAGGTATTTGTTCTTTATGGTAACCCTATTAAGTTGTCGGTAATCAATGCACATTCTAAGAGAACCATCCTTTTTCTTCACAAACAACATCGGTGAAACCCTTCTCTAACAAATCACTCAATTGATCCTTCAACTCCTTCAATTCCACCGGGGGTATACAGTAAGAGGGAATGGAAATGGGTTGAGTATCGGGAAGGAGGTCTATACCAAAGTCTATTTCCCTTTCGGGAGGAACACCGGGAAGCTCATTGGGAAAGACATCAAGAAACTCGTTGACCACCAAAACTGACCCAATAGGAAGGACTTTAGACTCAACATCCCTAACCCTCACTAGATGGTAAAGAAAATCCTTAGAAATCAACTTTTGGGCTTTAAGACAAGAAATGAATCTAACCTTGACCACCCACATCACGACTTTCCCACTCAAGGATGGGCTCATTAGGGTATTAGAATTTAACCTTATGGGTTCTACAATCAATGGAAGCATAATATGCATGTAATCAATCCATCGCAAGAATGATATCAAAGTCTACTATATCTAATTCAACAAAATCACAAGGTAAGAATTTATGAAATATGAACATGGGACTATTTCTATAGATGTTTTTAGCAACAATGAACTCACCAATGGGATAGACACTTCTTATGGTACACACAACAATTCGGGACACATATGAAACTTTTTGGCAACAAAAGGAGTAATAAAAGTAAGAGTGGCACCTGGTTCTATCAACGCATACACATCAAAATCAAAAACCTTTAACATACTGGTGACGACATCTAGCACCTCATCCACCCCTTGCCTTTTTTGAAGAGCATAGAATCTATTTTGCCTTGGAGTACCCCCTTGTTGGCCTCCCTTTGCTCTTAGGCCCGCATTAGCTCCTTGGACTCATGGACATCCATCTCTACCTTTGTTTTGAGCATGAAGACAATCAATAACCTTGTGACCCACTTCACCACAACCAAAACACGCATTAGAATTTTCAAAGACGGAGCACCATGGTTTCTCCCACACTTTTGGCACTTAGGGTGAGTCATCCCACCATTACCACCTTGAAATCATGGATTATCATTAGTAAATCTCTTACAACGAGCATTGGAAGACACTTGGCCTTGGAACTTGTGGCCTTGAGGAAACCGGCCACCCTTGGAGCCTTGGAAATCACCTTCAAAACAAGCCCTCTTAGCTCACCACTTCGTTTTTTCTAATCTTTTCCCTCTCTAGTTGCTCGGCATAAGTCATGAGTTGAGACAAATCTATATCATTCACTAGCATGCGATATGACACTCTTCATTAACCAAGTCAGACACTCCCGAGACGAATTTGTTTCATTCTAGCTCTAAAGTCGGCCACCAAATGTGGAGCATACTTGGAAAGTTTGTTGAACTTGAGAGCATACTCCATCACACTCATGGAAGATTGCTTAAGGTCAAAATCCATCATATTATTCTCTCTTAGCTTGATAGGGAAGAACTGGTTGAGGAATGGGACTTTCAACTCCTCTGAAGAAATAGTATCATCATTAAGATCTCCGCTCTAATTTCCATTGGGTGAACCAAATTTGGACCACACCTTTGAGTTGGTAGGCTGCTAACTCTGCTGTCTCTTCCAAATTGACCCCCATGATAGATAACATCTTATACACATCATCGATGAACTCTTCAAGATCCTCTTCTATCATGGATCCATGGAACTCCAGTGGGTTCATTCTTGTGAAATCCCTCACCCTTGAGGTCGTATTGGGAGCATGAGAGGCTTGGGCCCTTTGATTTATTTGGTTTGTCATAGCACGGGCCAACATTGTAATAGCATCTCATAACTCTTCTTGGGCTCTCCTTAGTCTTCCCCTTGGAATAGGCATGATTTAGAAGGAAACAAGAGTATTCGTCAGGGGAAAAGCCTTATATTTACACCTAAAACACGATATAGACCATGGAGAAGTGAAACATGTCCCAAAATGCCTCATAGTCTCCCAATGATAGTTGTGGCATATTTCGCAACCATGAATAAGACTCTAATTGACGCGCTGTGTTGGATTTCTGAGGATCATTAACAACCTAGTGCTTTGATACCAAGTTTGTCACGACCCAAGCCTAGGGCCTAGAGTAACATGACGAATGGGGAACCCGAAGGGACCCCAAAACAAGCCTCTTAGCATATCAATCACACATACATGGTCACGGAAGCAAAATAAACAACAACAAGAGATATAATAAAAAGGGAAGTGGGGCTAAGGAAAGTCTTCGATAACCACGAAAGCATAAAAGAGTCAAGCTCATAGCATAAATACATCATAGCATCCAACGACAAGTCTAAATTATAATAGAGCTAGGGCCGAGACACTTTTTGGGCTCATGCTCATAATAACAAGTGTTCAACATAATGAAGTCCCAAATAGCAAGCGTAATGCAGATAGTGCCCTCAGACTTGAGGACTCACCAATGCTTATCTCTGAAGTACCGAACTGGCCACATGAAGGATGATTAAAAAGAGCTCTGGTCCCTACATGGTAATAACATATAGGCAAAGAGTATGCATCAATACGTTTGAATATACTAAGTATGCAGGATGTAATGCAACAAGACATAAGCCAATATAGTTAAAATGCATTATGATAAATTTTGGATATATAATCTCAATATGGCATGAATGATCAATGCTCATAATGAAACATGCTTGTAAATCATTCATCTTGCACAATATATATCATACATATGCGCGAAGGACCTCAACTGACATAGACCAAGCAGTTATAACTTGGACTCCGAGGCCTGACACCCTCTCGGTTCAGGTGACCGGGCATGATACCCCCCGGTGAAATGTAGTCTACTTGGAAAGACAAACCAAAAAATGATAACATGAACTAGATAGATCCACTAGTATAGAAAGGGGTATGAAATGACCCCAAATAGTGCCCGAAAATATACCTCCGATATACTCATAATGGTAATTTTCATTTATTCAACTTCATATTATTGATCAAGGTGAAAATTGACTGAGGAATGGGTCTAACCTTGATTTTAGAGCAACCGTATAAAAATATCATTTTTCATAATTTGCAATTTCTAGTGTTGATCTGCGCCGTTGGCGCGACATGGCCAGGGTGCGAACTAGTGTTAATTTTTGACCCCTTTTTGTTGTTCGGTCCAAGGCCTTTGGGTCTTGGGCCTAAGCCCCTTAAAATACCTATACTTAGTCATTTTTCAACCTTATATCATATAACACATTCCCCAAAAGCTTCTCTAACACTTAGACAAAAATTTCACTCAAACTCAAGCATTCCAAACTCATTCCGGATCTTAAGGAATTCACCAAAGCTTCAAGTTCTCAATCAAATCTTCATCAAGGAATTCTCTAAAGTTGAGGTATGTCGGTTTCAATCATTGGGTCCTTCCACCGATGGTTCCCAAGCTTCTTTTTTACATAAATTGCATCTTTTTAAGTTGATTTACTTATGGGTCTTCTTATTATGAATTTGACTATGAACTATGTTGGGATTTTGTAAAAGTGTGACTGTTTAAGCATGTTTTAAGCCATGAATCTAAGATCCATGATGAGTCTTGATGAGGGTTTCAATGTATTTTGTAAGGTGGTATTACTAAGTATTAGTGGGTTGATTTACTTCAAGTTTTCTTGCATGATTTCACTCTTGAATTGCGTGGTTTTACACTAGCATTGCACACTGACCAAGTGTTTGATAAAATATCTGGTCTAGGGTTCTTGAGCTATTGATGATCCTTTGCATGACCTATGACTTGAATGACTTTATGATTATGGAAGGAAGGTATATATGTGTTGATTTCATAAACATTATCAATAGTGTTGCAAGTTGACCACACCTTGTTGAGGGGGTGCTATGCCTCTATCTCCATGGATGGTAGGGTGTGACAACCATCAACCAAATTGAGGGGTTGATATCTCAATCACCATAGATTATTGGGTGTGACAACCATCAACAAATTGAGGGATTGATACGTTAATCACTATGGATAGTATGGTGTGACAACCATCAGCCTAATTGAGGGTTTGATACCTCAATCACCACGAATGGTAGGGTGTGACAACCATCAACATATTAAGGGGTTGATGCCTCAATTTCCTCTCCATGGGGTGGTAAGACTTGGACATGATGGTCTCTTACTACACATGTAATATGTTTTATAAGCATGTTTACTTCAAGTATCATTCATGCATGCCATATTGCTATATGAGCCATCCATTGCCTAACTATACATTTTGATTATGTTGCCTATCTCTTATTGCATTGCATCCTATATACTTAGTACATTCAAATGTACTAACGCATACTCTATACCTACATGATGTTACCATGTTGGAATTGGAGCTCCTCATAATCATCCTCATCCTCCTCGTGGCTAGTACTATTTTCTCAAAGTGAGTTTGGCCCCCGCTCAATTCTAAGTTTAGTGGTGTTGTTGCACAAGTTATGTAATGATGCTATGAGCTTTGAATCTCTTGACTCTTGTATATTTTAAGCTATGAAATACTTTCTTAGTCACTTTGCTCTTATTTCTATTCTCTTGTTATTGTTTAATTGCTTCCGCGATCAAGGATGTGTAATAATATGTTAAGAGGCTTGTTTAGGGTCCCTTCGGGTTCCCCATTCACCGTGTCATGTCTAGGCCCTAGGCTTGGGTTGTGAAAAACTTGGTATCAGAGCACTAGGTTTTTAGTGATCCTCGGCATCCAACACACCGCGTCGATTGGAGTCTTGTTCATGGATGTGTTGTGCACCACAACTATAAGAAAGAGGTTATGAGGCATTTTAGGAAATGTTTCCCTTCTTCATGATCTATGTCATGCTATAGAAGATAGTTAAGGTTTCCCCTCTAACAAATGTTCTTCCTATCCCAAGAGAAAAAAGAGCCCACACTCCCGAAGAACAACCGGGTCATGAATAGTTTCGAGATGCTATTGCTATGCTAGATCAAGACATGACCTATCAAATCAACCAAGCGGCCCAATCGCTCATGGTCCTACTCCGGCATCTAGGGTAAGGGATTTCATAAGGATGAACCACTAGACTTTAATGTGTCTAAAGTGGATGAGGACCCTCAATAATTTATTCATGAGGTGTACAAAGTGTTGTCTATTATGGGTGTTAGATTGGAAGAGAAGGCGGAGTTGGTGGCTTACCAACTCAAAGGGGTGGCCCAAATATGCTATACTCAATGGAAGGAGGAGAACAATGTGATCATTTGGGAGGAGTTTAAGGCAGCTTTCCTCAATTGGTTCTTTCATCTTGAGCTTAGGGAGGCCAAAATAATGGAGTTCATGAATTTAAAGCAAGGATCTATGAGTGTGAGGGAGTATTCCCTCAAGTTCAACCAACTCTCTAAATATGCTCCACACTTGGTTGCCGAGCCGAGATCTAGAATGAATAAGTTTGTGATAGGTGTATTCGATTTGGTGAATAACCAGTGTCGTGCCGCTATGTTTATTAGTTACATGGATGTGTCCCGCCTCGTGACTTATGCCAAACAATTGGAGGGGGAAACGGAGAAAGATGAGAAGTGGTGAGGCTAAGAGGGCCCATTTTGATGGTAAGTCCCAAGGTACCAAGGGTGGCCGATTTCATCAAAGCCAAGGGTCTTCTCATGCTCCTAATGGAAGATTTGCCAATGAATACCCAAGAGCCCAAGGTGATGGTGGTATGGTGGTAGAGGCCATGGTGGCCCATGTTTGAGGGACACTAATGTTTGTTATAGTTCTGGAGAAGTGGGCCACAAGAAGGTTGATTGTCCTCGTAATCAAAATAAAGGTAAAGATGCTTGTCCACAAGGTAGGGGTTCGAATGCGGTTCCTTTGGGGAGAGGAGGCTAACAAGGTAGTTCCCCAATGCATAATCAGTTCTTATGCTCTTCAAGGAAGGGAAGGGATAGATGAGGTGCCCAATGTCATCACCGGTATGTTAAAAGTCTTTGATTTTGGTGTGTATGCATGATAGACTCGGGTGCAACACTTTCTTTTGTTACTCCTTTTGTTGCCAAAAGGTTTCATGTTGAACCCGAATTGATATGTGAGTCTTACGAGGTGTCTACTCCCATTGGTGAATCTATTGTTGCTGGAAAGGTTTATAGAAATTGTCCCGTTTGCATTTTGCATAAAATATTACCTTGTGATCTTGTTGAGTTTGATATGATGGATTTTGATGTTCTTCTTGGGATAGATTGGTTGCATGCATATTATGCCTCTATTGATTGTAGAACCTGTAGGGTCAAATTTCAATTCCCAAATGAAGTCATCCTTGAGTGGGAGAGCCATGATTTAATGGTCAAGGGTAGGTTTATCTTTTGCATTAAAGCCCAAAAGTTGATCTCTAAGGGGTTTCTCTATTATCTTATGAGGGTTAGGGATGTTGAGTCCAAAGTGCTTCCTATAGAGTCAGTTCTGGTGGTAAATGAGTTTCTTGATGTCTTTCCTAGTGACCTTCCCGGTGTTCTTCTTGAAAGAGAAATAGACTTTGGTATAGACCTCCTTCTCGATACTCAACCCATTTCTATTCCCCTTTACTGTATGGCCCCAATAGAGTTAAAGGAGTTGAAGGACTAATTGAGGGATTTGCTGGAGAAAGGTTTTATTATGCCTAGCCAATCACCTTGGGGTGCACCAGTTTTGTTTGTGAAAAAGAAGGATGGTTCTCTTAGAATGTGTATTGACTATTGACAACTTAATAGAGTTACCATCAAGAATAAGGACCCTCTACCAAGGATTGATGATCATTTTGACCAACTTCAAGGGGCTAGTCACTTCTCTAAGATTGATCTTAAGTTTGGGTATCACCAAGTGAAGGTGAGGAGTGTGATATTCCCAAGACGGCCTTCCAGACTAGGTATGGGCATTATGAATTTGTGGTTATATCTTTTACGTTGACCAATGCACCAACTATCTTCATGGATCTTATGGATAAGGTCTTTAAACCCTACCTTGATTTGTTTGTGGTGTCTTTCATTGATAGTATTTTAATCTATTCTCATAGTGAGGAGGAGTATGTGAGCCATTTGAGGGTAGTACTATAAAGATTAAGGGAAGAGAAGTTGTATGCTATGTATGAGAAATGTGAATTTTGGTTTAAAGAAGTTGCCCTTCTAGGTCATGTAGTGTTGAGGGATGGTATTTAGGTGGATCCTAAAAAGATAGAAATGATTAGAAATTGGCCTAGACCTTTGACCCCATCAGACATTAAGAGATTCTTGGGCTTAGCAGGTTATTACAGGAGGTTTGTGAATGGGTTCTCTTCTATTACTTCTCCCATGACTAAGTTGACCCAAAAGAAGGCTAAATTTGTGTGAACCGATGAGTGTAAAAAGAGTTTCCAAACGTTGAAGGATAAACTTGTCTCCGCTCCTATCTTGTCTCTTCTGGAAGGGTTGGAAGGGTTTGTTGTGTATTTTCATGCCTTATGAATTGGTTTGGGTTGTGTTTTGATGCAAAATGATAAGGTGATAGCCTATGCTTCTAGACAACTAAAGGTGCATGAAAAGAATTATCCTACCCATAATCTTGATTTGGCCACCATGGTATTTTCCTTGCAAATTTAGTGTCACTACTTGTATGCGGGTGCATGTTGATGTGTTTACAAATCATAAGAGCCTCCAATATGTGTTCACCCAAAAAGATCTCAGCTTGAGGCAACAAACGTGGTTAGAGCTTCTTAAGGATTATGATATGAGTGTGCATTATCACCTCGATAAGGCTAACGTGGTGGCTAATGCCTTGAGTAGGGTGTCCATGGGTACCCTAACTCATGTTGATGAGGGGGCAAAGAGGTGGCTAAAGAGGTCCATCAGTTGGCT
Source organism: Solanum clarkiae (assembly GCA_011800125.2). Lineage (NCBI taxonomy): Eukaryota > Viridiplantae > Streptophyta > Magnoliopsida > Solanales > Solanaceae > Solanum > Solanum clarkiae. The sequence goes on along the minus strand of JAABOM020000092.1, from coordinate 14,040,593 downwards.
AAATTGGGGGTTAGGTTGGAAGAGTTTGATAAGGGTGGTATTGTGATTGTTGATGGTTCAAAATGTTCCTTGGTTGATGAGGTAAAAGCAAAGCTAGATCTTGATCCCTCCTTGTTGGAATTGAAGGCCTTGGTGAGAGAGGGCAAGATGGAGGTTTCTCCCACGGGGGAGATGGTGCCCTTAGATACCAAGGTAGGTTGTGTGTGCATTATGTGGATGTCTTGAGGAAGAGGATTCTTGATGAGGCTCATAATTCTTCCTATTCTATTCACACTGGTTCTACAAAAGATGTATAGAGATTAAGGGATATGTTTCGGTGGGGAGGTATGAAGAAAGACATTGCCAAATTTGTATCTGGTTGCCATTGTTACAAATAAGTCATAGCCGACCATCAAAGGCTGGATGGCCTAACCCAAGATATAGATATTCCTACTTAGAAGTGGGAGGAAATTAACATGGATTTTGTGGTTGGGTTGCCTAAGACTAGAAAGGCTTTAGATTCTATTTGGGTTGTGGTTGAAAGAATGACAATGTCGGCTCATTTCATACTGGTCAAGACAACTTATGGTGCCGAAAATTATGCTAGATTGTACATTCATGAATTGGTTAGATTGCATGGGGTGCCCTTGTCTATCATATCAGATCATGGTGCTCAATTCACTTCTCATTTTTGGAGGTCCTTCCAAAGAGGTCTTGGTACCAAGGTAAAGCATAATATGACCTTTCACCCTCAAACGGATGGCCAAGCCGAAAGAACTATCCAAACTCTTGAGGATATGCTTAGAGCTTTTGTATTGGAGTTTTAGGATAGTTGGGATGATCATCTTCGATTGATTGAATTTGCTTATAATAATAGCTATCATGTAAGTATTGGTATGGCTCCTTTTAAGGCTTTCTATGGTAGATGTTGTAGGTCCCCCATTTGGATGGTTTGACGTAGGGGAAATGGCTTTGCTAGGTCTGGATCCGGTCATGGATGCCATGGAGAAGGTAAGGTTGATTAGAGAAAGGTTGAAAATAGCCCAAAGTCATCAAAAGTCCTATGCTGATGTGAGGAGAAGGGAGTTTGATTTTAAAGTTGGTGTTGGGTCTATTTGAAGGTTTCACCCATGAAGGGTGTGGTTCATTTTGGTAAGAAGGGTAAATTGAGTCCAAGATTTTTGGGTCCTTATAGGGTGTTGAGGAGGATTGGCAAGGTGGATTATTAGTTGGAGTTGCCCAATGACATGCATATATGGTTCATCCAGTTTTTCATGTGTCTATATTGAGGAAGTTGTGGATGATCCAAGTGCTATTATGCCTCTTAATATTTTGGGTATTTTTGAAGACAATTTGACTTATGAAGAGGTCCTGGTAGAAACTTTCGATAGGGAAGTGAAGAGGTTGAGGAACAATGATGTTGCTTCCGTCAAGGTTCTTTGGATAAACCAACAAGTTAAAAGTGCCACATGGGAAGCCGAGGTGGACATGCTAAAGTGATATCCCTATCTCTTACATTCTACTCAAGCCTAACGTACTAATTGTAAGTCCCCTATGTGATTTCAAGTCTTATGTTTCAACCCCTATTTCATTTGCATATATTAATGTTTATGTTAACAAGTTCATGGTGATTTTAACACTTATGATGAGATTTTTGAAAATGCTATTTAAGTGCATTAGTGAATTATTGTTGGGCTGATTTCTTCATGATTACTCTTCTTATGAATGCTTCTTTGACATTTCGGGATGAATGTTCCCAAGGGAGAGATATTGAAATGACCCCAAAAAGTGCCAAAAAACGTGCTTCAAAAATTCCCATAATCGTATTTTCATATATGTCAAAATTTGTGTGTGATATCAAAACTCAAACTTCAAATTCTTGATTCAAGGGAAAAATTGAGTCAGAGATGGGTCTAACCATGATCTTAGAGCAACTGTATCAAATTTATTTTCCATAATTTGCAATTTCCAGTGTTGATCCACGCCCTTGGCGCGACGCTGCCAGGGCGGTCACGCCAAGGGTGGAGTAGTGTTATTTTTGGATAGTTTTTGTTGTTCGGTCCAAGGCCTTTGTGTCTTGGTCCTAAGCCTCCCATGCATAAAAATACTTATACTTTAGTTATTTTTTAGCCTCATATCATACAACATATTCCCCAAAAGCTTCTCAAACACTTAGACAAATATTTCACAAAAAATCAAGGGCTTCAAACACATTCCGAATCTTAAGGAATTCACTCAAGCTTCAAGTTCTCAATTAAATCTTCATCAAAGGAATTCTCCAAAGTTGAGGTATGTAAGTTTCAACCATTGGTCCCTTTCACCCATGGTGCCCAAGCTTCCTTTTTACATAAATTACATGTTTCTAAATTGATCTACTTATGGGTCTTCTTATTATGATTTGACTATGAACTATGCTGAGGTTTTGTAAAAGTGTGACTGTTTAAGCATATTTTGAGCCATGAATCTAAGATCCATGATGAGTTTTGATTAGGGGTTTCAATATATTTTGCAAGGTGGTATTACCAAGTGTTGGTGGGTTGATTTACTTCAAGTTTTCTTGCATGATTGCACTCTTGAATTGCATGATTTTACACTAGCATTACACATCCACCAAGTGGTTGATAAAATGTCCAGTCTAGGGTTCTTGAGATATTGATGATCCATTGCATGACCTGTGACTTGAATGACTATATGATGATGAAAGAAAGGTATAAATTTGTTGATTTCGTGAAAATTATCTATAGTGTTGCAAGTTGACCACACCTTGTTGAGGGGTGCTATACCTTAATCACCATGGATGGTATAGGGTGATAACCATCAACCAATTTGAGGGGTTGATAACTCAATCACTTTGGATGGTAGGGTGTGACAACCATCAAATAATTGAGGGGTTGATACCTCAATCACCATGGATGGGATGGTGTGACAACTATCAACCAATTGAGCGGTTGATACCTCAATCACCTCTCCAAGGGGGTGGTAGGCCTTTGACATGATGGTCTATTACTACACAAGTAATATGGTCTATATAAGCATGTTTACTTCAAGTATCATTCATGCATGTCATATTGCTATATGCTCATCCATTGCCTACCTATACATTTCAATTATGTTGCCTATCTCTTGTTGCATTGCATCCTACATACTTAGTACATTCAAATGTACTAATGTATACTCTATGCCTACATGATGTGACTACGTAGGAACCAGAGCTCTTCACGATCATCCTCATCTTCCCCATGTATAATATTGTCTTCTCAAAGCGAGTTTGGCGAGTCCTCAACTCTGGGGATGATATCTCTGGTTTTATGTTATGTAAAGACTATCATTAGCTATGTTTACTTCAAGTATCATTCATGTATGCCATATTGCTATATCCTCATCCATTGCCTACCTATATATTTCGATTATGTTGCCTATCTCTTGTTGCATTGTATCCTACATACTTAGTACATTCAAACGTACTAATGCATACTCTATGCCTACATAATGTTACTATGTAGGAACCAGAGCTCTTCACAATCATCCTCATCCTCCCCATGGCTAGTATTGTCTTCTCAAAGCGAGTTTGGCGAGTCCTCAACTCTAGGGATGATATCTCTGATTTTTATGTTATGTAAAGACTCTCATAATCTATTTCTATGCTTTTCACTATGAGGGTGAGTCAGGAAAGTTGTTTTGGCCCCTCTTAATCCTAATTGTAGAGGTGTTGTTGGACAAGTTATGTAATGATGCTATGAGCTTTGACTCTCTTGACTCTTGTATGTTTTAAGCTATGGACTTCTTCAGTCTCTTTTCCCTTATTTCTATTCTCTTATTGTTGTTTAATTGCTTTCGCAACAAAGGATGTGTAATGATATGTTAAAAGGTTTGTTTGGGGTCCCTTCAGGTTCCCCATTTACCATGTCACCCTAGGCTTGGGTCATGACAAGATAATAATCATTATTTTATGGTGGCACATAGTATAGAGACTAAAGACTTTATATAAGGACCCTTTGAATCGAGTGCCCATCTTAAGACTCAATTGGTGCTAAGTCAAATCATACGGAATACTTGAAATAATTATACTTAAATCATAACATGAATAGCTTGTAAGAACATGACTTGAGTAGCTCATAAAAATGCTTGACCTCTACTTGTGAGCCTAACTTGATCATGAGAGTAGATTATAATCATACATGAACCCTTGCTTTAACATGATTGGCTCACTAGAGGTAAAAATCTTGAAATAGGGGTTAACTTGATACTTGTAAAGTCATAGATACTTTTCATGAATTTAATACATGCTTGAAGCCCTTAATAATGATGAAATCACTTGATTTGTAAATCATGTAATAAATCATCAATAACTTTGAGAATTTTTCTCATGACATTTTATCAAACACATGGTGGGTTCATGATGCTTGTTCAAAATCATGCAATTCAAGAGTGAAATAAGATGAATAAACTCAATGCAATTAAAACCACCAATATGTAGTAAAACCCTCATGTAGGGTACCTTGAAATACATTACAAAAGCTCATGATAATTCATAGTTTCATAGCTCAGAATATGCGTAGTCTCAATAGACATAATCAATTCATGGAACAAGCTTGAAATAGATGGTCATGCATAGTCAATTAATACATCATAAACCCCAACAAAATTTGTATTCATAATCTATCATAAGAGATACCCATAGGTAATGCAACTTGCAACACATGCAAATTTCATAAAAAGAGAAGGTTGGGCTCCATGGGTTAAAGGACCCAATGGATGAAACCTACATATCTTAAACCTTGAATTCTTTGAAGTGAACTTGAAGTAGTTTTAGAGCTGGAAATGAATCCTTGAGTTTTAAAATTAATCTTGGGATCCTTAGATTTGAATAAGAGGATTAATAGAGTCTTAGAGGGGTTTGAGAGGGTTTTGTGAGTTATAGAGTTGAAAAATGGCTAAGTATAGGCGATTTCACGTTTAAGTTGGCGTGGAGCTATGACCCTAATGCTCTTGGACGAAATAGCAAACCAAGGAAAATAATATACTGGTCCACACCCCTTGCGCATAAACCCCTGGCGTATTGCAAACCAAACTCGGAGTTGGGATTACATAGTCGAGTGCCCCAGGCGCATTGCGCCCTCAGTGTGGACAACAACTGGAAATCGAAAATTAGCAAAAAATATTTTTCGCTACGGGTCTTCTAAAATTTGCGTTATACCCACATCCCACTATATTTTGCCCCCTGATCAAGAATATAAAGTCGAATTTTTGAAATTACACATGAATTTTGAGATATATGAAAATTACGATTATGGGATATTTCGAAGCATATGTGGGGCGCTTCATATAGATTGAGTCATTGCTTGAGGACAAGCAATAATTTTAAGTTGAGGGTGTTGATGTGCTGTCAAAATACCACACATTTGATGCCTATAACTTGGAATTTCGTGTGTTCTCAATGCGGCTTTTGTGGTTTTTATGTGTTTTTTTGTGTTGTTGGATGAAAGTTTGAAGTTCAGCTATACGAGATCCTTATGTGAGTTGTAGATCATTCTATCAGTTGTATAGAAGGGTTTCATGAAGATTCCCATAGACCAGAAGATATATCTAAAGTCCACAAGAAAGCAATAAAAGTTGTAAATCAGACTATGACACGTAGAGTGGATCTGTAGCAGTAAAATCCAAGATTCAAGAAGTTGAATACGAAAGCCTCATTACGACTTGTAAACCTAGTTACGAGTTATAGCTGTTAGTCGTAGAAGACACCGATCAATTTTGCTAATATTTTTTGGGATGTGATTGTAAATACTATAAATAGTATAATTAGGTTATTTTATTAATAAATACAGCAGAATAGAATAGAGAACATTATTATAGAACCTTTTAGGGTTTTATACTTGGAGACTAAATATTGGAGAAGAGAATACACTTGTGGATTAATTTTATCTTTCAACCATGTGATTCTTCAATACATATTGGGTTTTCTTGTTCTTCAATCTATTTGGTTAAGAGATTAATTATGTTTTCCCAATTCGTAGTTTCTTTATCTATCCATAGCATGAATAACTAAACCCACAACTTAGGATTGTGGGAACCATGAAGATCTAATCAAATAGAAATAGATAACTTGCAATTCTTAGAATGGGTATTTACATGTACTAATCAATTCTCTTTATATTGCATGTTTTCTAGTGGTGGCCAACATTAGAACTCGCCTAGTGTTATGTTCCCGATCCATGTGGTAATGAATAGAAAAATCGATTGTTAACAGGATTCGATGATGTGTTCTCATCTGATCAATTGAACTAAACCAAGGGGAGGTTGATTGGGACTACAGGTAATGGTTTGTATAGCACAATATAGAGATGGCCAAGTCCCATAGTGAAATTCGACCTTCACCTTTGACCAAAGGGTTGGAAGAACTTAAAGTACCATCCTGCATGCGATATTCTAGTTTAGAATTGTAATATCCAGGGAAGTTGAGTTAGTGAATCATGGGGGTCACAATACCCAAGTTTCTCTCCATTTTTGATTGTCTTCCATTTTAGTTAGTTTAGTTTAATTTCTTATCAATCATTGCAACCCTCCCCCTTTTTTGGAAAATTGAGTTAGTTAATGCTTGAATTGTTTATTGCTGAATCGATTAACAAAGTCTCTGTATTCTCTGTGGGATTCGACCCTAACCTTTGTTAGGTTTATTACTTTGACAATGATTTCTTTGTCTGCAAAAGAGTGATGTAACTTGAGCATGATCAAAGAATGTGCAACATATTCTTTGATCATGGTCAAGTTACACCTCTCCTTTGAGGACAAAGTGTTCGTTGTCAAAGTAATAAATCTAACCAAGGTTAGGGTCAAATTCCATAGAGAAAATGGAGACTTTCCAAATAGATTTACCAATAAATAATTCAAGTATTAACTAACTCAATTTCCCAAAAGAGGGGAGGGGTTGCAACGATTGATAAAAAATTAAATTAAACTAACTAAAATAGAAGACGATAAATAATAGAGAGCAACTTGGGTATTGTGTTCCACATGATTCACTAATCTAACATACCCGGATATCACAATTCTCAACTAGAATATTGCATGCAGGACGGTAATTTAAGTTCTTCCAAACCTTTGGTCAAAGGTGAAGGTCAAGTTTCACTATGGGACTTGGTCCATCTCCATAATGTGCTATACTAACCATTGCCCATATGCCCAGTCAACCTCCCCAAGGTTTTGTTTGATTGATTAGATGAGAGTATATCATCGAATCATATTAACCAATCTCTTTTCTTATTCATTATCACCTGCATCGGGAAGGTAATACTAGGCGAGTTCAAATGTTAGCCTCTATTAGCAAACATGCAATATGATGAGAAATGTCACAACCCAAGCCTAGGGCCCATATGTGACCCGACGACTAGGGAACCCAAAGGGACCCCAATCAAGCCTCTTAACATATCATTACACATCCTTGGGACACATCCTTGGTTGCAGCAACAATTAAACAACAATAAAAGAAAACAAACAAGGGAATAGGGACTAAGGGAAGTCTTTCATTTCATAAAACATCAAAAGAGTCAAAGAGAGTCAAACTTATAGCATCATTACATAATTTGCCCAACAACATCTCTAAACATAGAATATAGTGGAGGCCAAGACAAGCAACCGGGCTCACCCTCATAGTCAAAGTATACAATAAAGGAAAGAGAGTCTTTATACATAGCATAAGATCAAAGACATTATCCCCGAAATTGAGGACTCACCAACTTGCTTTATAGAGATAATACTAGCCACGGGGAGGATAAGGATGATCATGAGGATCTTTGGTTCCTACATGATAACATCATGTAGGCATAGAATGCATTAGTAAGTTTCAATGTGCTAAGTATGTAGGATGCAATGCAACAAAAGATAGGCAACATAATCAAAATGCGTAATTAGGTAATAAATGAGCATATAGCAACATGGCATGTGTGAGTGATGCTTAATGTAAAACATGCTTATGTAGAACTGTATAGATGTGAAGGAAGAGACCATTATCATAGACTAATCAAACTTAGTACTTGAAATCTATGGTAGACCACCCCTTAGAAGTGATTGAGGAATCAACCCCTCTATTGGTTGATGGACATGACCACCCTCCATCGAAAGTGATTGAGGTATCAACCCCTCAACTGGTTGATGGCATACCACCCCCATCCAAGGTGATTGAGGAATCAACCCCTCAATTGGTAGATGGACATGACCACCCTCAGCCGGAAGTGAATGAGGTATCAACCCCTCAATTGGTTGATGGCTTTCCACCCCTATCTGAGGAGATTGAGGTATTAATTCCTTGATTGGTTATGGTCAACTCACAACACTATAGACACACATCATGGAATCAACACACATATACCATCCTTTCATCATCATAAAATCACTTGACTCATATGCAAAACAATAGACCTTCAACAACTCAAGATACATTAACCAGACATTTTATCAAACACTTGGCAGGTGTGCAATACTAGTACAAAATCATGCAATTCAAGAATGAAATCACGCAAGAAAATTCAATTTAAAACCACCCACCAATACATAGTAATACCCTCATGCGATATACATGAAAACCCTTTATCAAATCTCAAGATAGATCAAAGATTCATAGCCCAAAACATGCTTAAACAGTCCCACTTTTATGAAAACCCAACATAGTTCATAGTCAAATTCATAATAAATAAAATCCATAAGTAAATCAACTTAGAAACATGAGATTTATGTGAATAGGAAGCTTGAGCACTATGGATGAAAGGACCCAATATTTGAACCCCACATACCTTAGCTTTGGAAAATTCCTTGATGATGATTGGAGTGGAGACTTGAAGCTTGAATGAAATCCTTAATATCCGTAATGAGTTTTGACACTTGAATTTTAAGCGAAATATTTGTCTAAGTGTTTGAGAGACTATTGGGGAATGCCTTGTATAATATGAACGTGAAATGTGGCTAAGTATAGGTATTATTACGCATGGGAAGACTTAGGCTAAAGATCCCAAAACCTTGGACTGAGATTAGAAAACAGGCAACAAAATACACTGCTCTGCACAGGTTTGTGTCGCGGAGCAGTTGCGGACTGCTACTGGAATCAGAAAATTGACGAAATTCATTTTTCACTATGGGTCCTCTAAAATTTGAGTTATACCCATTTCCCACTCAATTTTGCCACCTGAACAAGAATATAAAGTCAGAGTTTCGATATCATGCATGGATTTGAGATATATGAAAATTATGAATTCGGGTTTTCGGGAACTTCTTGCGTCATTTCAATATCTTACCCTTGGGAACATTCATCTCCGAATGTCAAAGAAATGTATATAAGGGATGTAAACAAGATAATTTCAGCCTACATAAGAATGCAACAATGCACTTAAACATCACTTTTAAAATCTCAACATAAAGGTTAAAATCATCGTGAACTTGTCAACATAAACATGACTGCATGCAAATGACATAGGGGAAGAAACATATGACTTGAAATCATATAGGGGACTTAGAACTAGTACCTTAGGCTTGAATAGAAGATAAGGTATATCATTTTTTCAAGTCCGCTTCGGCCTCCAATGTATCACTCTCTACTTGTTGATTCCTCCAAAGGACCTTAACTGGAACATCCTCATAGGTCAAGTTATCTTCAACAACACCCACAACATCTAATGGAACAATAGCATTTGGATCACCTTCTTACCAAAACGAACCACACCCTTCATACATGAGACCTTCAAATAGACCCAATCACCAACCTTAAATTCAAGCACCCTTCTCCTCATATCGGCATACGACTTTTGATGACTTTGATCTGTTTTCAACCTTTCCCTAATCAACCTTACCTTCTCAATAGCCCCTATAACCAGATCCGGATCCAACAAAGCCATTTCCCCTACCTCAAATTATCCAACTAGGGACCTACAACATCTACCATAAAGAGCCTCAAAAAGACCCATACCAATGCTAGAATGATTGCTACTATTATAAGCAAACTCAATCAATGAAAGATGATCATCACAACTACCATTAAACTTGATCAATATAGAATTATTACCTCATGCACATTCTATATTTTCTCCTTGGTTGATGATAATAGGTACAATACAAATAATCTATGCCGCTTCAACATCTCTTGGACAATGAAATTTAAAAAAATGAATAGCCTATTCCTCTGTCTCTCATATGGGTTTATAATCTGTGTGCAATGAAAAGTGCAAGCACGGCTTGGGGAGGGATCTTTACTTGTTTATTTAATTTAAGATTAACATTTATTT
>JAABOM020000092.1:14002341-14030243 GCA_011800125.2 Solanum clarkiae | reverse complement strand
TATAGAGAGAGAGTGAGAGAGAGAGAGAGAGATTTTATTTTTTGCCCTACAGTATTTGGAAAAATCAATGTTAAGAATCCAGCAATATAATGTCTCCATGGTCCTCGTACATTTTTTATGGTAAAGTCATCACTTTACTTTTCATTCATTTAATTTGTTGATGAAAGGACTAAGTCCCTACTTTACTGGCCGAACAGGAAGAAGACTCAAATTCAATGTGGTCTTACTTTTAGTTCCATCTAGTAGCTAGTACAGAAGCAAGTTATTCATGTATTAGTTCTTGTTTAAGTTATAGTGCAATGTTTGGTAGCTAATTAAGAAATAAGTTATCTATGTATAATATTAATTAATATAATATTTAGCTTGCAATTTAGAAACTTGTATCACTAATATATGTATAGGTGATGAGGGAAGTAATAATTATCTTATGTGGAATACAAGATGGAATAACTAATACCCGTATAACTAATATTTAGGGAAACTATATCAACAATACTAATACCTAAATAATTTAAATAAGCTATCAAATATTTGAATTCGACACATCCCACTAGAATTTTTAAAAAAAAAAATATATTTGAATTCACCCTATCCTGAATGCCCTGCCCCAAAAATGGACCATGGTAGTAGCTCCAATCAGTATGAGATCTTTCCTACCTTGTCAACGATCCTAAATAGTCTTTCATAATTTCACACCAAGTTTTGAAGTATGCCTCGTATAGCCTTGAATTGCCTCAGATTGAATTTTACCAATACCAATTCCCCAACTTTATAGTCCGTGGGGGCAATGCTTATGGTCCGCTAAGTTCTTCATCTTCTTAGCTACTTTGTCTAAGTAAGACTTAGTGTTGTTCCACTGATCCTCAAAGCCCTTGGCAATATAGATGCAACCAGACCCTTACCCTCGAATGTGACCACCAGTGAATGTGGAGTTGGAGGTTGTTTGCTTGCTAACTCAAATGATGTCTTGCCAGTGGCTTCGCTTCTCTGCAGATTATATGAGAATTGGGCCACATCAAGTAACTTGGACCAATCCTTTTGGTGAGGGCTCACGAAGAGCCTAAGGTAGCACTCCAATGAGGGATTGACCCTTTCCATCTACTATATGTTTGTGGGTGGAAACTTGTGGAGAAGTGTAGCTCCATGCCAAGTATCTTAAATAACTCTCTCCAGAAGTTTCCAATGAAGCGTGGTCACTTAGTATATGCCTCAGCAAGCCTCAATACTTTACTACATTCTTGAAGAATAGTTAGGTAGGCTCCTTGGCAGTACACCAAGCTGTGGCGGGCATGAAGCTGACATACTTGGAAAACTGGTTCACCACAAACACAATCATCGCATACCCTTCAGACTTTGGAAGGCAAGTGATAAAGTCTATAGTGATACTCTCCCATGGAAGTTCATCTACAGGCAACGATTTCAAAAGTCCTGTAGGCTGATGTTGCTCCATCTGGTCTTGCTGGCACACAAGAAAAATTTGAGCATAGCATTCTATGTTATTTCGCATGCATGACCAATAATATATTGCCTAAACAAGAGCCCTTATGCGACATTGCCCCGTGTTTCCGGCCCATAAGGTGTTGTGACACTACTTCATGATCTGCCGTCCAATGTTTCCATATTTTGATAAATAGAATCTCCGTTTGGTGCTGAGAAATATACCATCCTCTATCTAGAAGCGTCATATCTTGCCTTACGATGCCAACTCTATGGCTTCCTCGTTTCTTGGTCATATTACAAGCCCTCTTAGATAGCTTTTCATATTTTTGCACTGGTTTGTTGTGATAGCAGCCAATTTAACTTTCCTGCTTAAAGCATCTACCACGACATTGTGTTTGCCTTGCTTATACTCTAGCTCGTAGTCGAATTCAGCTCGAAATTCCTACCACCTGGCATGTTTGGTATTGAGCTTCTTCTAGGACTGGATGTAGCTAGTGGCAACATTATCAATTTTGACCATGAACTTTGATCCAAGTAGATAGCGTCGCCAGGTATATAGGCAATATGCTATGGCGGTCATCTCCTTTTCTTGCATGGTGTACCACCATTCGATCTCATTTAGCTTGTGCCTTTTAAAGGTGATGGGGTGATTCTCCTACATTCACACACCCCCAATATCATAGTCTGAGGCATCAATATGAACCTCGAAAGTATTGGAGAAGTTAGGTAGTGCAAGGACTGACTCCTTTGATATGGCAGCCTTTAAGCCTTCAAACATCTTCTGACATTCCTTGCTCCAAATCCATGACTTATTTTTCTTTAACAACTTGGTCAGTGGAGCGAATTTTGTAGAGTAGCCATTTATAAACCATTAGTAATAGTTGGCAAGCCCAAGGAACGATCTTAGCTCCATTACTTTTGTGGAGGTCTCCCATTCCTTGATGGCTCGCACTTTTGCTTCGTCCATATGTAGTAGGCCCAGGCTTATGATATGACCCAAGAAGTGCACACCATGCTGGGTGAACTAGTACTTCTCCCACTTATGTAAAGCTCATTTTCTCGCAAGACTTGGAACACCTTCTTTAAATGTTGTACATGCTCCTTCAAGGTGTTGTTTTAGATGACTATGTCATCCAGGTACACCACCATGAAGTCGTCCAAGTAAGGATGAAAGATATTCTTCATTAGTGTAGAAGGTGACGGGTGCATTGGTTAATCCAAAAGGCATTACCAACCACTAGTATATCTTGTCACATAGGTTGTATTCGACTCATCCCCTTCTATAATTCGTACCTAGTAGTGGATTTTCTTGGGATCCTCCTTGGTGAAGTATTTGGCTTGTCGAAGCCTGTCAATAAAGTATTCAATGAGATCGATAGGATACTTATTCTTGATGGCCACCTTGTTCAATGCCTGATAGTCTATGCGAAAGCACAACTATTTATCATTCCTTATCTGAAATAGCACTGGTGCACCATATGGTGCCTTGTATTCTTGGACCAGCTTCAAGGAGTGCTTTCAGTTGCTTTCTTATCTCCCTTAACTCTAGTAGCGCCATTTGATAAGGCGGTAAGCAGGTGGTCTAGTCCTTAGCTCCACTCTATCTTATGATCAACTTCCCGCATTGGAGGCGTGTTTCAATAGTTGGTCTGGCATCACGTCCTTGTATTCTTCTAGCATCTCCTCAATGTAAGGTGGCAAGGATTCTTTAGCACCATCTTCTTCATTTGAGTCCATGTTGGTGTCTAGATGTGTTAGTTCCCCCTTCTTCATGCCCTTCATTATTTGCATGGCCAACAAATGGGCAATGTTTTATGACTTTGGTATCTCAATCAGGGGTACCATACAATACCCTTCTTACTCCATTACAAGCATGCATTGGAGGTAGGGGTCAATCATGGTATGGCACTGCTGGAGGATTTCTAGCCTAAGTATGATGTCAAAAATGTCTAAGGGGGAAATAATAAAGTTAGTCTTACCTTGCCACTTCCAAGGATGATGTTTACTCTGTGTGCTGCTCTACATATAGAAGCAAGTGGGGCATTAACTATTTTGAGGTGTGTGTTGCACGAACTATAGCTCATCCCCAGCCTTGTTGTTGTTGTCTTGGTTATAATGTTGGCCATTGCTCTTATTTTTACCATGTCACACACTGGTTTGTCGTTCAGGGTCATGTCCATATATTGTGTTGGGTAAGCCTCCTGTTTACCAGTTGTCTTGGAGGTGGTGGCACATAACCCGATCATGCCCACTTGGGTAGTGCTACAACTTTACCCTTGGTCCTGTGACTCTTTTTCCTTATGCTCCTGCAAGATGGATACAAAGTTCTTCATATGTGGACACCTAGCATAACCGTGTGGGACTCCAAAAATATAGCAGTTGCTTCCCTTGGACCACTGCTCCTTCTTCTTAGCATATCCCTGACGCCCGGACTTCCTATTGTCAACCCGATCTTGGCTTTTCTGTGAGTATTGCTCTTTGCCATTGCCATGATCTCCCCCACCTTTGGCATGTGTACCTTTTGACTCCTTAGCCTTTGTCATGCTTGAAGTCTGTCAGGGCCTCGACTTGAGTGATGGCTTTGTCAATGGTGGATACTTGTCTTCATTCCAACTCCGTCCTTGCCCAGTTCTATAAGCCATCTATAAAGTGGGATATCATATCCTCCTTCATGAGGTTGGGAATCTAAAGTGTTAGTGTTGTAAACTCCTTTATGGATGCCCCTATACTGTCAATTTGCTTTAGTTCCTTGAACATCTTCTTAGCTTCATAGATAACATTGTTTGGGAAGAAGGCCTTCTTAAACTCAGTCTTGGACTGCTCCCACATACCTATCGTGCATAGCCCCTTTCCCATTTTAGTCTTTTTGCACTTCCACCATAGCCTAGCCATCTCCGTCAAGTAGAGTACAGTCGTGTTAATCTTCAGTTCATCGCTCTTCACTTTGTTACACTTGAAGTAATTCTCCAAGTGGCACAAGAAGTTTTCTACCTCCTGCGCATCTCGGATGCCTTTAATAATAGTTGGCTTAGGAGTTCAATCCTGGCCTCCCTTTCAATGGCCGATGTAACATATCTCCCTTTCTCGATGACTTCCTCGAATTCCTTTACTATAGAATTTATGGCTTCCAACATGTCCATGAACTTTCCCTCCACGAAAGAGACCCGATACTATAAGAAAGTGAATGCATCTCTTGCCTCGACTTCTACTACCTTGTTCCTGTCCAAGTCTTAATGGATGTTGTCATGCTCATCAAGTATGAACTACTCTAAAGTCTTGAACTTGTCGTCGAATTCTTTTAAGCGCCTGCCAAGGAATTCTACCGCTTGATGTGTAACATCCACTCTTCTGAGCCACTTCATGCTAGGGGTAACGTTTGCAAGGTCTTCACCATGATCATCATTAATTACTTCTGAGACCGAGAGCAAGTTGGTGGTAATGACGTCACTTAGTGTTGGTTCAATTAACAACTCATCCTTCTTAGAGTTCTACTTCCCCTTTCGTGACTTCTTGCCAATAGTCATCTTGATGTTAGTGGCGTTAACAGCATCAAAGTGTTCTCCAGTTGGCATGATTACCTTAGTAAGACCTTATACCACTTTGTCATGGACTTAGAACTTTTACTAAGACTCTCGTCCGACACTAGTCAATTTGCGAATGACTCTTATATGATCTTGCAAATACTAGTAACTCTATTTCTCTTGATCGCTAGGGGAATGTTAGATAATAAGACTAAGACAGAGCTTTTGAAAGTAGGCTTGTATATTGCTTGGAAGGTTACTTATAATTTGATTTCCAGATTGTTAGCAAGTGGAATGACTCTCTCTATTTATAGTACTCCTAAGTGGTCAAATTACAAATAATATTTATATTACGAGTCCTCCTATATTTACACTTTAGTCCCTTCTCTAGAATTCTCTACACAACTCTACAAAATTCTAGAGAAGACTAAATAATACAAGAATAATCTACATGGATCTAGATTCTTACATAAACCACCCGAAGGCTCTAGATTCTTCTTTATGCAAGAATAGGTGGCCGGTCATGACACTAAGAACCTCATCCACTTGTCTTGTGTAATAGTGTGGTGGAGCCATGAGGAGAAGTAAATGTATGACGAAGTTAGAGAATTCAGCACCTATTTATATTATATATAAATATAAATAATTTGACCAATTGTCTTTTATGTCCAAATGATCTTACAGGTTGGTCCTTAATTATCTTTACAAATAACGTTACATCTTTCCGTTATACTACCAATGGTAATAATTAGACATAGAGGAGAAATTAAAGAGAGATATGGAGTGAATAATATTGTGGCTTATAATTGTTGAAATGGTGCGCTTTCATTTTATGATCCACTTTGATCTTCTCATGATTCCCTTGAACTTTTACGGTTTTAATATTCACTTAATGAGATATCTTCTTATCCTAAGATGTTATCTTGGAATATAACTAGTATGGATTGTTGCAGGTCGAATGGAGTTACCTGCGACAACTTCACTAGCCATGTCACTGGGTTGGACCTTAGTTTTAGAAGACTTGACAAAGCTACCTATACCAATAGCATCCTTTTCCAGCTTCGTCATCTTCAAACACTCGATCTTTCCAATATCTACTTTGGGGATTCTCCATTTTCGCATCTCAACCTTTCTTATTGCGTATTCCTGGGAAGGATTTCTCTAGAAATCTCACACTTGTCCAATTTGGTTTCCCTTGATCTCTCTGATGTCTACAGCCAGTTCAGTCAGGGAGGATTCAACTTGCTCTTTCAAAACTAGACCTAGTTAGAGCTGCTTTTTCTTTCTAAGGTAAACATCTCATCCACCATACCTATGAATGTATCATTCTCTTCTTCTTTGACATATCTTGATCTTATATTTACTAACTTGCTTGGAGACTTGCCTAAAAGCATTTCCCTCCTTCCCGAATTGCAAAATCTCAAATTATCACTCGATTCTGATCTTATTATTTAATTATAGAAGTTTAACTAGAGCAGTAGTACTCATTCACTAGCAAAGTTGGATCTCTCTTCAACAAGTATTTCTGGCGGACTACCCAATTCACTTGGAAATACTCTCAAAGCCTTAAAGATTATGAGTGCAACCTCATGGGTCCTTTTCCAAAATTCATCGAGAATCTTTCAAAAATCACCCAACTAGATCTTTTAGATAACCATTTCGAAGACAAAATTCCTGATGTTTTTTCCAACTTGCAAATGGTTACATCCTTATCACTGGAGAAAAACAACTTCTATGGCACAATCCCATCTTCTCTTTTGAATTTGACAAAGATTCTAGTTTTGAGTTTGGGTGAAAATTCACTCAGTGGTTCATTTGTTGATTTTAAGCTCAACTCACTTGATTTGACTCATAATCTATTCTATGGTTCTATACCTCAATCGCTTAGAGAACTTGTGAACCTAAATGCTATCTGTCATTGACATTGTAAGTCGAGCGATGAGGTTCGAGCCAAAATGTTATCAAATTATACCATTCTTGATCATTCTCATAGTGGATTATCATGGAGTAGCAATACTTTTCCCTATCTTCGTTCTTTAGGTTTAGAAATATTTCCTAGATTTCTTATTGAACCCCAAGGATTTAGGGTATTTACATCTCTAATTCATTCATGGGGGTTTGAGTGCATTGAAATACCTTAATGCATCTCACAACTACCTTACAAGCTTATACAATCTGTCTTGGGAGAAAATGGTTGTACTTGATCTTCAATCAAACTCACTCGTTGGACCATTACAATCCTCCCTTTTCACATTAAGTAAATTTGTATTAGAATAATTTGAGTTCTGAAATTCCCAATTGTTTGATTACTTCTCCATGGCTCCAAGTCTTTGACTTACAAGCTAATAACTTCCCACCATCTCTTGTAAATTTTACATCCTCACGAGTCTTTCATTTGGGAAATAATTAAATGAACAACCTGAATCCACTTTGGCTGCTGAATTTGTCTCACAATCACCTCACAGGATACATTCCTGTTTAAATGAAGAACATGAACATGCTTAAAGCTTTGGTCCTTTCATTTAACCAGCTTATTCTAGTAGAATTGGCAAATCTTAAGGTCCTAAAAGATAATAAAGAGGGGCGTGAATTGAAATTTATTTGGCAGTTGACTAAGTTTGATAAGTAGTCGACTCTTAACAAATAGTAGAAAATATAAATACAAAAAATTTAAATTAGAAAAAGCGATATATACTGGTTTGGAACACCAATATGGTGCCTACTTCCAGTCCCCTTGGGTTAGTAAAGGTTCAAGTGAAATGGTGTTTACAAGCTATATTTTTCTCTCGGTCTGATATATAGATCAGAAATTTTCTACTCCTTTCAAGAAAGCCCAGTCTAGAAAATTTCACTTTTTTCTCTCTTTCTTTACAATTGTTTACACTCAAGAGTACAATGCTTTCTAGAGTAGAATAGCGCAATTTCTGCCAAGATTATTTTCTCAAAAGTACAAAAATTAACTATCTAAAACAGAAGGTTTATATAGAAGGTCTTTAGGTGATTACCTTGACCCAAGGGGGGAGATCCTTGATTAGGTAGTATCCAACTGATTTGGATATCTTTCCTTCTTCTGCAGCTTTTCTTCCGATATGAAGAATCTTCTTTCCTTTTACAATATGACACTTCTTTCTGCAGTGCTGCATATTAGGTTGTCTGCTTCATTACATGGATTGTCTTTCCTTCTATGTTGCATTGTGATGAGGGACCACTTTATATAATTCTTCCTTCCTTTGCTGCTTCCTTTGATTGTGTGTCAGGATGTCCTTCTTCCTTTAGATGTCTTCCCTTTCTTAATGTCTGCCTTGAATCCTCATTTTTCCTTTTTGATTTGTTCCTACAAATGATAACAATGACAACATACACATTGGAATCCCACAAGTGGAGTTTAGGGAGGGAAGAATGTACACAGAACTTACCATTATATTATGGAGGTAGGGAGGTTATTTCTTGGGAACCTTATCTCAAAAACCCTAAACATAATAAAGTAGATATGAAAAAAGGAAAGGAAAAGAAAGGGAACAGAAAGAGCGATTAATAAGAAAAGACAAATGATATTATATCTATACGATAAAATTAGCATATCAAGATGGAAAAAGACAACACAAGATATACACACAATGTAAATACGTTAAAAGTAAACAAATATAGGACTAATACAGACATCATACTATGTGAAGATATCACTACTCCTACTAACCTTCTATATCACAAAGTCATTGAATGACCTGCCCCTACTATCCTATTATCCCTCTACTCTAATACACAACATCCACTCTTTTCTATCTAAGTTCATGTCCACGATGAGATGAAGTTTCGCCATATCTTGTCTGATCACCTCCCCCTAATACTTCTTCAATCTATCACTAGCCCTCAGCATATCCCCTAAATCCAACCACTTGCACCTCCTAACAAGAGCCTTGATACTCCTTCTCTGCACATGTCCAAGCTAACGTAATCTTACTTCCCTCATCTTGTTAGCCAGAAGGGCTACCTCTAGCTTCTCCTGGATGATCTCATTTATAATCCTACCACTGCTGGTATATTCACATATCCATCTCAATATCCTTATCTCCGCAACCTGCATCTTCTGAACATGTAAGATTCTAATTGGCCAACACTCCACCCATATAACAAAGATAGTCTAACCACCATTCTGTAAAACTTGCCTTTAAGTTTAGGTGGTGTCTTTTTATCACATAATACTCCTGAGAAAATCCTCCATTTCATCTATCTTCCCCAATATGATGTGTAACATTATCGTCAATATCTCCATTACTCTGGATGATGGATTTGAAATACTTAAAGCTTTCTATATTAGGAAAAGGTTGAGTGGAAAGCTTCACTTCAATGTCTGTTATATCTCTAGTACCACTGAATTTACACTCCAAGTATTTTGTTTTGGTTTTTCTCAATTTGAACCCTTTGGATTCTAAAGTATCCCTTCGAACCTCTAATCCATCATTAACTTTGACCTGAGTCTCATCAATTAGTACTATTGCATTTGCAAATAGCATACGCCATGGCACCCCCTCCTGGATAGATCATGTCAGCTCATCCATTACCAAAGAAAAAAAAAAGGTTCAATGTATATCCTTAATGGAGTCCTGCCTCAATAGGAAAGTACTGCGAGTCTCCTCCCACCATTCTTACCTGAGTTCTGACTCCATCATACATATAATTTATCACCTTAATGTACACTAGTGAACACCTTTCGCCTCAAGGCATCTCTATAAAACATCCTTTGGCACTTTGTCAAATGCCTTTTCCAATTCAATAAACACCATGTGAAAGACCCACAATCTCTCCCTATATTTCCACACTAATCTCTAAAAAGTATGGATTGCTTCATTATTTGATCATCCAAGAATAAAATTGAATAGGTTCTCAAAAATAGACAATACTTTCCTTACCCTCGTCTCCACCACTCACTCCTAAACCTTCATAGTGTGGCTTAACAACTTGATACCCCTGTAATTATTACAACTTTGAATATCACCCTTGTTCTGTAAAATGGAACCATTTTATTCCTCATCCATTCATCAGGAATTTTAGCGGTCTTCACAATAGCATTAAACAACCTAGTCAACCACCCAATACCCTTCTTAGCCACATTTTTCTAGAAATCCACCCGAATTTCATCTGGTTTGTTCGGTCCACCAACATTTATCCTTCTAATAGCATGCCAAACTTCCTCAACTCTAGAATGCCTATAATAACCAAAATCTTGATAACTCTCAGAATGCACCAAATCACCCAACTCAATATCTCTATCCCTTTTTTCATTTAAGTGTTAATGAAAGTATGCTTGCCACCTTATCTTAATGGAATTTTCATCCACCAACACCTCACCCTTCTTATCCTTAATGCATTTTACTTGGTCTAAGTCATGAGTTTTTCTCTTTCTGACCTTCACAATCCTATACAATCTGTTGTCCCTGTCATTTTCTCCTAAGTCAACATACAACCTCTCAAATGTTTTTGTCTTTGCACTCGTCACTACCATCTTCGCTTCTGTCTTTGCTGCCTTATAAATATCCTTAAGCCTTATTTTTTCCTCCTCATCCCAACATTCCAACCACTTCATGCAGGCAATCGTCTAGGCGTTTACTTTGCCTTGAACTTCTCCACTCCACCATAAATCACCTTGTCATCTAACAAAAGATCCTCTCGAAACCCCTAACACCTCGATGGCAACCCTCTTAATATAACTAGCTGTGGTATCCCATATAGTGTTCATCTCTTCGCTACTACTCCAAGCCCCCAAATTACTCAATTTTGCCCCATCTCCTTAGAAGGAGCAGGAGTCTGGCCTCCCTATCTAGTCCTCAGTTGGGTATAAGAAACCTTCTTCCTCTTAACCCTCTTAGTTGCCAAGTCCATTACTAGAAATCTATGTTAAGTGAAAATATTTTCACTCGAAATTACCTTGCAATTCTTACAATAGCTTCTATCACCCTTTCGAAGGAGTAAGTAGTAAATTCGGGTCTTAGAAACTGTACTATGAAAGGTAACCAAGTGATTTTCTCTCTTTTAGATATATGAGTTACCTAGCAATAACTAACTCGGAGGCTTTAGAAAATTCCAAAGAGATGTACCTCCTCCATTCCTCTCCCCAAAATTAATGCCTCCACAGACATCGTTAAAACCACTAGAAGTGGCACCAATATTCCCATTAAAGTCTCCCCCAATGAAAATCTTTTGTGTGGCCGGTATACCTCTCACAACTTCATCCAAATCTTCCCAAAAGAGTTTTTTTACCTTCATCATCTAAGCGCACTTGGGGTGCATAAGAAATAATGATATTCACAATATGACTACTGACCACTAGTTTAATAGACATCATGCTATCATTTGTCCTACTGACATCCATGACATACTCCCTAAGGTCTTCATCTAATAATACACCTACTTCATTCCTATCCCTAGAGCATCCTAAGTACAATAATTTAAATCCATCTACGTCTCACACCTTAGTACCTACCCATCAGATCTCATGAACATATGCTATATTAATTTGTATCTTCTTAAGGATCTTCATTAACTCTATGGACTTCCTCAAAAGTGATCCTTGTTCCATGACCCTATTCTCTACCTAGGTAGGCCCATTTCTCTCTTATCACTAATACCCCTGGCCTCCAACCTCAACCGACGACATAATCCTAATCCACCATTAGACCCCAACGCCACTAAGAACTATTAATTCAACAAACTATAAACGATAGAGAATTTATGATCCCATGATCCTATAATTCCCTAACAAAAGCAATAAGCACAAAATATTAAGCAAGAATCAATAATCAGTGACTTGAACAAACAAGAATCAATACTTAGCAACTTGAATAGACAAAACTTAATACAGTAAATCACAAATAAAAAAGAAGTAAGAGATATAACAAAAAAACAAGAATCATCAAGCAATATGGCATCTATACAGATAGGAAATAATATGAAAATAGGAGAAAAACAAAGAAGCTGACCGAAACAAGAAACTGAAAAAGAAAGGAAGGAGAGACCTGACAGGAGCAAGAATTCGACAAGAAATAAAGGAGAAAATGTAGGATATCACCTGAGCAGTCTGAACAAAAAACCAATTGTTGAGCGCGTCACTGGAAAACATTATCGGAATCAGCTTCTTGTTGGAACTAAAATCTGACTAACTCCACTTTAGAAACTGACTGCAAAATTATGCCAGAAATTAACTGCAAAACTACGCCAGAATTTGACAATGATAGTTGCTTGTACATAGTAGATCTAGCAGGCACTTACCAGAAAGGAAAATGGATGAAGAAAGAAGAATAACATCGGATCTGTTCTAAAAGAGAAAGCAAGAAAAAGGAGAAGATCTGCTAAAAATTCCACAAATCCCGCCAGATCTATTATGAAAATTCCAGCTAAGGTTTACCGGAATATCGAGGAGAACAACATTAGAAACTTAAAATCTTTAGCTCCAAGAAGACTGATGTCACTAGAAGTCAAGTGACATTGCTGGAATTCAGGTGACATCACCAAAAGAAACTGGCGTTGCTAGGACCTGTGAAAATAAGAGAGGAAACATTGATTTCTTCCATCAAATGAAATTATCGAGATTGATTAGATACTAACAATCTTCACCTTTTTAATGGTGACATTTAGGTTGCTATATGGATACTTCCCTGTTTGTTAGTTATCTCCCCATCTCTTTGAGCTTCTTTGGATTCAAAGAAGGCTCCCCGTGTCTATGTGACTCCTGGTCGTCTTAGTCAACTCCCTTTGTCTTTGTAACTATTTCCTTAGACAAAATAAGGAAACCTAGAAGTGAAAGAATGCATGCAATATAGATAGTATAGCAAACAATAATAGACAATAATTATATATAGTAGGTTAATCATATAACAGCAAATGGTTTCTCCTTCTTAACAGAATAAAGAAAGGGGATATAAGTTCAAGAATACAAAAATATGCCTTAGGGTCAGAGTATAAGAAGTCTAGGGGGACAAGAAAACCCAATATTGTAGAGCCGAAAGAAATTTTCTTAACAGAAAGAGGAAAAACCATCAGTGACGACCCAAAAAATACTTTAAGGTGTTGAGCAAATTTTCTACAAAAGGAGTCATAGGACGTCTTAGAGTCCTTAGAGAAAGATGAGTAGGAGTTCTGGACAGAGACAGCAAATTCATTATTGGACAAGTTGACTCTTGTGTTCGGAGAGTCAGCTTATTTGATAAGCTTATTCATTGACCATATGCCTTCCTTCTTGAGGTCTTCTACCTCCATACACATCTTCCTTGGATTAGTCATGGAATCCTTGCTGAGTTGTAGAACCTTGGCCAGAGTTTCCTATATGTCCTGTACAGTGTTGGTCAGAGAAAGAAAAAAGGCCTTCATATCGTCTACCTCTTTTATGAGAACAGCAACTGAATTTGCAAAAAGCTTGGTCGACTTAGGAGCTTCAGCTTCACTTTGACTGAATCCTTTTGTGCCACTTGTTGTCGTCCAGAGTGTATCCCATGCTGGTAAAGATTCGAGAATCATATGTAGCAGACACTTCAGTGGCCTTGCGAAAGAAATCCACTTGAGATTCACTGAGTATCCAGGATATAAGCAAACTGTAGGGAAGGTTGGCGGTTGGGTTGGAATCTTCATCACCTTCTAACATATATTGTCAAATCCACTGGCCCAGTTAATGTTGTACTTCCTGAGAAGACAGTATAGTATAAAGATATCTATATTTGAGATGTTGCTGAATAAGCCTTTCCTCGAAACCAGAGTGACAGCAACAATGTAGGCCAAGATGCGATGTTCAAAGCAGAGAGAAAGAGCGGCACAAAATCAGAGGACTCAATGTGTTCCTTAAAGATGAAGGCCTTGGCTTCCTCTAGAGAGACCTTAAAATCATCCAACCAGTTTCCATTCATGTATGGGATGTCACCAACAAATTCACAGCCAAAAATATCCTTGAAGAATCGATTTTTGATGACAATGTGAACCACTAGGACTAGGGTTTCCAGATCACTGCTCTTTCCCGCTAAGCAGAGATTTGCATAAAATAATCGAACCATCTCTTCATAGTATTTCATTCCATAAAGTCTTAGAAGTAGAGAGAGTTTTTGAGCCCACAAGAAGATGCTAACCTTGTAGTGGGATTCTTCAAGTTGTTCGAGGTTAACCATATGGCAAGGAACCATTAGCCTATTTTTGAAATTTTTGAACTTGGACTAGGAGAAGGCATCATAAAACTTTTGTAACTCATCTTCGTCTAGAGGATCAAGAGGACAAGAATGGGGTTTTTTGGGTTTTCTTTTAGAGGAAAGGTTTCCTTTGGGAGGAGATACAAATGGAGGAATTTGTTTTAGAGGAACCAGAAGAGATAAATTTGATATCCAAAGAGGAACTATTCTCTGGACTTTTCTGAGAGGGCATGGTTCTGCTATGAGTCATGGTAATGAAGAAGAAGAGAAAGGGATGAAAAAAGGAGTGTGAGAGGAAGATGAGAAGATAGGAGGAAAAAGGGAAAAAGGAGATAAGGTCACACAGATGGATGTTTGATACTGACAGGAAGTTGAAGAGTACTGACGAAGAGGCACAAACAGCAGAGGATAATGATGAGGAATAATAAGAGGGAAGATGAAAGAGAAAGGAAAGAAAATCACTTCAATTAATGAGTAATAAATATAGGAGATTTTGCACAAAAATAAGGCTGAAAAGAAATTTAAAAAAAGAAAAGAAAATATTTAAAAAATTTAATGGGGGAAATGGAATAATATTTAATTTTTCTTGCAGATATGAAAATGTTTCTTCATGTAAAGGTTTGGTAAAAATATCAGTGAGTTAATTTTCGATGTTGACAAAATCTAAAATGAAATCACCCTATTCAACATGATCACGAATAACATGATGCTTAATATCAACGTACTTAACTCTAGAGTGATTCCCAATGTATTTGGGAAAATTAATTGCACTCATATTGTCACAAGAAATAGGAACCTGTTTGATTTACAACTCAAAATCTTCAAGTTGATGCATGATCCAAAGAAATTAAGTAGCACAGCTTCCTACAGCCATATATTATGATTCAATGCTTGATAGGGCAACCGAGGTCTGCTTTTTTCTCTATCAAGATATGATTAATTGGATTAGTAACTGGCATGACCCACTAGTACTCTTTCTATCAACTTTATCTCCTATAATGTCTACATATAGGTAACCAGTTAAAGAAAAAGTGGTAGAATTTGGATACCATAGGCCTAAATCTATTATTCTAATAAGGTAACAAATTATTCTCTTTACGGCAGTCAGATGGGACTCTTTAGTTGTCGACTGGATCCTTGCACACTTGTAGACACTAAACATAATATCGGTTCGACTTGAAGTAAGATAAAGTAGAGATCTAATCATGCCCCAATACATCTTTTCATCAATACTTTTGCCATCTTGATCTGATTAAAGGCAAGTTAAAGTGCGCATTGGAGTACCATAGGCTTTTAAACTATCCAATATGAACCATTTGATCACCTCCTTATTATATTTTCTTTGGCAGATAAAGATGCCTTCATCAGTTTGTCTGATTTAGAATCCCTGAAAGAAGGTGAGTTCACTCATGAGGCTTATTTCGAATTCTCCCTTCATAAGCTTAGCAAAATTCTCACAATAAAAGATATTGGACTACCAAAAATAATGTTGTCGATATAAATTTTGACAATAAGTAAATTGAAGTTAAACTTTTGAACTAAAGGGTAGTGTCAATATTTCCTCTTTTAAAATCATTTTCAAGAAGAAAGTTGCTAAGACATTCACACTAAGCATTTTGAGATTTTTCATGTCTATAAAGAGCTTTGACATGATTTAGCGAAGGTAGATCTTCAAAACCAAGGGGGTTTTTTGATGAAAACTTTTCTTAAAAGAACCTATTTAAAGAAAGGAGCCTTTTAACATCCATTTGAAACAGTTTAAAGCAATAAAAGGAGGTACAAGTAAGTAAGATGTGAATAGATTCTAACCTTAATACTGGAGAAAAGGTTTCATCGTAGTCTATACCTTCTTGCAGAGAATAGCCTTGGTCTACCAACCTGGCCTTGTTTCTGACAACATTTTCATTTTTGTCCACTTTATCTCAAAAGACCCATTTTGTTCTAATGACCAAGTAGTCAACTGGTTTTTCATTAAGAGTCCATACTTGATTTCGATTAAATTATTCTAGATCTTCTTTCATGGACATTATCTATCAATCATCCTTAAGTGCTTCATCAACTTTCTTTGGTTCCAATTGAGAGACTAGGGCAACAGAGGCTTATTTCCTTAAAGATGTGCTAATTTGCATTCTACTTGAGGAGTTTCCAATGATGAAATCATTTGGATAGATTGCACTATGCCTTAATTCTCTTGTTACCACAATATTTTCTGGAATAGTAGGCGACTTCTCCGATCTGGAAGTCGACTCCTCTGTTTGATCAGTGCTAGTACAAGGGTTAGTAGTATTTTGAATAGGAAAATCATCCTCAGGGATCTGTATGCTTGGGTTACAGTTATCAAAAACAACATATAAATATCTTCAACACTAAGAATGCGCTTATTAAAAACTCTAAAAGCACAGCTAATGGAAGGGTAGCCAAGTGGAATACCTTCGTCGTTTCGTGGATCAAACTATCCAAGATTGTTCTTACCGTTACTCTGGACATATCACTTACATCCAAAGGGGTAGAAACAACAGATATTAGGTTTCTTCCATTTCTAGAGCTTGTAAGGAGTTTTCCTCATAATTGGTCTGATCATGCACCTGGTAAGCCTGTGGCACGCTGTACTAGTAGCTTCTACCCAGAAGTGGTCTGTTAGACCTTGATCCAATAGTATGGTTTGAGTGGTATCTTTGAGTGAACTTTTTTTTTGTTCGACTACTCCATTTTGCTATGCAGATTCAAGTTAGGAGAAGTTCTGAGGAATGCCATTATTATAGCAGAACTCCTCAAAAAGTTTATTTTCAAAACTCTCCTCCATGGTCACTGTGGATGCTAGTAATAAAATAACCAACTTCTCTTTGAATCCTTTCATAGAAAACTTCAAAAAATTTAAAGACTTCATGCTTATGAGATAATAAAATAACCAAAGGAAAATGGGAATAATCATCAACAATAACTAAAGCATGATATTTACCACCAATACTTACCATTTAAGTAGGCCTATATTGGTTTTGAAGTCCTCATATTTTCAGTGGCTTTGATGATGATCTGGCTTGTTTTCCAAACTGATAAACATCATTGGGATGATCCTTATTGAATTTTAACTTGGGAAGTCCAATGACTAGATCAAGTCTTGAAAGTTTTTCGAAAGCATGCATGCTGGCATGACCAAGTTTCCTATGCCATATCCAAGGATCATTTGTAATTGTCGTCAAGCATGTGAGAGTGGGAAGGTCTACATTGTTCAGCACATGGATGTTTTCCACTCGATCCCCAGTAGTAATATTCTTTGATGAGTCTCTAATAGTCAATTTTATAGTGTTGAAATCTATGTCAAAGTTGGCATTACAAAGTTTGACTAATACTTAGGGGATTACATTTCATTCCTTCAACTATAAACTTCAATGAGATTGCACAATGGATTGATTGTGATTGTGGTGACACCTGTGACTTCACCTTTTTCATTGTCACCAAATCTTACATACTATCCATCAAATTTCTTGTACTTCGCTTTTGTTCTGAGTTATGCTAATGGCGCAGACTAGTGTATTTCGTGCCCTATTGTTCCAACAAAGTTCAAAGGCATTGCGGTCATAACTCAATACACATTTAAATGTGAAATAATATATACTTAGTCATTTTTTAACTCTAGAATTCACAAAACCTTCTCTAAAACATCTCCAAGACCTTATCAAATCTCTCATTTAAATTCAAGGATTGCAAGCTCAAATTTTGAACTCAAGAACCCATCTCACAAATTCAAAGTTTAAGGTATATGGGTCTTCATTCATGGGTTCTTTCACCCATGGAACCCAACCTTCTCTTTTCCTGAAAATTACATGATTTTGAGTTGCATTACCTATGGATAGCTCTTCTTATGAATTATGAACATAAATTATCTTGGGGTTTATCAACTATGGGTGATTATGCATGAATATCTATTTTAATATCATACCATGAGTTGGTTTACAGCAATTGAAGTTATGCGTGATATGAACTATGAAAATCATGAACTACTTTGTGAATTTTGAGATGAATTTCAAGATACCATAAATGAGGATTTTACTACAATATTGGTGGGTTGATTTAAATTGAGTTTACTCTTCTTGTTTTACTCTTGAGTTTCATGATTTTGAACAAGTGTCATGAACCCACCATGTGTTTGATGAAATTACATGACAAGAATTCTCAAGTTGTTAATAAACTATTATATGATTTACAAGCCAAGTAATTTCATGATGATTAAGGAATTTCAAGCATGTATTGAATCCATGAAAAGCATCTATGATTTTACAAGTGACAAATTGAGCCCTATATCAAGATTTTATCCTCTTGTGAGTTGTTCATGTCAAATTGAGAGATCAAGAATGATTATTATTTTATCCTCATATTCAAGTTCAAATTAAGCTCACTAGAAGAGGTCAAACATTAAATGAGATACTTATGTCAAGTTAACATGTCTCTTACAAGTTATCATGTTATCATTAAAGTATGAATATTAAAGTATACTTATTTCAATTATATCATGGAATTAGACTTAGCACCAATTGAGGCTTATGATGGAGGCTTGACTCAAAGGGTCCTTATATAAAGTCTTTAGTCGCTAAACTATGAACCGCCATAGGATGATATTATTTCCCTAAATAGACTTTGCTAGTGGATCTATCTAGTTCATGCTATCATATTATCATGTTTCATTTACCTTGTCAAGTAGACCACACTTCGTCGGGGGGTGTCATGCTCAGTCACCTCATCGAGGCGGTGTCATACCTCTGTACCTTAACAAAGGGGTGTCATATCTTGGATTCCAAGTAGAAGCTCACTTGGTCTATGTCGGTTAAGGTCTTCTCTCACATATGTATGATATATTATGCAAGTTAAATATTTTATAAGTATGTTTTATTGCATGTATTGATCATGCACATCATATTGAGATCATATATCTTTGGATTATGATTATGCATTTTGAATATTATGGCTTATGTCTTTGATGCATTGCATCCCACAATATTAATACATTGCAAGTACTATATTTTATGCCTATATAAAATTACCAAGTAGGGACTGGAGGTCCTTTCGATCATCCTCCTCCATGTGGATAGCTAGATACTTTGAAGAAACCATTAATAAGTGCTTAATTTCGAGGATAATAGCTATATTACTAATTCTATGTTGAGACTTCTCTTTTTATATTGAACACTTATTATCATGAGGGTAAGTCCGGGAAGTGTCTTGGCCTCTACTCCATTCTAAATTGGAGGTTTTATTAGATACTTTGTTGTATATGCTTTTATGCTCGACTCTTCTTATGCTTTCATGATTATCTAAGATTCCCTAGTCCCATTTCCCTTTTAAAATAGTTAACTCTTGCTATTATCTTATATTGCTTCCGCAACCAAGGATATGTACATGATATGTTAAGCATCTTGTTTGGGTTATCCCCTGACATCCCATTTGACGTGTCATGTCTAGAACCTAAGCATGGGTTATGACAAGCTTGGTATCAAAGCATAAGGTTGTTAATAGTCATCGAAAATACAACACACCGTATTAGTTAGAGTTTTATTCATGGTTGTGAAGTGTGCCACAACTATGACTAGGAGGCTTTGAGGCATTTTAGGAATTGTTTCACTTTTTCATGATCTATGTTGTGCTAGATGTAAGGATATGGCTTTCCCCCTAACGAAAGCTCTTTTCTCTTCTAGATCATGCCGCTACAAAGAGGAAGACGAAGGAGAGCCCATACTTCCGAGAAGCAACAGGCCCCTCCCACTCCTTAAGCTGCTCAAGATGGAGGGGTAGCCTAAGATGAGTTCTGGAATGCCATCACTATTTTGGCCCATGCTATGACAAACCAAATGAACAAAGGGGCCCAAAATCCTCATGCTCCTACTCCAACCTATAGGGTGAGGGATTTTACAAGGATGAACCCTCCTGAGTTTCATGGGTACAAGGTAGAGGAAGATTGCCAAGAGTTCATCATTGAGGTCTATAAGGTACTATCTATCATAGAGATAAATTCGGAGGAGCAGGTGGAATTGGCAGCCTACCAACTCAAAGATGTGTCCCAAATTTGCTTTGCTCAATAGAAATTGGAGAGGAGAAATGATGATGCTATTCCTTGGGAGGAGTGCAAAGCCACCTTCCTTAACCGATTCTTCCTTATTGAGTTGAGAGAGGCCAAAATGATTGAGTTCATGAATCTTAAGGAAGCATCCATGAGTATGAGGGAGTATTCCCTCAAGTTCAACAAGATATCAAGGTATGCTTCTCATTTGGTTGCCAACCCTAGATCAAGGATGAACAAGTTTGTGTCGGGGGTGTCCAACTTGGTAAATAAAGAGTCATACGACATGCTAGTGAGTGATATGGACATTTCCCAGCTTATGGCATATTTCAAACATCTTGAGGGGGAAAACATAGAAAGAGGAGAACTATGGAGTCCAAGAGGGCTCAATTTGAGGGTGGTTTCCAAGCTTTTAAGGGTGGCCGACTTCTACAAGGTCACAAGTTACAAGGCCAAAGTTCCTCCAATGCTCACAAAAAGAAGTTTTGTAATGATGGTGTGTCTAACCTAAGATTCTAAGGTGGCAATGCTGGGATGACGCATCCTAAGTGCACAAAATATGGGAGAAAACATGTTGGTCAATATTTAAAGAACTCTCATGTTTGCTTTGGTTGTAGTGAAGTGGGTCACAAGGTTATTGATTGCCCATATGCCCAACACAAGGGTAGGGATGGTTGTCCTCAAGGCCAAGGTGCTAATTGGGTCATAGGGCAAAGGGAGGCCAATAAGGGGGGTGCTCCAAGGCAAAATAGGCTTTATGCTCTCCAAGGAAGGCAAGGAGTGGATGAGATACCCGATGTTATTACCAGTATGTTAAAGGTTTTTTATTATGATGTGTGTATATTAATAGATCTGGGTGTCACTCTTTCCTTAATTACTCCTTTTGTTGCCACTAAGCTTTATGTGTGTCTTGCATTGTTGTGTAAATCTCATGATGGGTCTACCCACGTTAGTGAGTCCATCATCGCTAAAGGGGTCTATAGAGATTGTCCCATGTCCATATTGCATAGAGTCTTGCCTTATGATTTTGTTAAACTTGATATGGTGGATTTTGATTTTATTCTTGGGATGGATTGGTTACATGCATATCATGCTCCCATTGATTGTAGGACATATAAAGTTGGATTCCAATTCCCTAATGAACCCGTCCTTGAGTGGGGAAGTTGTAATGTGGTGGTCAATGGTAGATTCATTTCTTGTCTTTAAGCGTAAAAATTGATTTCTAAGGGTTGCATTTACCACTTTATAAGGGTTAGGAATGTTGAATCTAAAGTCGTTCCTATTAAGTGAGTTCTGGTGGTCAATGAGTTTCTTGATGTCTTTTCCCATGAGCTTCCCGATGTTCCTCCCAAAAGGGAAATAGACTTTGGTGTAGACCTCCTCCCCGGTACACAACACAATCCCATTCTCCCTTATCGTATGACCCTAGTGGAGTTGAAGGATCAATTAAGGGATTTGTTGGAGAAGGATTTCATAAGGCCTAGCAAGTCACCTTGGGGTGTACCGATATTTTTTGTAAAGAAAAAGAATGATTCTCTTAGAATGTGAATTGATTACCAATAACTCAATAGAGTCACTATAAAGAACAAGTATCCTCTACCATGATTGATGACCTTTTTGACCAACTACAAGGGGCTATCACTTTTCTACGATTGATCTTTAGTCTGGATTCCACCAAGTGAAGGTGAGGGAGCCAAAATGTCTTTTCAAACTTGATATGGGTATTTTGAATTTGTGGTAATGTCTTTTGGCTTGACTAGTGCACTGGCAATATTTATAGATCTCATCAATAGTGTCTTTAAACCCTACCTTAATATGTTTGTGGTGGTCTTTATTGATGATATATTGATTTAGTCCCAGAGTGAGGAAGAACATGTGAATTACTTCAGGATGGTGTTGCAAATCTTGAGGGATGACAGTTTGTTTTCGAAATATGAAAAGTTTTAGTTTTGGTTGAAAGAGGTTGAGGGCACGTGTTGTCGGGTCATGGAATAAAAGTTGACCCTAAGAAGACGAATGTGATAAAGAATTGACCTAAGCCCTTGACTCTGATGGATATTAGGAGTTTCTTGGGTTTGACAGGTTACTACCGTGGGTTTGTGAATTGTTTTTCTTCTTTTTCTTTCCCTATGACAGAGTTGACCCCAAAAAAGGAAAAAAAAATTTGGGCTAATAAATGTAAAAAGGGTTCTCAAACTTTGAAGATAAACTTATCTCCACTCCTATCTTGGCTATAATGGAACGATTAAAAGGGTTTGTGGTTTATTGTGATGCCTGAAGAATTGGTTTTTGGTGTTTTTTATGCAAAATGGCAAGGTTATAGCATATGCCTCTAGAGAATGTAAGGTGCTTGAGCAACATTATCTCATCCATGATCTTGAATTGGTAGCTGTGGTGTTTGCTTTGAAAATTTGGCATCATTATTTGTATGCGATTCATATAGATAGTTTACCAACCACAAGAGTCTCCAATATGTGTTCACAAAAAAGATATTAACTTGAGGCAAAGAAGATGGTTAGAACCCCTCAAGTATTATGACATGAGTGTGTACTATCATCCCAGCAAAGCTAATGTTGTGGCCGATGCTCTAAGTAGAGTGTCCAGGTTTTTCCTAGATCATATTGATGTTATAACAAGGAGGTGGTTAGAAAGTTCACCAGTTAGCTAGGTTGGGGTTTAGGTTAAATGAAGTTGAGAATGGTGATGTAGTGGTTGTTAATGGTTCCAAATCTTCTTTGATTGAGGAAGTCAAGTCAAAACAAGACAGTGACCCCACTTTGCTACAGTTGAAGGCTTTAGTGAAGTATGGTAAAGTGGATGTTTTCTGCCAAGGGAGAGATGGTGCCCTTAGGTACCAAGGTTGGTTGTGTGTACCTAATGTTAGGGACTTTAGGGAGTTGATTTTGAAGGAGGCTCATAGTTCATCCCATTCTATTCACCCCGGTTCCATAAAGATATATAGAGACTTGAGGGAGATATATTAGTGGGGTGGTATGAAGAGAGATATTGCATAGCTTGTTGCCGGTTGTCACAATTGCCAACAAGTGAAAGACGAAAATCGAAGGTCGGGTGGCCTAGCCAAGACATAGAGATTCCTACTTGGAAGTGAGAAGAAATCAACATGGATTTTATTGTTAGGTTACTAAAGACTAGGAAATACTTTGATTTCATTTGGGTTATTATTGATAGAATGACAAATTCAGCTCACTTCTTACCAGTTAGAACAAGTTGTGGTGCTGAAGACTATGCTTTGTATATTTCATTAGTTGGTTAGATTGCACGGGGTACCCTTGTCTTTCGTATCATGATGCTCAATTCACTTCTCATTTTTGGAGGTACTTCCAAAAGGTTCTTGGTACCAAGGTCAAGCTTAGCATGGCTTTTCATCCTCAAATGGATGTCCAAGTCGAAAGGATTATACAAACTCTTGAGGATATGCCTAGGGCTTGTGTTTTGGAGTTTAAGAGTAGTTTATATGAACATCTCCCACTGATTGAATTTGCTTACAACAATAGCTACCACTCTAGTATTGGCATAGCTCCCTTTGCGATGAGGGTTTTAGGAAACAGCCTCTCTAACTCTATGAGGTAGTGGTAAGGTCTACGTACAAACTACCTTCCCCAGAACCCACTTGTGGGATTTACTGGGTATGTTGTTATTGTTGTTGTTGTTGTTGTTAATAGCTACCACTCTAGTATTGGCATAGCTCCCTTTGAAGCTCTATATGGTAGGTGTTTTAGTTCAAAAGTTGGGTGGTTTGATATGAGGGAGATGGCCTTATTAGTTCCGGATTTCATTATGGAAGATTTGGAGAAGGTGAGGTTGATGAGGGAGAAATTGAAGGCGGGTCAAAGTAGACAAAAGTCTGTCTTTTATGTGAGAAGAAGAGATCTTGAGTTTAATGTTGATGAGTGGGTTTATTTGAAGGTCTCACCAATGAACATTATGGTACGATTTGGTAAGAAACAAAAATTGAGCCCAAGGTTTGTAGGACCCTATAGAATTTTGAGGAGAGTTGGTAAGGTTGCCTAATAATTAGACTTCCCTATAGATATGAAAATGGTTCATCCAATCTTCCATGTGTCTATATTGAGGAAGTGTGTAGGTGACCCAACTGCCTATGGGATTTGAGCTGAGGGTTTAAGGAAACAGCCTCTCTACTTCCATGAAGTAGCGGTAAGGTCTGCGTACAATCTACCCTTCCCAGACCCCCACTTGTGGGATTATACTGGATATGTTGTTGTTGTTGTTGTTGTTGTGTAGGTGACCTAAGTACTATAGTGCCCTTAGAGGTTGTGGATGTTGTGGAAGATAACTTGACCTATGAGGAGGTCTTGGTGGAAATATTGCATAGACAAGTGAAAAGGTTGAGAAATAAAGATGTACCTTCCGTCAAGGTCCATTGGAGGAATCAACAAGCCGAAAGTGTCTCATGGGAAGCCGAGGACATGAAGAAGCGATATCCATATCTCTTCCACTCTACTCAAGCCGAAGGTAGTGAATTATGTCTCATCTATGATTTCAAATCTTAAGTTTCAGCCCTCATATCATTTTTGCATGAATTCAGTTTCATGGTAACAAGTTTATGTTGAGACTTACTAAAAATGATGTTTAAGTGCATTTGTTGCATTCAAGTTGGACTGAAATCTTCATAATTACTTCTCTTATGTATGTTTCTTTGACATTCGGGGACAAATGTTCCCAAGGAGGAGATACTGAAACACCCCTTATGTGCTTCGAAATGTCCTGTTGACATCTCGAAGGCGCAACGACGTGGCAACTTTATAAAAAATAATAATAAGATAAAAGAATTTAAAAGAAAAAATATAATTCAATTGTGAGAGTCGTCACATAATTTTAAGGATAATTAGGAAGCCAATTAATTATTTACAAAAATAGTCTGTGAACTAAAAATTCTGAGTAAGGGTTCAAGTTATTCAGAAGGGAAGGTATCAGCACCCCTCAGAATCCACAATTATGGGTCCTGGCTGAATTCATTTTTACAAATTGAGGAGGAGATACACAATATAACATAAGTACGATAATCAAGAAATAAACACACAAAATAATATACACAATAAGGAATAAATAAATAGATTAAAATTGTTCCATCTTTTCAAATGGGGAAGCCTCGAAGACCGACGGATAGATTCGCCATTAGACATTTTTAATAAGTAATGTATATGAATCTAAAATTTTAATTTTAAAATATAACAACATTATTTTAAACTAAATTTCTT
The DNA here is from genome assembly GCA_011800125.2 of Solanum clarkiae. Taxonomy (NCBI): domain Eukaryota; kingdom Viridiplantae; phylum Streptophyta; class Magnoliopsida; order Solanales; family Solanaceae; genus Solanum; species Solanum clarkiae. The sequence continues at coordinate 14,004,823 of JAABOM020000092.1, read as the reverse complement.
CCGTCTTATCTAAATAGAGAGGCCTCGAAATCCAATGGATAAATCTTTTGTTGGCCATTTTAACAAATAACATGTAATGAAAAATATATCTAATAATATAATAAGTAAACAAAAATGGTAAGAAATAAAACTACAAGAAATAAATAGTCACAAAATTATATCAAACCACCATACAGACGTTGCCAAATAAATAAATCATATATATGCCTTCTTAAAATATAATCAAGCTATAAAATAAATATCTTAAAAGTCTATTGAATCAAGGAATCAATAAACAATACTCATACGAAGCAATATATATATCAAACTAAACATAAAACTTCACTAACCATGATAATAATTTACTTAAATTGATAGTACACACCAACCAATATACCAAAATCATCAATTAATTAAAACAGAAGAGAACTGTATCACTCCAAAATCCAAATATAAGCACAAGTAAAAATGGAGAAGAACATTTAGCAGTGAGTCAATAAAACAGAGTAATAATAGTATAGTTCACCAAAAAATATAATAATAATAAACTCAATTCTACAAAATCAATAAAACCAAGAAAAATAGTATAAATAAAATCATGATATCAAAATAAAAGTTACCAGATTTTGTGCTCCTCTGGGCAGATATGAAAGTGTTGAGGTTGCTCGTTTGTTGTGCACCGAGATGATAATGAGGTGATTGGGTATTGAAATCCATGGTTGTTGGTGCAGCTATTTTAGGGTTTTTGGGTTGGGGAAGAGGGGTTTTGGGTGTTGTTGTGGCTGGGTTAGGAATGGGGTTGTTGATGGTGGAGGGTCATGGGCGGCAGCATGGTTTTACGTGGGTCGCCGGCAAGATAAGGGGGACGGGGGTTTTGGGTGTGATTTTTCGGCGAAACAGGGGTCGTCGATGGCTGGGTTCACTGGTAGGGTTGTGGTATAGTCCATCGATTTGTGGGTGTTGAAATGGTGGCAGATGTTAGTGGGTTTTCATGGGGTTTTTCATAGGGTTTTCTGCTCGAAGAGAGGATGGGGACGACGGACAGAGTAGATGGTTTGGGGTTGGAAAAATAGGGAGGGGGGTTGGCCGTGTCAGTGGTAATGGTTTTGTTGTTGGTTTTCCAATGAACGATGGTGGTTGTTTGTGAGGTGGGTTGATGATGTTACTACTTTGGTGGTTGTTGGCCAAAAAAGGCATGATGTCAGGTGGGTTTGGTGGCTGGGGCGCTGGCGTGGTGACATGAAAGAGAGGGAACTGTGAAGGAGGTGGAAGGATAGTGAAAATGGTGGAGTGGTGGAGGAAGGAAGAAGGGGTCGCCAGAATTTTCACTAAATTTCGGCTACAGGCACCGAAAAAATAAAAAGGAAGAAAAGCTATTTTTTATTATTATTTTAGATTTTCTTTTTCAAATTAGAATCTACCCTACACAGCTGCGGTGATAAAATTATATATATCCTAAAATCTAAACTAATGGGCCATAAGACGTGGGCCTAAACTGTGGATCAATTGGACATATGCAAATAAATTATATTTGAACAAGGAAAAGAATTATTATACTGTATTACAATTTAGAATTAAACTAATTAAAATCCTAATTAATATTATAAAAATAAAAGCGGCTATAAAAATTAAACTAAAATCACCCAAAAATTATTTTAAACTATTTTAAAATATTAATATAAATGTAAGAAATTTTGAAATATTGGGTCAAAATTGGGTGTCAACATGCCACATAATCGTAATTTCTATACAACTCAAAATTCATGCATGATTATGGATAAACGACTTCATATTCTTGATTGGGGGAAAAATTGAGTGGGAAATGGATATAAATCAGATTTTAGAAGACCCATAATGAAAAATAATTTTTGCTAATTATTTATCTCCAGTAGCCCTGCGCACCAATGTCGCGATGCGCCTGGGCGCGCCACTGTGCAACTTGTGCTCCGTGTTTGGTACGTATCGTGCTAGCAGCGCGGACCAGTACATTTCGTGCCCTGTTTTTACAACATAGTTCAAGGGCATTGGAGTCATAATCCAGTGCACATTTAAACATGAAAAATAGGGCACGAAATGCGCTAGTCCGTGTGTGCATTTCATGATGGCAGCGCTGGTGCATTTCATGCCCTGTTTTTCCAACATATAGTTATTCATGTTATGATTAAAGTGTGAATATTTTAAGTATTCTGTGAGATTAGACTTAGCACTGATTGAGGCTTAAGATGTGAGATAGTCTCAAGGGGTCCATATATCAGGGCGATTAAGGACACGTACGATGGAGCCATCACTCGGGTAAGAATGGTGGGAGGAGACTCTGAGTATTTTCCTGTGGAGATGGGACTCCATTAAGGGTCTGTGTTGAGCCCTTTCTTGTTTGCTTTGGTGATGGATGAGCTGACGCGATCTATCTAGGAGGAGATACCATAGTGTATGCTTTTTGCAGATGACATAGTACTGATTGATGAGACTCGGACTAAAGTTAATGATAGGTTGGAGGCCTGGA
>JAABOM020000092.1:13987580-14002241 GCA_011800125.2 Solanum clarkiae | reverse complement strand
TCTTCCCAATCTCAATTCCAAGCAACTCTAGACCTAAGGTATGTGGGTTTCAACCATTGGGTCCTTCCACCCATGGTTCTCTAACCTTCTTTTTACTCAATTCGAACGATCTAAAGTATATTTCACAAATGGATTTACTAGTATGAACATGTCTATCAACTATGTTAAAGCTATGTACAGTTGTGACTATTTTGCTTTGTTGTGAGCTATAAATCTTGGATCTATTGTAAAATTTTATGAGGGGTTGTGATATATTTTGATTGAGGGTGTTGCAAGGTGTTGATTAATGGTTTTACAATGGATTTTCTTGCATGAATTCATCTCTATATTGCATGATTTCATACCCTAATTTCACACCCGTCAAGTGTTTGATAAAATGTCATATCATGGTCTCTTGAGGAATTGAAGGTCCAAAGCATGTCTTATGTTATGAATGATGATATGATGATGAAAAAAGAGTATGTATAAGACGTTATGTTGAAGTATAGAAGGAAAGTATGTATATGATATCTTCTATGTAGTGTTGGATTGACCATAGCCAATTGAGGGGTATGCCTCAATCACCGTGGGAGGTAGGGGTGACCATACTCTAAGCTATCAAGGGGTTCAAACCTTGGTAATCTATCAAGGGGTTTGTACCTTGGCACCATGGTGATGGGGCGGCATCATCACTAACCTATCAAGGGGTTTGTACCTTGGTAATCTATCAAGGGGTTTGTACCTTAGCACCCGGGTGGTGGAGCGGCATCATCACTAACCTATCAAGGGGTTTGAAGCTTCGCACCTGGGTGATAGGCGGCATCATCACCAACCTACCAAGGTGTTTGTACTTTGTAAATCTAGCTTGGTCTTTTCTACACATATGCTATCTGTATAAGCATGAGTTACCTAAGCGTATTTTACAAAACCAATGATCATACATGCCATATTGTTATATTATGCCTATTGCCTATTGTTATGCATTCTGATTATGATGCCTATCTCTTGTTGCATTTCATCCTACATACTTAGTACATTCAAATGTACTAACGCATACTCTTATCTACATGATATCACCATGTAGGAATCGGAGCCCAAGTTGATCATCCTCTTCCACGTGGCTACTTCGGTACTACTCAAGTCGGTTGGTGAATCCTCCACTTCGTGACCTTAGTCTACATTTCTCTTAAAACGTATTAAGACACATATGTTCTATTTTGACTATGAGGGTAAGCCCTGTTGCTTTGACTTGGCCCCCGTTCTTATCTATGTAGTGGAGGTATTTGGTTGGACATGCTATATATCTACGATATAAGTTTTGACTCTTTGTCTTTTGATTATGATGTTATGCAAGTTTTCCCCATAGTCCCTTTGCCCCTATTCTTATTCTTTTATTTTTTTATATGCTTCTGAGACCAATAATGTGTACTGATAAGTTAGGAGGCTTGTTTGGGGTTCCTTTGGGTTCCCCATTTGCCGTGTCACGTCTAGGCCCTATTTTGGGCCGTGAAAACCTTGTTATCAGAGCACTAGGTTGATAGATCCTCGAAGTCCAACACACCGAGTCAATTAGAGTCTTATTCATAGTTGTGGTGTGCACCACAACTATGAGTAGGAGGCTACGAGACGTTTTAGAAAATGTTTCCCTTCTTCATGTTCTAAGTCGTGCTATAGAGTTGTAGTAAGTTCCCCCCCAACTATTGTTCTTTGCTATGCTAGATCATGCTTGAAACTCGAGGAAGAGGGGTCCAAACTCCCGAGGAGCAACCTACCAATGGTGAGCTCCGGGATGCTCTCACTATGCTTGCCCAAGTTGTGGCCAATCAAGTCAACCAAGGGGCCTAAGCCCCTCATACTACTACTCTGGCAACTAGGGTGAGGGACTTCATGAGGATGAATCCTTCGGTATTCTATGGGTCAAAGGTGGATGAAGATCCACAAGAGTTCATTGATAATGTCTACAAGATTTTGGTTATCATGGGTGTTGGACCGAATGAAAAAGCAGAGTTGGTAGCGTACCAACTCAAAAGGGTAGCCCAAATATGGTATGACCAATGGAAGGGGGAGAAGGGAAATGGTAATGTGGTGGTTTGAGAGGAGTTCAAATTGGCTTTCCCTAATCGATTCTTCCCTCTTGATTTTAGAGAAGCTAAGTTGGTAGAGTTCATGAATTTGAAGGAAGGTGCTATGAGTATGATGGAGTATGCCCTCAAGTTTAATCAACTTTCAAAGTATGCTCCTCATTTGGTGGCCAATCCTAGATCTAGGATGAATAAGTTTGTGATGGGGTCTCTGATTTGGTGAGCGAAGAATGTCGGTCTATTTTGCTAATTAGTGACATGGACTTGTATAGGTTGATGATATATGCCAAGAAAATGGAGGAGGAAAAATTAAGGTAGAGAAGAGATCATGAGGTCAAGAGGGCCCTTTTTGAGGGTAAGTTCCAAAAGGGTGGCCAGTCTCATCATGGCCAAGGGTCTTCTCATGATTCTAAGTTAGTCTTTGCTAATGATTTCCCAAAGGCCCGAGGTGTTGAAGGTGTGGCTCTGAATGTTGGATGTCCAAAGTGTGGTAAGGGTCATAGTGGCCCATGCTAGAGTGGCACTAATACTTTTTTTAGTTGTGGGGAGTTGGGTCATAAAAAGTTTGAATACCCTCGGTATCGCAACAAGGGTAAAAATGGTGAAGTTGATAGAAGGAGTTCTCCAAGGGCGTAATCATTTCTATGCTCTTCAAGGGAGGCAGGAAGTGCCCGATGTTATTACCGGTAAGTTGAAGTTTCCTTGGCTTTGATGTGTGTGCATTATTGGGGCTGGTGTGTCATTGTTTCTTTCTTTATTCTTTTTGGTTACTGGAAAGTCCATAAGTATTGATCCATGTTCATCTTGCATTAGGTTTTGCGTTGTGACTTGTTAGAGTTGGTGTGGTGATTTGTAGTGTTATCTTGTGATGAAATTGTTGCATGCATGTTGTGTCTTCATAGAGATCGGTTGATGTATGCATTGGCTATGTTTATGGGTCTCTAGTGATGAGGTATTGAATTGTGTAGAGCTTGTGAATTATTTGGGTGTAGTGTTGCGAGTCTTGGAGGATGAGAGGTAGTTTACTAAAAGATGATAAGTGTTCTTTGTGGATAACAATAAGGTGGTTAGAATTCTTTAAGAATTATGATATGAGTGTGCTTTAGTTCTTTTTCCGGTAAAGCTAGCATTATGGTTGGTGCTCTAAGTAGGGTGCCTATGGGTAGCTTAGCATATGTGGATAATGGTGGCAAAGAGGAGACTAGTGGGGTCCATCGGTTGGCTAGGTTGGAAGTAAGTTGAGGGAAGTTGGGAATGGTAGTATAGTGTTCTTGGTGATTCCGAATCTTGTTGGGTTAAGAAGTCTAGATTAGGAAAGCCCTTGATTCTGCTTTATTAGAGTTGGAAGTTTTGGGTGAGAAGATGATAGAATGGAGGCTATCTCCCAAGGGGGAGATGGTGGTGTGGTACCAAGTGGACTAGGTATGTTTAAGGTTGACAATTGAGTTGAGGATTATGAGTCCTTATAAAGTGTAGAGGGAGGTTGGTAAGGTTGCATAAGTTTGGGGATTGCTAATGGATACATATATGGTTCGTACAGTTCTTCATGCTTCTAGGTGAATGGGATGTATTGGTGACTCTAGTGCTATAGCACTCTTTGAAATTATGGGTGATATGGAGGACAAGTTGGCTTAGGGCAAGGTCTCGGTGGATGTGTTGGATGGAAGGGTGGAAAAGTTGATTAATGAGGATATGGTGTTCGTCAAGGCCCCTTTGGAAGAGTCGTGTATTCGTATGTGTTTCTTGGGGAGCTGGTGTGGGCATGGAGAAGCAATGTCTATATCTCCTTCATTTTATTCAAGCTTATGATGACATGTCAAGTCCTTTTTATGATTCCAAGTCTTAAGTTTCGGCCCTTATTAATTGCATGCATTCATGTTCATGTTAATAAGATTATGCGAATATTGAGTTACATGTTGAAATTTTCTTGAAAATCATGTTTATGTGCATTGTTGCATTCATGTTTGGGCTAAAGTCTTCATGACTACTTTCCTTGTGTATGTTTCTTTGACATTCGGGGACGAATATTCCCAAGGGAGAGATATTGTGACACCCCGTAAGTCTATGCTCTTTTGTATCCATATTTTAAGCCTCATTTGGTTAGGTTTGGGATGTATTAGGTTCATTGGAGACTCCTAGTACCTAAACAAGTTCAAGACTTCCGTAAGAGTTGAGTTTTGGGTGATGGTTCATGCAAGGGTCAACTTTGAATATGCATAACTTTTCGCACATTTGCAACTGGATGGACCATAAGATGTCAAATGAAATCCCTTTGAGTTATCTTTCCAATGCACTTGGTTTCATCTCATTCCGAGGTCGGATGAGAGATTTATGACAGTTTTCGTGAGAGCCTCCTGTGCAGTGATGTCACACGGGCAGTTTGATGGGTAGTGTTTCCTTGGATGGGCCGTTTGGATAGTATTGGACTAGAAAAGGCCATATTTTGCCTAAGGAATGGGAATCCCTTTGAGTTAGCTTCACGACGCACTTGGTTTCACCTCATTCCGATGTCGGATGAAGGAGTTTTGATCGTTTTCGTGAGACCCTCTTGTGCAGTGGTGTCAAACGGACAGCTTGACAACCAGTGTGGACTTTGACGGGCCGTTTGGGGCAGATGCATTTGGAAAAGGCCATATTAGGCACTAAGGAAGGTGATATGGCCACTTCCACAGGCCGTGTCGCACGCCATTGACCATGTGGATGGCCACAAGGTGTGGCAAAGGAAGCTTGTTGGACTTGGGAAAATGTGGCTAAGGGTGGTGCCACGGGCACTGTTGACGGGCCGTGTGGAGGGGGACGACCCGTGGCACCTGGGCATGAGTGGCCTAGTCTCATTTTTTGCACTAAGTGTGGTGCAATGGACCACTAGACGGACCGTGAAGCACCACACGGCCCGTGAAGTGGTCCGTCAAAGTGACGTCGACACTAACTTTTTCTCAAGTGACGTCAAAGTCTTGTCTCACGGGCACTCCACAAGACCCGTGGAGTGCCACACTGTCAATCTTTGTCAAATTGTCCATCCGTGAGGCCACATGTTGTCAAATTTTCCATCCATTCACTAATGGCATTTTCGTAAATGCTAATTATTCAAATGACCATTTTTGATTTCCTAGGCTATCTTAACCTCACCAAAAGGCCTAAACCCTATTCCAAAGGATCGAACTCATTCCTCTCATCTCAAATACACTCTCAATTCTCTCAAGAGCCTCCATCAAGACCCTAATACAATTCCAAGGAAACCCAAGAACAAGATTGGATTCCAAGGTAATTTCCAAGCCTCCATTCTTCCCAATCTCAATTCCAAGCAACTCTAGACCTAAGGTATGTGGGTTTCAACCATTGGGTCCTTCCACCCATGGTGCCCTAACCTCCTTTTCACTCAATTCGCATAATTTAAGGTTTATTTCACAAATAGGTTTACTAGCATCAATGTGTCTATGAACTATGTTAAATCTATGTAAAGTTGTGATTATATTGTAGCTTTCTATAAATTTCCTATTTGTCACTCAATGACGGAACCTTGCTTATTTCCTTTTTTGAGGATCGACGAATCGAATGATATTTCTATTTCAATTTTTGCCTCTTCTTCTCCCTATGAATCAAACTTTTCCCAGCCATAATGGTTGAAGTCCTATTAGTATCCATGATACAAGTCGAATCCTAGATGTAGAAATAGAAGAAGTTGGAACCCTATCTCCGTCGAAAGAAATGAGATTATCACGAATACACACATTAATTAACCAAATTTTCCCAATGTAGAGGCAATCAAGAAAGCCGCATAAGTGAATATATAAGATATAGAAAAGTGAGCTAATCCAACCAATCTTGCTTGTACAATAGAAAGGGCCACTAGAACTCTCCAGCGAATCAAATTAGCCAAAGGTGTCGTTCATAAGCCCATGCTAAAGTTTCAATCAATTCCTGCCAATATCCATGCCTTGAAATTAAGAAAATAAATCCAGTAGCCCAAACAAGATGTCAAAATAAGAACATCCATGCGCTAGTGAGCTATAAATCTTGGATCTATTGTAAGATTTGTTGAGGGATTGTGATGTATATTGCTTAAGGGTGTTGCAAGGTGTTGATTGATGGTTTTTCAATGGATTTTATTGCATGATTTCATCTCTGAATTTCATTGTTTTACACCCCCATTACACACCTGCCAAGTGTTTGATAAAATGTCCTGTCATGATTTCTTGAGGAATTGAAGGTCCAAAGCATGTCTTATGTTGTGAATGATGTTATGATGATGAAATAAGAGTATGAATATGAAGTTATGTTGATGATAGAAGGAAAGTATGTATATGATATCTCTCTATATAGTGTTGGATTGACCATAGCCAATTGAGGGGTATCCTCAATCACCATGGGAGGTAGGGTGTGACCTTCCTCTAATCTATCAAGGGGTTTGCACCTTGGTAACCTTCAAGGGGTTTATACCTTGGCACCAGCATGATGGGGAAGCATCATCACTAACTTATCAAGGGGTTTGTACCTTGGTAACCTATCAAGGAGTTTGTACCCTAGCACCAGGGTGATGGGGCAGCATCATCACTAACCTATCAAGGGGTTTGTACCTTCACACCTGTGTGATGGGCGACACCATCACCAACTATAAAGGGGTTTGTACTTTTGAAATCTAGCTTGGTCATTTCTACACATATGCTATCCTATATAAGCATGAGTTACTTAAGCATGTTTTACTCAAGCAATGATTGTACATGCCATATTGTTATATTATGCCTATTGCCTACTGTTATGCATTCTAATTATGATGTCTATCTCTTGTTGCTTGCATCCTACATACTTAGTACATTCAAATATATTAACGCATACTCTTGCCTACATGATATCACCATGTAGGAACCGGAGCCCAAATTGATCATCCTCCTCTTCCATGTGGCTAGTTCGGTACTACTCAGGTTAGTTAGTGAGTCCTCCACTTCAGGGACATTAGTCTATTTTTCTCTTATTATGTATTGAGACACTCTTCTTTATGTTCCATTTTGACTATGAGGGTGAGCCCGGTTGCTTTGTCTTGGCCCCCGGCTCTTATCTATGTAGTAGAGGTGTTTGTTGGACATGCTATGCATCTATGATATGAGCTTTGACTCTTTGTCTCTTGATTATGATGTTATGCAAGTTTCCCCATTAGTCCCTTTGCACCTATTCTCATTCTTTTATGTTTTTTATATGCTTCCACGACCAATGATATTTAATGATAAGTTAAGAGGATTATTTGGGGTTTCTTCAGGTTCCCCATTCGCGGTGTCACGTCGAGGCCCTATTTTTGAATCGTGACATACTACTTCTTGCCACCCTCAAACAGATGGCCAAATTGAAGTAGTCAAGAGGACTCTTGAAAGTGTGCTTCGGTTCATGATTAGAGGGAACCCAACTATTTTGGAAGACCATTTACCATTAATTGAATCTGTATATAATCGGTCTTTCCACTCCTCTATTGGAATGTCCCCATTTTGAGACATGTTATGGCATTAAACCTTTGTTTCTTCTAGCCGTGACTCCATTATCTAGTGATGTTATTTTGAGCCTAGATTCCAAGAAAAGGGCAAAGGAGATGATGAGTGTTCATGCAAAAGTAGAGGCCATTGAAAAGAACAATCCTGAGGTGGCTATTAGAAAGAATTGGGGGCGAAAGAAACTGATCTTCAACCCAAAAGATGGGTTGTGGGTAAATTTTCGAAAATAGAGGTTTCCACATGTTTGAAAAGGAAAGCTAAGCCCAACAGGAGATGGACATTTTAATGTACTTAAGAAAATCAATGACAATGCCTACATGATGGACTTGCCAAGTGAGTATAATGTTCATAATGTTTTCGATGTTAGTGACTTATCTCCTTGTGTTGTAGGTGAATCTTTGGATTCAAGGATGAATCCTTTTTAAGAAGGGGAGAATTATAACATGTAAAGCATAGATGACACCAACATGAGTGGCATGTACCCTTTAAGACCATTTACAAGGATTCAAACAAAAGCTCTCCAGGACCTACAAGAAATGTTCATGAACACGTGACAGGATTGAGGTTAGAAACAATACTAATATGGAGTGCATACTAGAATACGGAAGAAACAACAAAAAAAGAAAGGGGAAAATATTTAAAGATATGGGAAATTCAAAGGGAAGATCCAAGAATTTCCTAGGGACTGATAATCTAAGTCCTTGACAAGATCCCTAGTAATAACGTAATGATTTATGAAAGAAATCTAACGCCTTTTCTTGAGAAAATGAATCAAACTGTTTAATTCGAATCTTGACAATTTTATGAGTAACTAAAGACGATATTTTTTATGTAAACTAATAACCTTCTAAACAATACCAAAAAGAAATCAAAGAAATCACAAGAAGAAAGTACTTTATACCTCAAACTATGAACTAGTAAAGGTTTAAAGATAAATTCTCAAAGAACAAGTCACAAAGGTTCAAAAGAACTCTCTCAAATATTATTAATATCAATATAATTGTCTTTGATGAAAGAAAAAAGACTTCTATACATATTATAGGGTACTTGGATGTGCAGACTCCTTAGGTTAGGCCAAGGAGTATCTAAAATCTAGAAAGAAAATTACAAGGTAAATCCTACTCTAGAAAAGAAACAGACATAGTAGTTCTAGGAAATCATTAAATGCTACTAGGATACCTAAAATAGAACAAGAAAAATATTAATAACCTATACATAATTAAGGAAACAAGGTACAACCCAACTAGGAAATGAATCTTGGCAATTTTTGGAAAGTTTTACTACTTTTCAACTCCCTTAGAACTGACCACAAAACCTAAGAAAACTACACGATCCAAACAGAAAGAACACTTTTTGAGATAAGCAAATAAGAGCTGATTTCTAAGGACTTCAAAAACTTATTTTAGATGCTCTAGGTGTTCATCTAGATTTTAAGAAAAGATCAAGATGTCATCAAAATATACCACAATAAATTTTCTATGAAATCTTTTAAAAAGATGATTCATTAGCGTCATAAATGTGTTGGGTGCATTTGTTAAGCCAAAAGGTGTAACTAACCACTCATAAAGTCCATATTTGGTCTAAAAAGCAGTTTTCCATTCATCTCCATGATTCATACGAATCTGATGGTAACCATTTTTAAGATCAATTTTAGAAAATATTTTGGATCCATATAGTTCATCTAGCATATCATCAAGACAAGGGATAGGATAGTAATACTTTGCTGTTATCTTGTTGATGGATCTACAATTTACACAAATCCTCCATGTTCCATCCTTTTTGGGTACTGATAGGACAGGAACAGAACATGGGCTCATGCGCTCGAACAAATTTTCTAAGCAATTCTTCAACTTGGCTTTGTAATTCCGTGGTCTCTTTAGGACTACCCTCAAAGGTAGGCCTATTAGGTAGTTGACACCCATGCACAAAGTCTAATTGGTGCTCAATCCCTCTAAAAGGTGGCAAACTCTTTGGAGTATCATTAGGAAAAACATCTTCAATACTCTGTAAAAGAGAAGAAACACTATTTGGCAAAGAAGGAGTTAGATCTTCACAGTTAATCAACACTTCTTCGTAAATAATTGGTACTATGGGCAGCCCCTCTTTTCTAGCATTCAAACACTCTTTTAACTTTTACTTAAAGACTCTCTTTTTTCTGGTCCTTAGCCTCCTTCCTCTCACCAAAACTTTTTACATTTTCACTCAAACCCTCTTTTACCTCTTTACTTAGTTTGCTGCCCTATCTCTCTTTTTGTTGGCCATCTCTATTTGTTTCTATCTTTTGGCCCTTTTCTTTTCCCTCAAGCTCACTTTCTATCTCTCCCCTTTGCTTTCCCATTGTTTCCCTCAATTATTTCTGATCTTCAAACACTTGTGAAAGAGATAATGGTGCAAGAGTAAATTTCTTACCATAATGCAGAAGACTATACCTATTCTTTCTCCCATGACGAGTAGTATCCCTATCATATTGCCAAGGTCAGCCAAGTAAAACATGACATGTTTGCATTGGAACTATATCACAAAGAATTTCTACTTTATACCTACCAACATTGAATGAAATCATGCATTGTTTGTTTACTTTTACCTCTCCACTATCATTCAACCGTATATGGGATAGCGTATTTCATGTATGCAATTCCTAGCTTATCTACCAGATATGAACTCAGCATATTTGCACAACTTCCCCCATCAATTATCATAGAATAACTCTTCTCTTTTTTTTTTACATCTAGTATGAAACAAATTCTCCATATGTGCTTCATCACTACTACACAAATTACTATGCCAATTATACCATGATTAGGTAGTTCTATATCATCTTCCTCACTTACACCTCCTCCGTCTTTTTTTCCCCCTCACTTTTTTTCAATCTCATATTCTACATCCTCTCTAAGTATGATTTTTCTTCTACTTGGACATTCATGCATCATATGACCCCTCCAATGACATTTATGACATTGAATATAACTAGAAGGCTTAGAAGTGAAACGCCCCAAAAAAATGCCCAAAAATTTTCCTTGGAAATACCCACAATCGTAATTTTTAGATATCTCAAAATCTGTGCGTAATATACAAAATCCAACTTCATATTCTTGATTAGGGGAAAAATTGAGTGGGGAATGGGTCTAACCCCGATTTTAATTTTGCTTCAGTTTTTCTGTTTCAGTCCAAGGCTTTGAGGCCTTGGAACTAAGCCTACCCATGTGTAAAAACACCTATACTTAGTCATTTTTCAATCCATATCATTCAAGACATTCCCTAAAACCCTGTCAAATGCTTAGCCACATACTTCACTCAAAATTAAGTGTCCCAAACTCATTCCGGATCTTAAGAAATTCATCAAGCTTCAAGTTCTCATCTCAATCTTCATCAAGGAAATCTCCAAAGTTAAGGTATGTGGGTTTCAACTATTAGGTTCTTTCACGCATGGTGCCCAACCTTCCTTTTTATACAAATTACATGTTTTCAAGTTGATTTATCTATGGGTATCTCTTATTATGAATTTAACTATAAACTATGTTGGGATTTCATAAATTGTGGTATATTTAAGGATATTTTGAGCTATGAATCTGTGTTGTATGATGAGACTTGACGAGGGATTTTAATGTATATTGCATCAAGGTGTTACTAAGTGTTGGTGGGTTGATTTACTTCAAGTTTTCTCACATGACTTCACTCTTGAATTACATGATTTTGAACTAGCATTACACACCTACTAAGTGTTTGGCAAAATGTCTGGTTTAAGGTTCTTGAGTTATTGATGATCTAATGCATGGCCTATGAGTGAACTGACTATATAATGATATAAGTAATGTATGGAAGTGTCGATATCACAAAAAGTATCTATTGTGTTGCAAGTTGACCAAACCTTGTTGAGGGGTGTTATGCCTCAATCATCTTGTCGAAGGATGCTAGGCTCGTACTACCTTGTTGGGGGTATATACCTTGACCACCTTGTTAGGGGGGTTCTAGGCCCATACTACCATGTTGAGGGGTACCCTGACCACCTCATTGGGGGGTGCTAGGTCCATACTACCAGTTGAGGGGTAGATACCTCAATCACCTTCCAAGGAGGTGCTAGGCCTTGCATTCCAAGTACTAAGTTGATTGGTCTATGATGATGGTGTCTTCCTACACATATACTAATGTTTCCATATAAGCATGTTTTACTTCAAGCATTGATCATGCATGTCATGTTGCTAATATACCATCTTTTGCTATATATATATATATGCTATGATTATGTTGCCTATCTCTTGTTGTATTACATCCTACATACTTAGTACATTCAAATGTCCTAATGCATAATCTATGCTTACATGATGTTACCATGTAGGAACCGGAGCTCCACTTGATCATCCTCCTCCACCACGTGGCTAGTACTATCTCTTGACACAAGTTTTGTGAGTCCTCAACTATGAGGACAATAGCTATTGATCCTATACTATGTAAAGACTCTTTTCTTTGTTTAGATGCTTATGACTATGAGGGTGAGCCCAGAAAGTTGTCTTGGCCCCCATCCAATCTATTCTAGAGGTGTTGTTGGACAAGTTATATAATTATACTTTAAGCTTTGACTCTTTGATGCTTTAAGCTAAGAAAGATTTCCCTTAGTCCCTTTTTCCTTATTTCTTTTCTCTTATTCTTGTTTAATTGTTTCAGCGACCAATGATGTGTAAATGATATGCTAAAAGGTTTGTTTGGGTTTCCATTCGTCGTGTAACATCTAGGCCCTAGGCTTGGGTCGTGACAAACTTGGTATTAGAGCACTAGGTTGTTAATGGTCCTCGGCATCTAACAAACCAAGTCGATTAGAGTCTTATTCATTATTGTAAAGTGCACCACAACTATGAGTAAGAGGCTATGAGGCATTTTAGGAAATGTTTCCCTACTTCTTCATCTATGTTATGCTATAGACGTTAAGGTAAGGTTTTTCCCCTAACGAATGTTCTTTTCTATGCTAGATCATTCCTATCCTAAGAGAAAGAAGAGCTTGTACACCCCGAAGAACAACCCGCTCATGAAGAGTTCTAGGATGTTATTGCCATGCTAGCTCAAGCTATGACTAATCAAATCAACCAATGGGCCCAATCCCCTTATGCTCATACTTCGGCATCTAGGGTAAGGGACTACATGAGGATGAAGCCATCGGAGTTCCATAGGTTTAAAGTGACTGAGGACCCTCAAGAATTTATTGATAAATTGTATAAAGTGTTATCCATTATAGGTGTTATATCGAAGGAGAAGGCAGAGTTGGCAGCTTACCAATCAAGGGGTAGGCCCATATATAGTTTACTCAATGGAAGGAGGAGAAGGGAAACAACAATATGATCTTTTAGGAGGAGTTTAAGGTGGCATTTCTTAACTGGTTCTTCCCTCTTGAGCTAAGGGATGCCAAAATGATGGAGTTCATGAATTTGAAGCAAAGGTCCATGAGTGTGAGGGGGTATGCCCTCAAGTTCAACCAACTCTCTAAATATGCTCCACAATTGGTGGCCGAGCCAAGGTGTAAGATGAATAAGTTTATGATAGGTATATCCGATTTGGTGAATGACGAGTGTCGTACTGCTATGTTGACTGGTGATATGGACTTGTCCCGCCTCATGACTTATGTTGAACAATTGGAGGGGAAAGGTTGAGAAAGAGAAGGGGTAATGAGGGCAAGAGGGCCCATTTTGGAGATAGGTTCCAAGGTCCCAAGGGTGGTCGGTTTCATCAAGGCCAAGGGCCTTCCCATGCTCCAAATAGGAGGTTTTCTAATGAAAACCCAAGTGTACAAGGTGGTGGCAGTGTGGTGCCTAATGTTATCCAAGATGTGGTAGAGACCATGATGACACATGTTTGAGGAACACTAATGCTTGCTATAGCTGTGGAGAAGTGGATCATGAGAAGATTGATTGTCCTAATAATAAAAACAAGGGTAGAGATGGTCGTCCATAAGGTTGGGGTGCAAATGTGGCTCCTTTGGGAACGAGAGGTCAACAAGGTGGTGCCCCAAAATGTTCAAGGGAGGCAAGGGGTAGATGAGGTGCCCGATATCGTTACCAGTATGTTAAAAGTTTGAGATTTTAATGTACATGCATTGATGTTGGCTACCACCCTTTCTTTTGTTGCTCCTTCTGTTGCCTAAAAGTTTATGTTGAACCAAAATTATTGTGAGTGTTCTGGGAGTCTACTCATGTTGGTGCATCTGTTGTTGCTAGAAGGGTCCATAGAAATTATCATGTATTCATTTTGCATAAAATATTGCCTTGTGATTTTGTTGAGTTGGATATGGTGGATTTTGATGTTATTCTTGGGACGGATTGGTTGCATGCATATTTTGCCTCAATTATTTGTAGAACCCATAGGGTCAAATTCCAATCCCCAATTAACCCGTCCTTTTCAGTGGGAGAGTGATGATGTGGTGGTCAAGGGTAAGTTTATTTCTTGCTTTAAAGCTCAAAAGGTTATTTCTAAGGGGTGTGTGTATCATCTTGTGAAGGTTAAGGATGTTGAGTCCAAATTCCTTCCAGTAGAGTCGATTCTGGTGGTAAATGAGTTCCTTGATGCCTTTTCCTCATGAGTTTCCCGGTGTTCCTCCCGAAAGGGAAATAGAGTTTGGCATAGAATTCCTTCCATATACTCAACCCATTTCCATTCCTCCTTACCGTATGGCCCCAACGGAGTTGAAGGAGTTGACAGAGCAATTGAGGGATTTGTTGGAGAAAGTTTTTATTAGGCCTAGCCAATCACCTTGGGGTTGCACCGGTGTTGTTTGTGAAGAAGAAGGATGGTCCTCTCACGATATGTACTGACTACCAGCAACTTAATAGGGTCACCATAAAGAATAAGTATCCTCTAACATGGATTGATGATCATTTTGACCAACTTCAAGGGTCCAGCCACTTCTCTAAGTGTTACAACCCAAACCTAGTGCCTAGGTATGACATGGTGAATGAGATCCTGAAGGCCCCTAAACAAGCCTCTTAAATCATAATTGCACATTATAGGTTTAAATGGTAAATGGAAAGTAGATAACAATGAAATATGACTAATGGGACTAAGGGACAACTTGTAACCATAAGCGGAAGCATAAGTTAAATAGTTTAAAACATACCAAGTGTAGCAATAGTCCAGAC
>JAABOM020000092.1:13928278-13987480 GCA_011800125.2 Solanum clarkiae | reverse complement strand
CATCATCATCATCATCATCATCATTATTGTTATTGTTGTTGTTATTATTATTATTATTATTATTATTATTATTATTATTATTATTATTGTTGTTATTATTATTATTGTGGGTGTTATTATTATTATTATTATTGTTGTTGTTGTTATTGTTATTATTATCGTTGTTATTGTCATTATTATTGTTGTCATTGTTATAGTTGTCATTGTTATAGTTGTTATTAGTATAGTTATTATTGTTATTATTATTGTTATTGTTATCATCATTGTCGTCATCATCATCATCACCACCACCACCACCACCACCATCACTACCACCACCACCACCACCACCATCATCATCATCATCATCATCATCATCATCATCATCATCATCATCATTATTGTTATTATTATTATTATTATTATTGTTATTATTATTATTATTGTTATTATTATTGTTATTATTGTTGTTATTATTATTGTTGGTGTTATTATTATTATTGCTATTATTGTGGCTATTATTATTATTGTTATTATTGTTGTTGTTATTGTCATTATTATTGTTGTTATTGTTATTGTTGTCATTGTTATAATTGTTAGTGTTATAGTTATTATTGTTATTATTATTGTTATTGTTATCATCATTATCATCACCATCACCACCAGCACCACCATCATTATCATCATCATCATCATTATTATCAAGAAGAATTTTATAATGACTTTTCTAAAGCTAATAAAGCTATTTCTTTTGTCCCATAGTTTATCAAAACATGTTCATGAATATATTTTTGTTCTAGAACATGATTATAAATTACATGATAGAAAAACTCTTATATGGAGTCCAACTCCGCAACAAAATTTTCAGACTGAAAAAGAAGGAAAAGTGGTTTATTTTAAAGCCTTCTATGATTTAATAGAAGAAAAAGATATTGCTTTAATTATAATAGGACAAATTAGAATGCTTCTCCTCCAGAATAATTATACCAATAATTACTCAAATATTTTAGGAGAACCTACTCTCTCTTTACAAAATAAGGTTGAAAACTTTATTTCAAAAATAAATCAAAGGGAAGCCTCCACTTCGAATAAGGAAGTTGTGACTCCTACTATCCAAGCACCTCCCAATGTACAAGGTTTTAAACTCTCAAAGTACGATTATATTGAAGTACTTCTACAGGAAATATTTGTCGATCTTGATCTTAGTAAAGACAAAGAGGTTAGACATTTACAACTATACATATCTAGTAGACATGAAAATAGTTCTGATGAGATTAATAAAATCTCAAAAAAAATATGCATCAAAACCTATCGCAGAGGATGTACTACTATCCCAAACCAACTGCTCAGGATGTATTATTAGAGAAAAGGAATTCGTGTTGCAGAGTTCTAGTGAAAATCATATTTATGAGTGGAATATCGATGGTTATAGTGATCGCCAAATTTATACATTGGCACATAGAATTCTTATGACATAGAATTCTTATGTACAGTGCTATCTATAAGAAAAATAAGAATGAGGAAAAGATCATCGCGAATATGATTGTAACTAGGTTTATTGGACAACTGAAAGGATGGTGGGATAATTATGTTATAGCCAGCAAAAAAGCGGTTATCTATACCATAGTGAATCATAAAGAGACGATGACTCCTGTTACAAATATAGTTTGTAGCTTGATCATGACTATTATAGAACATTTCTTAAGTTGATGGTCAGATAATAGTGAAACCATTAGGAAAATGCTCCAACACCTTAGGTGTAATACCATAACCTCATTTACATGGTATAAGGATGTATTCCTTTCCAGAGTTATGGAATTACCAAAGTGTAATGACTCCTAGTGGAAATTTAAGTTTATAGATGGACTACTTAACTTATTCATTGAAAGGGTAAGGAAGAACCTCAGAGGATATAACGGAAGTATCAATTATGATGCTTACACAAATAGAAAGCTCATAAGTGTCTGTACGTAGGAAGGGTTATTTTTGTGTAATGAGATCAAGTTGAATCAACACATTAAGAGGCATAGGCTGACAGAACGTTAACAATTGGGATAGTTCTGTGAACAATTCACCATTGATATGCCCAACTCATCAAGAAAATCTCATAAAAAGAACAAAGATTATAAGGAAAAACTTTATAGACCCCATAGGAAAGGGAAAAACTTAGATTACTGGGATAATAGAAAGAAAGGTCATAAGGAAAAGAAGAAATTCTTCAAGAATTCAAATGCATGTTATAAGTACGGACGGATGGGTCATTATGCAAAGAATTGCAAAGTCAAGATAAAATTAAGAGTATTGACTTAGAGGATAATATAAAGGATTCATTATGTAAAAGTATCTTAAATTCATCTTCAGAAGGTAATAGCCCTGAGTCAAGTTAACATGACTCCAAAAAGTGCTCGAAAATTTGCCTCGAAATGGCTGGAATTTTTAATTCCATATATCTCAAAATCTGTTCTCGTTATCAAAAATTCGACTGCATATTCTTGTTCAGGGGGTCAAAATAAGGGGTCAAGGGTCTAACCTCGATTTTAGAGTAATCGAATCATTATTTCAAATTTGAAAATTTTCAATTTCCAGAATCGGTCCATGACTGTGCCGCGATGCGCAATGTCGCACACATGTGTAAACTTGGTCTCTGCAATAGGTCCATGATGCGAACTTGTGTAAACTCTGTCCAGTTATTTTTCTTGCTGTCCAAGAATTTTGAGTCTTGGGCCTAAGTGTTCGCAAAAGTGTTTTTACCTATACTTAGCCATATTTCACCCTTATTATTATCCTAAATATTCCGCAGTACTCACTCAAACACTCAGTATTATATTTCTCTCAAAATTTAAGTCTCAAACCCTCATTTGGATCTCAAGATTGTCCTTCAAGATTCAAGTCTTTCCATCTCCAATCTTCTTCAAGGTTTCTCCAAAAGCTAAGGTATGTGAGTTTTAGCCATTGGGTTCTTCCACCCATGGTGCCCTAATCTCCTTTTCACTAAATTTTCGTGATTTAAAGTTAAATTTTCAAATGAGTTTGCTATTATAACATGTCTATGAACTATGTTAAAGCTATGTAAAGTTGTGACTGTTTTGCTATGTTTTGAGCCATAAATGTTGGATCTATTGTAAGATTGGATGAGGGGTTTGGATGTATATTTCATAAGGGTGTTTTAAGGTGTTGATTGGTTGTTTTACAATGGATATACTAGCATGATTTTCTCATTAAATTGCATGCTCATGTAGCCCCAATACACATCCACCAAGTGTTTGATAAAATATTCGGCTATGATTTCTTGAGGGATTGAAGTCCAAAGCATGAAATATGATATGGTTGACTATGTGACGATGAAATGAGCTTACATATATGATTAATTTTATATAAAGTGTTGCATTAGACCATGCTTAATCCAGGGGGAGGGGGGACTAAGAACCCGGATGACGTAGATAGGGGTTTGTACTCATCAACCTAGTGAAGGATTTGTACTTCTCCACCTAGTGATGGGGCAACATCATCACTAATCTAGGTGGGGGTTTGTACTCATCAACATAGTGAAGGCTTTGTACTTCTCCACCGGGGTGATGGGGCGGCATCATCACCAACCTAGTGAGGGGTTTGTACCTCGCCACCTGAGTGATGGGGCAACATTATCACCAACCTACCAAGGGGTTTGTACTTTAGAAATCTAGCTTAATATCTTCTACACATATGATATCGTATATGAGCGTCAGTTACTTAAGCATGTTTTACTTATGTATTGATCATATATGCCATATTGATATATTATTCAAATTGCCTATTATTATTCATTTTTATTAAGGTGCCTATCCCTTATTGCATTGCATCCTACATACTTAGAATACTCAAACTTACTAACGGATACTCTTGCCTACATGATATCACCATGTTGGAATCGGTGCCCAAGTTGATCATCCTCCTCCAAGTGGCTAGATCGGCGCTACTCAAGCTTGTGGTGAGTCCTCTACTTTAGGGACCTTAGTCTATGTTGCTCTTATTATGTGTTGAGACATTCTTCTTATTTTCTATTTTGACTATGAGGGTGTGCCCGATTGCTTTGTCTTAACCCCCACTCTTATCTTTGTATTAGAGGTGTTTGTTAGACATGTTATGTATCTATGAAATAAATTTTGACTCTTTGTCTCTTGATTATGATGATATGCAAGCTTTTCCCTTAGTCCCTTTGATCATATTCGTACTTTTTATATCTTTTGTATGCTTCCATGACCAATGATGTGCAATGGTAAGTTAAGAGGATTGTTTGGGGTTCTCTCGGGTTCCCCATTCGCCGTATCACGTCTAGGCGCTAGGCTTGGATCATGACAAACTTGGTATCAAAACACTAGGTTGATAGATCCTCAGAGTCCAACACACCGCATCGATTAGAGTCCTATTCATGGTTGTGAGCCGTGTCATGAAAGTGAATAGGAGGCTATGAGATGTTTTAGCAAATGTTTCCCATCTTTATGTTCTAGGTCATGCCATAGAGTTATAGTGAGGTTTTTGCCCCTAACCATTTTTCTTTGCTATACTAGATCATACCAAACACTAGAGATAAAAAGGCCCAAACTCTTGAGGAGCAACCTACCAATGATGAGTTCCGGGATGCTCTCACTATGCTTACCCAAGTTGTGGCCAACCAAGTAAATCAAGGGGCCCAAGCCCCTCATGCTACTACCTCGGGAGCTAGGTAAGGGATTTCATGAGGATGAATCCTCTGGTGTTCTATGGGTCAAAGGTGGATGAAGATCCAAAAGAGTTCATTGATGAGGTCTACAAGATCTTGAATATCATAGGTGTTGGGCCGAATGAAGAGGCGGAGTTGGTGGCGTATCAACTTAAAGGGGTAGCTCAAATATGGTATGATCAATGGAAGGGTGAGAAGGGGATTGGGAATGTAGTGCTTTGGGACGAGTTCAAATTGTCTTTCCTTAGTCACTTTTTCCCTCTTTAACTTAGGGAAGCTAAGTTGGTGGAGCTTTTGAACTTGAAACATGGTATTATGAGTGTAAGGGAGTATACCCTCAAGTTTAATCAACTTTAAAAGTATGCTCCTTATTTGGTGGCTAACCCTAGATCTAGGATGAAAATGTTTGTGATGGGGTCTCTGACTTGGTAAGTGAAGAATGCTGGTCCACTATGATAATTAATGATATGGACTTGTCTCGATTGATGACCTATGACGAGCAAATGGATGAGAAGAAATTGAGGAAGAGAAGAGGCATAAGGCCAAAAGGGCCCATATTGGGGGTAAGTTCCAAAGGAGTGGCCATTTCCATCAAGGTCAAGGATCTCATCATTCTACTAATAGGGGGTTTAGCTATGACCTCCTTAGAACTCAAGATGTTGGTGTTTTGGCTCCCATTGATGTGTGTCCTACATGTGGAAAGAGTCATAGGCGCTCGTGTTTGAAGGGTTCTAACGCATGCTTTGATTATGGAGAGCTTGGTCACAAAAGAATGGATTATCTAGGAAACCGTAGCAAGGGTCGGGGTGCAAATGTGATTCTATTGGGTAGAGATGGTCCTCAAGGTGGTGCTCTAAGGCACAGTCAGTTTTATACTCTACATGGGAGGGAAGAGGTTGGTGAGGTTCCCAATGTTGTTATCGGTATGTTGAAAATCTTTTATTTTGATGTATATGCTTTCATTGATCTGGACACCACTCTTTCCTTT
Organism: Solanum clarkiae; assembly: GCA_011800125.2. Lineage (NCBI taxonomy): Eukaryota > Viridiplantae > Streptophyta > Magnoliopsida > Solanales > Solanaceae > Solanum > Solanum clarkiae. The sequence continues at coordinate 13,981,814 of JAABOM020000092.1, read as the reverse complement.
GTTACCCCTTTTATTGCAAAAAGTTCTATGTATGAAGTGTCTACTACTATTGGTGCCTCTATTGTTTCTAGGAAGGTTTATAGAAGTTGTCCTATTTGCATTTTGCATAAGTTGTTGCCTTGTGATCTTGTTGAATTAGACACGGTAGATTTTGATGTCATTCTTGGGATGGATTTGTTGCATGCCGACTATTCTTCTATTGATTGTAGAACCTGTAGGTCAAGTTTCAATTCCTTAATGAACCCATCCTTGAGTGGGAAAGTCCATATGTGGTGTTGAATGTTAGATTCATTTCATGCATTAAAGCCTGTAAGGTGATCTCTAAGGAGTGTCCTTATCATCTCGTGGGGGTTAGACATGTGAAGTCTAAAGCCCCTTCCATAGAGTCGGTTCCGGTAGTAAATGAGTTTCTTGATTTGTTCCCAAATGACCTTCCCGGTTTGCCACCGAAAGGAAAATAGATTTTTGTATAGACCTTCTCCCCGATATCCAATGTATCTCCATTCTCCCTTACCATATGGCCTCGGCGTAGTTGACAGAGTTAAAGGAACAATTGAAAGATTTGTCGGAGAAGGGATTTATTAGGCCTAGCCAATCACCTTGGGGTGCTCCGGTATTGTTTGTGAAGAAGAAGGATGGGTTACTTAGAATGTGCATTGACTACTAGCAACTCAGTAAGGTCACCATCAAGAATAGGTATCCTATTCCCAGGATTGATGACTTGTTTGACCAATTGCAAGGGGCTAGGTTTTTCTCTAAAATTGATCTTCCGCCCGGGTATCATCAAGTGAGTGTGATGTAGTCTGACATTCCCAAGGAGGCCTTCCGAACTAGATATGGGAATTTATGAGTTTGTTGTGATGTCTTTTGGGTTGACCAATGCACCAACAATCTTCATAGACCTAATGAAGAGATTCTTCAAACCCTACCTTGATTCTCTTTGTTGTGGTCTTCATTGATGATATTGTGATCTATTTACATAGTGGGAGGAGCATATGGGGCATTTAGGTGTGGTGTTGCAAATATTGAGGGGGGAGAATATATGCCAAATATGAAAAGTGTGAATTTTTGTTGAAGGAGGTTGCATTCGTACAACATGTAGTGTTGGGGAATGGTATAAAAGTTGACCCTAAGAAGACCAATGTGATTAGAAATTTGCCTAGACCACTGCTCCCGTCGGATATTAGGAGCTTCTTGGGCCTAGCGGGTTATTATAGAAGGTTTGTGAATGAGTTCTCCTCCGTTGCTCCCTCTACACAAAACTGACTCAAAAAAGGTTAAGTTTGTGTGAACCAATGAGTGTGAGAGAAGCTTCCAAACATTGAAAAACAAGCTTGTGTCTGCTCCTATATTGTCATTACTAGATGGGTTTAACGGATTTGTGGTGTATTGTGATACATCCCGGGTTGGTTTGGGTTGTGTGTTGATGCAAAATGGGAAGGCCATAGCATATTCTTCTAGACAACCTAAGGTACTTGAAAGGAACTACCCTACCCATGATCTAGAGTGAGCCGCCATTGTGTCTGAAATAAGGATTTGGTGTCACTACTTGTATAGGGTACATGTGGATGTGTTCACCAATCATAAGAGCCTCCAATATTCAAGAAGATCTCAACTTGAGGCAAAGGAGATGCTTAAAACTTCTTAAAGACTATAATATAAGTGTGCACTATCATCCAGGTAAGGAAAATATGGTGGTAATTGCCTTGAGAAGGGTTTCTATGGGTAGCCTAGCCAATGTTGAAGGTGGTGATGAGGAGATGGCTAGAGAGGTGCTTCAATTGGCTAGATTGGGGGTTACGTTGGAGAAGGTTGGTGATATTTGTGTTGTTGTTGTTGATCGGTCTAAGTATTATTTCTTGATGAGGTGATAGCAAAACAAGATATTGACTCCTTCTAACTTTAATTGAAGGCCTTGGTTAAATAGGGCAAAGTAGAGGTTTTCTCCCAAGGGCACAATGGGGCCCTTAGGTACCAAGGTAGGTTGTGTGTGCCTTCTGTTGATGGTTTGAGGGAAAAGATACTTGATGAGGCCCATAATTCTTCTTATTCTATCCACCCTGGTTCCAACAAAATATATAGAGACTTGAAGAATGTGTATTGGTGGGAAAGCATTATAAGAGGGACATTCCAAAATTCATTTCTGGTTACCATAGTTGTTAATAAGTCAAGGCCAAACACCAAAGGTCGTGTGGCCTAACCCAAGAGGTAGAGATTCCCACGTGGAAGTGGGAGTTGATGAATATATATTTTTTGGCTGGGTTGCCAAGGACTGGCAAGGGATTTGATTCCATTAGGGTTATGGTTGATAGGATGAAGAAATTGTCTCACTTTTTACCGGTTAAGACTACATAAGGGGCTGAAGTGTATGCAAGGTTGTGGATCCATGAGTTAGTGAGGTTGCATAGGGTTCCTTTGTCCATCATATCGAATCGTGGTGCACAATTGACTTCACACATTTGGAGGTCTTTTCAAAGGGGTCTTGATACGAAATTCACCTTAGTACGACCTTTCACCCCCAAATGGATGGCCAAGCCTAAAGAACCATTTATACACTTGAAGATATGCTTAAGGCTTGTGTCTTAGAGCTTAAGGGTAGTTGGGATGACCATCTTTCCTTGATTTAGTTTGCATAAGACAATAGCTATCACTCTAGCATCAGTATGACTCCTTTTGAGGCTCTTTATGGAAGACTTGTAGAACACCGATTGGTTTTTTTGAGGTTGGAGAGGTGGCTTTATTGGGACTGGATCTGATTATAGGGGCTCTTAAGAAGGTTAGGATGATTAGGGAGAGATTGAAGACAGCCCAAAGTCATCAGAAATCCTATGCCGATGTAAGAAGAAGAGACCTTGAATTCAAAGTAGGGGATTGGGTTTATTTGAAAGTTTCTCCACTGAAAGGTTATTCCATTTTGGTAAAAAGGGGAAGTTGGGTCCATGATATGTTGCTACTTATGGGGTGAAAGAGAGGGGTGGTAAGGTAACTTATGAGGTGAAATTGCCTAGTGAAATGAATTTGGTTCATCTGGTGTTCCATGTCTCTATGTTGAGAAAATGTGTTGGTGATCCTAATGCTATTGTTCCTCTTGATGTTGTGGTGTTGTTGAGGATAACTTGACTTATAAGGAGGTTCCAATTCAGATTTTTGATAGGCAAGTGAAGAGTTTAAGGAACAAGGAGGTGGCATCCGTTAAGGTCATTTGGAGGAACCAACAAATCGAAAGTGCTACTTGGGAGGATGAAGTAGACATGCAAAAGTGGTATACTTATCTTTTCCACTCCACTATAGCCTAAGGTACTAATTCTAAGTCTCCTATGTGATTTTAAGTCTTGTATTTAAGCCCCTATGTTGTTCATATGCATTCATGTTTAAGGTGGCAAGTTTATGATGATTTTACACTTATATTGAGATTTTGAAAATGGTGTTTTAAATGTAATGTTGCATTCTTGTTAGGGCTAATTTGTTTATGATCACTCTTGTCTTGTACGTTTCTTTTGCATTCAAGGACGAATCATCCTAAGGGGGTGATATTTTGAAATAACTCTGAAAAGTCCCGAATAGGTGCCTCGAAATGCCTAAAATTTTAAATTTCCTATATCTCAAGATCCGTGCACAATATAGAAAATCCTACTTCATATTCTTGTTCAAGGGGTAAAAATTAGGGGGATAACAGTCTAACCCGATTTAAGAGCAATCGAATCACAATTTCAAAATTTAATTTCCACAATCGGGTCAATGGTACCGCGATGCACAACTGTCGTAGACATGTGTAAACTTGGTCTCCACGACAGATCCACGACGTGGAACTGTCTAAATTTTGCCTAGTTATTTTTCTTGCCATCCTAGACTTTTGCGTCTTGGGCCTAAGTGTTCCCAAAATTATTTTTACCTATACTTAGTCATATTTCACCCTCATATCATCCTAAACATTCCCCAATACTCACTCAAACACTTAGTCCTATATTTCTCTCAAAATTCAAGTCGTAAACCCTCATCCGGATCTCAAGATTCTCCTTCAAGCTTTAAGTGTCCATCTCAATCTGCTTCATGGTTTCTCCAAGAGCTAAGGTATATGGATTTTATCTACTGGGTTCTTCCACCCATGGTACCTTAGTATCCTTTTTACTTAATTTGCATGATTTAAAATTGATTTTTCAAATGAGGTTGCTATTATGAACATATCTATGAACTATGTTAAAGCTATGTAAAGTTGTGATTGTTTTGCTTTGTTTTGAGCCATAAATCTCTGATCTATTATAAGATTTGATGAGGGGTTTAGATGTATATTGCATGAAGGTGTTGCAAGGTGCTGACCGATGGTTTTACAATGGATTTACTTGCATAATTTCATCTTCAAATTGCATGGTCTTGTACCCTGATTACACACCCGCCGAGCGTTTGTTAAAATGTCCCGCTATGGCTTCTTGGGGGATTGAAGGTCCAAATCATGAGACATGATATAGTTGTCTATGTGATATTGAAATGATCTTAAGTAAATGATAAATTCTATGTAAAGTGTTGCATTAGACCATGCCTAATCTGGGGGAACTAAGAACCCGAATAACCTAGATGGTGGTTTGTACTCATCAACCTAGTGAAGGGTTTGTACTACTCCACCTAGTAATGGGGCGGCGTCATTACTAACCTAGATGGTGGTTTGCACTCATAAACCTAGTGAAGGGTTTGTACTTCTCCACCGGAGTAAAGGGGCAGCATCATCACCAACCTAGTGAGGGTTTTGTACCTCACCACCTAAGTGATGGGGCAACGTCATCACCAACCTAACAAGGTGTTTGTACTTTGGAAATCTAGATTAGTCTCTTCTACAAATATGATATCCTATATGAGCATAAGTTACTTATGCATGTTTTACTTATGCATTGATTATACATGCCATATTGATATATTATGCCTATTTCCTATTGGTATCCATTTTGATTAAGGCGTCTATCCCTCTTTGCATTTCATCCTACATACTTGGTACATTCAAAAGTACTAACGCATACTCTTGTCTACATGATATCACCTTGTAGAAACCAGTGCCCAAGTTGATCATCCTCCTACAAGTGGCTAGATTGGTACTACTCAAGCTTGTGGTGAGTCATCCACTTCGGGGACCTTAGTCTATATTGCTCTTATTATGTGTTAATACATTCTTCTTATTTTCTATTTTGACTAAGAGGGTGAGCCCGGTTGCTTTATTTTGGCCCCACACTTATCTATGTATTAGAGATGTTTGTTAGACATGTTATTTATTTATGAAATAAACTTTGACTCTTTGTCTCTTGATTATGAAGCTATGGAAGCTTTTCCCTTAGCCTATTTGCCCATATTATTACTCTTTATATATGCTTTCACAACAAATGATACGCAATGATAAGTTAAGAGGCTTGTATGTGGTTCCCTCAGGTTCCCCTTTAGACGTGTCATGTGTAGACCCTATGCTTGAGTCATGACACAAGTGACCAAGAAGAAGGATCCTATACTAGTCAGGATCTAAAATCTTTCCATGAGGAGAATTACATGTCCTCATTTGAAGAAGAATATATTCCATGTAAGATTAGATAACCTTGTGATAACAAGGAAGGTGATGAATTCTACAAATTATATCCTCAATTTAAGGATTTGTACTTGAATGTTCTCAGCAGTGATAACTGGGTTAAAATGCTTAAATCGATTGATGAGCAAATTTGAGATCCCAAGTTATAGACAAAATCAACTATACTAATACCAAAAAAGATAATAAAAAATTTGAGGTTACCTACTCCTATGAAAGGTTATACCATGGCTGAATTACGGAGACAATTAAAATTGAGGTCTCAAATAGAACATACCCCCAATGCAACTAAGGATTTGATATAAGAGATTAATAATCTCAATAATGAAATTGCTTCTTTAAAAGATCATAATAGAGTTCTTAATGGAAGAATTACATCCCTTGAGAAGTGAAAAAATAAAGTCGAGGAAGAAAATATCCCTTTTCCTTTTAACTCTGATATTCCAGGCTTTAGCAAATTTTTCGATAATATTCAAGGTACAGATGATAGCACAACACTTACTTCTGATAATATTTTCACAATCGCTAATACAACTGCAAAAGACATAAATATAGAAAATTTCTTAAGAACTATTGAGTTAATAACTCTCCATAATACAATTGCTAAAGTAATCTTTTTATTGACTATAGTATGAAAAAAGATTTTATTGCACTTATTGATAATGGTCCTTCTCTAAGTTGTATTCAAGATGGATTAATACCTTCAAAATATATTAAGAAAACTACTCATGTTCTTAGAAATGCTAGTGGTCATAAAATGGATATTGATTATGAAATCCCTAAAACTTATATTTGTACAAATAATACTTGCATTTCAGAATTTTTTATTTTAGTTAAAAATATCTCAAAAGAAATAATTCTGGGAATAGTTTTTTCTAGAACATCTATCCCATAACCAATTGAGATCATACGGATTTTGCGGCTACTTTTGAAAATAAAAAAATATGGTTTGATTTTATATCACACCCTTTTTCAAAGTTTACATACAGGATTATGGATATGATATCTTCAAAGCATAAACAAATAGGTTTTCTACAACATGAGATTTGTCGCCTTACGATTGAAAATATTCTTCAGGATAATAAAGTCTGAAATAAAATCGAATTTATCAAAAACCAATTTTCATTACAAATATGTGGAGATCACCCAAGCTAATTCTTCAAAAGAAAAAAGCATGTTTCATTCTTCCGTTTGAAGAAGATCTTAATGAAGATAAGATTCCTACTAAAGAGAGAACCTGTCAAATGAATTCAGAATACCTAGAATTATGTAGAAAGGAGATTGATATACTTCTTCACAAGGGGTTAATAAGACCTTCCATATAACCATGGTCATTTACCGCTTTATATGTTAATAAATATGTTGAACAAGAAAGAGGGGCACCTAGGTTAGTTATAAATTATAAGCCTCTGAATAAAGTTTTAAGATGGATCAGTTGTCTAATTCCTAATAAAAAGTATTTATTAAATACACTACATGATGCTATAATATTTTCAAAGTTTGATTTAAAATTAGGATATTGGCTGATTTAGATATCTAAAAATCGTTATAGAACTACTTTTAATGTTCCTATGGGACAATATGAATGAAATGTTATGCCCTTTGGATTGAAAGATGCTCCTTCTGAATTTCAAAAAATTATGAATGACATTTTTAATCCTTATTGTAATTTCATCATTGTTTATATAGATGATATTTTGGCATTTTCCAAAACTTTAGAAATGCACTTTAAATATCTAGATTTATTTTTAAAAAATTATCATACAACATGGAATTGTTATATCCAAACTCAAGATGCAAATATTTCAGACAAGTGTTAGATTCTTAGGCCATAATATAGAAAGAGAGAAAATAATCCCAATTCAAATAAGCGTGGAATCAGCTTCTAAATTTCGTGATGTTATAACAGATAAGACCCAGCTTCAAAGATTTCTAGGAAGTCTAAATTATATTGCTCCTTTTGTAAAGGATTTGACAAAACATGCGATAATCTTATATGATCGCCTGAAGAAAAATCCTAAGGCTTAGAGTGAGGATCATACTCAAGCAGTTAACCAAATTAAATCCAAGGTTAGTAACCTTCCCTGTCTTACACTGGCCAATCCAAATAGGGAAAAAGTTGTTGAAACAAATGCCTCTGATATTGAATATGGGGTATTTTAAAACAAATTTCTCCTGAGAAAAATGAGTATTTCGTCCAGTTCTATTCTGAAAAATGGATTAATAATCAGAAAAATTATGCTACTTTGGCAAAAGAAATCTTAGTAGTTGTAAAAGGTGTATTTAAATTTGAAAGAGATTTATATAATCAAAAACTTATAATAAAAATATATTACAAAGCTAAAAAATTCATCTTTAATAAAGATGTCAAACAAGATGTGTCCAAACAAATGTTCGCTAGATGGCAAACCTTATTAGCGTCCTTTGATTTTTCAAATTCATTATAAAAAAGAGACCGATAATAGTTCGCCTAATTTTCTCACAAGAGAATACTTAAGCTCATAGCTTCTATTTTGCAGGTAAATGAGGCCAACCTGAACTGGTCCTCTTACAGAGAATGAGGAGATCTTTGAAGGGGATATGGAGGAAATATTAATGTCTTAGCACAATAGGGCAATAAGAAGTTAATAGCTTCCAATATTGCTAGTTCCTCAGGATCATCATCTTCGGTGGTCTTGGGAATAACCCTAGACCATCCAATATATCAAAAATTTAAGGATTTCATAAAATCCAAAAAAAAATATCTTGAGAAACGCCATCATATGCTGCTATAACTAATGAAGAAGTCATAGACTCTATTGAAGTTTATGCGGAAAATGTGAAAGACCAAGTTTAACTTCATCTAGAAGGTAATGATCTTCAATGGAAAAATGACCCCCGGCAATTGATGAGTTGTTATTTAGACATAGGATCATATGCTACTACATCCTATAAATTAAGGATATATCACAAGATAATACTCTCATGCGTATAATCGGCGGAATTTCAACATTACTATCCCATCAATACAAAGAAAGTTTATAACTTTTCTAAAATAATAATATAAAATTTTATACACTTAAGGAATGGAGAACCAGTACCATGCGTGAGAGGGAGTATATGCACCCTGAGCAAAGAACGATGATTAAATTCAACTATGGGATTATATTGATGGATTTAATAAAACTATATTATATGAGAATGTTAATCGAAAGCATTCATGGTTCATAAAAATATATTTGAATGTTTTTAACTAGAATTATATTCCTAATTGGTTCTGTATATGGTGGAAAATTATATGGCCAAAAGCTGAAAATTTTGTCAGAAATATACAAAGAGTTATATTCAAAATGGATAAATATCTCCCCTAAAATAATAAAAGCTCAGCAAGGAAATATTTTTTTTGGAGGGATCTGCCTAATGTATTTCTTCATGGAATTTTTCATCCCATTGATTATGAGGTGGATAGTTGAGGTCAATAACCAAACTGAATTCCTTGTGCTCCGAAGAAAATTTCATACAAAGTTTTGGAGTAAATTACTTCAGAAGGACCAAGATAATAAAATGATTGGTCAAGTAATAATTGATCAGATTAAAGTGGTATTGAAAATTATAGGCAAAAAGATCATATGGGAAAAGTTCAATAAGAATCGAGTCCTTTTAAAATCTTGTCCAGAAAACATTTAATGCAAAAGGGTGTTCTGACCAAGAAAGATATTATCGCCTCTTATATGGCAGAGATGAAGAAAGATTTAAAGTAAAATATGTGAATAGATGTGCTGGATAATATGTCTATTTCCACGGCAATATCAAATGATGAAGACACCTGTTTAGCAGGAGAGTCGCAATCGATTGATAGCCCCAGAGATATGAGCATTGACATATTTCTTGAACAGCTTCAAGACAAAAATATAGAATATAAAGGTGGAGAATACTCCTCTACAAAAGCAAAAGGTAAGGTAAAAAGGAAAATGTAAGAGATAAGAAAGAGTCTAATAGAAGTTCTTTTTAGTAATAGCCATTCTTTAATAATGAAATACGACCCATATGTCGGGGGAAGTGACATAAGCAATGATGTCATAGTATTTGTTGAATCTTTTTGATCCTCTATAAAAGAATCATTTGTTTCCCTTTCGAAGGCAGACTTTTACCACCATGTAACACCCCGTGAAATTTTCGAAATGCCCCTGAAACATAATTGTGCTCATATGTCTTCCAAAATTCCGATGAGAAATTTGAGACCGAATTTGTGATCAGCATGAAAAATTGAGTGGAAAAATGGTCCCCACCCGATTTAAGAGCAATCGAGTTAAAAAATAATTTTTACTAATTAATGAAAAACAGTGTTGATGCGGAGGGGGCACGAAATAACACTTAAAGTTTTTTTATTATTTTCAATGGGAAATTGAATTTTCCAAAAATTCTTGAAATACACAAGTCTTTGCCAATGGCACATCGTGGACCAGTGCACCGATTTTAGACTTTTTCTTTCAAAATATCAGGAAGGGTTTTTTTATCATTCCCAACCCATTTTAAGTCCCAAAACGTATTTTTGAGACTAAATTCATACGAAAGGGTTTCAAAACCCATATTTTTCTACGTTTAAATGTGCTTTCTAAGATAGAAGAAGAAGAAAGAGTTGAGGGTTTCAAGTAAGGTCTCAATATTTTTAAGAAGACTTGGTGATTCTTTACTCCTGGTATGTAAAAGCTACCCAAAACATGGAATTGTTCCTCCATATGCTCCAATACGTGTAGTATGTTGATAATTGATAGTTGATGGTTCTTGAGTTGTGATTATTGAAGACTTTCTTGAACATTATCTTTATTTCTTGAACATCATCTTTAATTTCTATATATTATCTCAAATTGATAATCATCATACTTGTATTTACTATTTATATGTATTATTGTGTGATTGTATACCTAAATTGCATGATTCTCCTTGTTTAATACTTTAAAAATGAACTTAGGGGTAATGTTAAGACCCTTGATTGTCTGAATGTGTATATTGTTGGAGTTTGAGTCCTGAGATGGGGGTATTGATGACTTAAACTGATTGAATTAGTGTTATTAGAGCCTAATGATACTGAACCTTAGTTTTGAATGAATAATCTTATCTTGAAGTGATAGATGATGAGATGAGCTGAATGTTCTTGTCTGTAGGGGCTGAGTGATGGAAATCCCTGAAGTATTGATAGATATATAAGCATGTTGAGCCTTGGGTGTATGATTAGCATCGAAAAGGGTAAGAGTGAGTTCCACTCGCACTCATTAACTATATGGGTAGTGTAGGAGAGGATTGGATCATGAAGCGGATGTGTACTTTGCCCCACAGAGGGCTTAACTGACTTTTTTTAGGATCCTCGATAGACTCATCTCGTACCCTAGAAAGGTACTGGATAGATATGGCAACGACATCTCTTTGTTATATCATCACCGACTCATAGGTGATCATTGTCGATTATAGAAACTCCCAAATAGATTTCATGATAATAGTACTCTGAAGTTGATGTGACTGTTTGATGTCTTGATGGATAGGGAGGTGATAAAGTCTTATTTGCTACTGTAAGTTGAGGATGACTGATTGATAAGGCTGACGATATTGTATACTATTTATTTTACACATTTTATATAGAGTGTATTCCACGTACCAATACTCTTTTTCCGCTGCATCATTTTATAAAGTACATTTTGTAGAGAGAGGACTTCAGCAGCCTAATCATTGAGGTTCACGGATTTCTGGATAGAGACTTGGTGAGTCCTCCCTTGCTTTTAGAGGATATATTTATCATTCACTTATCTTGAATTATTTTCTGTGATTATGGTAGCGATGGCCTATCATGGTACTATCTTCGACAGTAGTTATAGAGGCTACATAGACATATATTGATGATGGTTGATGTTTGGGGTTCTTTTCTTGCCTTTTTCTTTCTTTACACTAATTGTTCTTCCTTTTCGTATTTCATTTATGATAGACTGAGTTGATAGTTTGTAATTCCCTGATAGATTGCTATTTCTTTATTATCTTCCGCTATTGAGCTGATTGAGCAAATGCGATGGGACTAGGTGGTCCAGTTGGGAGCATAAATAGTCTCCGAGTGCCAGTCACGCCTAGGGTACCATCCCGGGGTGTGACAAACTTCGTATCAGAGTACAGAGTTTAAGTGTCCTAGAGAGTCTATGAAGCTGTGTCTAGTAGTGTCTTGTTTATGGGTGTATTGTGCACCACGCTCCAAAGCAGGAGGCTATGGGACATTAGGAAGAGTTACCCTTCTTTGATGATCTGAATTCATGCGGTAAAGTTTAACTCTATGGAAATTTCATTTTAACTTGTGCATTGTACGTTACAGTAAATGCCGCCAAAGAGAGCAACATCTCAAAGAGATGCCACAGCTCAAATTGCTGAGAACGCCCAACCTGAGGTCCAGTTCAAGAGGACGCAAGGAAACGGGAATGCCCTGCTAGGACTACTAAGGTCTCACAGGCATCCCCTACTCAGCTCCAGCCAACTCCCACTACCGAGGCATAATTTAGAGGAGCCATCTCCATGCTGACTCAATTGGTGGCCTCTAGGGTAATAACTGAGGTCCTCAAGCTCCTAGTTCTAGCTCACAGGAGCCCTCAACTACCACCAGACTTAAATACTTCATAAGGATAAACTCGTTAGTGTATACGAGATCGATAGTAGAAGAGGACCCACAAAAATTCATTGATGAGATTTATAAGGTTTTGAAGGCGATGCATGATGATGATATTGAGGGAGTTGAGCATGCCTCCTACTAGCTGAATGATGTTGCTAATGTGTGGTTCAATCAGTCGAATGAGAGTAGAGGTGAGAAAGGGGAGCCTGCTGCATGGGAGAAGTTTGAGACCACGTTTCTTGACCACTTCTTTCCTCAAGAGTTGAGGGAGGAGAAGGTGGATGAGTTCGTGAATCTGAAGCAAGGAGCAATGATGGTGAAATGACAATGAGGTTGCTTTGTGTGCTCCTTCGGTTTTCTAGTAGCAAGATCTATCTAGGCCCAATTCTCGAGGCATAGCCAAGCAAGTTTGGAGGAGGCGCATAGCTCACCTTTTTTCCTGCACCCAGGGAGCACGAAGATGTACAGGACAATCCGCCCACACTACTGGTGGAAAGGTATGAGAGTATAGCCTTAAGTTTATTAAGCTATCAAGGTATGCTCCAGGGATGGTGCAAGACATGAGGATGAGGATGAGGATGAGAAAGTTCATGTTTGGTCTAGGTAGACATGTGCAGAAAAAATGTAAGGTAGCTTTGCTGATTCCTGGCATGGACATCTCCAGTTAGGGTGTATGCCTAAAAATCAATGGAGGAAAAGAAGAAAGATAGAGAAAAGTAGATAAACCGAAATGCGAAGTCAGCAAGACATGAGCCTAGCCCGCAGAGATAGAATAAGGGTGACAAGTCCTACTTTTAGAGAAGATCATCCCTTCCTGAACCATCTGTAGCACGTGCGCCCATGCAGCCAAACAAGTATGATCATCAATCGCATGGTTATCATAATTTAAAGCCTCCGGGTGCTCAATCTCATGTTAGTATGACCAAGGTACCAGGGGAAAGCCACCTTGCGGCATGTCTGATAAGCTTCATCTGGGTGAATGTCCTGTGGAAAAGGATATTTGTTATTGATGTGGATGGACTGGTCACTTAAGGTTTGAGTTTCCAAAGATAAGGTAAGGTGCGCGGAGCAGTAGAGCTCAGTCTTCCACAGCACCCCCAACAGGTAACAAGCAGAGGGGTATTGCTATTGGTACACGCGGCGGGATGAACCGCCTTTATGCTATGGGTAATCGGCAGGATCAGGAGGCTATACTAGATGTTATCATGGGTATGCATTGCTTGATCCTGGTGCCATCTTATCTTTTGTGACCCTTAATGTGGCTAGTATGTTTGGGATTCTTCTAGAGTGTTTCCTTGAATTTTTTGTTGTTTCTTCTCCTATTGATGAGTCTATCTTATTTGAGAGAGTTTAAAGGGATTGTGTAGTGTCTATTTATCATAGAGGTATCTTAGCTGACTTGATAGAGTTGAAGATAGTTGATGTTGATGTAATAATGGGCATGGATTTACTTCACTCCTATTATGCTTTTGTTGACTGTACAACCCAGATTGTGAAGTTTCAATTTCCTTATGAGCCTCTCTTAGACAGGAAAGGGAGTTATGTTGCTTAGATAAAATTTCTCTCTTATCACAGAGCCAGAAAGTTGATCTCCAAGGGTGGTATTTACCACCTCGTGCGAGTTAAGTCTGAGAATGTTGAATCTTCTACCTTGAGTTAGTCCCGATTGTGAATGAGTTTCCTGAGGTGTTTCCTGAGGACCTACTTGGATTCCCTCCTGATAGGGATGTTGACTTTAGGATTGATGTTCTTCCTGAGAACAAACCCATTTCAATTCCACTTTATAGAATGCCCCCGCAAAGTTGAAAGAAATGAAAGAACAATTGAATGACTTGTTAGAGAAAGGTTTCATAAGGTCTAGTGTCTCACCTTGGGGTGCTCCTATCCTATTTGTGCATAAGAAAGATGAATCTTAGAATGTGTATATACTACCGATAGCTGAACAAGGTCACTATAAAGAATAAGTATCTTCTCCCCAGAATAGATGATCTATTCGACCAATTTTAGGGTCCTACTTGTTTCTCCAAGATAGACCTTATATCTAGTTACCATTAGTTGAAGGTGAGGGAAAGTGATATCCTAAAGAAAGCCATTAGGATATGGTATGGCCACTTTGAGTTTTTAGTCATGTCCTTTGAGTTGACAAATGCACCGCTAGCTTTCATGGATTTGATGAACAGGGTATTCAGACTGTATCTTGATATGTTTGTGATTGTGTTTATTGATGAAATTATAGTGTATTCGAAATATGAGAAGCAGGATGCTAATAACCTTAGAGTGGTTTTGGAAACATTCAACGATCATGAGTTGTATGTGAAATTCTCGAAGTGTGAGTTTTGGCTTAAATCTGTTGCTTTCTTGGGCAATGTTGTGTCAGGAGATGGTATTCGGGTAGATACACAGAAAATTGAAGCAGTTAAGAATTGGCCAAAGCCATCTTCTTTGACAGAAATAAGAAGCTTTTTAGTTTTGGCAGGCTACTACAACAGATTTATTGAGGGTTTCTCTTCCTTTTCAGCACCATTGACTAAGCTAACTCAAAAGAAAACCAAGTTTCAGTGGTCTGAGGAATGTGAAAAGAGTTTCGAAAAGTTAAAGACTAGATTGACTACAGCCCCAGTTTTGACTTTGCCTTATGGGATGGGAGATTTCTTGATATACTGTGATGCATAAAGAGTTGGATTGGGTTGTGTACTTGTACAGAGAGGGAAGGTGATAGCTTATGCTTCCAGATAACATAAGATCCATGAGAATAATTATCCGACTCATGATGTCGAGTTGACAGTGGTGGTATTCACACTTAAGATTTGGCGTCACTATCTGTATAGAGTGTAGGTGGACGTGTTCACTGACCACAAGAGATTGCAGCACATTTTCAGCCTAAAAGAGCTCAACTTATGACAGAGGAGATGGTTGGAGTTACTTCAGGATTATCATATGAGCATTCTCTACCACCCAGTTAAGGCTAAATTATTGCTGATGCTCTTAACAGGATGTCTATGGGTAGCATTACCCATGTGGAGGAAGGAAAAAGAGAACTAGGTGATGAAGTGCATAGATTGGCTCGACTGGGAGTATAACTTGAGGAGAACAATGAAGGTGGGATCAATGTTCAGAATGGTTCTGCTTCATCCTTAGTGTCGAAAGTGAAAAAGAATCATGACCAAGACCCTTTCTTATTCCTATTGAAAGAAGGGGTTCACAAGTAGAAGGTGATGGTTTTCTCCTAATGGGGAGATGGGGTGTTGAGATAGAAAGGTAGATATTATGTGCCTGATGTTGACGAAGTATGAGACAAGATCATGGTTGCGGCTCAAAGCTCTAGGTATTCCATCCATCCTGGTCCCACTAAGATGTACCACGACTTGAGAGAAGTCTATTGGTGAAATGGAATAAAGAGGGACATTACTAAATTGGTATCTAAATGCCGCAATTATCAACAGGTTGAGGTTGAACATCAAAGACCATGTGAACTGGCCCAACACTTTGAAATTCCTAAGTGGAAGTGGGAGATGATCGACATGGATTTTATTACTGGCTTACCAAGATTCCGAAAATATCATTATTCAATATATGTAATTGTTGATAGGATGACAAAATCAGCCCACTCCTTGGTAGTTAAGACAACAAATACAGGTGAGGAGTATGGACGGCTATACATTCGAGAGATTGTTATGTTGCATGGGGTTCCCTTGTCTATCATCTCGGACAGAGGAGCTCAATTCACCTCTCAATTTTGGAGATCCTTCAAAGGGGTTTTGGGTACGAAGGTAAATTTGAGCATAACGTTTCACCCTTACACAGATGGGCAGGCAGAACTTATGATCCAGACTATGGAGGACATGTTGAGAGCTTGCATGATCGACTTTGAGGGTAATTGGGATAACCATGTACCATTGACTAAGTTTGCGTATAACAATAGCTACCAAGCCAGCATTCAAATGGACCTTATGAGGCATTATACAGGAGAAGATGTAGATCACCGATTGGCTTATTTGAGGTTGACAAAGCTGCATTGATTGGACCTGACCTTTTCAAATAGTCTATTGAGAAGGTAAAAGTTATCAAAGATAGGTCGAAGACAGATCATCAAAAGTCTTACACAGACGTGAGGAGAAGAGACCTGGATTTTGAGGTGGATGATTGGGTGTACCTGAAGGTGTCACCCATGAAGGGTTTCATGAGGTTTTGTAAGAAAGGAAAGTTGAGTCCACGTTATATTAGACTGTACTAGATTATGAGGAGGATTGAGAAGGTTGCTAATGAGCTAGACTTGCCTTCCGAGCTAGATGGAATCTATCAAGTGTTTCATGTTTCAATGTTGAAAAACTGTTCGGGGGATTCTGCCTTAGAAGTTCCTATTGAGAGTATGAGCATGAAGGATAGCCTATCCTATGATGAAATTCCAGTCCAACTCCTTGATCGACGAGTTCGTAAGCTGAGGAACAAAGAGATAGGCTCCGTCAAAGTCCTATGAAGGAATCAATTTGTTGAGGAAGCTACGTGGGAAGCTGAGAAAGTTAGAAACTCAAATACTCATAGCTATTCGTGCCAAATGATGATAATTTTTTAAGGTAAGTGTCCTTATACTTAATGTTATTGAATGTCACCTTTCATTGGGTTTATGCATTATCTAATTCTATTCCTGAGTCTAAGACTGAGATAGACAATTGATGGATAGTTTAGAGTTTGGGATTTCCCGAGTGAGGAATGAGGTGAGTTTTGAGGTTACTTGTGCTTTTATTTTATTCAAACTCATCATTCGACGATGAATGATCCTTAGGGGGAGATGATATAGCACCCTCGGGAAATTATTGAAATGCCCCTAAAGTGTAATCGTGCGTACAACACGTCTTTGAAAGCTCCTATGGAAAATCTGAGATTGAATTTACGATCGGCACGGTAAATTGAGTGGAAAAATGATCTTGACCCGTTTCAGAGAAATCAGGTCAAAAAATAATTTTTGCTCATTAATGGTGAAACAGTGTTTATACCTGCCACTGGCGCGACGCGGAGGGAGCACGGACTAACACTCAAATTTTTCTTATTATTTTCCACGGAAAATTGAATTTTTTGAAAATTCACGAAATACACTGATTCGTGCCCCTAGCGTGTCGCGGACCAGTGTACAAATTTTACACTTTTCTTTTAAATATTGGGAAGGGTATTTTGGTAATTTTCAATGCATTTTCAAGTCCCAAAATGTGTTTTTAAGACTAAATGCGTATGAAAGGGTTTCAAAAACCACATTCTTCTAAGTTTAAACGTGCTTTCTGAGAGAGGAGAAGAAGAAAGAGTTGAGGGTTTCAAGTGATATCTCAATTCTTTGAAGAAGACTTGTTGATTCATTACTCCAGGTATGTCAAGGCTAACCAAAACATGGAATTATTCTTCCATGTGCGCCAATACATGTAGTAGGTGGACAATTGATAGTTGATGGGTCTTGAGTAGTGATTCTGGAAGACTTTCTTGAACATTATCTTTATTTCTTGAACATCATCTTTAATTTCTATATTCTCTGATTGATGATCCTCATACTTGTATTTACTGTTTATAAGTATTATTGTGTGATTACATATCTAAATTGCAGGGTTTCCGTTGTTTAATACTTCAAGAATGAACTTAGGGTTAATGTCTAGAGCCTTGATTGTCTGAATGTGTAGATTGTTGGAGTTTGAGTCCTGAGATGGGGGTATTGATAACTGAAACTGATTGAATTAGTGTTCTTAGAGCCTAATGAGACTGAACCTTAGTTTTGAAGTAATAATCATACTCTTGAGGTGATAGATGATGAGATAAGCTAAGTGTTCTTGGCCATAGGGGATAAGTGATGGAAATCCCTGAAGTATTTGTAGAATTATGAGCATGTTGAGTTCTGGGAGGAGTATTAGCACCGATATAGGTAAGAGTGAGTCCTACTCGGACTCATTAACTAAATGGCAAGCATAGGAGAGGATTAGAGTATGAAAATGAATATTATTTTGCCTCGCAGAGGGCTTGGCAGACTTCTCTTGAGATCTCCGACAGACTCATCTCATACCCCGACATGGTACTAGATATATGTGGCAACGATACCTCGTTGTTGTATCATCATCGGCTAATATATGGTGGTTGTCATTATAGAAACTCCCAGATATGATTCATGATGATAGTACTCTGATGTTGATGTGACTGTTCGATGTCTTGATGTATAATGAGGTGATAGATTCCTGCTTCCTACTCTGAGTTAAGGATGAGTGATTGATGATGATGATGATATTGTATACTATTTATTTTAGCTTGTTTTACATACAGCACATTCCAAGTACTAATACCCCTTTGGCGATGCCTCGTTTTATGCTGCAGATTCTATAGTTAGAGGACTTTAATAGCCTCATCGTTGAGGTTCATGAATTTCTAGACAAAGAATTGGTGAGTCCTCCCTTGATTTCGAAGGACATATTTATCATTCATTTATCTTGATTATTTTCTGTGATTGTGGTAGCCATCGCCATTCATTGCACCATCTTAGACAATTGTTATAGAGACTTCATAGACATAGATTAATGGTTGAAATGACCCCAACAAGTATGTGAAAATGTGCCTCAAAATGCCTAGAATTTTTAGGTTCTATATATATCTAAATCCATAGGTGATACGAAAATCTGACTCCATATTCTTGTTTAGGGAGTCAAAATTAGGGGAAAAAGGGTCTAACCCCGATTTCAGAGTAAATGATTAGCAATTTCATTTTTTGTAATTTTTCTTATCCATAATCAAACTCTGACATTGTTGTGATGTGCAGCTGTTGCAAATATTTATTAATTTTTCCCCATGACAGGTCTGTGCCATGGACCAGACTCGGACCTGTGTATTTTATTGCCAGTGATTTTATCTCGATCTAAGGCTTTTGGGTCTTGAACCTAAGTGTTTGCAAACGTATTTTTATCTATACTTAGTCATATTTCTCCCTCATAGCTTCCTAAACATTCGCCAATATCCTCGCACACACTTAGCCATATTTTTCACTCCCAAATTTAAGTCTCAAAACCCTTTTCCGAAACAAAGGATTTTATTCAAGCTTCATGCCTCCATTTTCAATCTTAGTCAAGAGCTTCTTCAATTCTAAGGTGTGTGAGTTTCTTTCATGGGTTTCTTTCATCCATGATACCCAAGCCTCTTTTTACTTAAATTTGATGATTTAAAGTTGATTTACAAATGGGTTTTACTTATTCTGAAATTCATTACACATTATGTTAAAGCTATATGAAATTTTGACTATTTTGCTTCGTTTTCAACTATAAATATTGGATCTATTGTATGATATGATCAGGAGTTTTGATGGATATTTCTTAAGGGTATTTCAGGGTGTTGATTGATGGTTTTACAATGGATTTACTTGCATGAATTCACCTCTATATTTCGTGGTTTTACACTAGCATTACACATCCTCTAAGCTTTTGATAAAATATCCGGATGTGGTTTCTTCAGGAATTGAAGGTCCAAAGCATGTGATATGATATGATTTCTGTAATGATTATGGAAGAAGCTTATATATATTCTATAATCTATATAAAGTGTTTCATTAGACAATGTCCGATCCGAGGGGGACTAAGAGCCCGGATAACCTTATCGAGGGGTTTGTACCTTGATAACCAAGGTTGGGATTTGTACTCATCAACCTTGTGAGGGGTTGTAGTTCGTCACCTGGGTGATAAGGTGAAATTATAATCGACCATGTGAGAGGTTTGTATCACACCACCAGGGTGATGGGTGAAACCATCATCAACCAACTAAGGGGTTTGTACTTTGGAAATCTAGCTTGGTATTTTCTATGCATATGATATCCTATATGAGCATGAGTTATTTAAGTATGTTTTACTTATGCATTGATCATACATCCCATATTGATATATTATGCCTATTGCCTATTGTTATGCATTTTGATTAAGGCGTCTATCTCTTGTTGCATTGCATCCTACATACTTAGTACATTCAAATGTACTAACGCATACTCTTGCCTACACGATATTACAATGTAGGAATTGGTTCCCAAGTTGATCATCCTCCTCCACGTGGCTAGACAAGTACTACTCAAGCTTGTTGGTGAGTCACTTCGGGGACCTTAATATATGTTGCTCTTATTATGTATTGAGACATTCTTTTTTATGTTCTATTTTGACTATAAGGGTGTGCCCGATTGCTTGTCTTGACCCCCGCTCTTATCTATGTATTAGAGGTGTTTGTTGGACATGATATATATCTATGATAGGAGCTATGACACTTGTCTCTTGATGATGATGTTTATGAAAAATTTCCTGTTATCCCCTTCCCCCATTCATATGCTTTATGTCATTTATGTGCTTCTGCGACTAATGATGTGTAATGACAAGTTAAGAGACTTATTTGGGGTTTGTTCGAGTTCCTTATTCATCATGTCATGTCTAGGCCATATTTTTATGTCATGCAAAACTTGGTATCAGAGCGCCAAGTTGATAGATCCTCGGAGTCCAACATACCACATAGATTAGAGTCCTATTCATGATTGAGAAGCGCGCCATGACTATGAATAGGAGGCTATTATACATTTTAGAAACTATTTCCCTTCTTCATGTTCTAAGTCGTTCTATAGAGTTGGGGTAACTTTTTCCCTCTAATGATGGTTCTTTGCTTTACTAGATCATGCCAAACACTGGATGAAGAAGGGCCCAAACTCCCGAGGAGCAACCTACCAATGGTGAGCTCCGAGATGCTCTCACTATGCTCACCCAAGTTGTGGACGACCAAGTCAATCAAGGGGCCCAAGCCCCTCATGCTACTACCTGGGGAGCTAGGGTAAGAGAATTCATTAGGATGAATCCTCCAGTGTTCTATATATCAAAGGTGGATGAAGATCCACAAGGGTTCATTGATGAAGTCTACAAGATCTTAAATATCATGGGTGTTGGGCCAAATAAAAAAGTAAAGTTGCCGACGTACCAACTTAAAGTGGTAGCCCAAATATGGTATGATCAATGGAAGAGTGACAATGGAAATAGTAATGTGGTGCTTTGGGAAGAGTTCAAATTGGCTTTCCTTAATTGGTTTTTCTATCTTAAGCTCAGGGAAGCTAAGTTGGTGGAGCTTATGAACTTGAAACAAAGTGATATAAGTATGAAGGTGCATGCCCTCAAGTTTAATCAACTTTCAAAGTATGCACCTCATTTGGTGGTCAATCCTAAGTCTAGGATAAATAAATTCGTGATGGGGGTTTCTGACATAGTAAGTGAAAAATACCGGTCCGTCATGCTAATTTGTGACATGGACTTGTCTCGGTTGATGACCTATGATGAGCGAATGGAAGATGAGAAATTGAGGGAAAAGAGGGGTCATGAGTCCAAGAGAGCCCGATTTTAGGGTAAAGTTTAAAAGGGTGCTAGATTTTGTCAAGCTCAGGAGTCCTCTCATGCTACTAATAAGGGGCTTGCCAATGACTTCCCTAGGCCTCAAGGTGTTTGTGGTGTGGTTCCTATTGATGTATGACCTAAATATGAAATGAGCCATGGAGGCCCATGTTTGAAAGATTCTAATGCATGCTTTGAATTTAGTAAACTTGGTCATAAGAAGGTGGATTGTCCAAGAAACTGTGGCAAGGTCTAGGGTGAAAATGCAGTTCCATTGGGTAGAGGTTGTCCTCAAGACGGTACCCCAAGGAACAATAGGTTTTATGCTCTACATGTGAGGAAATGGGTTGGTGAGGCTCCCAATATTGTTACCAGTATGTTGAAAATATTTGACTTTGATGTATATGCTTTGATTGATCTAGGTGCCATGCGTTCCTTTGTTACTCCTTTTGTTGCTAATAAGTTCCATGTTGACCCCGAGTTATTACATGAGTCATATGAAATGTCCACTCCTATTGGTTCCTCTATTGATGCTAGGAAAGTTTATAGAAGTTGTCCTATTTGCATTTTTCATAAGTGGATGCCTTGTGATCTTGTTGAATTAGGCATGGTAGATTTTGATGTCACTCTTGGGATTGATTGGTTGCATGCCTACTATGCTTCTATTGATCATAGAACCCATATGGTCAAGTTTCAAATCCCTAATGAACCCGTCCTTGAGTGGGAAAGTCAAGATGTGGTGGTCAAGGGTAGATTCATTTCATGAATTTAAGCTCGTAAGTTAATCTCTGTAGGGTGTCTTTATTATCTTGTAAGGGTTAGAGATGTGGAGTCTAAATCCCCTTCCATAGAGTTGGTTCCGGTTGTTAACGAGTTTCTAAATGTCTTCCTAAATGACCTTCTCGGTGTCCCTCCCGAAAGGGGGATACATTTTTGCATAGATCTCCTTCCTGATACTAATCCCATTTCTATTCCCCCTTACCCTCTGGCCCAAGAGAAGTTGAAGGAGTTAAAGGAATAATTGAAAGATTTGTTGGGAAAGGGATTTATTAGGTCTACAAATCATCTTGGGGTGCTCCAGTGTTGTTTGTGAAAAAGAAGAATGGGTCCCTTAGAATGTGTATTTATTACTGACAACTTAATAGGGCCACCATCAAGTATAGGTATCCTCTTCCAAGGTTTGATGACTTGTTTAACCAATTACAAGGGGCTAGCTTTTTTTCTAAGATTGATCTTCGGTCCGGGTATCATCAAGGTAGGGTGAGGGATTATGATATTTCCAAGATGGCCTTTCGAACTAGCTATGGGAATTATGAGTGTGTTGTGATGTCGTTTGGGCTGATCATTACGCTGGCCATCTGTATGGACCTAATGAATAAGGTCTTCAAACCCTACCTTGATTCCTTTGTTGTGATCTTCATTGACAATATATTGATCTATTCACATAGAAGGGAGGAGCATATGGGGCATTTGAGGGTTATTTTACAAAGATTGAGGGAGGAGAAATTATATGCCCAATATAACAAGTGTGAATTTTGGTTGGAGGAGGTTGCATTCTTGGGTCATGTGGTGTTAGGGGAAGGTATATAAATGATCCTAAGAATACGAATGTGATTCAAAATTGGCTTAGACCATTGGCCCCGTCAGATATCAGGACTTCTTAGGTCTAGCAGGTTACTATAGAAGGTTTGTGAATGGGTTCTCCTCCATTGCTTCCCCTATGAAAAAATTGATTCAAAATAAGGTTAAGTTAGTATGGACCAATGAGTGTGAGAGGAGCTTCCAAACATTGAAAGACAAGCTTGTGTCTGCTCCTATATTGTCACT
Source organism: Solanum clarkiae (assembly GCA_011800125.2). NCBI lineage: Eukaryota > Viridiplantae > Streptophyta > Magnoliopsida > Solanales > Solanaceae > Solanum > Solanum clarkiae. The sequence goes on along the minus strand of JAABOM020000092.1, from coordinate 13,958,443 downwards.
ACCAGATGGGCTTGAGGGATTTGTGGTGTATTATGATACTTCCTGGGTTGGTTTGGGTTGTGTGTTGATGCAAAATGGGAAGGTCATAGGTTATACTTCTGGAAAACTCAAGGTACATGAAAGTAACTACCCTACCCATGATCTAGAGTTAGTCGCCATTGTGTTTGCATTAAAGTTTTGGCGTCTCTACTTATATGTGGTGCATGTGGATGTGTTCACTGATCATAAGAGCTCCTATCTGTCTTCACTCAAAAGGATCTCAACTTGAGGCAAAGAAGATAGTTAGAACTTCTTAAAGACAATGATATGAGTGTGCACTATCATCTGAGTAAGGCAAATATGGTTGTAGATGCTTTGAATAGGGTGTCTATGGGTAGCCTAGACCATGTTGATGGTGGTGATAAGGAAATGGCTAGGGCGGTGCATCAATTATCTAGATTAGGGGTGAGGTTGGAAGAGGTTAGTGACAATGGTGTTGTTGTTATTGATGGATCTAAGTCTTCATTGGTTGATGAGATGATAGCAAAACAAGATATTGACTCTTCCTTGCTTGAATTGAAGCCCTTGGTGAAAGAGGGCAAAGTAGAGATTTTCTCCCAAGGGAGAGATGGTACCCTTAGGTACCAAGGTAGGTTGTGTGTGCCTTGTATTGGTGGTTTGAGGGAGAAGATCCTTGATGAGGCCCCTAATTCTTCTTATTCTATCCACCCCGGTTCCACTAAAATATATAGAGACTTGAGGGATGTGTATACATTGGGATACATGAAGAGGGACATTGCCAAATTTGTTTCCAGTTTCCATAGTTGTCAACAAGTCAAAGCCAAGCATCAAAGGGGCCTCACCCAAGACATAGAGACTCTTACTTGGAAGTGAGAGTTGATTAATACGGATTTTGTGGTTGGGTTGCCCAAGAGTAGGAAATGTTTTGATTTTATACGGGTGGTGGTTGATAGGATGACGAAATCGGCTCACTTTCTACTGGTTAAGACTACCTATAGGACTGAAGAGTATGCAAGGTTGTATATCCATGGGTTAGTGATGTTACATGGGTTTCCTTTGTCCATCATATCAGATCGTGGTGCACCATTCACCTCACACTATTGGAGGTCTTTTCAAAGGGTCTTGGTGTAAAAGTTCACCTTAGTACGACCTTTCACCCTCAAACAGATGGCTAAGTCGAAAGAACCATTCAAACACTTGAGGATATACTTAGGGCTTGTGTCTTGGAGCTTAAGGGTATTTGGGATGACCATCTTTCTTTGATTGAGTTTGCATACAACAATAGCTATCACTCCAGCATTAGTATGGGTCCTTTTGAGGCTCTTTATAGGAGATGTTATAGATCATCGGTTAGTTGATTTGAGGTTGCAGACATGGCTCTATTGGAACCGAAGCTGGCTATGGTGGCTCTTGAGAAGTTTAGTATTATTAGGACGAAGTTGAGTCCAATATATGTTTGTCCTTATGAGGTGATAAAGAGGGTTGACAAGGTAGCTTATGAGTTGAATTTGCCTAGTGAAATGAATTTGGTTCATCCGGCATTCCATGTCTTTATGTTGAGAACATGTATTGGTGATCCTAATGTTATTGTGCCTCTTGATTTTATGGGTTGTTGAGGATAACTTGACTTATGAGGGGACTCCGATTCAGAATTTTCATAGGCAAGTGAAGAGATTGAGCAACAAGGAGGTGGCATCCGTTAAGTTCCTTTGGAGGAACCAACAAATCAAAAGTGCTACTTGGGAGACCGAAGCGAACATACAAAAGTGGCTTCCTTATCTCTTCCACTCTACTCAAGCCTAAGGCACTAACCCTAAACCACTATGTGATTTCATGTCTTATATTTTGGCCCCTATATGCATTCGTGTTTAAGTTGGCAAATTTATGATGATTTTACACTAGATTTTGAAAATGGTGTTTTAGATGTAATGTTGCATTCTTGTTGAGGCTGATTTTTTTATGATCATTCTTGTCATGTATCTCTCTTTTACATTCATGGACGAATATTCTCAAGGAGGAGATATTGAAATGACCCCAAAAGTGCTGGAAAATGTGCCTCGAAATGCCTAGAATTTTTAAATTCCATATATCTCAAAATTCTTATGCAATATCGAAAATTCGACTTCATATTCTTGTTCAAGTGGTAAAAATTAGGGGGAGAAAGGTCTAATCCCGATTTAAGAGCAAACAATTCACAATTTTATTTTTTGTAATTTTTCTTATTCAAAGTCAATCCGCGACAATGCCACGACGCGCAGTTGTCACGGATATGTATTAATTTTTTCCTACGACGGGCCCACGTCATGGGTTTTTTTTCTAGTGATTTTATCTCAGTGCAAGGCTTTTGGTTCTTGGGTCTAAGTATTCCCAAATGTGAAAATACCTATACTTAGTCTTATTTAACCCTCATATCATCCTAAAGAGAGGTGGTGATTACGATTATGTGGGTTGGATTATGATTATGCGATATCGAGGTTGAGTGTATCATCCCCTATGTTTACTCTAAGCACGATACTATTATCATCACCAACGTTCACTCCGGGCACGATATGACTTTGGAGTTTCAGATTCTGATAGATCGGTTGAGTGAATGATTGATTGCAACCTCGAGTCCCAAATGATGTTCCCGATTTCTATTCGAGCATTATTGGCCATGATCGAGTATCCGATTTCATGATTTACGTACCCCGTGTTTCGAGTTTTGGTGGTCGTGCCAGAGCGCTAGGCGACGGATACCAATTTTGCTGACCGAGCACCGGCTGAGACTTGGGTTGAGAACCCTGATTTATATTCATTGGGGCTGGGCCTTGTGATTAATATACTATGGGTTTAGGCCTTGTGATTGAAATCCCGAGATGAGACACTATTATTTATGTAAGGGAGATTTTTTCTCCCATGAGGGTTACGTCCTACCATTATATTGAGTGTCAGACTATCTGGACCTGGCTGACTACTTGACTAGAGGCCGGGCCAGAGAACTATGGATCAGGTGCCACGTGCCGGCACAGGGTCGAGGACCCGACTGACTTGTGATGGTTGGGGCGAGGCCTGTGATTACTTACCCGTGGATCTACTCACATGTTCACACCCTAATTATGCGTGGGTATACCCTCTTGGCTTATGAGAGATCAGAGGGCGTCCAAGCTTAGACACAAATGATGTTCCCGGTCCAATAAGAAAGCAGTCGCTATCAGCAATTAACCTAACCAAAGGTTAGGGTCGAATCTACAGAGAATACAGGGATTAACTACAAGACTTCACTATTAATCATTTCAAGCATTTATAACTAAAATCTCTAAATAAGGGGGTTGGAGTTCTTGATTCAAAAATAAAGTAAAATAAACACTATACAATGAAGTGAGAAAACACTTAATTTTAGGGACAACTTGGGAATACTATTCCCCATGGTTTGTTAACTCGATTACCCTAGATAATATAACTACAATTGAAGATTCACATGCAGGACGGTAACTTTGGTTCTTCTGACCCTCTTGTGAAGGTGAAGGTCGAATTTCACCGTGGCGCTTGGTCGGATACCATGACGTGCCAATTAACCGTTACCTATTGTCCCAGTCAACCTCCCCTTGGTCATATTTGGTTGATTAGACGAGAACACATCAATCTAATCCTATCATCTATTTCCCTTTTCCTATTTGTCAGTACCTTGGTCGGGATCGTGATAGTAGGCAGGATTTGGTGTTGGCCACCACCAAACAACAATCAATATGAAGAGACATAGATAACACATGTAGAACCCCAATCATAGAAATGCAATAAACCTAGGTCATCTCAAGTCAACTACCCATGGTTCCCACAACCCCAAGTTGTGGGTGCTTAGCTACTCATAGCTAAGGCAAAACCAACAAAAATGCAAATACAAGACATAGTTGAGAGTTTTACCACAAGCAATAAAAAATGTAGACACCACAAGTTGCAAACCCAAAAGTTTGGTAGATTGACAAAGTGTAAAAGACAGGATTTGCAATCCCTAAAATGGGTTTTCCAAATGAAAACGATAAACTAATACCAAACCCTAAAATATTCTTGAGAGACTATTCAAAGTCAAGTTCTAAGTCCACAATGTCTCATCTATGAAATAAAGCCCTAACTTAATGTATTTACAGTATTTACAAATAAACCCTAAAAATTCCATAAAAAGGACAGCAGCAGTTGGTACGCCTCGTAGGTATGACTTGTAGCATGGCATACGAGTCGTAGTCAGGGTCTCATATCAGGAGCTTGACATCTTGGAATCCGTTAGTACAACCACTAGGTATGATTCATTGCTTGGGCTATGACTCGTATGCTCCTTTCATAGTGTAGGCCTTTAGTTGTTTTGGTCTAACATTTTGTCTCTCTGATTCCTGCTACGCTTCTACCCACATGAGTCGCAGTAAGACTTACGACTCGTAGGATGGCCTCGTAGAGGTGACTCACTTAGCAAATTTCTAATTCTTGGTCTCTGTTTCTTGCTACGACATATCCTATGACTCGTAGTTTGGGCTACGACTCGTAGGTGAGCTTGTATGTCCTATAATTTAGTAAAATCTGCAACTTTTCTTCAAAATCATGCCAGCCTAACTTTTGTGCAAGAACAACACAAAAATACATAAAAACCATAAAAGTTTGCTTTAAGAACTCACAAAATCCTTTAGTTTCAGGCATCAAATGTGCTATATTTTGACAACACATCAACACCCTCAACTAAGAATTTTTCTTGTCCTCAAGCGACGAATCAATCGACGTAGACAAAGAGAAATACATAGCAACTGTACTAATGGCAAATACATCAACTCCTCTGATTCAGGTACAGGACTTCCATGTTCAAAATAGGATTACAATGTTATTCAACAAAATAAGAACATAAATATATACCTAGCAATCTAACTATGACAAGCTAAGGAGCATTAACCATACACAATCACTGGTACAGTTATATACTTCTCAAGTAGTGCAAATGCTCTCATTGGAAAGATGTCCCTCGTACTCACTCAAAAAGCATTTAGAATTCAGGGACTGAGGAAGCATTCTTACTCTCACAATTGAAATTCATGCACAATGACTAACACCATAGGCTTACCCTTATAGTCATCTTTCGGTTCGGTGACAAAGTGAATTTGGATCACTTTAGGACTTTTGGGCTTGTAACATAGGTTCAGGGGTTTTGTATGGCATTTTGGGAAAGTAGTGACTAAAGGCTATCCTTGAACCATGTTTACCAACACTTTGTGCTTTCATAACCCAACCCTTTTCAGTAAATCCACCCTTATTCTCCTATTTCAAACTTTTCTCGAGTGCTTTCTTTCTATTTTCATCTGTGTCTTCTTTTTGAACTCAATTCTTGCTACTTTTCCTCAACTCAAGGCACTTTTATTCACTCGGCTCATGATTTTTCATTTCTTTCTTTATTTTTCAACTAACAACCTCATTGTTATTACTTTACCACAATAAGGGTCACCCTCAACTTAGGCTTTTAGCCTGAGGTAAAGTACACAATATCCATTCCTCAAATCAGGACCACAATTTGTAGCCACCCTCAACTTAGGCTTTTAGCCTCAATTAAGGTTCACATATTCAAGGATAGACCAAGGCCAATATCAATGTATTTCATCAAATAAGGTTAAGTTAGCAAAGTGTTAAGAAAGAATGAGTACATGAGAAGCTCAAACATTTGGAACAAGGGATTCATTAGTTCACTTGGTAGGTCATTTAGGTAAAAGTGGGCTCACTAACATAACAAAGGACTAAGATCCCTTCCAAACCAACCAAATCACAAAACCAATCTTAGAGTACTAAGGCAAGTTCTGAGTCCATACATGATAGATGAATGTGTCAAAATAAGCTCACAAAACACATGACACTACGCACATAATCAAGTATAGACTCACAGGTCATGCTTACAGCCTCAACTTACCTTCACAATACCAGAGCAAACATTGCCAGATACTTAAAATGCATGAATGCATTAACACCCACAATCTCAAAACTTTTGAGGGTACCTAATCTTTTAGTAAAATTTAAAGAATATTTAAAAGCTATGCATATGCCAACAGATAATAGCACTATGTATTTACAAACTATCTACACTACCTAAACATTGCCGGTTCAACATAAAATTAAACATCCACAAGGAAAAAAAAGCATGACAAAAAAACCTTGGGAAAAAAATAGGAGAAGTTATAGACTCGTGGCTACGCTAACTTCACCTTAATCCATAACATTCCACACCCCACCAAAATAAGATACTTTGTCCTCAAAGTAAAAATACATAGAAAAGGTGCAAGTAGCATACCACGGGTTGCCTCCCAAGAAGTGCCTGATTTATTTTCGCGGCATGAAAGGAAGCTTGTGTGTTCATCTTCTTCAAAATCCCAATTTCCCACTATCTTGATTTCTTCCATGTCACCCATGTACCATTTGACCCTCTGACCATTAACTTGGAAAGTCTTACCATCCCTGCTATCTAACTCAATGGCTCTATGACTAAAGACGCGCACTACTCTGAAGGATCCCATCCATTTAGATCTGAGTTTTACAGGAAACCACCTCAACCTAGAGTTGTAGAGCAGTACCATGTCTCCTAGAGCAAATTGGCGATCTTCAATTCTGCAAGCATGCTGAACTTTCATTCATTGCTTGTACAAGGCGGAGCTCTCATATGCACACAGTCTAAACTCATCAAGCTCATTTACTTGCATTAACCTAGATGTTGCAGCTTCATGCCAATTTAAATTCAGCTTCTTTAATGCCTATAGTGCCTTGTGCTCAAGTTCGACCAGTAGGTGACAAGCCTTCCCAAACACCAATTGATAAGGAGACATTCCAATGGGAGTTCCGAAAGCTTTACGGTAGTCCCATAAAGCATCATCCAATTTCCTTGACCAATTAGTGTGATTTACGTTCATCATTTTGGATAAGATTTGCTTTATTTCCCTTTTGATACTTCCACTTGTTCACTGGTTTGGGGATGATATGGAGTAGCCACTCGGTGCTTCACACCATATCTTTAAAGGAGAGCTTTGAATAACCGGTTACAAAATGAGAACCTCCATTACTGACAATTGCCCGAGGCATACCAAGCCTGGAAAAAATGTTTCTATGGAGAAACTCGATAACACGCTTACCCTGATTGTTCGGTAGAGCTATGACCTCTACCCACTTAGAGACATAATCAAGTGCAACCAGAATGTACTTATTACCATGAGCGCTGACAAAGGGTCCCATAAAATTAATGTCCCAGATGTCGAGTAGTTCTATGACCAAGATAGGATTTAACAGAAGCTCGTGCCTTTGCGAAACTCTGCCCTATCTCTAACATCTATCACAAGACTTAACATAATAATAGGCATCTTGATGTATGGACGACTAATAGTAGCCACACTATAATATATTGTAAGCAGTTCAAGCTCCACTATGATGTACACCCACCAACGAAGAGTGGCATGCTTCAAGACTGTTCATCATTTCCACTTCTAGAACACAACTACAGATGGTTCCATCCATGCAAATGCGAAATAGATATAGCTCATCCCAGAAGAGCTTCGTTACATCATGCATAAAATTGCAACATTAATGGGTGTTCAAATTAGGAGGCACTATATCACTCACCAAGTAGTTAGCATAGTCTGTAAACTAAGGTATAAGATCATGTGAGGCCGCCAAAACTCTCTCATTGGGGAATGAGTCATTTATATCAAGTCCATCATCAAACTTCCCCATAGCTTCATCTTCCAATCTAGAAAGGTGATCTGCGACCTGATTTTCTTACCCTTTTTTGTCAATCACATCAAAATTGAATTCTTCCAAAAGAAGTACCCATCTGATCAATCTTGATTTTGCATTCTTCTTGGCCATCAGATATTTGAGTGTCGCATGGTCCGAATGGAATTTTTCAAAGGAATAAGTATGAATGGAATTTTTTAAAGGAAAAACTAATGCAAACAATTCTTGTTTAGTCACTGTATAATTTTTCTGGTACACATTTAGTGCTTTACTAATATAATAGATTGGGTGCAGAATTCTCTCCCTTCGTTGCCCCAACACCATACCTGGGGCAGCCCCACTTGCATCACACATTAGTTCAAATGATTGTGACCAATCCAAAGACATAATAATGGGTGTTGTGGTCAGCTTTCTTTTCAATTCTTCAAAGGTATGCATGCATGCATCATCAAATATGAACTTGGCATCTTTCTCTAACAATTTACACAAAGGTTGTGAGATCTTGGAAAAATCCTTTATGAAGCTGCGGTAGAATCCAGCGTGGCCTAGAAACCTCCTAATTCCTTTCGCTGAAATTGGTGGTGCAATTTCTCTATATACCTCGATTTTTTCTTTATCCACTTGGTTCCCTTTCCTAAATTTTGTGACCAAGTACGATGCCTTCTTTAACCATAAAATGATATTTCTCCCAATTTAGCACCAAATGACTCTCAAAACACCTCTGCAATATATCACGTAAATGTAATAGACATTCTTCAAAAGACTGGCCAACCATACTAAAGTCATCCATGAACACCTCCATAGTGCTTTGAACCATGTATGAGATGATAAACATCATGCATCTTTGAAATATGGCTGGAGCATTACATAGTTCATAAGACATTCTCTTAAATGCAAAGGTATCATAGGGGCATGTAAACGTTATTCTCTTGGTCCTGAGGCGCAATAACAATTAAATTGTACCCAAAATATCCATCAAGAAAACAATACCATCCCTTCTTTGCTAGTCTGTCAAGAATCTGATCTATGAAGGGCATAGGAAAATGATCTTTCTCGGTAGAAGCATTGAGTTTTCTATAATCCATACATACTCTCCATCCGGTGACTGGTCTCATAGGGATCAATTCATTTTTTGTATTCAGCATCACTATGATACCTTTTTTTTTAACACATTGTACTGGACTTACCCACTCACTGTTGGCAATTGGATAGATTACTCTTGCGTCTAGCCACTTGATGATTTCTTTTTGCACAAATTCTTGCATTGGGGGGTTTGACCGTCTTTGATGCTCAATACTCAGTTTGTAATCCTTAACTAGTTGAATCTTATGAGTGTATATCCAGGAGCTATGCCAATGATGTATGCAATTGTCCACTCAATGGCCCTTTTGAACTACTTGAGAATTAAGACAAGGGCCTCTTTCTGACCTTAACTTAATTTTGCAGCAATGATAACAGGCAATGTACTATTCTCTCCCAAGTATGCATATTTCAGATGCAGTGATAGTGGCTTTACCTCTAACTCTGGTGGGACTTCTACAGAAGGCTTTGTAAGTGGTGTTTCCCTGTTGCATAAGTCTAACTCCAAACTTGCTTGTTGCCTAGGACCAAATGAAACCCCAATAGCATTTACTGTTTCCTCATAATCAGGAATGTTGTCACCATCGAAATTCATCAACACAACTGTCCAAGCATCAACTCTGAGCCTCAATTCCACCGGGATCTCCGCTTCATTGTCCTCACCCATTGAAATCATTGAGATGACCTAGAACTCAAAAGTTTTTCCATCTTGTTGACCCACTTGGAACACAAATACTTTTTTACCAAACTTGAAAGTAAGCAAGCTCTTTTCCATATCAACTAATGCTCGACATATAGTTAAGAAAGGACTTCTCAAGATGATAGGAACTCCAAAATCAATCTCACAGTCAAGTATAACAAAATTTGTAGGAAATATAAATTTGTCTACCTTTACCAGCACATTATACAGTATTCTCACAGGCTTCATGACTGTTCTATCTGCCATCAACAACCACATCTTTTTAGGGACAAGGCTTCCCAGACCGAGCTTTCTGAATATGGAAAGAGGAATCAAGTTAATGATGCCCCTAAGTCACATAGTGCTTTAGTAAATGCAAGTTCTCCTACAGTGCATAGTATGGTGAATACACCTGTGTCTTTACACTTCTGCACTAAAAATTTTGTAGTGATGGCACTACAATATTGAAAAATTCGTGAGAGGTCTAGACTAATGTTTTGCTTCTTCTTGACTAGATCTTTCATCCATTTAGCATACCCCGAAATCCTCTCAAGAGCTTCCATTAAGGGGATGTCTATTGAAAATTTCTTAAAGCATCGCTAAGAATTGTTCGAATTTACCTTCTTCCTTTCTCTTCCCAAGCCTTTGGGGAAAAGGGAGAGGGGGCCTTGGAAAGGTTTTATATTTCTTGGGTTGCTCTTCTGTGATGTATGCCCTAGTTTCCTCATTCACTCTCTCCTTGCGGCTTCCATCCTCAACCATTGGATTAAGGGGATCCACAGTGCTTTTGCCACTCTGAGTCATCACTGCCATGCAATGCCCTTAGTTCTTAGGATTTTGAACCATGTTGCTTGGTAAGGTGCCCTTTTGGCATTGGTTCAACTATGAAAAAACTTGCCCGAATTGTTGTTCTAGCTGCTTTATCGCCATGAAATGAGACTTTATTTTTTTGATTTATTCGTGAAATATTTGTCTTCATTCCTTTCAAAGTCTTATCATGGTGATCAGCTCTCTTCAACAACTTGTCGAACATCTCTTCGATCCTAGAGTTACTTGCCCCGGCATCGCAGTTCTGAGGTGGCACATAAGGACCATTCCTATAGCTCTCTCTTTTGTCTCATTCGGCATCTGGAAGTCTTTATCTTTCATAATATCCACCCCGATTATCTCCATATGCCCCAACACGATTGAAGTTCCGACCTTGATTCTCTAAACCTTACCTCTAATAATCTGAATTGGATCCTTGGGTTGTTCCGAAAACCCGCTGCTTGGTTGCTGACAAAACATGCATCCTCATCAAAGAATGGATCTTCATACATAGGAATCTTTGGAGGTTGATGCTTAAACACTTGCTTGGTTTTGCTTTAAAACCAAGTCCATGCTCGTACAGAGTTGAGCAAGTTGCTCCATAATCTCTTCATTAACTTTTGCTTGCTCACTATTGGTGGTAACTACACAATAACTTTTTGTTTCACCACACTCACTCTGACCCCGTTCTCTGTTTGTTTTCATCAGTTGCTCTTGAGGCTACTAGCTCAAACGGTTGGTCAAGAAACACACCTCCCATGATCTTGTTGGCACAAACCTTGCTATTTTCATCAAGTGCTCTATAGAAAATCTCAACCAAAGAATCATCAACAATCTTATGATCGAGGACCATCCTTAAGCATTTGGTGAATCTCTCCCATGTGGTACTAAAAGAGTCTCCAGGCAATTTCTCAAAGTTATTTATTTGGTCCTTGAGCTTCACTTCTTCAACCTCGGAAAATATCCCTCTAAGAACACTCTCTAAAGCTCTGCCCAATTTGTTATGGTACCCGGAGGAAGCTAAGACAACCACACAGCTACATTTCCAGTCAATGACAATGGAAACACTCTCAATCCAACAACATCAATAAAGGTATTTTGTGTCTCCATGACATTTTTGCACATAAAGATAACTTTCTGGAGATAACAGTGGGGATCCTCTAAGGGTAGTCTTGTGACTAAGCCACGATTTCGGAGATCTTTAAGCAATCCACTCGATATCGTGAACTTAGCATCTTCCGGTAGAGGAGGTAGTACTATAGCACCGGTAACGTCTATGGCCATAGGGTTCAATCAATATTGATTTCATCAATAAGTATTTTCATTAAAGTCTCTAAGTTGTAGCCTGTGATCCCTCGGTGGTGGATTCTCCTCTCTTCCCATATCATCATCATTCATATTTATCTCCTTCTCAATCGCAACATCCTCATTCACTTGAGTCATTCTTCTAAAAAGTTGGTGGATCTCCAAATTAATCAGAACTAAGGGGTCACCTCGACTCCTTGTGTTGGGCATACAACCTAGCATACCCTACAAGTAAAATCAAACAACAAAAATAAAAACAAAAGTAAAATACATGAGACTCTAGAAATCAACACTAGAACTAACTAATACTAAATTCAAGTCAAAACCTAGTTGTATTCCCCGGCAACGGCGCCATAATTATTTATGATGTTCATGCTCCAATAAGAAAGTGGTTGTTGTTAGCAATTAACCTAACCGAAGGTTAGGGTCTAATCCATAGGGAATACAGGGCTTGACTACAAGACTTTACTATTAATCATTTCAAACATTTATAACTAAAATCTCTAAATTGGGGAGGGGGGCTTGTGATTCAAAAACAAAGTAAAATAAACCCTATACTACAATGTGGGAAAACACTTAATTTTAGGGACAACTTGGGAATTGTGTTCCCACGGTTCATTAACTCGATTACCCTAGAAACATAACTTCAATTGGAGATTCGCATACCAGATGGTAACTTAGGTTCTTCCAACCCTCTTATGAAGGTTAAGGTCAAATTCACCATGGCGCTTGGTCAGCTACCATGGAATGTCAACTAACTGTTACCTATTGTCCAAGTCAACCTCCCCTTGGTCAGGTTTGGTTGATTAGATTAGAACACATCAATCGCATCATGTCATCTATTTTCCTTTTCCTATTCATCACTACCTTGATCAGGATCATGATAGTAGTAGGGGTTTGGTGTTGGCCACCACCAATTAATAATCTATATGAAGAGAAATAGAAAATACATGCAAAACCCCAATCATAGAAATGCAATAAACCTAGGTCATCTCAAGTCAACTACCCATGGTTCCCACAACCCCAAGTTGTGGATGCTCAGCTACTCATGGCTAAGGCAAAACCAACAAAAATGCAAATACAAGATATAGTTGAGATTTTTACCACAAGCAATGAAGAATGTAGACACCACAAGTTGCAAACCTAAAAGCTTGATAGATTGACAAAGTATACAAGGCAAGATTTGCAATCCCCAAAATGGGTTTTCCAAATGAAAATGATAAACTAATACCGAACCCTACAATATTCTTGAGAGAATATTCAAACGGAAGTTCTAAGTCTACAATGTCTCATCTCTAAAATAAACCCTAACTTAATATATTCATAGTGCTTATAAATAAAACCTAAAAATTCCACAGAAAGGACAGCTGGCAGCTGGTACACCTCGCAGGTATGACTCATAGGGTGGCCTACGAGTCGTAGTCGGCGTCTCGTATCATGATCTTGGCATCTTGGACTTAGCTAGTAAGATCACTTGGTACGAGTCGTTGCTTGGCTAAGACTCGTATTCCTCTCTTGTAGTCTAGACCTTCAGTTTTTTGGTCCAATATTTTGGCTCTCTGATTCCTGCTACGTGTCCACCCATATGAGTCGTACTGATACTTATGACGCGTAGGATGGCCTCGTAGGAGTGACCTCCACTTAGAAGAGCTTTTATTTTTGGTCTTTGTTGCTTGTTACGACACACCCTACAACTTGTAGCTTGGGATATGACTTGTAGGTGAGCTCGTATGTCCTATGATTCAGCAAAATCTGTAACTTTTCTTCAAAATCATGCTAACCTAACTTTTCTACAAGAACATCACAAAAACACATAAAAACTTAAAAATTCGCATTAAGAACTTACAAAATCCCTTGTTTTTAGGCATTAAATGTGTTGTATTTTAACAGCACATCAGACACTAGGGCCTTACACCCACGTGAAGCTTACCCTCATTCTGATGATATGGAGAGCTTGGCTCTAAGATGGTTCTGTGGGATTCATTGATTATTCTATGGGACTTTGTGATTTTCTGTCAGATTATTATTGTGTGTGGGTTATTGAAACACCCCAAAATGTGCTCGAAAATGTGCCTTGGAAATGCCCATAATTGTAATTTCTATATATCTCAAAATCTGTGTGTGATATCAAAAACCTGAATTGATATTCGTGATCAGGGTGAAATATTGAATGGGAAATGAGTATAATCCTGATTCTAGAGCAACGGTAGCAAAAATTTATTTTTCAAAATTTTGCTTATCCAGTGTCGATCCGCGCCTGAGGGGCGACGCGCTAGGGGCGAGAAGATATGTATTTTGCTGTCAGTTTAACTGTTTCGGCCTAAGGCTTTAGGGTCTTGGGCCCATGTCCTCCTATGCGTAAATACACCTATACTTTGTCATTTGTCAACTCCATATCACTCAAGGCACTCTCAAAACCCTCTAACGCTTAGCCAAATATTTCATTCAAATTCACGTGTCCAAAACTCACTTCCGGATCTCAAGAACTTCATTCAAGCTTCAAGTTCTCACTCAAATCTTAATCAGGAAAATCCCCAAAGTTGAGGTATGTCGGTTTCAACCATTTGGTTGTTTCACCCATGGTACCCAACCTTTCTTTTTATGTAAATTGCATGTTTTCAAGTTGGAGTAACTATATGTATCTCTTACTATGAAATTTGATTATAAATTATGTTGGGGTTTCATAAAATGTTGACTGTTTAAGCATAATTTGAGCTACGAATCTATGATCTATTATGAAAGTTAATGAGGGGTTTCAATATATCTTGCATGAAGGTGTTGCTAGTGTTGGTGGGTTGATTTACCTTGAGTTTTCTCACATGACTTCACTCTTTAGTTGCATAATTTTTAACTAGTATTAGACACCTGTCAAATGTATGATAAAATGTTCGGATACGGATTCTTGAGTTATTGATGATCTATTATATGGCTTATGAGTCGACTAACTTTATGATGTTGAAGGAATTGCATGTATGTACTGAATTCATGAAAAGTATCTATAGTGTTGAAAGTAGATCACACCTTGTTGAGGGGGTGATATATCTCAACTACTTTGATTTGGGGGGGGCTTCTTTGCCCTGTCTACCATGTTGAGGGATATATACCTTGACCACTTCGATAGGGGGTGCTATGCCCATGTACCATGTTGAGAGGTATATACCTTGACCACTTTGATGGGGGTGTTATGCCCATCGATCATGTTGAGGGATATATACCTTGGACACTTTGATTGGGGGTGCTATTCCCTTCTACTAGTTGAAGGGTATATACCTTAACCATATTGATGGGGGTTGGCATGCCAATCTATCAATTGAGGGGTAGATATCTTAATCACCTTCCAAGGGGATAATATCCCTTGGATTCCAAGCGATAAGTTGTTTGGTCTATGATGATGGTCTCTTACTACACATGTAATTTATATTTTCAAATTATATATTTTATAAGTATGTTTTACTTCAAGCATTCATCATGCATGCCATGTTGTAATTATACCTATCCCTTGCTTATGATTATGCATTTTGACTATGTTGCCTATTTTTTGTTGTATAGTATCCTACATACTTAGTACATTCAAACGTAGTAACGCATATTTTATGCCAACATGATGTTACCATGTAGGAATCGGAGCCCCTCACAATCATCCTCCACGTGGCTAGTTTTGGCATATTGAAGATAAGCTTTGGTAAGTCCTCAAGTAAGAGGACACAAGCTATGCTACTCTTTCTTTGTTTACTCTTTATGTTGAACTCCTGATACTACGCTACTCTTTATGCTATCAAAGACTTCCCTTAGTTTTATTTTCCCTCCTTTTTATTTTGTTGTTGTTGAGTTTGCTTTCCCAATTAAGGATGTGTATATGATATGCTAAGAGACTTGTTTCGGGTCTCTTCAAGATTCTTATTCATTGTGTCATGTCTAGGTGGTTAATACTCCTTGAAATCCAACACATTGCATTGATTAGAGTTTTGTTCAGGGTTGTGAAGTGCACCACAATTATAAGTAAGAGGCTATGAGGCATTTTAGAAAATATTTCCCTTCTTCATGATCTATCATGCTATAGAGGTTAAAGTAAGGTTTCCCCTAAAAAATATTCTTTGCTATGCTAGATTATGCTGATCCCAAGAGGAAGAAGAGCTCGCACACCCGAGGAACAATCGGTTCCTGCAGCCCCTCAAGCTCCTTAAGATGGGAGAGTGGCTTAAGAAGAGTTCCAGGATGCTATTACCATGTTGGCTTATGCTCTGACCAACCAAATCAACCAAGATGCCCAAGCTCCTCAGGCTTCAACTCCGGCCTCTAGGGTGAGAGACTTTACTAGAATGAACCCATTGGAGTTCCATGGGTCTTAAGTTAATGAGGATCCTCAAGAATTCATGGATGACGTGTATAAAGTGTTGTCTATTATGGGGTTAGATAGGAGGAGAAAGCGGAGTTGGCAGCCTACCAACTCATGGGGCTGGCTCAAATTTGGTTCACGCAATGGATGGTGGAGAAGGGGAACGATAATGTTCACCCAAAGCGGCATTTCTCTATCGATTCTTTCTGATGGAGCTAAGGGAGGGAAAATGATGGAATTTATAAAACTCAATCAAGGGTCGATGAGTGTGAAGGAGTTTGACCTCGAATTCAACCATCTTTCCAAGTAAGCTCCATAATTCATGGCCGAGCCGTGGTCTAAATGAAAAACTTTGTGTCGAGTGTGTCTGACTTGGTCAATAAGAAATACTGAACTGCCATATCGGTAAGTGATATGGATTTGTCTTGCTTCATGACATACGTCGAACAATTGGAGGGGGCTAAAGCTTAAAAATGAGAAGTGGTGAGGCCAAGACGACCCATATTGAAGGTAGATTCCAAAGTCCTAAGTGTGGTCAGTATCACCAAGTCTAATGGTCTTACGAGGCTCCTAATAGAAGGCTTGCTAATGACAACCCAAGGGTCCAAGGTAGTGCTGGTGTGGTGCCTAATACTATGTGCCCAAGATGTGGTAGAGGCCATAATGGCCCATATTTGAAGAACACTAATGCTTGCTATAGATGTGGTAAAGTGGGTCATAAGGTGATGGATTGTCCTCGTAATCACAACAAAGGTAGAGATGGTCGTCGACAAGGCCAAGGTGTACATGTGGGTCCTAAGAGGAGATGAGGTCACCAAGGAGGTTCCCTAAGGCAAAACTGATTCTATGTTCTTCAAGGGAGACAAGGGGTGGATAAGGTGTTGGATGTCGTCACCGATATGTTCAAGGTTTTTTATTTTGATGTGTATGCTTTGATAGATCCAGGTGCCACTCTTTCTTTTATTACTCCTTTTGTTGCCAAAAAGCTCCACGTTAAACCCGAATTTCTGATGTCATTCTTGGGATGGATTGGTTGCATGCATATTATCCTTCTATTGATTGTAGAAATCGTGGGGTCAAATTCCAATTCCCAAATGAACCCACCCTTGAGTGGGAGAGTCATAATGTGGTGGTTAAGGGTAGATTCATTTCTTCCATTAAAGCCCAAAGGTTTATTTCTAAGGGGTGTCTCTATAATCTTTTGAGGGTTAGGGATGTTGACTCCAAAGTCCTTCCCGTAGAGTCGGTTCCAGTGGTTAATTAATTTCTTGATGTTTTTGCTAATGTGATTCCCAGTGTTCCTCCCGAAAGGAAAATTAACTTTGCTATAGACCTTCTTCCTGATACTTAATCCATTTGTAATCCTCCTTACCGTATGGCCCCAGTGGAGTTAAAGGAGTTGAAAGAACAATTGAGGGATTTGTTGAAAAAAGGTTTTATAAGGCCTAGTCAATCATCTTGGGGTGCACCAGTGTTGTTTGTGAAGAAGAAGGATGGTTGTTTTAGAATGTGGATTGATTACCAACAACTTAATAGGGTCACCATTAAGAACAAGTACCCTCAACCAAAGATTGATGATCTTTTTGTCCAACATCAAGGGGCTAGTCACTTCTCTAAGATTGATCTTCGGTCTGAGTATCACCAAGTGAAAGTGAGGTAGTGTTACATTCCCAAGATGGCCTTCTAGGCTAGGTATGAGCACTTTGAGTTTGTGGTTATATCCTTCAGGTCGACTAATGCACCGGCTATCTTCATGGATCTTATGTATAGGGTCTTTAAACCCTACCTTGAATTGTTTGTGGTGGTTTTTATTCATGATATCTTGATCTATTCCCATAGTAATGAGGAGCATGTGGATCACTTGAGGGTGGTGTTACGAATCTTGAGGGAGGAGAGGTTGTATGTAAAGTATGAAAAATGTGAGTTTTGGTTGAAAGAGGTTGCTTTTCTAGGTCATGTGATATCTGGTGATGGCATTGGGGTTGATTCTAAAAAGATGGAACTGATTATAGATTGGCCTAGACCTTTGACTCTATCGGACATTAGAAGCTTCTTGGATTTAGCAGGTTATTGTCGGAAGTTTGTGAATGGGTTCTCTTCTATTGTTTCTGCTATGACTAAATTGACCCAAAAGAAGGCAAAATTTGTGTGGACTGATGAATGTGAGAAGCGTTTCCAAAATTTTGAAAGATAAGCTTGTCTCCACTCCTATCTTGTCTCTACCGGAAGGGTTGGGAGGATTTATTGTGTATTGTGATGCCTTGAGAATTGGTTTGGGTTGTGTTTTGATGCAAAATGATTATCTGATAAATTATACCTCTAGATAACTTAAGGTACATAAAAAGAATTATCCTACCCATGATCTTGAATTTGCCGTCGTGGTATTTGCTTTGAAACTTTGGCATCATTATTTGTATAGAGTTTATGTTGATGTGTTGAACAATCATAAGAGTCTCTAATATGTGTTCACTCGAAAGGATCTTAACTTGTGAAAAAGTAGGTAGTTAGAGCTCCTTAAAGATTATGATATGAGTGTCCATTATCACCCCGATAAGGCGAATGTTTTGGCTGATTCTCTAAGTAGGGTGTCTATGGGTAGCCTATCTCATGCTTATGAGGGTGGCAAAGAGGTGGCCAGAGAGGTCCATCAGTTGGCTTGATAGGGAGTTTGGTTGGAGGAGGTTGACAATGATGGTGTAGTTGTTGTTGATGGTTCTAAATCTTCATTGATTGAGGAGGTAAAAATAAAACAAGATCTTGACCCCGCCTTGCTAGAGTTGAAGGCCTTGGTGAGAGATGGTAAGGTAGAGTTTTTCTCCCAAGGTGGAGATGGTTCTCTTAGGTACCAAGGTAGACTGGTATGTCCCTAGTGTTTGATGACTTGAGAAAGAAGATTTTAGATAAGGCTCATAATTCTTCCTATTCTATTCACTCTGGTTCTACAATGATGTATAGAGATTTGAGGGAAGTGTTTTGGTAGGGTGGTATGAAGAAAGATATTGCTAAGTTTGTATCCGATTGTCATAATTGCCAACAAGTTAAAGACATCAAAGGTCAGGTGGCCTTGCCTAATATATAGAGATTTCTACTTAGAAATGGAAGGAAATTAATATGGATTTTGTGGTTGGGTTGCCTAATACTAGAAAGCATTTTCACTCTATTTGGGTTGTGGTTGATAGAATGAAAAATTGGCTCATTTCCAATCGGTTAAGACTACTTTTGGTTCCAAAGCTTATGCCAAATTGTATATTCATAAGTTGGTTAGATTTCATGGGTTGCCTTTGTCTATCGTATCGAATTATGGTGTTCAATTTGTGTCTCACTTTTGGAGGTCCTTCCAAAGAGGTCTTGGTACCAAGGTTAAGCTGAGCATGGCCTTTCACTCTCGAAAGGATGGCCAAGCTAAAAGAACTATTCAAACTCTTGAGGATATTCTTACAGTTTGTGTTTTGGAGTTTAATGGCAGTTAGGATGATCATCTTCTACTCATTTAATTTGCCTACAACAATAGTTACCATTCTAGATTGCTATGGCTTCTTTTGAGGCTCTTTATGGTAGACGTTGTAGATCCCCGGTTGGATGATTTGAGGATGAGGAGATGGCTTTTTTAGGTCCAAATTTAGTCGTGAAAGCCTTGTAAAAGGTGAGAATGATAATGGAGAGACTGAAAAAAATCCAAAGTAGACAAAAGTCCTATTTCGATGTGAGAAGGAGAGATCTTGAATTTGAGGTTGGTGATTGGGTCTATTTGGAGCTCTCACCCATGAAGGGTGTGGTTCGATTTCGCAAGAAGTGTAAATTGAGCCTAAGGTTTGTAGGTCCTTATAGAGTGTCGAAGAAGATTAGTAAGGTGGCCTATGCATTGGAGTTTCCTATTGAAATGAATATGGTTCATCTGATCTTTCATGTGTCTATATTGAGAAAGTGTGTAGGTGACCCAAGTGCTAATGTGCGTTTGTTTGTTGTGGGTGTGGTGGAAGATAATTTGAATTATAAATAGGTTCCAATGGAAATTTGGATAGACAAGTGAAGAGGTTGAAAAACAAGGATGTTGCTTTCGTTAAGGTCCTTTGAAGGAACCAACTAGTTGAAAGTGCCACATGGGAAGCCAAGGCGGACATGCAAAAGCGATATCCCTATCTCTTCAACTCTACTCATGTTTAAGGTACTAATTTAAATCTCCTATAAGATTTCAAGTCTTAAGTTTCAGCCCTTATTCCATTCACATGCATTCATTTTTATATTGACAAATTTATGATGATTTCGACACTTATGTTGAGATTTTTGAAATGATGTTTAAATGCATTGTTGCATTCATGTGTTGGGCTGAAAGCATCTTGCTTACTTCTCTTATATATGTTTCTTTGATATTCGGGGACGAATATTCCCAAAGAGGAGATATTGAAACGCCCCAAAATGTACCCGAAATGTGCCTTGAAATTGCCCATAATCGTAATTTTCATATATCTCAAAATCCGTGCATGATATTGTAAACTCGACTTTATATTCGTGATCAGGGAGAAACATTGAGTGGGAAATGAGTATAACCCTGATTTTAGAGCAACCGTACCAAAATCTCATTTTCCAAAATTTTGCTTATCTAGTGTTGATCCGCGCCGGGGGCGGGGAGATATGTATTTTGTTGTCAGTTTCACTATTTCGGCCTAAGGCTTAGGGGTCTTGGGCCCATGCACTCCTATGCATACAAACACTTATATTTAGTCATTTTGCAACTCCATATCACTCAAGACACTCTCAAAACCTCTCTAACACTTAGCTAAATATTTTATCCACATTCTAGTGTCCCAAACTCACTTTTGGATCTCAAGAACTTCGTTCAAGTTTTAAGTTCTCACTCAAATCTTCATCAAGGAAATTCTCAAAGTTGAGGTATGTGCGTTTCAACCATTGGGTTCTTTCATCCATGGTGCCCAACCTTTTTATTTATGTAAATTGTATGTTTTCAAATCGGATTAACTATGGGTATCTCTTACTATGAAATTTGATTATAAACTATGTTGGGGTTTCATAAAATGTTGACTGTTTAAGCATATTTTTAGCTATAAATCTATAATATATTATGAGATTTGATGAAGGATTTCAATGTATCTAGCATGAGGTGTTACCAAGTGCTGGTGGGTTGATTTACCTTGACTTTTTTCACATGATTTCATTCTTGAATTGCATGATTTTGAACTAGCATTATACACCCATCAAGTGTTTGATAAAATTTCCATTTAAGGATTCTTGAGTTATCGATGATCTATTGCATAACTTATGAGTCAAGTGACTTTATGATATTGAAGGAATTGCATGTATATATTAAATTCATGTAAAGTATCTATACTGTTATAAGTTGACCACACCTTGTTGAGGGCATGATATGCGTCAACAACTTTGATGGGAGGTGCTATGCCCATCTACTATGTTGAGAGGTATATACCTTGACCACTTTGATGGGGCTGCTATGCCCATTTGCCATGTTGAGGGGTATATACCTTGACCACTTTGATGGGAGGTGCTATGCCCATTGACCATGTTGAGGGGGATATACCTTGTCCACTTTGATGGGGGGGGGGGTACTATGACCATCTACTAGTTGAGGGGCATATACCTTGAATACTTTGATGGGGGGTGACATGCCCATCTAACAATTGAAGGGTAGATGCCTCAATTACCTTCCAAGGGGGTGATATGCCTTGGATTCCAAGCAATATATTGCTTGGTATATGATGATGGTCTCTTCCTACACATGTAATCTATATTTTCAAGTTATATATTTTACAAACATTTTTTAATTAAAGCATTCATTATGCATGCCATGTGGTTATTATACTTATCCCTTGCTTATGATTATGCATTTTGACTATATTGTGTATCTCTTGGTGCATTGCATCCTACATACATAGTACATTCAAACATACTAATGGATACTCTATGCCTATATGATGTTACCATATAGGAATAGGATCCCCTCATGATCATCCTCAATGTGGCTAGTTTTGGCATCTCGAAGATAAGCTTTGGTGAGTCCTTAAGTTCGGGGATACATGTTATGTTACTCTTGCTTTGTTTACTCTTTATGTTGAACTCTTTATACTGTGAAGGTAAGGCTGGAAAGTGTCTTAGCCCCTGCTCAAATCTATGTCTAGAGGTGTTGTTGGAACAAATGATGTAATGATATTTTGAGCTTTGACTTCTAACGACCCCAAAAAGTGCCCAAAAATATGCCTCGAAAGTACTCGGAATTGTAATTTTCATACATCTCAAAATTTGTGCGTTATTCTAAAAATCCGACTTCATGTTCTTATTCAGGGTGTCAAATTGTGTGGGATATTGGTCTAATCCTGATATTTAGAGAAACTGTAGCTAATTTTGAAATTTCAAAGTTTGATGAAAATAGTGTTCAGGCGCGTCCCTTTCGCGACGCGCCTCAGTGTATTTTGTGCCTAGTTATTTTATTTCAGTCCAAGGCTTTTGGATCTTGGGCCAAATCCTTCCCATGCATGAAAACACTTATCCTTAGCCTTATTTCACCCTCATATCATTCAAAACATTCCCAATACTCATTCAAACACTTAGATAATATTTCACTCCTAAATTCAAGTCTCAAGTTTATCGAGATCTAAGGATTTACTCTCAAGCTTCAAGAATCTATCTCCAATCTTCTTCAAGGATTCTTCAAAAGCTAAGGTATGCGGATTTCTTTCACCCATGATGCCCAAGACTCTTTTTATCTTTTATTGCATGATTTAGAGTTTATTACTCATGGGTCTTATTTATTAAGAAATTCACTGCATAGTATGTTGGGATTTATGAAATTGTGATTGTTTGACAGTTTTGAGCTATGGATCTAAGATCTATTGTGAGACTTGATGAAGTGTTTTGATGTATATTATTTAAGGGTGTTACCTAGTATTGATTGATGGTTTTACATTGGATTTACTTGTGTGTTTTCACTCTTGATATGTATGGTTTAATACTAACACTACACATCCGCCAAGTGTTTGATAAAATATTTGGTTTATGATTCTTGAGTTGTTGAAGGCCTAAAACTTGGTATATGAGATATATAATTATATGATGATGAAAGTATGTTGTATATGTGTTAATTTCACGATAAGTTTATAAAGTGATACATGACCATAACCTTGTTGAGGGGTTGGTACCTTGACCACTTTGATGGAGGGTGCTAAGTCTATTAACCTTATTGAGGGGTTGGTACCTTGGCCACTTTGATGGAGGGTGTTAAGTCCATTAACCTTGTTGAGGGGTTGATACCTTCACCACTTTGATGGAGGGTGCTAAGTCCATTAACCTTGTTGAGGGGTTGGTACCTTGACCACTTTGATGGAGGGTTTTTAAGTCCATTAACCTTGTTGAGGGGTTAGTACCTTGACCACTTTGATGGAGGGTGCTAAGTCCATTAACCTTGTTGAGGGATTGGTACCTTGGCCACTTTGATGGAGGGTGTTAAGTCCATTAACCTTGTTGAAGGGTTAATACCTTGACCACTTTGATGGAGGGTGTGGAGGGGTTGGTACCTTGACCACTTTGATGGAGGGTGTTAAGTCTATTAACTTTGTTGAGGGGTTGGTACCTCGATCATAACCAAGGGGGTGCTAAGCCTTGGATTTCAAGTACTAGTTGCTTGGTGTATGATGATGGTCTCTTCTTATCTACGTAATATGTTCTATATAAGCATGGTTTACTTCAAGCATCCTTCATACATGTCATATTGCTATTATGCTATCTATTGATTATTAATATGTATTTCGACTATGCTGCCTATCTCTTGTTACATTGCATCCTACATACTTAGTACATTCATACGTATTAACGCATACTCTATGCCTATATGATGTTATCATGTAGGAATCAGAGATCCATTTGGTCATCCGCCTCATCCATGTGGTTACTACGATTGTCTCTCAAGCTAGTTGGTGAGTTATCTATTTTGAGGACATTGGTCTATATTTCTTATGCTATGTATTGATACTCTCTTCTTTTATTGCTACTTTGACTATGAGGTGAGCCCGGTTACTTGTCTTGACCCCCACTAAGTATCTATGTTTAGAGGTGTAGTTGGACAAGTTGTGTATTACGTTTGAGCTTTGACTCATCTATGATATTTAAGTATTACTCTCTCTTTCTCTCTCGCTCACTTAGTCCTAATTCTCTTTGTTTACGTTTATCTCTATTTGTTATTTTTAATTGCTTTGGTGACCAAGAATGTGTAATGATATGCTATGAGGCTTGTTTGAGGTTCCTTCGGGTTCCCTGTTCACCTTTCATGTCTAGGCCCTAGGCTTGGGTCGTAACATAACATTTCTATGTTTATGCTATCAAAGACTTCTCTTATTCCCGTTTTTCCTCTTTATTATCTCTTGTTGTTGTTGAGTTTGCTTCCGCAACCAAAGATGTGTGTATGATATGCGAAGAGGCTTGTTTGGGGTCTCTTCGAGATTCTCATTCACCGTGTCACGTCTAAGCCCTAGGCTTGGGTCATGACATGTATCTTTTGTGCTTATGAAGGGCCCAGTTGGCGTATAGACATAGATACTAGGGTCTTGCACCTGCCTATAACACTACGACTCAGTTAGGGGAAGTTGTGGTATTGGACTAAGCAGTTTTCCTCAGTCAGTATTAGTGTTCAGTGCTTGGACTCATTCAGGTTATCATTATTCTTCACTTTGATTGGTTCATTAGTGGTTTGAGTGTTCCCAAACATGCCTATGCTTTGATTTGAATTTGTTTTACCACACTGCTGCAGTTCTTTATATATTTGGACTTACTTTATGTTCACTATTTCACTTACTCAGCCGATGATATCTATTTGGTGCCTTTTTTGGTACTCACCCCTACTTTTGCATCTTCCCACGGTACAATTCCAGGTACGGGCCCTAACAGTTGAGTTGAGGAACTTTTGGAGCACTTAGGAGACTTTTGATGAGCACCGACAACTCTGGCGTAGGTCTACTCCTGATTTTGTATATTATTAAGATTATTGATATATGTATACGATATATCCTTGTGTCTACTGTAACTCTGTATAATTGACTTCCAGGTTCTGGGTTGGTTTTAGCGTATATATTATTGTTGTATCAATTTGATTTGGACTAGAGAGCTAGGAACGGGTACCCTTGGATTGGGAATTATCTTGCCTATAAGTCGGACTAGCATGCGCTATCATGACCGAGATTGGGTTGTGACACATTCACCATTGTAAGTAAAAATAAGAAAACTTTGAATAAGATGATCTCTACACTTCTATTCTCCATATCTATTGTTTTATATTGCTTACAAGACAACACATTATCAACACGATTCTCTAACCAATTGAGATTTACTTAAATCAATTTATCGCTTTTCTTAAAGATTAATCAACTTTCTTTCCGACTCAGGTATACATTTATTTGTTTGTTTGTTTATAGCATCTTTGACATGACTTTCATAAGTCTTTGATCTACAGCTTAATTACTGCATGTAGATTTATTTTAGTTATTATTATGATACTAAGTATGATAATCAATATGTTTCAAGTTTAAATTTATTTATATGTCTTTAACTTATATCTCTAAATTAAATAATATGCAATATGATAACATGCTAGTTAAAATACTCATAGATATTTTCTTGGCATACAGTTATGATTATTATTTTTGTATCATATTAAATATGACTTGTAGTTCCTACAAAACTTTGACGTAATATTAAAACTAGAAATAAATAATGTAGAATAATTAGAAAATATATTTAATTTATCGTTTCAATACTTCATGAGTTATATGTTTTTGTAATCTTCTATGTTCATACAGATAATATATTTTATACTCATATTATACTTTATCATCTATAACGTTAATGTACATTTGTTAGAAAGAAACCAATATTAAGATAGTTTGTCATCATGTCGAATTTGTCAAAATTTGAATTTGTGGCACTTGAGGTTTCTGGAAAGAACTATTTGTCATGGATATTTGATGCTAAAATTTACCTTGTCACTAAGGGTCTTGGTAATATGATAACTGAACAAAATAAAACATCACGTCAAGATAAAGCAAAGGCTATGGTTTTCTTTCATCACCATCTGGATGAAAGTCTGAAGGCTGAATACTTAACAGTGAAAGATCCACTTGAATTGTGGATAGGTTTAAAAGGAAGGTATGACCACCTTAAGGCCATGGTATTGCCAAGGGCTCGTTATGGGTGGATGCACTTACGATTTCAAGATTTTAAAACCATAGTTGAATATAATTATGTTATATTTCGAATCACATACTAATTAAAATTATGTGGTAAAATTATAAATTGAAAAAGAAACTAACTACTTTTCATGTCTCAAATGTGATATTACAGCAGCAATACCGTGAGAAAGATTTTCAGAAATACTTTGAATTGATCTCATGTCTTATGGTGGATGAGAAAAATAATGCCTTATTGATGAAAAATCATGAAGCCCATCCTACTGAAACTACTCCATTATCGGAAGCAAAAATGATTGAAGCACAAGACTAGTTTAAAATAAGACAAAATAATCAGGGCCAGAATTATGTGTATGAGCATGGCAAGGGCAAGATGATATAATCATCATCAAGGTGATCGTCATAATATAAGAGAGAACAATATGAATTTTCAAAATAATCCTTCCAAAGGCAAAGGTGGTCACTGTCATTATTGTGACCTGAAAGGTCACTGAAAAATAAATCTTAGGCACTTGAGCATTTTGTCAGGTTGTATTAAAATTCCTTCAAAAGAAAAGGAAAGAAAGGTGGTTCCTTCCTTTTCTAATGCTCGTATGGAATCACATTTGACTCTTAAAGATAATGCTCAAGTAGGGCCTTATCAAAAATATAATGAAAAATGTTTGAAGGTAAGACAGATTTAAGTTCTATTGTACCGAGATAGGATATTGGGTTTAAATCTCATAGAATTATGGTAGAACATGTTTTATATGGATAATCCATTGAGTTTGAGTCCCGATGCACCATAGTAGTGATATAATGATAATTAAGGACAAAATAATATATGTTTTTTTTGAAAGATCATGAAATTCATCCCATTGAACTTGCTCCATTCCCTGAAGCGAATGTGGTAGCAGTACATGATAAGTTTTGAATCTGCCCAATTGAATTTCCCCATACTATCATATGAATATGGCAGCAGTAAGTAATAAATTTGAAAGATAACTAGTGATTAAATGTATGAGTAAGGACGTCAAGGGACAAAATTATAATAATCATCATTG
Source organism: Solanum clarkiae (assembly GCA_011800125.2). Lineage (NCBI taxonomy): Eukaryota > Viridiplantae > Streptophyta > Magnoliopsida > Solanales > Solanaceae > Solanum > Solanum clarkiae. The sequence continues at coordinate 13,931,266 of JAABOM020000092.1, read as the reverse complement.
TGATAATTATAAAAAGAAGAACATTGTGTGTTCTCCAAATAGTCCTTTAAAATGTGAAGGTAATTATGGAATAAAAGGTCATTGGACCTGTGGTCGTTGTGTGACCTAATAATTTGATAAATTTATAAATCCTCCATCAAAATAAAGGAAGATAAAGTGATGGTATTTCGATCTTTTCAGACATAATCAAAGAAGGAAAAAGATTCTTCAAGTGTCTCAGGTCCCAGAAGTGCATGATAAATACCGTCAAAACTCAATAATGTAGAAGAAATTAAATGAAGTACTCTAGATACAAAGTATGGAAAGGTTTCTATAACTTCTCTCTGGATCCCATTGAATTTCATTTGGAGGATGAGCCTTATAAAGATCATATTGATTCTTATCAAAGAAAGACAGGATTCTTGACCTTTCAACGTGATGTTGAGATGTGTCATGAATATGAAAAGCATGATAATGTGCTTATAATAAATTTATGAAGCACATACAAATGTGCTCATTCTTTAAAAAGAATGTGTAAGCATTATGAATGTTGAACTATTCTGAAAATGAACGGGTCAAATGATTATGGGTTGGATATATGCCACAACTCCCCTCTTCGGGAGGTTTAAGAAAAGTAAAAAAAAAAAATATTTTGAGATAAATAGTCATTGATTGCGTACCTATGGTACGATAAAAGTAAAGAAAGAAACATGTCTTGCCTAAAATTATTTTGACCAATTTTCTCCTTAAAGAAGATGTCCATCATATGGTGTCATGTGATAGTATACAAAATTAATTGTGAGCTTCAAAAGAGTTATTGTATTACTATCGAAGGAATAATATTAGAGTTGTAGTAAGTCTCAAAGAAACTTTTCAAGTTTACAGGAAATTGAAAAGAAAAATTATTATATTGAGACTATAAATTATGAAAAGATTTAATATCTTTAGATTACTACAACCGAGGCGAGTTAAAAATATTTATGTAAAAGGTTACCTGTGTTTCTCCAGTTTGTTGTATATAAACATGGGAATGATGATGGTATCACATACAAAAGTAAACTAGAAGTTTACTAAAATGAAGATCAGTTGGCATGATTGGTTAGCCATCCCAATTCAAATATGATGCAAAAGTAATTGAGAATTCACATGGTTATATATTGAAGAAACAAAAGATATTTCAAAAATTCTCTTATGTTGCTCGTTCTCATGATGAAATAGTTATTGTACCAGCTAAGATTGAGATCATATCCCCTGAAATTTTGAAATATATATAAAGGTGAATATAGACTCATTCACTTGCCATATGGATCCTTTGTAACTATATGATAGTTGTGTTTATAAAATGGTCACATGTACTTTATTGTCAAATTACAAATTGATTTTGTAAGGTTATTTGCTCTAATTGTTAAACTAAGACCACAATTCCAAATTATGAAATTATGTTGATAATGCTAGTTGATTTAGCAGAAATTATATGCCTCCAATTATAGCTAAATCATTGATTACGAGAACAAAACTCCCAAATAAGATTTAGTATGAGATGAGTTTATTTCGCATGTAGGAATACATGTATGCATCAAACCAACAAGGTTCCCCCATCATAATTGGTTCAGGGTCAGGAGCCAAATAATTTTCATCTAAAATTTGAATGTGCGATATCTGATATAATTGCTCCACCATGCACAAAGATGGATCCCCAAACAAGGTTGAGTGTTACATCATTATCAAGCTCATGCAATTTGATCATTCTTACTTCTGATAATCATCATCAAGGTCATGCAATTTGATCATTCCCACTTCTGATATGTAGATTTTTGTTCATCGGTACCAAGTTTATATAGGCCCATAGGACAATCAAATCTTAATGCATAGTCAAGATTTATACAACCAAGCACTATCATAATGTACTTTTTCCATTTCTTAAAATTTATGACACTAAGCTCAGACATATTATTCATATTGACAAATGTAGAAGACACTATAAGATAAGACAAATATTGTTCACGGCTAATCAATCAAATAAATCATAAATATGTGAAAATAAAATAAACTAAATTAAACTAAAATAATAATAATAAATAATTTAAAATCCACTTATTAAACACATTATCTATATATAATAAAGTAGGCCCATTTCAAGATATCTAGCACAATATTAGCATTTAATCTTTGAATAGATATAACAACTTGTAAATAGTACTCGTATACATGGTTCATAAACATTTATTACCAAAAATTGCCCAACAATATTATCATTTTCACATAAATATAACATGTTTACATGTTCAAAATAAATAAACTTCAAATAATAGAGGTTGACAAGATATTATTTTCAATTTTATTTACTTACGAACTTGTTTCATTAATAAACTAAATGGCACAAACAAAAAACAAATTTTCTTGTTTCAATTTAATAATTCTCAACTAACGCATCGTAAAAGCATTCTTTATCTCTTAAAATATATGTCCCAAAAATTTATTTACCAAAACAAATAACTTAATGACTTTTGTAGTTTGCCATTGAATAACCAAATAAATAAATAAATGAAAATTTTATGGTGGTTGTCACTGAAAAAGTAAGCACATGTTCAAACCCAATTTTTTAAAGGGGAAATTTTATATATAAATAAAACGGTAAAAAGTTTATCAAAAAAATATTATAGACTTCTCTATTTATAAAAAATAGTCCAAGAAGGTCATGAGCTCAATATAGTTCGAATAAATCCAAGGTCTTTAGGTTCTTTTCGCTCAAATGAAGCCAAGATTGAAATTTTGACTCTTTTTTCTTCCTTTTTTTTTTTGCACCATTTTTTAGAAAATTATTTTATTTTTATTTTGTTGTGGCTTTTTATATTAAATAAATCAAAAAAAAACTTTTTCATTTATTTTTTAGTAAAAATTATTTTATTTTTATTTTGTTATGACTTTATATATTTATATATAGAAAATTTTCAAATAAATTTTTTTCATGTATCGATTTCGTATAAAAAGTGTATAAAAGCATATCAA